>CM062808.1:226918797-228118797 GCA_031772625.1 Pinus tabuliformis | reverse complement strand
AGGGCTGGTTACTATTGGCCCACTGTTTTCTCTGATGTTAAAAAATTTACCACATCATGTCACAAATGTCAAGTGTTTGAGGGAAAGAGAAAGTTACTGCCACTTCCCTTGAGACCTATTGCAACAGAGAGACCTTTTCAACAATGGGGCTTGGATTTCATTGGGGAAATTCATCCCTCATCCTCAGGCCAACACAGATGGATTCTAACAGCTATAGACTACTTCACTAAGTGGATTGAAGCGGTTCCATGCTGACAAGCAAATGATTCAATAATCATTCAGTTCTTGGAGAATAACATATTGGCTAGATTTGGTTGTCCTGACAAAATAATAACAGACAATGCTGCTGCTTTTAGATCTAAGAAGATGGTGAATTTCTGCCACAAATTTCACATTACCTTGGGTCATTCTACTACATATTATCCCCAAGGAAATGGCCTTGCTGAATCATCAAATAAAAGCCTGGTAAACATCATAAAGAAAGTGTTAGAAGAAAATAAAAAGAATTGGCACAAGAAACTTGTGAATGCCTTATGGGCAGATAGACTAACAACCAAGAGATCAATTGGGATCAGCCCATATGAGTTAGTCTATGGATTAGAAGCCAAATTCCCTTCAGCACTATGGATTCCTGTCATGAAACTTCTTCAAGAAAGTCAAGCTGAACCAAATGATATGCAAAGAAGGATTAATCAGATAATATGTTTGCAGCAAACTAGAGATCAAGTTTACAGCAGAGTTCAAGTTTTACAAGAAAAATTAAAGAAAGCTTTTGATAGAAGGACTAAGGCAGAGGATTTCAATATTGGAGACAAGGTCCTCAAGTGGGATTCAAGAAGGGAAGATAAAGGAAAACATGGAAAATTTGATTCCCTTTGGAGAGGACCATTTGTTGTTCAAGCAGTGCAAGGAAACAATACTTATTTCCTTAAAAGTCTTGATGTAGCTGATTTGGATGAAGGTCCTGTAAATGGCAGAATGTTGAAGCACTATTTTGACTACCATCCATGAGTGCAGCCTAAGTCACCCTTGTATATATTTAGGTGTATATTATTTTCTATTGACATGTAAAAAAGGCAGTTTTGTCAAAATTTTGTAAGTTATCAGCAAGATGGCAAATAAGTTTAAACTTGCACCAAGATGGGAGAGCACAATTTTGGGTTTCAAAGAGGAATACTCCAAGTTTGATATAAGAAGTTAAGGGCCAAGGCATTCTGACCTGCTATTCTTGGTCTTTCAAATGAAAAACCATCCCCATGTGGAGCCACTGTTAGCTACCTATATCAATAGGTTTCATATTTCATGATTGGCAAAGAAAGATCCAAATATGCTCTGCTTTGGTGATGCAAAGATCCCATATTTCCTAGAGAAAACAATGTGTGTACATAGTTCTTTATTGACTCAATTTTGATGGGTGATCCAAAAGCCTAATCTGGATCATGCCATGTTTCAATTTCCTGTTGTAGAATAGAGGAAGAAGTCTGTCCAAACTATTTAATCTTGGCAGACCAGTAGCTAGGTAGAGAAGTAAGGTTCCCAACTGCTTAATCTGGGACCTTGGAAGCAATAAGGGTAGCATTAGATAGAAAATCAAAAGAAAAAGGCCAAAGAAAAGAAAAGGCACATAAGGGTCTGCAAGTCTAAGTGCACCCTCTATGGAGAAACAAAAAATGCTAGGCAAATAGATGGGTAGGTAGATGGAGTTGCAGAAGTGTTATTCCTCTTAATGGAGTGTTTGATAACCTGTTCACAAAGCAATATCAATGGATTGAGAAGCTCCTCTTCTCCATCAGGTTGCAGCAAAGCAAAGGAGCATGTCTAACTTCCCATTTTCCCCTTTCACAACCATTACTAACATCCCGTCATCAGTTGAGATTCATGGGAAGAGTTTGAGGTGTTATGGTGGTTCTTATTCCTTCAAAAGCCACATTTCTTGTATAAAAATTCTTTTCATTTTGATCTACTCCCTAAACTAAATGATTTTCAAATACACTTAGTGATATCACTCCTCATTCACCTTTTCTATCCATTTTAACCCCTAACTTCTATTATCTAAATCCCTTACTTACCTTTTCCCTACTATTATAACACTATGGTGTATAAACCCCAAGCATTGTATAAATATCCCTCCCCTTAGCATTATAGCCATATGTTCACAATCAGGGATTAAATTGACATCTGGTCAGTTTAAGAGCCCTAACCCCTCTTTTCCCTTCTGAATTCATTTAATCCATTTAACCCCTCATTTGCTAAAAAACCTTGTGAAAAACCCATCTTCACTCCCTACCCGCTTCATTTGCAAAAAACACATAAAAACCCACTTTTTTTGTTTATCCAAAGTTGTAGCGCTGTGCGCATTTTTATAAAGAACATTGATAACTAAGTCCTCGCCAGGTGCAAATCTCAAAAAATATATTATTTTATATCCCGCTCCCGGTCCGTATCGTCCGGCCACCTCAACGATCCGTCGACCGTCGGATCGGGCCCTTTTGATCCGACGGCCCTCGTGCATATCGGACCGGCCCCGATGTCCGAAAGATAGCTTCCGATATCTGTTAGAGGGTTACGTCAGGCCTCTGCCACGCGTCACCCCCACATCGGATCGGAGGTACCTCTGACAATTCCGCTTCCGTATGGAAAGCGGTGCGATATGAAACCGCTTCCGGTTTCCATGAACCCGCCTGCCATCGTCACTGCCAACATCACCGTTACGTCATCACCGTGTCAGCGCCCCGCCCGCCAATTGCTCCACCTGTCTGCCACCTCACCATCCCCGTGGACCTCTCGTATGCCGCCACGTCACCCGATGACGTCATCCGACCTTGACCCCACCTGATGACGTCATGCTGACGTCATCCAAAAAAAGCGCCAATATTCCAAAAATCCATATTTTGGCCAAATTTTCGCGTTTTTTGCACTTTTTGCCAAACACGCTGTTGTCTGCTCTGCATGAATTTTTACGTCCAACAACGCACCAACCTGCTAAACTCGACCTGGAGACCGTCGGCACGCCATTTCCACCTGCATTCGTGACCTTTGCTCGCTATATACCAGGTATTTATCCTTGAGAATCCTTCCTGCGCCTAGTTTGTCTGTGAATTCCCATAAAAAGCTTAAAACACTAACAAACTTATAATTCACCAGCAAATCCTCTGTGCCTGGTCCCCGTTTGCACTTGTAAGGTCGAAAAACACCAGTTGAGCCTTGTTTACCCGAGCGTTTACCATAAACAGCATTTTGTTCGCGCAATCGTGAACTGGTAACCCAAACTGTACCAATTTGGTGTAAAGGAGAGATTAAAGCCGGACATTGGTCTTATCCATACCTTAGGCAGTATTTCAATTGCTGCAATTGACCATTTATCCTTTGTCCCTGAATAATTCACATTTCTCTGTTAGAGAAAACTCTTGTTAAGCAGCAGAATCCTAAAAGAAATCATGGACGCACCAGTAGCTCCTGTAGCATTGAACATTGCTCCTTTGAATGCCCCTCAGAGAGAATTGGAGTGGCAGCCTCTAGCAGACCTGGACTATCAAATCTCAGAGGAAATGCTGATGAAAACTAAGTTCCACATCCACCTGCTAAATGAATTAAGAGCTAAACATGAGAATGGAACAGATGTGCTGGGCATATGGGACTCTTTCCTCCCTATCTTCAAGCTCCCTCAGGTTAACCAATTCCCTGATTTGATCCACCTATGTGCTGAATGCTATGACCCTACTCAGAGGGTTGTGCTTGACCCTTCAGGCTCAGTTGTCTTCTACATCACCCCTGAAGCTATCAAAAACGTGTTGTGTTTCAAAACTGAGAAGAAATTGGTCCCTTTATCACTAATAGACTTGATAAATCAAGGGGCTAGACTGACAGATGCTCAGGTCATCAAACTCAATCAGCTGTACATTGACTCTGACTCTGTGAAATACCCCCCTTTCAACAAAGTATACCTCAACCAGTTGGGCAGAGACCTGGCAGATATGATTAGTCCCATTCTGGGCTATAATTCAGTTGAATTTGTGGATCAAACTGTGCTGGTGATGATGCTCATGTTCGCTCCTGGCAAGTCTCCAATCTGCTATGACTATGCCACTTACATCTCTGATAAGATACATGAGCAGCTGATGAACTTGGCCAGAGAAAAGGTGTTCAGATACACCTCCTACATTTACCATCTCATTTTATATTATCAACATGAGAAGTTTTCTTTTCCTATCAAAAGAGTGGATGCCCAGGGCAATCCAAGATCAGTGGTCTATTGGTCCTCTGCTTTCCACTGCAGATCCCAGTCTCCATACACTTACTGTGAGTTCATAGATCTTTTCATCCACCCAGCCATGTCTATGCTGATGAGCTCACCTCCTCCAAGACTGACTGATGATATGCAGAGAATTCTTCAACTATCTAAGGCATACAGCATTGGGGACTGGTACTTCTACCAGAACCACACAGTCATCAGGATATATGGGTGTGAATTGCCTCCCTACAGATTACCCAGATATGTACCCATGAGATTGTTTGCCTTGGAATATTTCAGGCAGTTTGGGAATGTAGATGTGCTTCACTTTTCAGGCAAAGGCAAGAAAGCACAGCTGAAGGTCAGGAACCAACTTGGCCACTTTATCTACAACAAAAGGGAGGAAGGCTGGATAGAGGCAAATAGAAGGTTAGAATCCCTTGGCCTGCAAACCAGTTTCCTGTGGAAACCATATGACCCCAATCACTTCATAACTTTAAGAAGGGTCAAGTATAGGTTGTCTGGTTATGATCATGTAAGGATCCCTCATATAGAAAAGTATGCAAATCAAGTAAAATGGAGGAGAGGAACCCTTGAGGAGCCTGTTACACAAGAAGAATTGAATCAAAGAGCAGTGAGAAATCTAAAGAAGATGGCTGACCTTGAACTTTGTTCACAGGTGTTGACTCTTCCAAGCACACAAGTGGGAGCAGGTGCTTCTTCCTCAACTGCAAACCAGCAAGCAGCCAAAGCTAGTGAGCCAACTTCTAGCAAAGGCAAGGAAAAAGAAATGGAATCAGAACAGCCACCTCATGAGGAGGCGCAGCAGCAACAGCAGCAGGTAGAGCATCCGCAACAACAGGGACTACAGCAAGAAGAAGGGCAGCATGACAAAGAGCAGCGCCTACAGCAAGAAAGGGCAGCTGAGGCCCCAATTTTCACTGAGCAGCAGGCTCAGGACACTGTGCCTCCTAGGCAAGAAACTACTACTGAAGCCTCAGTCCTCCAAACTCCACAAAAGGAGGATATAAGCAGAAAAAGGGATAGAGAGACTCCCCTCACATCATCCATAAATCAAGGAGAAAAAAGGCACAGAATGAATCCCCTCTCTGAGGAGGAAATGCCAATGGGACAGTCTTTGGGCATGGGCCCGCCGAGTAGGGAAGCATCTGCTAGTTCCTTCTAACAGGGACAAGACAGAACAGTGGGAGGAGAAGTGAGCTCCTCAAGCCACCAAAGAGAATCTGAAGGAGGCATTAAGCAGCAATTCATTGAAATTAAAAGGAGAAATGAGCCACTTAAAATACAACTCTATAATCATTTGCTGAAAATGGCTCCTACCAACCAACAAAGGCTGATGTCTGCCTATGATGTTCATGAGGGCAAGATGATTATGAGTCACTTTATGCCAGCAGTAGTACAGCCTCAGTCCCCAGTAGATTACATAAGGACCAATCTTGAGGTCCTTGCCAAGGACATCCACCCAATGGATCAGATTGAACTCCACAAACAAACGGGTGAGATGGTGTATGCCTCCTTGGCAGATAAAACACTGGTGAATTACAGGCTAGAGAATAGCCTAAATAATACAACTGCCCAGCTTGAGTTGGAAAGGGCATCCTCTCAAGCAAAAGATAATAGAATCAAGGCCTTGGAGGAAATAATCATAGAACTTGGGCCTTATCCCAAGGATGTCAAGGCTGTGCAGGCATTGTTGAAATTGAGGGACGCAGACATGGCAGCCCTCAGGAAAATGGTCAAGGTCCCAGCAACAATTCACCCACAAACTGAAGAAGTTGCTCAGCTAAGGCATGATCAAGATGCAGCAGCTATGCTAGTATCCCTATACAAGCAGCTAATCCAGACCCAGGAGAAGTTGGGAGAGTCAGAGGCTGCCCAGGCAGCATTGCAGGCAGCATTGTAGCAAAAGGAAGGAGGTCAAACCTCTCAGCCTCCTCTTGAAATAATTAACCTTGAGGAAGCTCCTCAAACCACTGCTCCCCCTACCCAACAAACAGAAAAGGCAGCACCATCCACCTCAGCACCAGCGCCAACAACAGAGCAGGCCCCAAGCCTGGACATGCAAAAATTGAGGAATGAGATTCAGGCCCTGGAAGCACAAATATCAAAACTGAATGATGCCAGGGAAAACCTTGCCAAGGTTAATGAAAAATATGATAAATCCAAGCAGAGTGTTGCTGAGAAAGGGAGAGAGATCAAAGCACTCAAGGAGAGGATAAAGGAGCTAGAAAAGGAGCTCAAACTAGACAAAGTAGTAGCTGAGCTCAAAATAGTCCTATGGGAAAATATTGGCCAGTCCATTACTGACCAATGGCAGTATATTGAAACAATTCATGAGCAGATGGAGCTCATTGCAAAAGCACACAGAGAGATCCAAAGAGCTAGGGCATCTCTAGGCAATATGCCTGAAGTTTCCAAGAGGATGATCAATGTGCTTAACAACAGAACGAATGCTCAGTTGGCAATCATGGGAATATCTAATAGGACTGAGACTATTTTGTTGATAAAGAGGGTCCTAACACTGAGAAGCCTAGTGCAGACACTAGAAAGAAGGACCCAGGACATGCAAACAGAGGTCAACCAATTCATGGATAAATTTGTGGCATTGCAAAACAGAGGTCTTCCAGGCTTACTGAACAGCACAGGAAGACTGCTTTCACATGAAAATTATGCCAAGAGGGTGAATACCTTTGCCACAAATCAGATCGCAGAAAAGGCCAGCACTTCAGAGGAAACAGGGCTATCGACAGGACAAAGTCTCTACAACAGGGTAGAGAACTTATTTTTTATTATGGATGAGATCAAGCATCTGTTTGAAGTGCCTCCCAATTTCTATAAATACACAGAGGCAGATGAGACATTGGATGCAATTCTGAGGCATCAATTGCCCACACAGGAATCCTGGACCAAAATGATACAGTTGATATTGTAAGCCAGAGCCTGTAAATTGAGTTTTTTGTTATTTATTATTCAAATTCACAAGTAATCATGCACAGGAAAACTTGGAAAGATCAGCATGCATGAAAAGGGAAAGGTTGATCCAACTCAGCAGGACTATTCGGCCAACAAAGCACAATTGATAGCTAACAGGTAGCAGGGCCGAAAGTTACAGCACGACAGCCATAAAGGCGCATTTGCCAGCACTGAAGCAGAGCGTTCAGACCGACTCAGTGGCCTCCTAAGGTCAAAATATCTCCTGACAGACATAAAGAGCATTTATGTTGTATTAAAAGCAGTAATAACTTCTTATCTGCTGTTCTGTACAAGTTGGTGAAAACATTTATTTCTCAGATGACTCAACGCCTTAGATATTTTGTATTACCGTTTGTATATATTTCCCCCTCGCATAAGCTTGCGGGGGTTGTTGTTGATTTCTCTTCAAGAGTTTCTTATGCTGTAATTTTCCAGACTATTAATACAAAGGCTGATGGAATTTCTAAAGCTCTGCGTTATCTGAGTCTTTGTGCTGTTTTTCTGAATGATACAGGATTCCTGCGTGTTCCATGGCACAATAAGTCCTCTTTAAACTCTCGCTATGTGTTTTTGTTGTCCTTTAATAGCTCATTCATGCTTCTGTGATATATAGATAATGGCAGGGAAAAAGAATAGTTCAGGACTTATTAGCACAATACCCTGAACTCAATCTCTACTATTATGAATGTTTTCTTCAGTTATAGTCATAAGGGGTAATTCTTAATTGCTGCACTTTCAAACTATAGCTTTCACAGTGATTGTTGATTTCAGGAATTCAAGTTTGCTCCTGTGCAACACATTTTCTTTCTTACACACCAGCTTAGTGAAAAATTCTCGATTGCTTTTCACTGGTTGAATTCATTTCATAATTACAATTTCACAACTGTTACATGAGATATACAAATGGCCCTGCAGTATCAGCAAATCTACACAATATTCCAGACAACCCTTAACCACAGACTCCATTGCCCAATGGACTAATATTGCCTGAGAACTTGCACCTTAGATGCAGAAGACATCCTTCAACCAAAACATAAAACAAAACCCTGAACATCATACCTAGCCTAAAAATACTATCAAAACAGAGACAAATCATAAAGAGAGAGCCCTCTCTGATTACAGTTTGGCTAGAAACTGCAATCCAAAGATTGGTTAGTGGTTACCCCGGCCGTATTCCCTTGGGAGTCATAGGGAACAACCTGGGTGTTAACACTGTCAACCAGCGAAAGTGAAGGTCCAAGACAAAGAGGGAGAGCTGGATCTCCCTGCAGACTGTGTGAAGGCGATCACGCCATCCACCGTTGTCTCTTCTTAGACGAGGCGAAGAGAGTTTTGGAAGATCGTCTGGTTTCACCGTTACGACTTCCTCCTAGATATAATAAACTCGTGCCAAGTCCTTCGTTGGTTGAGAACACAGTTGGCCCGCTCAAGTGGTCAGCTGAAGCGTCAGTCATTGAAAATGAACCTACTGAATCCAGACCTGATGAAAGTCCAAAGGTCGAAACGGCAGTTGACCCGGTTTTGCCTTCAGAGGATTCATCTTCAAATGACACTGTCACAGAAGAGAATAAGGATGACACCATCCAGATTCTTTTCATCAACACAGACTCCGATGAGCATTAGGGCAATGTGCCCATTCCTTTATTGCAGGAAGGAACTTCGTCAGTGTCATATCCGGCCGTGTATTCGGTCCCACCACCAAGCAACTTGGTTGTGTCCTTTGACTGGAACCAACTAGGCAGACCCCGGTTGCCAGCTAGTATACCATTCAGAATTATCGTCCAAATATACAGAATGGTAATGGCTGGCACTATCATTGATGAAGGGGCATCTGTGAGTATCCTTTCCTCTATTGCTTGGAAAGCACTGGGTTCCCCAGCGCTTTTGCCTGAGATAAGAAATCTATCGGGCTTTGATAAAGGAACCAGTCGACCATTAGGGATCCTCCCCAATGTGCCCATAACATTGAAAGGGAAGGCCGTTCAAATGAACGTGATGGTCGTTCAAGGACCCTTGGATTATAACCTACTCCTTGGACGAGACTATATATATTGCATGGGAGCCATCGTCTCCTCACTCTTTAGAGTAATGTGTTTTCCACACGAAGGAAGAATGGTCAAGCTCGTAGACCAACTTTCATTTCCGGGATCACGCATCGCAAATAGTCACATACCAACCCTAAATGGTCTGTTCACTCAAGAAATGTCTCCACCCCCAGTCCTTCTTCCCGATGAGTGTGAGTGATTCGGAAAGATGGACTGGAACCCAGGGGGCATGCATCTTGGTCTGCTTCGGGCAGAGAAAACTTTGGGTATAAAGTAGGTTTCCGCGGAAGAATATGATTAGTCCGTACCCCGTCCGTCTAGGAAGAGGGGTTGTTCTAGAACAAGATTCTTTTGTCAAAGTTATGTGTTTGACGGAACAGGGTCATTCACCTTTGTCTATTTCGGTAGACATCGCCGAAGAAATGTTTTGTTTGAAAGATTAACGAGACAATCTTTGGGTAACTTGAAAGAGGTAGGCCTGCCTCGGTAAAACAAATGTTTTGGCAGAGGTGAAAATCAGGGGTAACCTTGAAATCATACTTTATGCCTGGGGGCATGCAAACCTTTTGGAGTGCAAGCAAAGAGCGGTTATTTATCTGTTTTTGGGATTAGCCGTTTCCTAACTTGCATAAAGGAAGGATATGGAGCAAAGCTTAGTGAGATGAAGCTCCATAAAAAATAGAATCTCGAGGAGACATTCTTATCATATGACTGGTATAATCGAGCAGTTTTAGCACAAGTTCATGCTCGTTAAAAAATAAATGCAAGATCGAGCAGTTTTAACGCGGAATTTATGCTCGTTAAAAAATAGAAAAGCGATTGTGAGCAAGCTTCCCCCTAGAGTTCAAGCTCATCCAGAAAAAATGAACCGGTAAATAACCATTGTGATCGTAAATTCATCAGCCATAAAAGCCTTGGTCGTGTTTGCACCGTCACCTCCACTTTTCATTTGGTCGATCATTCACCTCCATTTGATTGTTTACCTATTTTGAGGAACAGCTGCGAAGAGTGATTTCACCTAGCCATCCTTGTGACACTGCCGTGATTGGAAAATTCCAACCTGTACCTGGAATCTGCTGCTATCCCTATTTATCACTCGTTCCTCAAAAGACGAGTCTTCTTTGAGCTCCTTTCATCTGACTCGTAAAATATGAAAAGTTTGCTGAGTTTTGGCCTTCCAGCTCGATAAAAAGACCGGAAGAGCTATCCCTCCTCTAGATTTTAATCTTTTTGGACCTGAGGGATTATTGCACAAAAAGATCGAGCGCTTGTTTAGTTCGGCTCGTTAAAACTATCGAAAATTCATCCCTTCTGTATTGTTTTATACTTTTTCGGACTTAAGGGATTAGATGATGAAAAAGGACCTTCGAAGTTAACTTTACGTACCTTTTCAGACTCTCTAAAAATTAAAAGGACCGAGTTGTCTTTGTCGCTAGACTCGTTAAACGCATTAAATAGCGACAAACTTGTCTTTAGACGAGAACGAGTTTCCCTATCGCTAGGCTCGTTAAAACATAGCGATGGGCTTGCCCGAAGGGCAGGTTATAGAACAAGCATATGTTATCCTCCTCAAGCTTGACAAAAATAAAGAGGTACTGGTCAGCAATGACTGGGGAAAAATTGGGAGAAACTAAAAGAAACTTTGATGGTAGCAAGTCGCTCTTGAACATGACACTTTTCCTCCGTACCACAAGCGGGTTGGGTTGTTTCATTCACCGGTCACATCACCATGGTCTCGCCATACCATCCATATTTGGGGTAATGCTACCGATCCATCGCATTAGTGCCACCATATGTTCAAGAGATGTCGTTCAGAAAGCGTCAACCGTGTCCCATCCACTGCCATACATTATCCTTCATCCTTTCATGACCGCCACCCTGAATCATATGTCACAGATCGTTTTCACCTCCATCACAATCATTAGCTTCGTTCCGTGTCACTGATGTGGGATTCATTAAGGCCCTCCTTTGACAGATCGCTTCTTGTCGACATCAGCTCATTATCCAAGAAGTTGATCTAGGAACACCCCCCTCAGTACTTTGAAGCTTGCATGCCTCAATGGCAAGTTTCTCACTTCCGGCGACAGGTATACATCAATGACCTTCAACCGAAAGATTTTGCGTGGTGTTCGACGCCAAGTCCTTTATTCACACCACGTGAATTGTACTGCAGTACCTTGAGGGTCATCATCATTATCGGTGATTCCTCTCGCGCTTGTTAACAGTTTACATCATTGACTGGTAATCAAGCGATGTCTTTCCATGTTCGACTTCAAAAAATTCTCACATGGATCGACTTGTACTTAGAGTGAAGATCGGACGAGATTGAAGACCCCGGATCTAGTTTCATCCATCCGGGCTGCGATATATATTCAGGAAATAAAGACATTGACATGTACAGCAGATGATCATCCTACCCAAAGGATGATAATTTCATCAAAAATTATCAGTCTACCATCAGACGATTGTCTGTTCTATGTACAGAAAAATGAATTTATAAAGCTGAGCATGGGAATGCCCGCCTCAGCTAGATCATGAAAGCAGTATGAAAAATAATGTATTGTATTGTATCTTATTACAGGTCTCCTCCCAGCATTGGATGAACTTCGGATCCTCCTGATAAAGCATTTCACCCGATAAACGGCCTCATACTTTAGGGGGCAACTGTTATAGACATTTTTGTGCCTTACAGCATTGAGCATGAAATGTCCATAATCTAAGGGATCCAAAGTCCCTAAACATGTTGTTCCTACCCCTAGAGGAACAAGGCCAATAAACCACAGCAATTCAGAGAAGTTCTCCACCAAAAACTGATCAAAAACAAGTCAATTCAGGATCATTTCAGTGGCTACACTAGCTGTCTGCGCTGAATGTCAAAGCCAACACTGGCTACCTGCGTTGAATGTCAAAGGGAACACTGGCTACCTGCGCTGAGCGAAAAGGGACAAGTGGAAAGCTCATTTCTCAAGGTGTCAAAACCCAGGAAGCTTCCAAAATGACACTTGCCTCAGGGAATTCGACTGGTGATGAGTAAGAGGTTCCAAATCTCCAAGTGGAAGCAAGAACCTCCAAGTGGAATCAAGAACTGACAGAGGGAGAGGACACTAGTCACATCTCAGGCTGACTCATCCTCTCTCCAAACATCTATATATGGATCTCTCCCCCATGAGATCTAGAGGCTGGAATTTTGTTAATGCAAAGAATTGCTGTTGGTTTGAGTTTAGAGCTATTGGGTGATTTGCTTTGAAGGAGGTGAAGAGGAGATTCCTTTCTGCTGGGAAGGTGATGCTGGATTGGGCCTCTTATGGTTGTATCACTTCCTGAACTTTACTTCTTCATCAATAAAGCCATTTGAGTTTCTTCTATATGCATGTATCTCAATGATGTTTTGTTGTATTTGCATATTTAGTTTATTCTGATCCTTAAACTAGTTATGAATGTATGCTTCTTGTAGTTTCCCTCTCTTGCCATTTTGCAGGAACTTGGTGTAGCTGGGCCAGTGAAAGAGCAAGCAGCTGGAAGCAAGCAGCAAGGAGTGAGATTGGATCGACAAACTAGCGGAAGACATCGGTTAGTTACATCCTTCTCCCCTATTTACATTTCATAAAGAAGAACACTTAGATAGTTTTGTCTTGTTTGTTGCTGAGGTACTATCACTCCTTAGAGTGGGATAGGGTCATTCCGTATTGGATACTTTTCCCAACAACAGCCTACTCATTCACTGATGTCTTTTCTGGGTACCATCAGATCAAGATCACGCCAGAGGATAGGAGAAAAACAACCATTGCGACAAAATGGGGTTGTTTTCAATACACTGTGATGTCGTTTGGGCTTAATAATGCACCTGCGATATTTTCTTGCATAGTCATCGCGGTGCTGAAGGAGTTCATTCATAAGTTCTTGGAGGTGTAGTTTGATGACTAGACAGTGTTCAGTTTAGTGAAGCACCATGTAGAAAGTCTGCATCTAATGTTGGATATGTGCGGCAGATACCAGATTGCGCTGAATCTAAAGAATTGTTTATTCTATGTCCCCTTTAGGATCCTGCTAGGTCATGTGGTGTGCAAGCAAGGGCTGATGGTGGACCCTGCCAAGATCACGGTGATAGTGAATTTGGAAGCCCTAAGAAGTGTCAAATAGCTGCGTGCAACATTACCGCGCCCATGGATAAACTATTGAAGAAGGATGGTACATTATTTTGGGATGAAGAATTTCAATGCAGTTTAGATGTACTGAAAGAGAAGATGGTCACTTTTCCAGTCTTGTTCTTCCTTGATTGGAAGAAAGAATTCCATGTGCATGTTGATGCCTCATGTATTATGTTGGGAGCAGTGCTGACACAGGTTGGTGAAGGAGAGATGGACCACCCTATAGCCTTCGCAAGAAGAAAATTATCGAAGGCCAAGAAGAATTACTTGATGATAGAGCACAAAGGGTTGGCTATGGTGTATGCATTGTAGAGGTTCAGACACTATTTGTTGGGCGAACACTTCAAGATGTACACGGATCATTCTGCCTTGAAATACCTGGTCAATAAGCTTGTGTTGGGAGGGGGGGGGGGGGAGATTTGTAGATGGTTGTTGTTATTTCAGGAGTATGACTTTGAGGTGATTGTGAAGCCAGGAAGGTTGAATGCAGGACCTGACCATCTGTCATGCATCAAAATAGGAAAAGAGCCTACTAATTTGGAGGAAGGGTTACTCGATGCATAGCTCTTCATGGTGCACGTAGCAGATAACCAATTTGCATATATTATTCACTTTTTGACTACAGGGATGGCACCAGAAGGGTATACAAGTCAAAAAAAGAAGGAACTAGTAGTGCATGCGACAGATTTTTCAGTGATTGCAAGACATTTGTATAAGATGGGCACAGAAGAGATATTGCGACAATATGTGCCAGATTTTGAGCAGAATATCATCCTCGTTGAAACTCATGGAGGGGCTACAGGGGATATTATTCAGGAAAGTCAATAATGCAAAATATTTTGTGCGCAAGTTTGTGGTAGCCTACGCTGCATAAAGATTCTAAAGCATATTATAGGGCATGCAATGCATGTCAACAAATGGGCAGACCATCGTAGAGGGATGAGTTTCCACTAAATCCTCAAGTATCATTATAGCCATTTAAAAAATGGGCGATTGATTTCGTGGGGCCAATTCAGCCCCTAGGAAATAAAATTGGTATGTGCTAAATCATCACCACAACAGAGTATCTAACTAGATGGGTGGAGGCACAGTCGGTGAAGGATAGTATAGGGGCTATAGCATCAAAGGTTTTGTTTATGTTCTAACTAGATTTGGTTGCCAAAAAGTATTGATGAGTGATCAAGGTACACACTTCCTAGATGAGACAATCAGCATGTTGACTGAGGAGTTCCAGGTCTATCATCAGAAGAGTACACCGTATCATCCATAGGCTAATGGGACAATTGAGGTTGTTAATAAGATTTTGGAGAACGCACTGACAAAGATTTACAATGTGCAAAAAAATGACTGGGATGTGTGTGTACTTGCAGTGCTATGGGAATATAGGACTACTTGCAAAATGCTAACAGGGTAGACACCTTTTAGATTGGTCTATTGGAGTAGAAGTTGTGATTCCATTGGAGTATATCATGCCTAATTTGTGAATGTCAACTCTCACAGCTATGGCAGATCACGAAGCCTTGGAAGAATGGTTTGCGCAGTTAATGGAGTTTGAAGAGGATAGATTCTTGGCTGGATTCCATCAGCAAGTATAGAAGGAACGTGAAAAACCATGGAATGATCAACACATCAAGATTCGCACCTTCAAGGTAAATGATTTGCTATTTCTATATGATAGTAAGTTTACTAAGTTTCTAGGGAAATTTCAGATGCATTGGTTGGTCCCATACATTACCAAAGAAATTACAAATGAGGCATAATTCAGCTCGTGAAGCTAAATGGAGATCCTTTTCTGGGAAGGGTGAATGGAAGCCAATTGAAGCCATATACAGGGGATCTTACACAATGACTATATGACGGCAGGATATTCTTAGTGCTCCAACCAGTTGTAAGGGGGTGCGGGACTATAAACTACACTACCAGGGTTGGAGGACTACGCAGTCGGAGGGCTGCGCGGAAAATGGTGAAGTTGCAATATAAGAAGTTGTGCGCAGGCAGCTGCGCTATGGAGGCAGGTACTACATAACACCACAGGAAAGTGACCATTGGACTCACTTTTCATGATTTGACAGCCAAACGATGGTTAAGAGGAGTGGGCTGGTGGAATTTAAGGCCAAAATATTTGAATATCTACTACGAAAACATCATTAATGGTCAAATTTTGGGAGGAACGATCGCATTTGAATTCAAAAACCCTATAAATTACGCGTCATTATGTTACAAAGCATTTTTTCACTGTCCCTATACTCCCTTTCTACGACCCTGGAGGACCTCTACATTGTACCCGACATGCTTTCCCATCATGAAGAAACTCCCAATATTTCCCTCTTCATGAGTAGAATAATTCCCCTTTGCATCATTTCCCAAGAATCTTCCTTCTATCCCAGTTTACAAGACCGGCACTATTGACTAGTTTTCTCCTCGTGATGATTTGTAGAGGTTAACATTAACCCTCGTGCCATTCGGATTGACTGAGCCCCTTTTCCAGTCGCATTGATCCTCATTTGGAAGGTTTTTTAAACAAGGAGCCGAAGCTTCCATGTCTAGAAGCTTTGTAATGGAAGTCTAGTAGATGGTTGGGTTGGATAGAGCCGAGGAAATCAGTTTTGGCTCCTTTCCCATATTAAGATTGAATATCCTCAAGAGATAAGACCTCCCCCCATGATGAAAGGAACCATCTCCCATCCATCCAAGCTATATAAATCTCTCATTTTCCCAGGCAAAAGCTAGTTGGAGTTTTGGAGCAAGTTTGAATAACCAGCAAGTCATCTATAGCATGTAACTTTCTAGTGTATGTTTGAGGGAGAATAGTGTGATTTTGGTTTGGTTTGAGACTAGAGGAAAGAGGCCTTAAAACTCCCATTGTCAGGGCTATCCATGAAGCGCTAGCAGAAGTGTGGGAACCTGGATACGTCAGAGGAGACCAGCAACGTCAAGGCACTGATTGTAATCTCTTTATGATTTATATAAATGCAACTATTGATTTATTTCCTACATGAAGTGTCATTTTACATCTTTATGGCTTAATGTTCCTTGACCTATTAAGTAGGCTGAATACAATATTGTATGCTATCACGTTTGTTGTTGTTGTTGTTGTTTTCTTGTTTCAGGTATTCGAAGGAAGGAAACGGAAGATAGCTGGAGTGAGGAAGCAGGATAATCACCAAGTGGAATAGCGTTCTAAGAGGTAGGCCCTCTTACTTGATTCTAGGTTAAGGAGATTTTTCATAGATTGTTTGTTTATGGCTAGACCCACTCTTTCGGGCTAGAGGAATTGTTTGTGTTCGCAAAAATAATTTAGCTACACCACAAATTGGTGACCATACTACGAAGCCAATCCTTCTGTTTGATTGATTGTCATTTTATGGTTTTGTGTGAACTTTTCTAGTATCACCATTTCCCTTTAGTGTTCTCTGCTCTACCTGGTTTATTACTCTGAGCCTGAAATTTACAGTGGCAAGTCTCGTCTTAGCCTTTGAAAATTTTATTTCTTTCCTTGAATCCTCGGTCAATCTGTTTATTTTTCTAACAATCGCACCGATCAAAGTGAGTTTCTGAAAAACAGTCGCGCTAACCCCCTTTTGGCGCGTGTTGTGAGTTAGGTAGTCATGTTGATTCCTGTAGGTGAAGATCAGGGTTTACCCTAGATCATAGCCAGTGTGTTTTTCCCTTCTGATTTTCATCTCTCAGCTTGTTTTGACTATGTTATCCCTAGCTGAAAAGCTCTTTTAGCTTGGTTTGTATGATTAGTTGATTTGCATTTTCTTCACTTGGTTTCTTGAGTTCTTGGATGGTATATAACCCTAGGGCATCTAGGTCATCACCCATTCACTTGTTTGTGTGCTCAGGAAGTCAAGTTGATAGTCAAATTTTCTCCTTGCATTTGGTTTGATTAGTCCTTTTGTTGCTTTGATTTCCATTTAACAAGTTTGAAAAGTTTTGTTTAGTATTTGAGCGTCTCTTTTTGGGCATAGATCACATTGCCCATCTTGTTTTTGGTTCAGTCTTTGCTTCATTAGTTTTGAAAGGAATTATTTTTTGTGCTTTGCATTTTCTCAAGGTTGATTATATTGGAAATGCTTCATTAAAGTGTTTGTGAAAGATTCGTTTTCTCATTTCATTGAAAAATACATAATTCTAGTTTTCTAAATCAATATGTTACATTAGCTAGCATCATTGAAGACTAGAGTTGCGTTGTCATTTGCATTGGAAAAGAAATGAATTCTCATTAATGTTAAAAGGACTAGTTGAAGTGCATTTGATAAGAAGATTCAGTGCATTTTGGAGATTTATTAGAGAAAGATTTCATTCTTTGATTGTTGCATTGATTTTGTGTTCCTATATCTCAATTAGTGTTAATTTTCATCGAAGACAAAGATCTCTTTTCTCATATAGCTGCATGTAGGAGTTTTTTTTCAGTTGACAGTGGTAGGGCCTTGTAATTGAAACCTAATTCAATATCAACCGTTAAAATATATTGAATTAACCTAAGTGTCATGCGGAAAGAGTCAATTTTGCGGACAAAACCGACCTCCCTAGAAGCTAAGGATTTCTAGTGACAAACAAGACAATCAAGCACTATCTTTCCCTAAATATGCATTTAAAATACAAGCAACCAGGTGTTTAAAGCATACCTTTAGTCCAACGCTGTTTGTAGCAGCCAAGCCTCTCTGATCCAGATGAGCTCCTCCTTCTCTTTGAAACCTGCATTCACTAACAAGCAAACGATTACATAGCACCTGAATAACTCATATAATAAAACATATTCATCATAAAGACCAAGGAGTATATGAAACAAATTATATATAACAACTTGTTGAGAAAAATGAACTTAATTGTATTAACTGGAAACAAAAGAAACCATTACAACCAGTGCCTTGGTGTTGTGTAGGTCCCTCCCAGGGTCCAGCAAGAGTTCTCCTTTACTTTAATCAGCTCACCCACTTCCAAATGAAGCTAAGAAAGGATAGGAATCTCTCCTCTCAAGCTATATAAGGGAGTCCTAATTTCAGCAGCATCTACCCTTAGGAATGTTCAGCTTTCAACCTCTCCTCCCTCTGGCCCAATTCCTGTATTTATAATGGTTTGGAGGAAGTTAATCAGGTCCACCATGAATGGGATAAGCCCCTTTTTCAATGGGATAGCTCCCCTCTTCATGGGATAAGTTCCTCTTTCTTTGGGATGCATGAACCATCTGGAGGCGCTCAATACAAGTCAAACCATCTTCTAGAATGCTCTAGAATCGACCACAAGTAACTTTTTTGAAGTAAAACTCGCGCCTTTTGACCTTTACAGGAGTACGCACCTACCCCTTTACAGACAGAGCGTACAAGTACGCAGGTAATGTGAACTTGAGGTGCGTACACGCAGGTAAGGTTAAGAGAAACTGCGTAACCAGAGTTAATTGACTTTTTAAGGACTTTCTCTCTTTCTTGGAGTTTGACATGAGGAGCAGAGGTGTAAGACTTGCCAAGGAGGACGGTATGACAGTTGATGGAGCCATACCGACTGTAAATAGCCATGGTGACAAATTTTAGTGTAACAGATTGCCCCCTAAAGTGCGAAGCCTGTAGTAGATTAGGGTTTCATATCATCTAGGAAGGTTGAAGCACTTTATCATTTCAAGGATTATCTTGTGGAGAGCCCAGTCAGAACCTGCAAATATTCAACACAGAATACATATATAAGATCATATCATTGCTGAGGTAGGCATTCCCATACTCAGATTGAAAACTTTAACTAACAAACTAACTACTGCTCTGATACAGGAATGATTTCGCAGTACATCATAATCATAGACTCATGTAGACACAGTATGGACGCAGCCATCTATTTATGATTAGTCTACTATATAATGAATACAAAACTCCTCACAAATGGCGACCATAATGGCGACCAACAAATCCTCCTCTAATTGAGTTGAGAGTTTGACTAGATCTCATAAATGTTAAGTTGTATATTTAGGTTAGTTATTTCAGTTTTTTGCATAATTTTCTTACAGTTGATCACACTCTTCCATTGGAGAGTGAAACTCATGTCACTCAGGTTGATGATCCATTAGTTGATCAAGTGGTCGATTCAATTTCACATTCGGTCGATCCCACTTTCCCTTTAGAGAGTGAACTTCATACTGCTCAGGTTCTTCTTGTTACATCAGATTCTTCTATGCCGGGGGGCATTTCACCTGTTTCTACAGAACCCCCTCCAAGTACTGAGGTCTTTTCCTTTGATTGGAATAGACTAACAGAACCTCGTCTTCCTTCCTCCATCCCTTTCCAAATCATTGTCAAGGCTGGTGGTAGGGACATACATCGTACTCAGGTAGATGAAGGTGCTTCTGTTAGTATTTTATCCTCAACTGTTTGGAAAGCTTTGGGTCCCCCTCAACTTGCGCCTATTACGCAGAATCTGAAGGCTTTTAACATAACCATTAGTGAACCTTTAGGGATCCTTCCTAAGTTTTCTATTACCTTGGAAGGTAAAACTGTCTGTATTGACCTTATGGTAGTTCGAGGTCCCTTGGATTTCAATTTACTCCTTGGGCGAGACTATGTTTATGCAATGAAAGCTGTCGTATCGACACTCTTTCGCGTGATGTCTTTCCCTCACAATGGCAGTATTGTGACTGTAGACTAGCTTTCGTTCCCTAGTCTTGTTTCAACTACCAATAATATGACAGCCCTAAATGTTCCTGATTCTAAAGTGGTATCTACCCTGCCACAAATTAATTATGTGGCAACTGGTCCCATGATTTCAGTTACCGATGTAAGTGAGCCTCTCACTGTTTGCTCATCTTCCTTTGATTTAGATCCGGTAATTGACATGGAAAACTCTATGGGATTACTTGGACACGATGTTCTTATCCCTTTTGAGTCCCTTGACATGTGTTCCTTCCAGAGAACTATTCTTCCTTCTGATGAAGACCTCTTGGAAGCCATGATCAAGGTGTGTCCATTGACATGTTTTTCTTCCAGTTGGAAGCCATGATCAGTGTAGCGAGGATAGTTTGTTCCCATCTCAACCTCGTTAAAAAATGAAACTGGATGTTGCGAGGATAGTTCCTTTTCCTGTGCCAACCTCGTTAAAAAATGAAATAGGTATCCATGAGGACAGTTCCTTTTACTGAGTCAACCTCATTAAAAAATGAATCAGGTAATTTTTAGATTATATAGTTAGATATGAGCATAGTTCTTTGTCTTATGTCAAGCTCATTTTCAAAAATGAAACAAGGATTTTGAGGATAGTTCTTTTCTTGTGTCAACCTCCTTAAAAAATGAAACAACTCCCTTTTCGAGTTGAATCTTTTCAAGAACTTGAAAGTAAACCTTCATTCCATCCACCTGGTTGAATGCAATGAAGCTTGGGGGGCATGTACCTTGCTTTGCATCATTATGCTAAGGGCATGTGAAATTTTTGAGCATAGTTCCTTGTCTTGTGTCAAGCTCGTTAAAAAATGAATCAAGGATTTTCGAGCATAGTTCCTTGTCTTGTGTCAAGCTCGTTAAAAAATGAAACAAGGAGTCTTGAGCATAGTTCCTTATCTTGTGTCAAGCTCGTTAAAAAATGAAACAAGGATAGGTTAAATAGGTAGATTGTAGAGAGTAGTCAAGAGCATAGTTCCTTGTCTTGTGTCAAGCTCGTTAAAAAAAGAAACAAGGCGTCAAGAGCATAGTTCCTTGTCTTGTGTCAAGCTTGTTAAAAAATGAATCAAGGTTTTTAGAGTAGAGTTTTTTGTTAGGTAGATTGTAGAGAGTAGTTATGAGCATAGTTCCTTATCTTGTGTCAAGCTCGTTTAAAAAATGAAACAAGGGTTTTGAGGATAGTTCTTTTCTTGTGTCAACCTCACTAAAAATGAAACAACTCCCACAAGTCTTTCCAAGATCTTGAAAGTAAAGCTTCATTCCATCCACCTCATTGAATGCAATGCTTGGGGGGCATGTACCTCGTTTTGCGTCATTATGCTGGGGGTATGTGAACTTATAACAAGCATAGTTTTTCGTTTCAAGCTTGCGTAAACATGAAACCGAATCCGAGCATAGTTCTTTTCCTGTGTCAAGCTCGTTAAAAAATGAAACAAATCCTCCTCCAGTTTTGAGTCGAGAGTTTGACTAGATCTCATAAATGTTAGTTGTATATTTAGGTTAGTTATTTCAGTTTTTTGCATAATTATCTTACAGTTTAGGTCGGGTCTTTCAAATGATCTCGTAACTCAACCTTCATTTCATCCAACTGGTTGAATGAAATGAAGCTGGGGGGCATGCGCTCTAGCAGTCATGCTTAGGGGGCATCAATATCTCTGTTTCAAGCTTGTGTAAAAATGAAACTACTTTAAAGCATAGTTTTTCTCTGTTTCAAGCTTTTGTAAAAATGAAACTTATCTCGAGTCAATTTCAGTCATTTTCAAGACTCGTTAAACTCATGAAAATCCCGAGATTATTTTGCTATTTTTCATTCTCGTAAAACAAATGAAAATGCCGAGTTCTTTCCGTCTTTTCCTGCTCGTAAATTAAATTGAAAGTCGGCCATATGAGTACATTTTTTATCATTTTTTCGAACTCATTAAAACTTACGAAAAAGTGAAAACCATGAGTACATTTTTAACATTTTTTCGAACTCGTTAAAACTTACGAAAAAGTGAAACCTTAGAGTCATCTTTAAGCCCTTTTCTGACTCCTAAAACATGAAAAGATTGCCAAGCGTTTCTTTTACACTCGTTAAAACGGAATTAAAAGACGGTCCACTTACAGCTCTTTTCCGACCGTAAAAAACATGAAAAGATTGCCGGATTTTTGTCGTTTCAAATTCGATATTGGTTATAAAACGACGTGTCGTTGATCGCTTTTTTACTTTTTCGGGTCAGTGACACTAATAATGAAAAGTACTCCTTGGTCGTAAAAGATCAAGCGGTTCTCTCAAGTATTATTTTATACTTTTTCGGGCTTGGGAGACACAAATTTACGAAAAAGGTCAACCCTGGAGTCTTCTTTAGTTTTTTCAGACTCTCTAAAATTGAAAAACGCCGAGTTTCTCCTATACTGGACTCGTTAAAATTTCATAGTAAAGGACCTGTTCAATTACAAACAGGAACGAACCACTCCTTCTTAGGGTTCGAATTTGAACTAAGTTGGACTCATCCGAAGGATGAGCTTATAATCAAGAAAATGTTATCCTCCTCAAGCTTGTAACAAATAAAGAGGTACTTGCCTCATCATAAGGATGAGCTTGGACTCATGCGTAAGTTGGACTCATCCGAAGGATGAGCTTATAATCAAGCAAATGTTATCCTCCTCAACCAGGTGTTTAAAGCATACCTTTAGTCCAACGTTGTTTGTAGTAGCCAAGCCTCTCCGATCCAGATGAGCTCCTCCTTCTCTTTGAAACCTGAATTCACTAACAAGCAAACGATTACATAGCACCTGAATAACTCATATAATAAAACATATTCATCATAAAGACCAAGGAGTATATGAAACAAATTATATATAACAACTTGTTGAGAAAAATGAACTTAATTGTATTAATTGGAAACAAAAGAAACCATTACAACCAGTGCCTTGGTGTTGTGCAGGTCCCTCCCAGGGTCCAGCAAGAGTTCTCCTTTACTTTGATCAGCTCACCCACTTCCAAATGAAGCTAAGAAAGGATAGGAATCTCTCCTCTCAAGCTCTATAAGGGAGTCCTAATTTCAGCAGCATCTACCCTTAGGAATGTTTAGCTTTCAACCTCTCCTCCCTCTGGCCCATTGCCTGTATTTATAATGGTTTGGAGGAAGTTAATCAGGTCCACCATGAATGGGATAAGCCCCTTTTTCAATGGGATAGCTCCCCTCTTCATGGGATAAGTTCCTCTTTCTTTGGGATGCATGAACCATCTGGAGGTGCTCAATACACGTCAAACCATCTTCTAGAATGCTCTAGAATCGACCACAAGTAACTTTTTTGAAGTAAAACTCGTGCCTTTTGACCTTTACAAGAGTACGCACCCACCCCTTTACAGGATTCCCCAGTGGAATGTGGCATGCGCTCTAGCAGTTATGCTTAGGGGGCATCAAGCACAGTTTTCTCTCTGTTTCAAGCTTGTGTAAAAATGAAACTACTTTGAAGCACAGTTTTTATTTGTTTCAAGCTTTTGTAAAAATGAAACCTATCTCGAGTCAATTTCAGTTATTTTCAAGACTCGTTAAACTCATGAAAATCTCGAGATTATTTTGCTATTTTTCATTCTCGTAAAACAAATGAAAATGCCGAGTTCTTTCCGTCTTTTCCTGCTCGTAAATTAAATTGAAAGTCGGACATATGAGTACATTTTTATCATTTTTTCGAACTCATTAAAACTTACGAAAAAGTGAAAACTGTGAGTACATTTTTATCATTTTTTCGAACTCATTAAAATTTAAGAAAAATGAAAGCCATGAGTACATTTTTATCATTTTTTCGAACTCGTTAAAACTTACGAAAAAGTGAAACCTTAGAGTCACCTTTAAGCTCTTTTCTGACTCCTAAAACATGAAAAGGTCGCCGAGTTTTTCCTTTTACACTCGTTAAAATGGAATTAAAAGACGGTCCTCTTACAGCCCATTTCTGACCGTAAAAACATGAAAAGATTGCCGGAATTTTGTCGTTTCAAATTAGATATTGGAAATAAAACGACGTGTCCTTGATCGCTTTCTACTTTTCAGATCAGAGACACTAATCATGAAAGTACTCCTTGGTCGTAAAAGATCAAGCGGTTCTCTCAAGTATTATTTTATACTTTTCGGGCTTGGGAGACACAAATTTACGAAAAAGGTCAACCCTGGAGTCTTCTTAAGTTTTTTCAGACTCTCTAAAATTGAAAAACGCCGCTTTTCTCCTATACTGGACTCGTTAAAATTTCACAGTAAAGGACCTGTTCGATTACAAACAAGAACGGACCACTCCTTCTTAGGGTTTCATATCATCTAGGAAGGGTGAAGCACTTTATCATTTCAAGGATTATCTTGTGGAGAGCCCAGTCGGAACCTGCAAATATTCAACACAAAATACATATATAAGATCATATCATTGCTGAGGTAGGCATTCCCATACTCAGATTAAAAACTTTTAACTAACAAACTAACTACTGCTCTGATACAGGAATGATTTCGCAGTACATCATAATCATAGACTCATGTAGACACAGTATGGACGCAGCCATCTGTTTATGATTAGTCTATTATATAATGAATACAAAACTCCTCGCAGCCTGGATGGCAGAAACTAGATCCAGGGTCTTCATTTCTACTTCCCGAAATAGTACGATTCTATCCATGCGAATAAATGAGTTGATGTCGAACATGGTAGAAACCACTTGATTACCAGTCGATGATGTAAACTGTTAACAAGTGTGAGAGAAACCACCAGTGATGTCAATGGCTCTCAAAGTACCCAGTACAATCCATGAGATGCGAATGAATGTGTTGATGTCGAACATGTCACGGAATCCTTTGATCGAAAGTCAATGATGTAAATTGTCGTCAAAGGCGAGAAACCTGCCATTGAGGCATGCAGATCTCAAGGTGCTGACGATTCCTAGATCATCTTTCTAGATAATGTGTTGATGTCGATAGAAAGCGATCCGTCATAGGCAAGCCCACAACACGAAATCATAGATCAAGTTGAAGAAATGTAGTTGTAAGGACTGACTCAGGGATGGTCAAGATGGATGACAGATATTTTGCAGATGAATGGTTTATTTGCAGTGACCTCTTCAACACATAACGACACAACAGATGGCTTGGTGACAATTGACCCAAAGTTAATACCCGGAAACCGGCTGAAGACTTTCAATGTGGTTTGATCAACTATTAGGCAAAAGATTTCCCAACCCAGATGAATGAAAAAGTGTCGTGTTCAAGAGTGGTGATAAGGTTTTTCTGAAACAAAGGATAACAAATAGGCTCATTTTACTCTCTTTTCCCCCACCATTTCTGGCAAGTACATCTTTATTTTTTACAAGCTTGAGGAGGATAACATATGCTTGATTATAAGCTCATCCTTCGGATGAGTCCAACTTAGTTTAGATTCGAACCCTAAGAAGGAGTGATCCGTTCCTGTTTGTAATCGAAGAGGTCCTTTACTGTGAAATTTTAACGAGTCCAGTATAGGAGAAACTCGGCGTTTTACAATTTTAGAGAGTCTGAAAAAACTTAAGAAGACTCCAAGGTTGACCTTTTTCGTAAATTTGTGTCTCCCAAGCCGGAAAAAGTATAAAATAATACTTGAGAGAACCGCTTGATCTTTTACGACCAAGAAGTACTTTCATGATTAGTGTCTCTGATCTGAAAAGTAGAAAGCGATCAAGGACATGTCGTTTTATTTCCAATATCGAATTTGAAACGACAAAAATCTGGCAATCTTTTCATGTTTTTATGGTCAGAACAGGGTTGTAAGAGGACCGTCTTTTAATTCCGTTTTAACGAGTGTAAAAGAAAAAACTCGGCGATGTTTTCATGTTTTAGGAGTCAGAAAAGAGCTTAAAGGTGACTCTAAGGTTTCACTTTTTCGTAAGTTTTAACGAGTTCGAAAAAATGATAAAAATGTACTCATGGTTTTCATTTTTTCGTAAATTTTAATGAGTTCGAAAAAATGATAAAAATGTACTCATAGTTTTCACTTTTTCGTAAGTTTTAATGAGTTCGAAAAAATGATAAAAATGTACTCATATGTCCAACTTTCAATTTAATTTACGAGCAGGAAAAGACAGAAAGAACTCGGCATTTTCATTTGTTTTACGAGCATGAAAAATAGCAAAATAATCTCGAGATTTTCATGAGTTTAACGAGTCTTGAAAATAACTGAAATTGACTCGAGATAGGTTTCATTTTTACAAAAGCTTGAAACAAAGAAAAACTATGCTTCAAAGTAGTTTCAGTTTTACACAAGCTTGAAACAGAGAGAAAACTGTGCTTGATGCCCCCTAAGCATAACTGCTAGAGCGCATGCCCCCAGCTTCATTTCATTCAACTAAGTACAAGCTGGATGGAATGAAGTTTCATGTACGAGATCATTTGAAAGATTCGACCTAAAACTGTAAGAAAATTATGCAAAAAACTGAAATAACTAACCTAAATATACAACTTAACATTTGTGAGATCTAGTCAAACTCTTGAGTCAATTAGAGGAGGATTTGTTTCATTTTTTAATGAGCTTGACACAGGAAAAGAACTGTGCTCGGATTCAGTTTCATGTTTACGCAAGCTTGAAACGAAAAACTATGCTTGTTATAAGTTCACATGCCCCCAGCATAATGATGCAAATCAAGGTACATGCCCCCCAAGCTTCATTGCATTCAACCAGATGGACGAAATGAAGGTTTACTTTCGAAATCTTGGAAAGACTCGTGGGAGTTGTTTCATTTTTTAGTGAGGTTGACACAGGAAAAGAACTATCCTCAAAACCCTTGTTTCATTTTTTAAACGAGCTTGACACAAGATAAGGAACTATGCTCATAACTACTCTCTACAATATACCTAACAGGGAACTATACTCTAAAAAACCTTGATTCATTTTTTAACGAGCTTGACACAAGACAAGGAACTATGCTCTAAAATCCTTGATTCATTTTTTAAGGAGCTTGACACAAGACAAGGAACTATGCTCATGACTACTCTCTACAATCTACCTACTTAACCTACCCTTGTTTCATTTTTTTAACGAGCTTGACACAAGACAAGGAACTATGCTCATGACTCCTTGTTTCATTTTTTAACGAGCTCGACACAAGACAAGGAACTATGCTCATGATATCCAGTTTCATTTTTTAACGAGGTTGAGACTGGAAGAAACTATCCTCGCCCCTGATTCATTTTTTAACGAGGTTGACTCAGTAAAAGGAACTTTCCTCGTAATCCAACTGATTCATTTTTTAACAAGGTTGACACAGGAAAAGAACTGTCCTCATAATCCTTGTTTCATGTTTGAAAATGAGCTTGACACAAGACAAAGAACTATGCTCATATCTACCTATATAACCTAAAAACTACCTGATTCATTTTTTAATGAGGTTGACTCAGTAAAAGGAACTGTCCTCATGGATACCTATTTCATTTTTTAACGAGGTTGGCACATGAAAAGGAACTTTCCTCGCAACATCCAGTTTCATTTTTTAACGAGGTTGAGACGGGAACAAACTATCCTCGCTACACTGATCATGGCTTCCAACTGGAAGAAAAACATGTCAATGGACACACCTTGATCATGGCTTCCAAGAGGTCTTCATCAGAAGGAAGAATAGTTCTCTGGAAGGAACACATGTCAAGGGACTCAAAAGGGATAAGAACATCGTGTCCAAGTAATCCCATAGAGTTTTCCATGTCAATTACCGGATCTAAATCAAAGGAAGATGAGCAAACTGTGAGAGGCTCGCTTACATCGGTAACTGAAATCATGGGACCAGTTGCCACATAATTAACCCATGGCAGGGTAGATACCACTTTAGAATCAGGAACATTTAGGGCTGTCATATTATTGGTAGTTGAAACAAGACTAGGGAACGAAAGCTAGTCTACAGTCACAATACTGCCATTGTGAGGGAAAGACATCACGCGAAAGAGTGTCGATACGACAGCTTTCATTTTAGTCTACTATATAATGATTAGCTTTCTAGTGACAAACAAGACAATCAAGCACTTCTTTCCCTAAATATGCATTTAAAATACAAGCAACCAGGTGTTTAAAGCATACCTTTAGTCCAACGCTATTTGTAGCAGCCAAGCCTCTCCGATCCAGATGAGCTCCTCCTTCTCTTTGAAGCCTGCATTCACTAACAAGCAAACGATTACATAGCACCTGAATAACTCATAAAATAAAACATATTCATCATAAAGACCAAGGAGTATATGAAACAAATTATATATAACAACTTGTTGAGAAAAATGAACTTAATTGTATTAATTGGAAACAAAAGAAACCATTACAACCAGTGCCTTGGTGTTGTGCAGGTCCCTCCCAGGGTTCAGCAAGAGTTCTCCTTTACTTTGATCAGCTCACCCACTTCCAAATGAAGCTAAGAAAGGATGGGAATCTCTCCTCTCAAGCTCTATAAGGGAGTCCTAATTTCAGCAGCATCTACCCTTAGGAATGTTCAGCTTTCAACCTCCCCTCCCTCTGGCCCAATGCCTATATTTATAATGCTTTGGAGGAAGTTAATCAGGTCCACCATGAATGGGATAAGCCCCTCTTTCAAAGGGATAGCTCCCCTCTTCATGGGATAAGTTCCTCTTTCTTTGGGATGCATGAACCATCTGGAGGCGCTCAATACACGTCAAACCATCTTCTAGAATGCTCTAGAATCGACCGCAAGTAAGTTTTTTGAAGTAAAACTTGCGCCTTTTGACTTTTACAGGGGTACGCACCTACCCCTTTACAGACAGAGCGTACAAGTACGCAGGTATTATATACTTGAGGTGCGTACACACAGGTAAGAGTAAGAGAAACTGCGTAACCAGAGTTATATTGACTTTTAAAGACTTTCTCTCTTTTTTGGAGTTTGACATGAGGAGCAGAGGTATAAGACTTGCCAAGGAGGACAGTATGACAATTGATGGAGCCATACTGACTGCAAATAGTCATGGTGACAAATTTTAGTGTAACAGATTGCCCCCTAAAGTGCGAAGCCTGTAGTAGATTAGGGTTTTATATCATCTAGGAAGGGTGAAGCACTTTATCATTTCGAGGATTATCTTGTGGAGAGCCCAGTTGGAACCTGCAAATATTCAACACAAAATACATATATGAGATCATATCATCGCTGAGGTAGGTTCCCATACTCAGATCAAAAACTTAACTAACAAACTAACTATTGCTCTGATATAGGAATGATTTCGCAATACATCATAATCATAGACACATGTAGACACAGTATGGACGCAGCCATCTATTTATGATTAGTCTACTGTATTATGAATACAAAACTCCTCACAGCCTGGATGGCGGAAACTAGATCCAGGGTCTTCATTTCTACTTCCCGAAATAGTACGATTCTATCCATGCGAATAAATGAGTTGATGTCGAGCATGGTAGAAACCACTTGATTACCAGTCAATGATGTAAACTATTAACAAGTGTGAGAGAAACCACCAATGATTTCAATGGCTCTCAAAGTACTCAGTACAATCCATGAGATGTGAATGAATGTGTTGATGTCGAACATGTCACAGAATCCCTTGATCAAAGGTCATTGATGTAACCTGTCGCCAAAGACGAGAAACCTGCCATTGAGGCATGCAGATTTCAAGGTACTAATGATTCCTAGATCATCTTTCTAGATACTGTGCTGATGTCGATAGAAAGCAACCCGTTGCAGGCAAGCCCAAAACACGAAATCATAGATCAAGTTGAAGAAATGTAGCTATAAGGACTGACTCAGGGATGGTCAAGATGGACGACAGATATTTTGCAGATGAATGGTTTATTTGCAGTGACCTCTTGAACACATAACGACACAACAGATGGCTTGGTGACAATTGACCCAAAGTTAATACCCAGAAACCGGCTGAAGACTTTCAATGTGGTTTGATCAACTGTTAGGCAAAGGATTTCCCAACCCAGGTGAATGAAAAAGTGTCGTGTTCAAGAGTGGTGATAAAGTTTTTCCAAGACAAAGTGTAACAAATAGGCTCATTTTCTTCTCTTTTCCCCCACCATTTCTGGCAAGTACCTCTTTATTTTTTACAAGCTTGAGGAGGATAACATTTGCTTGATTATAAGCTCATCCTTCGGATGAGTCCAACTTAGTTTAGATTCGAACCCTAAGAAGGAGTGGTCCGTTCCTGTTTGTAATCGAACAGGTCCTTTACTATGACATTTTAATGAGTCCAGTATAGGAGAAACTCGGCGTTTTTCAATTTTAGAGAGTCTGAAAAAACTTAAGAAGACTCCAGGGTTGACCTTTTTCGTAGATTTGTGTCTCCCAAGCCCGAAAAAGTATAAAATAATACTTGAGAGAACCGCTTGATCTTTTACGACCAAGGAGTACTTTTCATAATTAGTGCCCTTGACCCAAAAAAGTAAAAAAGCGATCAACAACACGTCGTTTCATAACCAATATCGAATTTGAAACAACAAAAATCCGGCAATCTTTTCGTGTTTTTACGGTCGGAAAAGAGCTGTAAGTGGACCGTCTTTTTAGTTCCGTTTTAACGAGCTTAAAAAGAAAAACTCGGCGATCTTTTCATATTTTGAGAGTCTGAAAAGGGCTTAAAAGAGAACTCTAAGGTTTCACTTTTTCGTAAGTTTTAACGAGTTCGAAAAAATGATAAAAATGTACTCATGGTTTTCACTTTTTCGTAAGTTTTAATGAGTTCGAAAAAATGATAAAAATGTACTCATATGTCCGACTTTCAATTTAATTTACGAGCAGGAAAAGATGGAAAGAACTCGGCATTTTCATTTGTTTTACGAGAATGAAAAATAGCAAAATAATCTCGAGATTTTCATGAGTTTAACGAGTCTTGAAAATAACTGAAATTGACTCGAGATAGGTTTCATTTTTACAAAAGCTTGAAACAAGGAAAAACTGTGCTTCAAAGTAGTTTCATTTTTACACAAGCTTGAAACAGAGAGAAAACTGTGCTTGATGCCCCCTAAGCATAACTGCTAGAGCGCATGCCCCCCCAGCTTCATTTCATTCAACTAAGTACACTGCTGGTAATTATTAGCTGGATGGAATGAAGGTTCAGTTACGAGATCATTTGAAAGACTCGACCTAAAACTGTAAGAAAATTATGCAAAAAACTGAAATAACTAACCTAAATATACAACTTAACATTTATGAGATCTAGTCAAACTCTTGACTCAATTAGAGGAGGATTTGTTTCATTTTTTAACGAGCTTGACACAGGAAAAGAACTATGCTCGGATCCAGTTTCATGTTTACGCAAGCTTGAAACAAAAAATTATGCTTGTTATAAGTTCACATGCCCCCAGCATAATGACGCAAATCAAGGTACATGCCCCCCAAGCTTCATTGCATTCAACCAGGTGGATGAAATGAAGCTTTACTTTCAAAATTTTGGAAAGACTTGAGGGAGTTTCATTTTTTAGTGAGGTTGACACAGGAAAAGAACTATCCTCAAAACCCTTGTTTCATTTTTTAAACGAGCTTGACACAAGATAAGGAACTATGCTCATAACTACTCTCTACAATCTACCTAACAAGGAACTCTACTCTAAAAACCTTGATTCATTTTTTAACGAGCTTGACACAAGACAAGGAACTGTGCTCATACTCATAGATTCATTTTTTAACGAGGTCGACACAGTAAAAGGAACTTTCCTCGAAATCCTACTCTCTACAATCTACCTATATAACCTATCCTTGTTTCATTTTTTAGCGAGCTTGACACAAGACAAGGAACTATGCTCATGACTCCTTGTTTCATTTTTTAACGAGCTCGACACAAGATAAGGAACTATGCTCGAAAATCCTTGATTCATTTTTTAACGAGCTTGACACAAGACAAGGAACTATGCTCAAAAATTTCGCATGCCCTTAGCATAATGATGCAAAGCAAGGTACATGGCCCCAAGCTTCATTGCATTCAACTAGGTGGATCGAATGAAGGTTTACTTTCAAGTTCTTGAAAAGATTCGACTCGAAAAGGGAGTTGTTTCATTTTTTAAGGAGGTTGACACAAGAAAAGAACTATCCTCAAGACAGCCTATTTCATTTTTTAACGAGGTTGACACAGGAACAAAACTATCCTCGCTCCCACTGATCATGGCTTCCAACTGGAAGAAAGACATGTCAATGGACACACCTTGATCATGGCTTCCAAGGGGTCTTCATCAGAAGGAAGAATAGTTCTCTGGAAGGAACACATGTCAAGGGACTCAAAAGGGATAAGAACATCGCGTTCAAGTAATCCCATAGAGTTTTCCATGTCAATTACCAGATCTAAATCAAAGGAAGATGAGAAAACAGTGAGAGGCTCACTTTCATCGGTAACTGAAAACATGGGATCAGTTGCCACATAATTAACCCGTGGCGGGGTAGATACCACTTTAGAATCAGGAAAATTTAGGGGTGTCATATTATTGGTAGTTGAAACAAGACTAGGGAACGAAAGCTGGTCTACAGTCACAATACTGCCATTGTGAGGGAAAGACATCACGCGAAAGAACTATGCTCGTCCCCAGTATGGTCGCCATTTTGCCATGCGGAAAGAGTCAATTTTGCGGACAAAACTGACCTCCCTAGAAGCTAAGGCTTTCTAGTGACAAACAAGACAATCAAGCACTATCTTTCCCTAAATATGCATTTAAAATACAAGCAACCAGGTGTTTAAAGCATACCTTTAGTCCAACGCTGTTTGTAACAGCCAAGCCTCTCTGATCCAGATGAGCTCCTCCTTCTCTTTGAAACCTGCATTCACTAACAAGCAAACGATTACATAGCACCTGAATAACTCATATAATAAAACATATTCATCATAAAGACCAAGGAGTATATGAAACAAATTATATATAACAACTTGTTGAGAAAAATGAACTTAATTGTATTAATTGGAAACAAAAGAAACCATTACAACCAGTGCCTTGGTGTTGTGCAGGTCCCTCCCAGGGTCCAGCAAGAGTTCTCCTTTACTTTGATCAGCTCACCCACTTCCAAATGAAGCTAAGAAAGGATAGGAATCTCTCCTCTCAAGCTCTATAAGGGAGTCCTAATTTCAGCAGCATCTACCCTTAGGAATGTTCAGCTTTCAACCTCTCCTCCCTCTGGCCCAATGCCTGTATTTATAATGGTTTGGAGGAAGTTAATCAGGTCCACCATGAATGGGATAAGCCCCTTTTTCAATGGGATAGCTCCCCTCTTCATGGGATAAGTTCCTCTTTCTTTGGGATGCATGAACCATCTGGAGGCGCTCAATACACATCAAACCATCTTCTAGAATGCTCTAGAATCGACCACAAGTAACTTTTTTGAAGTAAAACTCGCACCTTTTGACCTTTACAGGAGTACACACCCACCCCTTTACAGACAGAGCGTACAAGTACGCAGGTAATGTGAACTTGAGGTGCGTACACGCAGGTAAGGTTAAGAGAAACTGCGTAACCAGAGTTAATTGACTTTTTAAGGACTTTCTCTCTTTCTTAGAGTTTGACATGAGGAGCAGAGGTATAAGACTTGCCAAGGAGGACAGTATGACAGTTGATGGAGCCATACCGACTGTAAATAGCCATGGTGACAAATTTTAGTGTAACACTAAGGAAGCATTGAAACTTAACGCTTATATTTAGAGGTCTAGGCTAGAGACGTGTTCCGTCATCTTTAAACCTAGCAGTTTTCGTTCGCTTCGGCATTAGACAGTGCTAGTGCAAACTTGTGCTCCCAGTACCGTCGTGTATATAAAGGGAGACCCTACTAGGTTTTCAATCCTTTATTTTTAGTAAGCCGAGTCTACCACCTTGTAAACGTGATACACCGAACACAACATTCAGGGAGATTACCTGCTCATACTTTTTGGTTCGCTAGGAGGTATTCTGTAGTTCATAGTGACCTGGTAATCCCTTTTGCCTAGATTATCTTGAGTAGCTGTTTTGGTCTTTTTGACTCTTTAAATTTAAAATACCACCAAGCACTTGTCCTTTCGAGCTTGTTCAAACCGAAAGAGACTAGAGACACCTTTTTCCCTTTTTTCGACTCTTAAAACATGAAAAGGAAAAGTTTTGTTTCAGTGTTTTAAAATTAACTACCCACAAAATATTTCTGGTTAAAGTTATCTTCCTTAATGATTCTTTAGGGTCGATTCTAATGGAAACATTCCCAGAGTGTACCAGTTAAGGATTCCCCTCGGATGAGAATCTTGGTCCTTTTTCTTCTTTTGGAAATGCTGGTGCTCTTTATATGGCAACGTTGTCCCTTCTTAGGTTAACCATTGGTTTACATATCTGGTTATTTTTGACCTTGGTGGTCCCAAGTGTCCCGATCCCCACCCATCCATATCCTTCATTTGAACCACATCATGTTGATTCTAAGGTTGAACTCTCACCTTCTTCACCCCCCTATTCTACTTCGCCTGGTGAAATTTTGAAATATAGTAACCAAGAGGCTAAGAAGAAGAAGATGATGATGAAGAAGAAGAAGACAGATAAGAAAGACGCTAACTGTGCAGTTATTACTCCAAATGCACCTCCCATCGACAAAACTTCTGATCCTCCATGGAAGGTCAGACTCCCTTGCAAGTTGTGTAACGGTGACCATCTCCTTCGAGGCTTTACTAGCATTCCCATAGTATTAGAGGTATGGTCTCAAAATCTGGATCGACCATCCCCATCGACCTCTGGAGATCATGTCGATGTTGCACCCTCAACTAATGATGGTAAGAAGAAGGGAAAGATTAGATTCCCCTGTAGGTTATGTGAAGACAAACATCTTCTTCACCTTTGTCCTCTTATGGATAAAGCTTCCAAAATTTTGGAAAACCTTGTAGCTCCTCAACCCAAACTTCCTATTGGTTATCATAGGCTTTCTTCTAACCCTCTCCTAGTTGGTAAAGAGATTGACTTGGATTCATCTCTTGCCCATCCTGATCTTCCTGAGCATCATCTGTTGTGTATGTTCTCGATCGACCATTGATCGAAAGAGTGTTGACTTGGCTTTTCCTTCAGTTGTTCACTCTGTTCCTGAAGAGAGTAGTGATCATACTTCTCATGTTCTTCTCATCTCCTCAAATTCTCATGAATCAAAGAGTGACCCTTTTGTCCCAGTTGTTCAGGAGATTCCTTATCCTTCTTCTATAGGGCATGGGGGAAATCATATGATACCCCCACCAAGTAGTTATGTCATTTCTTTTGATTGGAGTCAATTGGCTACTTTCTGCGTCCCATCTTATGTGCCATTCTAGATCACAGTACAAGCCTATAATATGGTAGTACATGGCACTATATTAGATGAAGGCACGTCTGTTAGCATCATGTCTTCTACTACTTGGAAAGCTTTGGTTTCCCCACAACGTTTTCCTGTCACCCAGAATTAGTTGGCTTTCAACGGAGGAACTAGTCAACCTTAAGGATCCTTCCAAATTTCCCTATTACTTTGGGAAGAAAGACCTTCTATATAGACGTAATGGTAGTCCAAGGTCCCTTAGATTTCAATATTCTCCTTGGACGTGACTATGTTTATGTCATGGGAGCTCTTGCTTCTTCACTTTTCCATGTGGTTTGTTTTCCACACGAAGGGAGAATTGTGACCATTAATCAACTCTCGTTCATTGGTCACCGAGTGCATCCTTTGCAACCATCGTCCCCTATCGGTTCTTATTTACAAGTAGTACCTTCCCCGCCACAGGTCAATTATGTGGCTACTCATTCCGTCTCTGCATCTACTGATGGTCACACAAATGGTATTGTACATTATGTATTGGGGGCATTAGAACCCAATCTGTCTTTGGTACCAAATGACATGTATTCATCTCAGAGCATGGTTCTTGCATCCAGTGACGACCTCTTGGGAGCCATGTTCTCTTATGGGTCATGAACAGACATCGTGATGATAGTTCTTGGTCTTGTGTCAACCTTGTTAAAAAATAAAACAAGGAGTCGTGAGCATAGTTCCTTATCTTGTGTCAAGCTCGTTAAAAAATGAAACAAGGGTCACTAGGATAGTTCCTGGTCTTGTGTCAACCTCATTAAAAAATGAAACAAGGGTCTCGAGGATAGTTCTTTTACTGTGTCAACCTCATTAAAAATGAAGCAACTCCCTTTTCCAAATCGAGTCTTTGATTAAGATATTGTAAAATCCCAGTCGATTCTTTCCAAGATCTTGAAAGTGAACCTTCATTCCATCCATGTAGTTGACTGAAATGAAGCTTGGGGGGGCATGTACCTCGATTGAGTCATTATGCTAGGGGCATGCAAACTTATAGAAAGCATGGTTTTTCGTTTCAAGCTTGTGTAAACATGAAACCGAATCCAAGCAGAGTTCTCCATGGTTCAAGTTTGTGTAAAAAAGAACTCATGCCCAATTTACATCTCGTGATTTCCATTTTTATCAACCACTCTCTTCTAGATGAGAATTGGTTATTTCATTCCATCGCCACCATCTCTTTGGCCGATCATATGATTTCACTTGGTTGATTTTTCCTTTCTTGAGGAACCGCAATAATGAGTGGTTTTATTAGCCAGTCTCTTGACCATTACATGTTTTGAGCAGTTCCTCCATTATCGGAACCAGTTGCTACCCTTTATACCACTCATTCCTCTAGGAAAAGTCACCTTTAAGCTCTTTTCTGGCTCGTAAAAGATGAAAAGATTGTCGAGTATTTTTTCCCTTTTTTGACTTGTTAAAGAGAATAAAAACAGGGGGTCTTCTTTCAACTCTTTTCCAACTCTTAAAACATGAAAATATTTCCAAGCTCTTGTAGTTTTTGGACTCGTTAAAGGCTACGAAATGTTGTTCACCTAGTATACATTTACCCCTTTTTTGGGCTGGGATGAACTATTTACGGAAAAGGTACTGCTTGAATGAAATGGTTAAGTGGTTCTATCAAGTATCGTTTTCTACGTTTTTGGGCTCAAGAGACACAAATGTACAAAAGGGGACCATGTGGAGTTTTCTACCTTTTTGGGTTGGGATGAACTATTTACGAAAAAGGTCCTCCTTAACTGAAATGGTCAAGCAGTTCTCTCAAGTATCATTTTCTACCTTTTTGGGCTCGAGAGACACACATGTATGAAAAGGGACCATGTGGAGTTTTTTTTTCTATGTCTTTTTCAAACTCTCTAAACATGAAAAAGATACTGAGTTACCCCTTTGTCAGACTCATTAAAACATTAAATGACATTGGATTCGTCACCATGACAAACCTGAGCTTCTCCTTCCTAGGGCTCATTAAATTTACTAGGTCAGATTCGTCTGAGGGATGAACTTACAGGGCAAGCATATGTTATCACCTTCAAGCTTGCAATAAAGAATAATTGGGGTACCTACCAAAAATGGTGGGGGGAAATTTGGAAATTCTATTAGTCGTGTCAGAAACTCACTCTTGAACATGACACTTTCTGCTTCGTGTCGAGTTGGGATATTCTCCTTTTCATTTGATATTCCTAGGTTGAGCCACTCATTTTTTCCTTCCATTTGATCTTTTCCCCATCATGATGACCACTGATCCTATGGATACAATAACTACCAAACTCTGGAATCATGTCACCGATATGTTCAAGAGTTAGTCCTTCTGCAATTACACTTACTCCTGATTCTTTGTGTCATCTGGAATCATTCGCATCCCTTTGTCTCATGTCGATGATGTGGGATACATCATGGCCCTTTGTCGACATGGTCACTTCTTGTCGACTTCGACTCATTATCCAAGAAGTTGACCAAGAGACTCCCTTCTAGTACCTTAGAGCTTGCATGCCCTAATGGCAAGTTCTTCGCACATGATGACAAGTTCACATCATTGGCTTTCGATTGGGTGATTTCATGGGTGTTCGAAATCAGTTCCTTTATTCACATTTTGTGAACTGTGCTGCTGGTACCTTGAGAGCCATTGTCATTATTGGTGGTTTCTCTCACGCTTGTTAATGGTTCACATCATTGACCAGTAATCAAAATACTTCCTAGCATGTTCGACTTCAACACATTCATTCACATGTTAGGATTTGTACTTTGATCAAGTCGTTTGGAGTGCAAGACCCTGGGCTAAGATTACACAAGTCTAGGTTGTGAGGCGATGTGACATGGTCATGTTAATATACATGTATATTTCTGATGGATGGCTGCGACCATACCATGAGTTTTTATATGTGATCCTTCTCATTATTGGATAGCTACGACCATACCCTAGTTTCATTATGATCCCTTTTACTAGATGGCTACGTCCATGCCTTGGATCCATTTACATGATCATTCTCTGGATGGTTGCATCCATACCACGATTCATGTATCATCATTAAGAGTTTTTAGTCATGTATATGTATCTATGCTTTCTTGTAGGTTTTCTGATGATGAACTCCGGTTCCCCACTTCCACTTGTAAAGCATTTCACCCCTCACTCTAGTTCATCCTTCACGCTTTAGGGGGGCATCTGCTACACAAAATTTTGTCACTGTCCCTGTACTCCCCATATATGATCCTGGAGGACCTCTATAGTGTACCCTAAATTCTTTCCCATCATGAAGAAACTCCCAGTATGTCCCTCTTTATGAACAGAATAATTCCCCTTTGCATCATTTCCCAAGAATCTTCCTTCTATCCCAATTTACAAGACCGGTGCTACTGACCAGATTTATCATTGTGCTGAATTGCAGAGGTTAACACTAGCCCTCACACTATTTAGATCGACTGAGCCCCTTTTCTAGTCACGTCGATCCTCTTTTGGAAGGTTTTTTAAATAAGGAGTTGAAGCTTCCATGTCTAGAAGCTTCGTAACGGAAGTCTGCTAGATGGTTGGGCCAGATAGATCTGAGGAAATTAGCTTGGGCTCCTTTCTCCTATTAGGATGGAACAACCTTAAGAGATAAGACCATCCCCCATGATGAAAGGAACCATCTTCCATCCATCCAAGCTATATAAACCTCTCTTTTTCCCAAGCAAAAGCTAGTTGGAGTTTTGGAGGAAGTTTGAATAACCAACAAGTCATCTACAGCTTGTAGCTTTCTAGTGTATATTTGAGGGAGAATAGTGTGATTTTGGTTTGGTTTGAGACTAGAGGGAAAGAGGCCTTAAAACTCCCATTGTTGGGGCTATCCATGAAGTTCTAGCAGAAGTGTGGGAACCCAAATACGTCGGAGGAGACCAGCAATGTCAATATATTTCTAATTTATATAAATGAAACTATTAATTGATTTCCTGCATTAAGTGTCATTTTATATATTTATGGCTTAATGTTCCTTGACCTATTAAGTATGTTGAATACAATATTGTATTCTATCACATTTGTTGTTGTTGTTGTTGTTGTTGTTTGCTTGTTTCAGGTATTCGAAGGAAGGAAATGGAAGATCGTTGGAGTGAGGAAGCAGGATCATCACCAAGAAGAATAACGTTCTAAGAGGTAGTCCCTATTAATTGATTATAGCTTAAGGATATTTTCCATATATTTTTTGTTTGTAGCTAGACCCGCTCTCTCGAGCTAGAGGAATTGTTTGTGTCCGCACAGAGAATTTACCTGCACCACACATTCCAACAAAGAACACTTTTCACCCTTAGAGTTTTTATTGAGTTGTGTTGTTTGTTGCCTACGAACCACTCATATTTTGAGGATTTGGTCGTGAGCCCTGCAATTTCCAAGTTATTGAATTTGAACCAGAAATTCATCCTTGAAAACATGCTAGGAACAAGCCCTGCAAAAATTGTGAGTACTAGTGGAGATGTCGCTTCTGAAGGTGCTGCTGCAGAGGTAGCGAGTATGGAAGCTCTGAATCTTGTGCCTATGGCACCGAGATCACCTAGGCCAAAGCCTACACTTGCTAAAGAAACACAAAAGCTGAAGAAGGATAAACAGAAGAAGCTGGTACTAGTATGCGAGTCACCCAAAAAACACTCTTCCACTAGAAAAAAAAACAAAGAAGCAACCCGAGAAGGTCGTCGATTTGGATGCAGAGGAAGGACAGGGCAGAGAGGATATCGATGCTGAGGGAATAGAGCCCATTACAAAGTTACCTGACTATATCCCTCCATGCAAGGGGAAGGAGAAGGTCCCCAAGGACCCAGACTCAGACAAATTTGTCATTTCTTGCCCCTGTTATCGGAGTAGTTTCCCTTCGAAGGTCCACGCCTTGCACGGATCCCCCTACTAAAGATGGAAGATTGGGACCTTGAAGATCATGATAGGTTCCCTCACCTAGTGACAACCAACTATATGAAGTGTGTCTAATACGTGGACTCAGGTGTCACCGAGCTAGAGATGGTGGAATGGATCCGCGGAGTGGAAAATTCAAGATTGTTGAACCTGTTGTGGGTGCCCCATTATCACTGCACCCCTATCAACATAGCTTGTGTGCATCAACTACTTACTCTAGTTCATGATGGGTGCTTATGGCTAGGAGGGCCTATACCCATCACAGACATGCTCATCCACAGGATCACACACCTGCCATATGAGGGTTTGAATCTGGCCAAGGAGTTTGGCAGAAAAACAGGAGAAAAGGATTTGGCAGAAAGGATGAAGAGGGAATTTTCCCTTGTGAAAAAGGCACGCGAATACTCAATTACCTCTATAAATGACCCCGTGGTGAAGATTTCCACACAAATCTTAGCAGGGAAGGTAATGAGGAAGTGTCACATGGACGAAGTTCCGACGCCTGTGGTCTCTCTAGCTACACAATGCGCAAAGGGTGTGCAGTTCAACTGGTCAAGGTACCTATGCCAGGAATTCCTCGCAATTTGTCGTGAGGTCCAGGATGAGACCAAGCCATTCCACTATGCTTGGCTTCTACTCTCCATTATGTTGGTTACATGGGAGCTGCCAGAGGACAACGAGTTTCCTCCATTGAAAGAAGGATTACTGGAGGTTGCGCAGTTTGCCTCCCTATGGGCTATAAAGGACCCCACGCGGGTCACAGAAACAAAATTATTTTGTTTCTAATAGAAACAAGCCTCCGCATGGCTGTCAACCAGCGCCCAAAGTTGTCCTCGACCTTGTACACATAGTTGTCAGCTCATGTTGCGTTCAAAGCTAACTTCCACCAAATTTACATTTAAGCACGGAAGGACCCGCAACAGAAATGGAATGACTTGCCATATTTTGTCACAGATATAGACATATAGGAGGTAATCAGGCGATGGCCATCAGAGTGGCATGCCCCCTCAGACTTGGATGCCGGAACCAGTAAGGGTGCGGGAAGCTCGACAACATAGAAAAGAAAGGATGCAGCCAAGTAGGTTGCACAAACCTTGGCCACACAAAGGAAGAAGGAAGTCGTAGAGAAGGCCCGGATGGAGAAGGAGCGCACTGCTAAGGAGCAGGCTGAGCAAGAGAAGCGTGAATCAGAGCGAAGTGGCAAGTCCCCTTCACCCGAGACCGAGGAGGAAGAACATTCTGAACAAGGCGGCGGAGGAGACGAGGGGCAGAGCACCCTATTTCGACTAAGGAACTGCATACAGGAGCAGTGGGAAGATCCCTGCAAAAAGCAAAAGTCGGACAAGTCACAAGGTGATCCCATGATATGGACAGAGGGCAATTTTGAAGAGATCAGTGACAAAATCAAGCATATTACAACTGAAGTGTTGCAGCAGTTCGAGCAGCAGTATCTGTAGATGTTAGGGAGTGTCCAAAAGGATCTACGTGAGCTACAGATCTAGGCTAATAGGATATAGGTGGGCGTGGGTCAAGCAAGCGCAGCACAAGTGAGCCTGGCACCGAGGATGAGTCAGGCTGCAGAATTGGTAAGGACCCTCGATCTTGGCATTGTTGCACTCCCCAAAGGGTCCCTACGCGCAGAGTCATCCGATGACCACATCATCTTGAGCACCCTTAAGAACATCGGGTTGAACATTGCAATGCTCCCCAATGAGCTTCTTCATGTGCTGTAGATAGGGGTGATGGAGGAATTAAGAGCTTGGAAGAAACTCTCTCTCAATTTGATCAGTGAATACAAGGTGAAAAATGAGCAAATGTTCACCGAGAAAATGTAGGCCTTGAAGGAAAAGGAAACGTTGCAGGCACAGAGTTCGAGACTCAAGTTTGCAGTTGCAGAGGCATGCAAAAGGGTGCCAGAACTTCACATTCCAAATGACGGACCTTCGGGAGCTAAGATCAAGAAGTTAGCCGCTGGAGTGCACAAGGCAAAGACAGAAGTTAGATGAGTTCATTTCGAACTCAACATGAAAATAACAGAGCTGCAGCTCAAATTACAGCCTAGGACCTTGCCCGAGGTCAAGGAGCAGCGCGGAGTCACTATAAGAGAAGGGATGGCCACTTTGGATGCCGTAGTTACCTATTACTCGACCTTATTTTATTAGGAAATGGAGTTGCTCACGACTCTGTAGGAAGACCCAAACTTGCAGATACTAAACATAGAGGTTCGAGAGCTACATAAGTAGTATGATGAGGTCAGGGCGACGATGTGCTCAATTTCTCCAATGCAGTTCCTAGCCAAGTTACAGGAGGGGAAGTAGCTCCTCACCCAAGTAGAATAATCCCAGAATAAGGAGGCCTTTCTTTAGGTCAGGTTGGGGCCTTGGTTAGAACAATTTTTCCAAGCCACGACCAAAATTCAAGAGAAGCTGATGGGCTTGCAGCAGAGACAACAAATGGTGAAGTTGGTCATGGAAGGACCAGCTACAGAGTAGCTAGTGGAAGAAGTCAAGCAGGAAGCTACGAAGAGTGCTATCGAGGTTGTAGTCGTGTAGGTGGAGCTAGGGGATCTTCACAGCAATATTGCAGTGCCAGCCAAGTGACTCGAGGGCGAGTCACGACCTTTGTGTTGGGGGCCTGTTGGGATGGGGTCCCTTGGGTCAGTTTTGGGGTTAAAAATCCAATTTTTGATGTAATTTTTGTGAAAAGATGTAAAGCCTCCATGCTTTGTGGATGCGGAGTGCGTAGGTAATTAGGAGTAAAATGGGTTTTAGCCCCTTGTTTATGTAAAGTTGATTCGGTTTTGAGATCCACACATGATCCGCGGACCATGGGATTGTATAAGTAGGTGTGTCTTAGAGATTCTAAGGCATGGTATGATGATGACAGATGTAATGGGTCAATAGAAGATAGCGTAGAGAAGTGAGTCGTAGAGGAGAAAAATCTGCAGTTGAGTGCACAAAGGGCTAGAGTAGTGCCCGCCGCTGAGTGTGTGAACTCTTGTAGCTGAGTGCGCAAGGTAGTCTTGAGCCTATAACACCATATTGAAGATCAATAAAGAAGATTGTTGAAGAATTCCCGTGTTTATTTGTTGTTTAATTATGATTGTGATATATGATGTGATTGAATAATGTCTTTATGAAATATTGATCTATTGATGTGCGACTCTATGGAATAAATCTTAATAACTATACACAATGCATGTTAAGTACTTTCGTGAATATTGTAATACAGTCTGTTATGTATATTAAATACTTAAGTAGATCAGTGCGAGCTCAGATTTAGGGTTATTTCCTGATGCACATAAGTGGATGATTCAATTGTTAAGGGTTCGCAAATACCTATCGTAGACCTTCGTGAAGGTCTAAAGGCTATTTAAAGGAAGTTGCAGTACCGAGCCCTAAGGGCTTATAGATCTATGTGAAGGTAGATCTAGGGAAATCAAAGACATCACACTAATCTCTGGATGCGGACACTTGGTTCCAACATCCCCCCATACTGCTTCGGGTGAGACTTCAGCCTGCGCTACGCGGGTTGATGCCGAAAGGGCTAGTAGTGTAGGGTTTTGTTTGGTGCAATTAACTTTGAACCTGGGTCAGAACCCACTAATCCAACACAACATCTAAGGACAAAATTTCCCATTTCTGTGCCAATGTCTGAAACAAAAACCCTAATTTTTTATGATCTTCGGGTCTGAGACTTCAAACCTCCGTATGATCTTTTATTTCGCTAATGTGTCAAACCAAATCAAATAGAAGAGAAGAATATGATTGATGTGATGATGTCCCAATGAGCTTATAGGTAACTTGTATTTATATGCTTCTAAGGGTGTTCAACAATGTCCATTTTATGTTGAGGCCGCCCTGTCCAAGTGTGCATGAGGGTGAAGCCAACCTGATCCAATATCCATGAGTGGGTGCACAAAATAAAAAACCAACTTCTGCTTGTCCGAATGAGGTGGTATTTAGGTCAATTTTTTTCCTCTCAAAAATAGGAATTCAATGCCATCATCATATCCATCAAATGTGTAGTCCAAAGTGGAATTTGACCACTAATAACTTTTCCATTCGTTGGCATTGCCTCGTAGCATATTCTTAGTAATTTCACACACTCTTCGTCCTCCTAGTCATGTATAATCCACTGCAATAATAATAATATGTTATTTTTAGCCTTCAATATGTATTAGAGATAATAATAGCATCTGGAAATTTCTTATGGAAATGCGAAACCATGGATAAATTCATCACCTGCATCATGGCTACATCAACAGAAGGTATGTGCTCGAACATATTCCCCTCCATATGCACCACTCCTGCAACACTCACTAATCCCAGTTACAACTTTTTATAAATCATCATCTTGTTGTTATCATGTTACATCACTAAATTTATATTGACGGTGACCAACATTACAACTCTTACTACTTATGTGAGGCACAGTGGCAATGACATGAGGGAGATCAAGATTAATGCCACAAATATGTGAATGTTCCTTTAGAATTATGGATAATGCAGATCCCATACCTCCTCCAACATCTACCAAGGTGTCCATACTCTTAAACCCATCTTCATAGATCTTGACCACGAAAGTCATGACAGTTCTAGTGTTAGTAGCCATGGCCTCATTAAAAATATTTTTGGCTTGGGGATTGCGACCTAGATATTCCTAGGGACTCATTCCATAAGATTTGTTAAATGTGTAGCATCCCTCCAAGACAGATTCATGCAAATGTTGAAAATATTCAACATAGACCTTGTCTTTTCTCAGGAGTAGGAAGGACCACAAGCTTGCTAATTTTCACCCTGCACCAAAAAATTTGAAATGCCCATCAAGTCGTTCTTTATTTTCTTGATATCTGCATCGTCTAACTGATCAACTCCCTCTTGTTCAATAAAAACACCATATGGTGCAAGGAGCCTGAGAATTTTGTAAAGGTATCTTAGAGTGGAAAAAAAATTGCATTTGACATGAGCATGGAGTATATAAAAACAATGAAAACCTAAATTGAAGCACAACCAACCAAGCAACCAATGAAACAAATAAGGTGGTGGAAAATGTTGGTTCTCCATCATTCGCTTCTCCACACCACAGTAAAAAATATTTCTTCCCCCTCACTCTTGTTCCTCCCAATTATGAATCCTTACTCCTTATTTGAATCATAACTTCTTATTGTGACAGAGACAAGTCCATCATACACACTGAGTCTGCTTCATTTTCGATTCCCCAATTCCTTTACAATGCAGTTTCTTTCACTCACTGTGCATTTCCCTTGGTTGTTGGACAAAAACCTATGCTAGATCTTCTTTTATCGTAATGTGGCATACAATGTGACCCTGTCTCTGCATACAATGCTTCGAGAGGCCACCCTATCTTTGCATACAACACTCCATGCGCAACATGGAAAAGATGGTTTTGTTGATCATTTTAAATATTATAGTAAAATATTATTTAACCGCTTTGTTTCACATTCCTTGAAATACTTGTCGTAGATCACATGTTCAAACTAGGAATATTCCAACAAAACTCAATCACAGCCATCAATATATTAAAAAAATAAAAGTCAATGGTGGTGCATCCACCTAGGGTCAATATAGGGAAGCCTTCAACTAATAAATAATACTACATATAATATATATATATATATAATAGTATGTATTATTAGTTTTATTATTAAATATTATATGTACTAAAACAAATAATATACAATGAACTAAACATAAAATTCATTTACATATAATGTTGCTTTTTCTATATATACATATCATAAAATCGCTATATTTAATATCATATAATATATTAACTTAATATATTACATAATCATTGTTTGGAAAACAATGAAAATAATAATTACTTACATTTGTTTTTTGTTTGTTATTTACAATATGCATTACAAATTTTTCTAGAGATTCACCTTTTTTTTAAAATGCATGTATGTCAAGCTAGTGGACAAGTTATCAACAAGAAATATTGAACACAAATAAATGAGCTGACATGGAAACTGAAGGTACCACATCACCTTCAAGAGGTCAAAACCGAAGTTACATAATGCGAAGAGAGAGTGCATAAACAACTAAAAAAACCTAATGGGAACAAAATGAAGACCTATATGGTACTGTTATCCAACCTTATGTCCAAATTTTGGAAAATTAAAAGCTATCACAAAATGTAACCCAAAAAAATTGAAATAATGAACCAAAGCAAAGCAACATAGGAGTAAAATTTACTTAGAGGTTCCCCATTACTATCAAAAGATAAGATCAATAGTGGGGGCTTACTGTAGCTACAACATAGCCGCATTGCAATCTTTGATATCTCTGGCTACAAAATCAGTTTCTACTACATTAGTGGAATACATATATGTGGCAATGTCCCTATAATGAACCACTCCTAATGTTGTGCGTCGGGGATCTAGAAATTCAACCTCTCCATCAAAAATTTGGACCTCTAGTCATAGTCCCACATCAATTCATTAGTGACCTACTTAATCCCTTCAATATTTGTTAAGAACTGGACTTGGTTTGGGTTTTTGGAATTCTTTTGGTAATGCATATTTGATGTTTTCCAAAGTGCGAGGTTGTCTTAGGGGAGCAGTGGATTTAAAATTCATGTACCATATGAGTGCACAAACATGAAAGGTAGTCTCCAATTGTGCAATTTTCATTCCTTCATTTGGAATTTGCTTCATAGTCTAGAGACTTAACATAAAAACCAATGTTGTTTCAGGTTTTCAATCCTTGTTTCATGAAATATTGGTAATTTCAATGTTGTATTAACACCTACCATGGTCAACCCCTTAGTGTCTACCTGTTTAAAGTTTGTGGTCCTTGTTTCGATTGGAGTAACCTATATTTTTCCTCTCAGTTGTCTTCCCCCAGCTTATCCTACACTTATACGCGTACTCGTGCTTCCTACTATAACTTTTATCTCTATCTCCCTACTATTGCCACTATCCGGGTGGGTACATTGTCCTGAAACTGATAATTGAGAAAAATCATCAAATAAAGAAGAATTTACCTCTAGTTAGGAAGGTGTGCACAGGGTGGTTGGTTAAATATAGGGCATCGATGGCTATTACTGGGACATTAAGGTGTGACAATTCCTCTGTGTAAATTTTTCCTTCCTCTTCCTCTATCCCTTCCATGTCGATACTTGGATGTCACACTTCCCCTTCTTCTTCTCCTTTGCAGTGTCCTTCTTGACTCTAGGTTGAGGGTGCTCTCCATGGACCTATGCTCCACTCTTGGTGTAGACACTCCTCCTCTACAACCATCACTACTCTCTCTTCCTCTCTATCCTTGTGGTAACCTAAAATTTCCCCATGCTATATGATGTGATTTTGTGTGACACACCTCCTTGTTATCCTTCTGTCACAGTCCTTTCCCCTTTTTTTAGACTGCAAACATATCTAGTTCCATTGTGCAAGAAGCCCATTGTGTTTCTTGTCTCACCCACTCTCGGTGATGACATGCCATCATCTTCTTTTATGGGACTAATGATGCCAATGGTACTTCTCCACCTCTTGGAATATCTCTACTCCCTCTGTACTTCTTCCTTGACCATTGAACCAACTGCTTCCCTAAACATTGTCCTCTTTCTTAACATATACCCTTGTTTTCCTGTTAAGTCCTTAAACTCGCTTATAGTGCACTTTTATGAATCTTAATCACTCCTAGCACCCCTTGTCCTTCTCTCCACATCAATTCAACCCTAGACCAACCCCTCAATTCCCCGTGTCGAACAAGGCTCTAATTGCTCATGGTATGAGGATGCAATGACATTATTTTGTTGCCACACAACAACATTTTAATCAAGGTAGACAATGTTATTAGGTATCCACCCCACTATTTTTTGAAGAAATCCCCCTTGGCTACACTAAAATATTATGTAGATTATATTGCAAATTTTGAAATATACCCTTCTAATACACAAGTTAACCAGAAATCTACTACTCTATAAATAGAATTACTTACAGTGTTCACTCTATGCAACAACTCAAGCATCCACCAGTATGGCCCTAGATAAGGCCCCAGTCCTCGTCACTTTGGTTGGCACTTAAGCCACTCCCACAATATAATGGGGAACTTTTTGTAGAAAATATTTTCAACCTCGGCACACAGGTATTTTCTCACCCAGGCTTCCAAAGAAATGTGTACAACTCTGGTTTTCTCTACTACAAACTCATACCTCTTCTAGTTGAGTCATTATTCAATCTCCTCTTAGGTTGGCCTTCACATTCCAATTTTCACCACAAGGCTTCAGTTCACGGCAATGGAATCATTTATTGGTGCTAGAAGGGGAAAAGACCCAAGGTTCAAGAGTTTTCCAACAAAACCCCTAAGGATATCAACATTGGAAACACCTACAAGGAGGTGAGGTCTCACCTAAGGTATGCGATGGGATTACAAAACCTATGTAGGTTGTGAAAGGAATTAAGGGAATAGAAGGCTATATCAGCTTACAAATACCTAACCCAGATTGTCGCAGTTATAGTGTGTCGTAGATATCCCCATGGCTTCAACATACATGCTCCCACTATTTAACCCATGCATTTTAATATTCAAATATTCTTTATACAATATCAGTTTCACATATCCTACAAATTAGGTGAGAAATCTATTCTTCGATAGTCCTTTAATATAAATGCATGGTATAAATTCAATGAGAAACAACAAAATTTGGGTTCATTATTTATACATTGTTCTAATTATACATAAAAACTAAATAGCTATAGTAACAGAAAACTCCATGCAGACCCAAATCCCATCCATGATATTTTCTATTAGACACAACATTACACACTAAAACTCCTGACGATATATTATATTCATATTAATCAAAACAAAGATTTATACATAAACACCTTAGTCCAATAGCAGGACTTGGAAAATAGATATTTGATTTATACCTTTGACGAACACCATAAAATTCAAATACCTACAATGTTTACACTAGAAAGCATAACAAAGTATGCTCAAACAGATTACTCGGATAGAATGAAACAAAAAATCAACAAAGCATCAAGACTAGAATTGAACTAGGAACAGACTTTGAAACACTTGATTAGCAATGATCATCCTTTTTATTGTAAAGGTTGACTAGATCCAGTTTGAGGAATCTTTTTCCAACTTAGCATGCCAACTCACCCACCTGAACCATTCTAGCATGTTCCCTCCTCAACTATCCATCACTCCATCTCAGGCTAAATATGCCACCTTAATCCATGTCTAACTACCCTACATTGCTAGAAGATACCCCATTGGTTGAAGAACAAATGGTTATTATGCATACTTCTGTCAAGCATCCATCTATCGAGCCTCTGCGCGATATATCAAGCATAGACATGTCAAGCCTTTGCACTATCTTCTACTTGTGATATCTACTCCTTCTTGTAGTGCTTCCATACTAGGGAAAAAATTCAAAAACTTTCTCCATACCCCTTCTTTGCCCCAAATTTCTCCTTCAACCCAACATGCATAAAAGTAATATAAATGTACATGTACACAATCTTAACTTTACAAATATCTTATAGAAAAAATAATTTTAATTCGGATTATTTGTTTCTTCATATTTTTTTTTTGTGTTAACAACAATTTCACCATATACACAATCTCAAAGTTACAAATATTATACAAAAAGAATAACTCTACACCATGTAAAGAATCTCAACTTTACAAATTCTTTTAAAGAGAATAACTTTTTTTTTGCTCTTATGTATATTTTTCACTGTTACTTTTTTCGATTATGTTCCTTTGGAGATTAGGAGGGATATTTTATTTCTAGAGAGCAAAGAGGCAGAGGATATGCCTTATCATTCAAATGCTAAATTGGTAGGTGATGATGTGAAATTGGTTCCTAACCCTGGTAGATTTAGGAAGAGAAAGCTTAATTTCTTGAATTCGATGGTCTTACACTAGCAAAAGGTCACTCAATTACGCTTGATATTCAAAGATAAACAAGTGGAGACCTATAATATTTTCTCCCATTTGGAAGATATAAAATGAATGATTCACAATCTCAGGTTTTGTTTGGACAATGTAGATTCCTGCTTGGCTCGTGTTGATGGTTTATTGGTGAGCTACTCTGCTTCAGGGGATCTTACTGATCCTCCAATTGATCATGGTGAATCCCCTACAAATCATGGTCACCCTCTTATTATCGTTTCTTCTGATCAAGATTGATGGAAGTGGGATTCATGGTTTTATTGCTATACAATTTTGGGTTTATGCAATCTACAACTATGGTTCTTCTATGGTGGCTTGTTTACAATCTTAGGAGTGAAGTGAATTGTGCTATTATTATGCTTATTGACTATCAGAAGACTTCATGTTCTATTTTGAAGTCCTCAAAGTCAAAGTTGGTATCCTTTGGTTTCTATGTGAATTTGAGGGACTCTATTTTTGGCACTAGGTTCTTGAGTTGACCGTGGTTGATTTTCTATTATGGGTTGTTGGATATAACTTATATGCTTCTTGATGGAATGTTGCGTTTGCTATTAATTTTATGTGGTCTATTCTATGCTTTGTTGTATTTCTTTTTCTCAATTAACACACTTAGCGGCATGGTATACTTTACAGTATGGTGTTATCTTATCTCTTCTCTCTTGCAATATGACTTATGGTTCATGGTTGTATTATTCTGAGGTTGACGAATATTATTTGAACCACAAGATCTACACAAGCAGTTTTCTACAAAACTTTATTGGCTAATCTTACTTGATATGTGTTGCTTCCTTTGGACATCGTTTGGATTCTTCATGGTTCTTGGAGTTTGTCGCCTACGACCTAGTGGCTTTATGGAGCCTCTGCTTATTGCGTACCATTTGAAGAGGCTATTATGGGAGTCAATGATCTTGTTCATTTTTTCTCTATGTTTGGTTTTCCTTAGTGTATTGGGATTGAAGTCAATCTATTATTAATGTATGTTGTACTTTCTATGTATGGGCTACAAATCTGGTTAATCATGTACTGCATAGTAACTTTTGCTTTGGACTTGGTATGGGGGATAGTAGAGATTTCAGTTTCCTTAAATTCTCTAAATTGTTTGAGTGAAAATGATGATAATCTCTATGTAATTCTCTATTTTCCTTATTAAGATAACCAACATCAATTAATTAGTTAGTTAGTTTATATATATATAATTATAATTTTGCCAAAAACTTAAAAGAAAAAAATACTTATTAAAGCTGAAATACTATTTAAAATCTTAATTTTAAATTTTAAATAATTACAATAATATAAATTATATCGAAAAGTAAATAAATCGATAGAGACAAAATAATACTTATTCAAACTCAAATATTTATTATACATTAAATAAAAATAAAATTTACATCAATTTAAAATTAGGCTTAATTTTAAATGATTACAATAACATATATTATATGTAAAAAAACTATTTTTATTATCTTGTGAATTGTGTACAGCGCTCTTACAACAGGAATCGAAAGATATACCAATATAATAGCTTGTGACATTATAATTACACAGAGAAAAATAGCGCAAGGGCATGACATGGATACCAATACAGTTTACTACCTGACAGCTTCAGAGACAATAGTATCACATGAATCAAGGGGCTTGCTCTCCATTGCCTTAGAAACTGGTTTACTTTGGTCACAATATCTTATATTTGTTTTATCCATTTATTCAATATTTCATGCTTGTTTTGTTCATTTATTCAATATTTCATGCTTGTTTTGTTCATTTATTCGCAGTAGTTAGAACAGATGAGATATTGATCACTGAGGTATCTCAAATTGCTTTACATTACTTATCTCTCAAGAAAATGTGTAGAAATAGCTGTTGATGGGCAGAAATGAGCAAGAACCAGATATGTCAAATTGCTTTTGTAGCAATAGCTTTGGATGAGTTAGAAATGAGCACAAGGGACCAGATATAAGAGAGTTATAAATATACATGTTTAGCAAATACTAAATCATGCTTACATCAATGTTTATGATATCACTTCTTATTTGAGAAAATCGAATTTGGGTAACGAAAATTCTAATCATTTTTCATAATATGCAGAAGTTGAATTTGGATAAAGAAGATCCTAATCATTTCTGGTAAGATGTGAAGACACCAATCATTCTTCCCAACAACCACTCAAGTTTTATCTCTACAGAGATGGAAAGAAAACTTAGTGAATGTACTATGACGAGGAATACTGAAATGAGCACTGCATTCCACCACAAACTTAAAACGCTGCCTTACCCATTTCATGAGCTTCACTATCGATCTTCCATGGATTCTGATCTGCACTCTGAGAACTCTTTCTCCCACTCCCTGCTGCAGCCTCTCCCACGTGAAGGTATCCAAGGGGATTGACTCATTCAACCCATAAACAGCCATTATGGTGCTAGTCTGAAGGCTTTTCTGATAAAATGGCTCTATAACATACTCTCCCCCGACCTGCACACCTTCCAGCATAAGGGCACCAATGTGAATCTCTTCATAGAATATCGCTCTTTTTTTTATAGGATTGTGCGCTAGGATTTTCACCTCCATCTTCGTCTTGAGGCAGGCAGCTGCCCCATCACAGTCACTGGCTCTTGAGGCGTCCAGTTCTTTGATGTGGATCTCTTTGAGTCCCCACTGAGGAGCCTGTGGGTGGAGGGTTATCAGCAGAATCAGCAGGGTCAGGCCTATACCAAAAACCAGGGCTATCATGAACGTGAGAATCCAGAATACAGTTCTGTTCACTCGACTATGTATCAATATTGGATGAGTTGCAATACCATCCAAGAAATCCAAACACCTCCTCATCTTCATGTTCTTGAAGGCCAACTTGAAAAAAAAATGCACAAGAAATGATATGTATACACATACATATATACACACAAGGGATGGTAAACGTATATATATAGATGGCAAGGGATGGTAAACGTATATACATAGATAGCAGCGGAGTGTGGTTGTGCTTCGGCCCTACATGTGCAGAGAGTGCTAAATACACTAGCGCGTTTGCAGAGTGCATATCCAATCAACAAAACCACTTTGACTGTGCTATGCTGGTATTAGGTATAATAATGAGAGTACTGATGATATTGCAGATGATTGTGCAGCGCATTTGAGATAATAACTAAATTAAGAAACCACTTCACGCCTTTAGGAAGCATTGATAACTGATAACATTTTTTTAGTTAGTATTCTATATTTGTTTTTGGAGTTTCATCTGCTCATATTTATAGTGCTATGTTTCTGTTACCTTTGGAAGAAGCTTAAACGTCTCTTCGCAGAAGTTTGTCAGATTTATAATAATAATAATAAAATGTCAATGACAATGAGAACATCCTTACTTTTTCGAAATCTGATACTTACACATATAATATTCAGCAAAAATTATCATTAAAATTTTAGTAATTATTATTATAGTAATTATTATTATTTTTTAATCATAGAAGATAGAGATTTAATATTAAAAGAATAGGGTAGAATTGTAATGTATAAAAATATTATTTATCTTTTTTTTTTCTCTCTCTGAGTAAATGTAATAAATCTACAAATTTACAAGAGAAGTTTATTAAATTGAGGGATGTTGTTCAATATATGGTTTTAAACATTATATTATTTGAAAAAATATAATATATATAATAAAATAAACTTATCTTAAATTGTAATCACTAGATCAAGTTCACTTCCTAGACCAAATTGTTAGTGGTTGTAACTCTAAATCAAAGAGTAGTGATAATAGTTTTCCAAACACCATCATACCATTTTTCTCTAGTCTCTTGTTAGGTCAGAGGACATGGATACTAGAGAAGGGGCCACTAGTACACTATTGGAGTTAGAGAAGTTGTCATCAAATACCACAAAGTGTATAATATCCAAGTGAAGGTCCAAATGAACCATGGAAGGGCCAAATTAGCCATGATATGTGCAACCAAATGCTACAAGGAGGCCAAGGCTAAGGTTATTTCCACATGCCTAATCCTAAGAACAAATAGAGTGGCATGGGATTCAATTTCCTATTCAAGGAGATTGGTCCCTTGTTCTTGGTGCAAAGTTTTTTCATTATTGATTGGAGACCATATGCTCTTCAAATCACTCTTGCCACTATGTAGCTTGAACAACCAAGCATGCCACCAAGCCTTGCAGTTATTTGACATCATATATCCATTAATAAAGTCATTTTTCTAGGGCTGTTCAGCTCACAGAGACCACAACATCAAGGATAGTGATCCATAGCCCTGGCCATCTTCCCACCCTTACTCAAGTCTATCCCCATAGCCTATGATACCTCCAAATTCTTCATGAAGGCATAGCAATGTCATGCACTTCAACCCCAATTATAAAATCAGATTCATAAGGGAACTTAGGTGAGGGGAGTGATAAATTGATAATACTTATGCATTCCAATGAATTCAACACCTAGGAGCCTTAATAGCCATGGTATAGTTCTTCAACATACTAAATGGAGGAACAAGTTTGCAAGGCAAGAAGATGTAAGACCAATTAACTTTACTCAACTATGTCATTTTCATGACAAGACAAAAGTGTCGTAAAGAGTCTTCATGCTATTGTCATATATCATCATGGGGGTACATGTGAATGTGATCACACTCACACCCCTTCCCCAACCCACCCTGCATTGGGCCCCCTTTTGTAATGCCCCACTTAAATCTTATCCTACAAATTGTGTTAATATTTACATTATCTGAAAATATTGAGAAAGATTGGTCTAAAATAAATTTATGATTTCCATTATTCAAATTCCCCACTTACCTTCTCAATTTGAATATTGTGTAGGATATGGTCTCCTTCCATTAATTCAAAATATATTTATTCATTCACATACCCCAATGTACCCTCACATTTACTAAGGAGAAGACATGGTGCTCTCCATGTAAGCACATTTCACATTCCCCAATGTACCCTCACATGGGAGAAGAGATAGTCCTCTCCATCTTATCATCAATATATATTTATTCATTTCACATTCCCCAATGTACCCTCACATTTACTAAGGAGAAGACATGGTCCTCTCCATGTAATTACACTTCACATTCCCAAATGTACTTTTCAGATTTACTTGGGAGAAGACATGATCCTTTCCCATTAAATTCTCAGTTTTATATTCATATCACAATTCCAAATGTACTCCTAGCTTAGAAGAGAAGTCAACCAAGGATGGGTGAGAGTTAATGACATTAATGAGAGGTGGTTGAAGAAAGAGGGTATAAAAAGGGAAGGGGGAAGGAAGAAAGGGGGGAGAGTCTTGCTTAGGATTGTGGGGGTTGGTTGTGATTGTTTGGCCTTGTTATGATTTTGGGAGACCTTGGAAACCTGTGGAGGTTTCTTGGGTTTGAGAGGAGGAAAGTATCATTATCTAGTTTTGCACATTCTTCTTGAGGACACACTATATCTGGTTGGACTTGGGCACGGAGGGCTAGGGAACCTGTGGAGGTTTCCTGGGCTAGGAATTTATTTCCTAGTTGGCTGGGAGGTAAATCCGGTTGGGTCGGCCAGAAGGAGCGTTCAGCTGGAGCTATCAGACAAAGGTATCATCATCAATCGCCGGAACAGGTATTTTTCCATGGATTACTATTGTTAAGTTGATATCAATGGAATGGTCACCTTAATTTATGTTGCTTATGATAAAATGATAAGATGTTAAATGTTTAAAGCTATGTGAAAAGATCAGCAAGCTCCTTTTAGTATTTATAAATTAACAGGAAAATAGATCTGTTAGTGTATAACAAAATAGAGGCTCTAATAATAGGATTCGGGTTCTTACATAATGGTATCAGAGCTTTAGTTCACAATCTGGGCCCAAAACCCACTAAACCCAAATTCCGTTGTATGAATTTGTAACCCTCATAAGGACTCATAATTCTAATATATAGATTCTTCAAATTTGCCCACCAAAGCCCACCTTGCACCCATTTACAGATCTTAAATTGCCTCATCATAAACCTGATTTCTGGACTTGGAAATGTTTATAGTAAGGGAGTAACTCTTACACCGGTATGAGCGCCTCTCAGAGTATGGTATCGGTGTCTGTTTAACTATTTATGAATTTGCAGACATAGAAAGGTGAGTGGCGAAGATATAGAGTCCAGGTTTAAACAGCGGAAGTTATTAAAACCCCGCACTGTTTTATGGAGGGCAGCCATTTCTTGTTATGAGCGCCTCTCAGAGTATGGTATCGGTGTCTGTTTAACTATTTATGAATTTGCAGACATAGAAAGGTGAGTGGCGAAGATATAGAGTCCAGGTTTAAACAACGGAAATTATTAAAACCCCGCACTGTTTTATGGAGGGCAGTCATTTCTTGTTGTTGACGGAGAACCTGATTGAGATGAAAAGCCCTCGACATCATGGATTCTCAGGGCAGAAATCAGTGATTTCGTGATGAAATTGCGCTGGTTCGATTATCTTCTAGTCTTCTCCAAAACGAGCAAATAAAATTTGAGGTGGGTAGCACTCCTCCCGCAGGTTTTGTCATGACAATCAATAAGGCAATCAATGTTACAGTCTATATAAACATGGCTGTGCGCAGCAGAAGCCGCAGTATTAACTTTTCATGGAGGCGTTTGGTCACCCTGGCCTGCTTGTTTAGATTGGGACTGTTGGGTTTGCTTATACTTCTCCTTATACCAAAAGGGTTTTCGCAGGTTGCCCTTAGGGAAGCTATTCCCATTTTGTTCCCACTGTTGAGGATCCTAGGGGTGTTTTTGTGGTTCTCCATGTTGCGCCTATGTTCGATTTATGTATGTCTTGACAGCGCCTCGTTGATCCGAGATGTTTTCCACATCCGCTTCAGGTCAATCTTCTGCCGTACACGGTAATAGGTAGAGTGGTCAAATCTCTCCCTCGTTCGTTATCTAGTTTGCGTCACTCGAATTGAACTAGGTAGTTTCCAGAGCGTCCCAGCCATGGTTATTCCCGTGTAGCATCCGGCTTTGTTTAGAACCTATCCCTCACTCACAGTTGGTCGATGAACAAGTCCACATCTTACACTCTGCCGCAGGCGCTTACACTCCTCCTCGGTAAAGTCCTGATTAGACACTGCATCGATGGATACATCCTCCTTTTTTGTCAAATTCAAGATTTCAAGAATAATATCTGTTATCTTTCTCCCTGTATTATAAGCATCCACAACCTTCTTTGTACCGACAACTTGAACAAGCCGGTAATACACCTCTTGCCGATTCCCTCCATATATTCTTATCCGCACGAAAGAACCAACAATTTTGGCATTGAAGCTCGTAAGATCTTCCAGCAAATCTTCAATTAAAGTACGCCGCATGTAAATTAACCCAATATTATGTACATTTATTGCAGCAAAATCATTTGGATTAGATCTTGGTACTTTATCATCCATCTTTTTGCGTGACTTGCGCCTTTTATCAGTCACACTCTTGCCAACTTTCTCCCTACTGTCATCAAGTTCAATATTGTAATCATTATCAGTTGGAGACCCTTGACTTAAATGTGTTGAGTTTCCTTCCACAAAACATGACTGCTTTGAAGGAAGGTGTGACTCAAGAAGCTTTAACATCTCAAACTGTCCCACAGTAGGTTTTCCAAATAGGTTGCGCAATCTCTCATCACAAATAATCAGACTTCTCTTGCGAGGATCCTGAAGCCTATTGTTGGGTCCCTATAATACTAGTGATTGCCCCATTACTATTGTAGTTATACCCCTTATTTATATTGTTGTGCCCCTATTACCCCCATATTGTTATTTCTGTGCCCCATAGAATCCCTCTATTGTTATTTTTGTGGCTTTATATTATTATTGTTAGGTCGGCTGGATTATATTGTGACTCCTTAGACTCCTATATATAGAAAGGAGGTTTTGTCATTTGTATCATCCAAGAATTGTTCATTTATGTAATGTAAAGGAGGTTTCCCCCTCGAAGAGGCTGAATTCTAAGGCGTTGATCTATCTTTTCTATCTTTTCTTGAGCTGGTTTCATAACATTTGGTATCAGAGCTTTGGATTCTAGGGTTTCGCTGCTCCAAACAGGTCATCGTGGCATTTTCGCTATAACTTTTTTTCTGTGACGTTTCAGAAGTCGCAAAAAAAACCCATTTGAGAAGGAATCGCGATGAACCTTGGGTCCGAATTTCAGATCTTTTCGCACAATATTTGCGAAGATATGATCTGAGGAAGTTGGTCTTTTTGCAGACTCCTGAATTACATTCAAAACAGGTGACCTGGGGAAAATCGTCATAACTTTCTCTCTGGGGATCAGATTGAAATTTCGTAAGAAGGTACAGAAAGAGGACGGACTGTAGTTTCTTGTATGTGTGTTTCAGATTCAAAGGTTGAAACAGTGACTCGTGGCACGTCGTACAAGTTCGCTCTACTGAACCAGTCTAAAAGCAAGTCACTGTGGGAGATTTCACATAACTCTTACTTGGAGAATCCAATTTGGCTCAGACTTGTGGCATTGGAAAGAGGACACAGAAGGCTACTACAGGTAGCAATTTCAGAACTGGATGATCCGAAATTACAGAGATACATCAGATTCAATATCAGGCTTCTATAAAGTGAAAAAAGGTGTGTAGTTTTTTTTTTAAATTTTTATGTAAGCTTGGTTTAACGGAATTCAAAGGGCATAGTAAAGCATTATTATCGGTAACTGATGCCCCGAGGAAAGAAAATGCAAACACCTAGTAAGGAACCTGAAAGCTCTAGCATGACTCATGAAGAAGAGGAAGAAATGCTACATGATATATCAAAATTACAAGAACAAGTGCAACAAATGTCACGCTCACAAAAGCTAACAGAAGCTAAGATAAGTGGCGTGGAATCTAAGATAAATGGAGTGGAATCTAAGATAAAGGGCATGGAAGCTAAGATGGAAGATTCGATGGTAAATTTGAAGATAGATTTGAAGACAGACATGGAAGAATTGAAGAAGTTGCTACAAGAAAGGGTCACTAATGGTGAAAAGGTAGTAAAGGAAACTCATGATGAGAACAAAAGAAATGTTAATCATGATTCCATAGACTCTAATGTTGGATCAAAGACTCACCATGTTCCAAAAATCGATATGAGGAAGTTTGATGGCAAGGATCCCGCCACATGGATATTACAGATGGAGCAATTCTTCGATCTCAATAATGTGCAAAACACACAAAAGGTACGTATGGCAACTTTATATTTGGAACCAAATCAGTTTGTATGGTATCAATGGCTTTGTTCTCGTAAACAATTTATCACTTGGGCAATTTTTACGGAAGAATTGATAGCACATTATGAGGATACAAAAAGCAACACTTTTTTTAGCCAATTGATAAGTCTCAAACAAAAGGGTTCAATAATGGAGCACATTGAGGAGTTCCAAAAATTGAACATAAGGGTAAAAGATATTCCAGAGGAGCATAGGATTGATGTGTTCATAGGGTCTTTAAAGGATAATATCCAACATGATGTGCGCCTTTGGGAACCTGATTCATTAGAGAAGGCATTCAGGTTAGCAAGAAAAATGGAAAGCAAAATTATGGCAACTAGGAAGCATACCATTCACAACTATAAAGATGGAAGTGTTGTTGCCCATAGTCTTCCACAACCTACAAGGTTGACACCACAACAATTGGAAGAAAAAAGAGCAAAAGGGCTTTGTTACAATTGTGATAGCAAATACACAAAAGGTCATAAGTGTGCTGAGAAGAAATTATTCTACATAGATTGTGAAGAGGAAGAAGAAAAGGAGCAAGAAAGGTCAAAAGAAGAGGATATATTCCAGGAACAAAGCCTAGATGAAGAACAAATAAATCCGACCATATCTTGTAATGCATTGGCGGGAATTACCACTCCTCAAACCATCAAGATAGAAGGACAAATCAAGAAGAAAAAGGTAATAGTGTTGATTGATTCAGGAAGCACCCACAATTTTATTCATTGTAGGGTAGCAAAAGAATTGAATTGCTTCCTATATCCAGCACCAGAGTGTCAAGTGATGATTGCAAATGGAGGAACAATAAATTGTTCTGGAAAGTGCCATAATATCAAGCTATCCATGGGAGAATATGTATTGACTAGCCCAATGCTTTCCATTCCAATGGGAGGTGCTGATGTTGTACTAGGAGTCCAATGGCTACAATCCTTGGGTACAATAGCTTTTAATTTTCAAGAACTTTTCATGAAATTTTCTGTGGAAGGAAAGGAAGTTGAATTAAGGGGTATTGCAGGGAAACCAGGAAAGATAATCAGCTCTAATGGCATGACAAAGCTTCTAAAAAAGGAGCAAAGAGGTGTAATTGCACAATTATGTTCGCTAGATGTTTCCACATTGGAATCATCTATTTCTCCAGATCTCCAAAAAGTCCTGGACAATCATTCCAAGGTATTTGAGACTCCCAAAGGTCTCCCACCTATGCGTGATCATGATCATGCTATTCATCTGATTCCAGGAAGTGTTCCTCCAAACATCAGGCCGTACAGATATCCATATGTCCAAAAAAGTGAAATTGAACGTATGGTTGCAGAAATGCTAGAGGCTGGTATAATTCAACCGAGTCAAAGTTCTTTCTCAGCTCCAGTAGTATTGGTGCACAAGAAGGATGGATCATGGCGCATGTGTCCAGATTATAGGGAGCTCAACAAGCTCACTATTAAAGATAAGTTCCCCATTCCTGTCATTGATGAATTACTGGATGAATTGCATGGATCAATTTACTTCACCAAGTTGGATCTTCGTTCGGGATATCATCAAATCAGAATGAAGATTGAAGACATTCCGAAAACGACATTTAGAACTCATGAGGGTCATTATGAATTTTTGGTCATGCCTTTTGGCCTTACCAATGCACCTTCAACATTTCAAGGTTTGATGAATTCAATTTTCAAACCATTCCTTAGAAAATTTGTGTTAGTATTTTTTGATGATATACTAATCTACAGCAAGTCTTGGAAGGATCATGTTGAACATGTTGACAAGGTGCTACAACTATTGGAGGAGAAACAATTATATGCAAAAAGATCCAAATGTTTCTTTGGAGTCCAGGAGGTGGAATATTTGGGTCATATTGTATCTCATGAAGGAGTTAAGGTAGACCCTAGCAAAATTAAAGCCATTAAGGAATGGAAAATCCCCACATCCATAAAGCATCTGCGAGGATTTCTTGGGTTGACAGGGTATTATCGCAAGTTTGTTAAGAATTATGGGAGAATAGCAGCACCTCTAACAACATTATTGAAGAAAGATTCATTTTCATGGACTCCGGAAGCAACAAAGGCCTTTGAACATCTTAAAGAGGCAATGTGCCAAGCACCGGTCTTAGCTACACCGGACTTCACAAAAACCTTTATTGTGGAATGTGATGCTTCAGGAAATGGAATTGGTGCTGTTCTAATGCAAGATGAAAGACCCATTGCTTTTGAAAGTCGTCCAATCAAGGGAAAGTTTTTAAGCAAAGCTATTTATGAGAAGGAAATGTTGGCAATACTCCATGCACTTAAGAAATGGCGACCCTACCTAATGGGAAGACACTTCAAGGTAAAAACGGATCATGATAGCCTTAAATACTTTTTAGAACAAAGATTATCCTCTGAAGAGCAACAAAAGTGGGTCACAAAGATGTTGGGTTATGACTTTGAAATCATCTACAAAAAAGGGAAGCAAAATGTGGTGGCAGATGCACTCTCAAGAAAGGATGAGGATGTGGAAGCATTGTTGTGTGCCATTTCTATTATCCAACCAGATTGGATAAACGAAGCAAGGGAGGAATGGAAGAATGACGAAGAAGTGTGGGCACTTATTCGAAAGCTACAACAAGATTCCAGTACTTCTGATACATTTAGCTGGCAAAATGATTCGTTATGGTACAAAGATCGCTTATACCTCTGTAAGAATTCCCAGCTAAAACAAAAGATTCTTATGGAATTGCACACTTCTCCCTTAGGAGGGCACTCAGGATTTTTAAAAACTTACCACAGGGTTAAGAAGGAATTTTTTTGGGATGGCCTTAAATCAGATATTCAAAAGTTTGTGGCGGAATGTTTGGTTTGCCAACAAAATAAAGTTGAAACAATTAAGACACCGGGTCTATTACAACCTTTATCCATTCCAAGCCAACGTTGGGAGGAGGTTTCAATGGATTTTATCACAGGTTTACCCAAGTCTGAGGGAAAGAGTGTCATCATGGTGGTAGTTGACAGACTTACCAAGTATGCACACTTTTGTGCATTATCACATCCATTTAAAGCCAGTACAGTTTCTACTGCATTTATGGAAACAGTTCAAAAGCTACATGGAAACCCAAAGATTATTGTAAGTGACAGAGATCCCATTTTCACTGGAAATTTTTGGACAGAATTATTTTCTTGTCTTGGTACTCAGTTAGCTCATAGCTCATCTTATCATCCTCAATCTGATGGGCAAACTGAGATAGTAAACAAATGTTTGGAAGGATATCTTCGTTGCTTTGTATCTGATAAACAGACACAATGGGTCAAATGGTTGCCTCTGGCTGAATGGTGGTATAACACTTCCTTCCATACAGCAACAAAAATGACCCCATTTATGGCACTTTATGGGTATCAACCACCATCCATCACATCATATTTAAGAGAAAATTCTAAGGTTCAGGCAGTGGAACATCACATCGAACATCAACAACAAGTCCTCCAACTCTTAAAGGATAACCTCGTGTTGGCACAAAATAGAATGAAACAACAGGCAGATCAACATCGCAGTGAAAGAAGTTTTGATGTAGGTGATTGGGTATTCCTACGGCTACAACCATATAAGCAAATGTCCCTAAAGCAAGCTAAGAAGGATAATAAATTATCACCAAAGTATTATGGTCCGTACAAGGTGTTGGAAAAGATTGGTACTATGGCATACAAATTGGAGCTTCCTGCAGCTTCTCGATTGCACCCAGTTTTCCATGTTTCATGTTTAAAGAAGGTTATAGGCGACAAGCTCCCAGTTCAAACAATATTGCCAGAACTTGACGAGGAAGGAAAAATTATATTGGAACCGGAAGCAGTCACAGAAACAAGAACTCGACAGCTACGAAATCGATCAATTTCAGAGTATCTTATCAAGTGGAAGAACTTATCCGCTGAAGATTCCACATGGGAGGATGAGAATTTTATGCAGAAGTATCCAGAACTGCTCAAGCGTTGAGGACAACACTTTTTTGAAGGAGAGGGGCATGTTGGGTCCCTATAATACTAGTGATTACCCCATTACTATTGTAGTTATACCCCTTATTTATATTGTTGTGCCCCTATTACCCCCATATTGTTATTTCTGTGCCCCATAGAATCCCTCTATTGTTATTTTTGTGGCTTTATATTATTATTGTTAGGTCGGCTGGATTATATTGTGACTCCTTAGACTCCTATATATAGAAAGGAGGTTTTGTCATTTGTATCATCCAAGAATTGTTCATTTATGTAATGTAAAGGAGGTTGCCCCCTCGAAGAGGCTGAATTCTAAGGCGTTGATCTATCTTTTCTATCTTTTCTTGAGCTGGTTTCATAACACCTATTCTCTTTTATATATGTTAGCAAGAGTTGTTGAACCTCAAAAAGAGAAATAGCCTTTTCAGCATCTTCTTTCAAATATCCAATAAACTCTAAAAGTTCCTTTGAAGCCCAACTGCTGAACTCTCTAGTCGAAGATATTTCTTTCCTCCTTGTCTCTTGCTCCAATCCTATATTATGCTGCTCCCCAGGCACAAACTTTCTAGACCTTCTCCTTCTCTTCCTTCCAATGTTATACTGCTCCTCAACAAACTGATTCATTTCACTGTCCGAACTAGAGACTGATGCATCAATTCCATCAAATGTCTCATCTGATTCTGCATCTTCAGTAAAATCAGCATCCTTGAAAGGATGTGTAGCCTTCATAATCTCTTCTAATGTCAAGGATAGTTTTTCCTTTAGCTCAATCCAGTAATCTTTGAACAAATACTCCCATGTCTCCTTGTCACCAAAATCTACTTTCACCCCATCTGAATTAACTTCTTTGTTTTCCTCTATCATGAGAACAAGTGGCATGCAGTTTTCAAGGGCTATCTGAAAAGTCTCAAATGACGGGAGCCAATGCCACCAATTTCTTTTACATCTGAATTCTGACCAAGACTTTGAGTTAAACATGAACAACAGAGTCCACAAGGACGTGACAGATCCAAAGAATGGCAGTTCATGGCTGTTGAAAATATTCTACCACATGATGTTTTACCTGTTCCTTGAGGACCATGGAACACATAAACTGGAGCAATCTTTCCCCTCACTATAGCATTCATGAGAGCCTGGGCAGCTAAATTGTGCCCAACCAATTCTCCAAATGTCTTTGGAACATACTTCTGAGACAAGCTCCTACACCTATCTTGAGATCTCAAACAATCACTGCCCATAATATCTTGTCCATGTCCCAAATGGCCGATCAATCTAGTTTCAGAAACCATGTCAATATTTTGTCTGAAACGAATTTTATGGTCAGCATAGAGATCTAGCTCACCTAAAAGCATTCTTCCTTGTGTATCTGTATCTGCACTTTCCTGAGACCACTATGACATCCTGATTTAAGACGGAACAATGTCTACATCCAAGTACAACTGTATGTTGCAAATCACGCACCTATCACTACTGGAATAGTTCAGGTTCAATTCCTCCTAGCGTTCATTATATTTTGAAAATGTGGCTAAACACATCTGGTTAGTATGGACTTTTACAGGTACGTGTTTTCTTCTATTTTAGAAGACCTACATGTTACTTATGTGTCTCTTTTAAATTGATTGGATATAGGTTATTATAAAAATGAGGAAAATCCTTCTCCATTTCACCTAAATGTTTCTTGTTTCTTTTAGATTATTGTATACATGTTATCTATAAAAATGAAAGAATAAATCTATAATGGTATGAATACAATAAATCTATAATGGAATGCTAAACCTCTTCTGGATTGCTGGTATTCAGGTTACTCTGTCAAAATAAAAAAAAAAAAAATCATTCATTTCACTTATGTGTTTTTTTTCTGGATGCCTTGAAAAAAAAAAAAAAAAAAATCTCTAATCATACAAGTATCTGTTTTCCTCCTCTATTTTACACCTCTGTTTCTTTTGAAATTTAACAACCAAAAAAAAAAAAAAAATCTCTAATCATACAAGTATCTGTTTTCCTCCTCTATTTTACACCTCTGATTCTTTTGGATTAATTATATATAAGGTTTTTATAAAAATGAAAAATCCTCGCCTCGCTTGAGTTATATATATATATATATATATATATATATATATATATATATATATATATATATATATATATATATAGATAGATATATATATAGATATATATATATATATATATATATATATATATATATATATATATATATATATATATAGATATATTGTGTGCATATATGGGAAAAAAAAAAAAAAAAATTAATAAAATGAAAAATACTTCCAATTCAATATAGGGTTACATGTTATTTATAAAAATAGAAAAAGAAAATTGTATTGAATATTAATTGACTTTTGGACTGCTGGTCTATACATTATTTATTTAAAAACAAAAACAAAAACAAAAACAAAAAAAATTTCCATTTCATAAATGAAGAAAATCATGTTCTATAGCCCTTACTTAGTTTCAACTTTTTGCATGAAGTTTAATGCCCAAACCCAATATTACATGTAGCTGAGATAAATGTTAAAACTGCGTTTTGTGAAAATTTTGAATCTAAAACATCAGAACCTTTACTGCATTTTCTAGTTTACTATCTCCTACTTGTTCTTTGCATAAACAAAGTTATTTAAATACATAAATATCGCAATAAACATAAATGCAGCCTTCCCAAAATAAACAGATCAACATGTTCTAAAGTTTAATTTTGTGGGTAAAAATTAACTTGCATAAATTAATCTATTGCTTAGGGTTCTCTATGGACTATCTAGAATGTGGTAGAAAAGGTTAGGAATAATGATAATAAGTCGTAGATATCACGCAAATTTTGAACAAATCAAAATGGTGAAAACACGAAGGAACCAAGGGCTTGGAGAGTCTTCACAAGGACCTCCTTCAAATAACCCATTACCTTCACCAGAATTGCCTCTCATCTTGCGTTCCTTGGAAGCAATTAATGAAACCTTAAGAGGACGCCAAACAAATGAAATGGAAGGGGAACACCCTTCATCAGGGTTAGGGAACCCCGAGGGATCTAGAGACTATGATAGAAGACCTCCAGTTGAGGACATTACTAGAGAGCTCCAGAAGATTAAACTCCCAGAATTTGCAGGAGGTCGTGCCAGTGAGCGTGCAGAAGCCTGGTTAGAGGGGATGGGAAGGTGTTTCGTACTAAGGGATTACAATTCCAATTCCAAAGCCAAAATAGCAATATTCCAACTCAGAGATAGTGCTCTGAATTGGTGGGGTAACTTGGAGCGTCAACTGCACCTCACTCCAGACACAGTTACTTGGGAATTGTTTGAGGAGAGGTTTAGGAAGAAGTACCTATCAGCATATTATGAAGAACAATAGGTAGGAGCCTTCCATGCCCTGATACAAGGAGTTTGTACTGTAGAAGAATATGAAATTCGATTTATGGAATTAGTCAAGTACGTTTCCTACATGGATATTGATCAGCGCCAAGCAGATCGTTTTATGTATGGATTGAGACCTAAGATTAGGGCAATGGTACGGATGTGGAAACCATCCTCAGTTGCAGAAGCTGTAGAACAGGCTCGTTATGTCGAAGAACACCTAGATTTAAAGGGTGAAGGCAGAGCCATCTTTCCACGTGAAACAGGGTCTATGGGGAAGGCCCCTCGTACCTTCCCAAGGGGGGAAAGTCGGAGGCCACCACCATATGGAAACAGGGTTATACCTAGAACACCAACAGTAGGAATTTCCATGGTTTCTAGTGCAGCTTCACCCACAGTTTCAAGGGCGCGTACAAATCAAAGTCATAGGCGAGGAACAACAAGTGGGGGTAGGGGTTCTAGGGGAAGAAACTCTTTCCAAAGAACTCCACATCATTCGGTTCAAGGTCCACCACGCATCACTTGTTGGGGATGCGGAGGACCTCATTACCAGCGGGACTGCCCAGAGTTTCGAACCAGTAACAGCAGAAGAGAGGGAAAAGAACCAATAGGGGGAGCAGGTAGCCACCACCGAATCTATGCCGCAGTTGACAATCAACAAGTTGAACACCAGTCTGCCGTGGTAGAAACCTCAGGTATGATAAACAAAGTAAAAGTTAAAATTTTGTTTGACTCTGGTGCTACAGATAGTTTCATTTCACCAGTTGCATTAGAAAAATGTGGGCTGGCAACCTATGAGCACGATGACTTTAAACAAGTTGAGATGGCTTCTGGAATAAAACAAGCAGTAGGGCCTAGTGTTGACCAATGTCAGGTAAACCTCGGGGTGTGTATGACTAAGTTGAAGGCATACGTCACAGAATTGGGAACGTATGATGTAATTGTTGGAATGGACTGGCTTGAAGCTCATCGAGCTTTGGTATACTGTTTCAAGAAGAAGGTGATCTGTTTAGATGATGAAGGTAGGCCAATTGAGATTTGTGGAATCAAGAGGGGAGTGTCCCTACGATTCATATCTATGATGAAGGTAAAACGTTGTCTCAGACAAGGTTGCAAAATGTATTTGGTCAAGACTGTAAGTGACCAGAAAGGACCTTCCCTGGATCAACATCCAGTTTTGGCTGAATTCAAGGATGTTTTTCCATAGGAATTGCTTGGATTACCTCCTGTAAGAGAGATTGACTTCACCATTGATCTGAAACCAGGTGTAGAACCAATATCTAAGACACCCTATAGGATGACAACTCCAGAGCTTTGTGAGTTGCAGATGCAGTTAAAGGAGCTCTTAGACTTGGGATTGATCAGACCTAGTATTTCCCCTTGGGGTGCACCAGTAATTTTTGTCAAGAAGAAGGATGGTTCCCTATGCCTATGCATAGATTATAGAGACTTAAACAGAGCCACGATAAAGAATAGGTACCCAATACCTCGAATAGATGACTTATTTGATCAAATGAAGGGGGCAGCGGTCTTCTCAAAAATCGATCTACGATCTGGGTACCACCAATTGAGGATAAAGGAGGAAGACATCTCAAAAACTGCATTTCGAACTCGATTTGGGCACTATGAGTTCGTAGTTGTTCCATTCGGTTTAACTAATGCACTAGCAGTATTCATGAGCCTCATGAATGGTGTGTTCAGGAAGTATTTGGACCAATTCGTGCAAGTCTTCCTTGATGACATTCTTATATATTCCAAGAATGAAAAAGAGCATGAACAGCACCTAAGGGTAGTATTGACTTGTTTAAGGGAAAATCAATTGTATGGGAAATTGCCAAAGTGTTCCTTCTTTCAGAAGAAAGTCCATTACCTTGGGCACATCATTTCGGGAGAAGGGATTTCAGTTGACCCGGAAAAGGTGAAGGCCATAATGGATTGGCCAGTACCAAAAAATGCCCATGAGGTACGTAGCTTTATGGGGCTAGCTGGGTATTATCGCAGGTTTGTGGAAGGGTTTTCAAGGATTGCAAAACCCATCACCACATTACAGCGAAAGGGGGTTAGGTATGAATGGACAAATGAATATGGCACTGCATTCACAGAGCTGAAGAGGTTACTAACTAGTGCACCGATCCTTCAAGTACCAGACATGACAAAAGACTTCACTTTCTGCACCGATGCTTCGACGCAGGGATTGGGTGCAGTATTGATGCAAGAAGGCGGAGTAATAGCTTACGCTTCTAGGAAATTGAAGAAGCATGAAGAGTTATATGCTACCCACGACTTAGAATTGGCAGCAGTGATGTTAGCCTTGAAGCTTTGGAGACACTACCTCATTGGGAGAAGATTTGAGTTAAGAACAGATCATCAAAGCCTAAAGCATCTCTTCACTCAAAGGGATTTGAACGCCAGACAAAGGCGATGGAGCGAATTCATGAGTGAGTATGATTTTGAAATCTCATACATCAAGGGAAAGGAGAATGTAGTGGTGGATGCACTAAGCAGGAGGCCACGAACTTTCTCCCTAGTAGCCTTAAAGGTAAATTTAAGGGAGCGGATATTGGAGAAACTCTTTGAAGATAGTTGGTATTTAAAAGTCATCTCAGCTATCCAAAATGGGAAATAGATAGAACCAAAGTTTGAAGGATATGTCCTTGAATCAGATGGGCTATTGAGATTCCAAGGGAGAATGTACGTACCTAAGGAAGGGGGTATAAGAGAAACCATCCTCGGAGAGTCTCACAGAGCACTCTATTGTGCACATCATGGGGTAAAGAAGATGTACGCAGACGCAAGGAAACTCTTCTTTTGGGCAGGCATGAAGCATGACATAGTCCAGTTTGTCGCCAAATGTCTTGAATGTCAGCGAGTGAAGGCTGATCATCGCCATCCAGCAGGACTCCTATAACCTCATGACATCCCTACATCTAAATGGGAAGTAATTTCCATGGATTTTGTGGTGGGTTTGCCACTCACTTCCCAGAGGCACAATGCTATATTGGTTATAGTTGATAAATTGACCAAAAGTGCCCATTTCATCCCAGTAAGGGACACTTACGATGTTACGGATGTGGCGCGAGTGTTTGTCAATGAAGTTATCTGACTGCACGGATTGCCCACAAAGATCATTTCTGATAGAGACTCCCGATTTACATCTAGGTTTTGGACAAGTTTGCAGTCAGCACTGGGAACTCAGTTAAACCTAAGCACTGCATATCATCCAGAAACAGATGGGCAGATCAAAAGAGTAAATCAGGTTCTGGAGGACATGCTTAGGATGTACGTCATGGATAATCAGACTCAGTGGGAAAGGTACTTACCATTGGTAGAGTTTGCCTACAATAACAGTTATCATAGTTCAATCGGGATGCCTCCTTATCAAGCTCTATATGGAAGACCTTGCAGGATGCTGTTGAGTTGGGAAAAGTTGGAGGACTGAGTGATATTTGGCCCAGAATTAGTTCAAGAAATGGAGGAATAGGTCAAGCAGGTTCGGCAAAGGTTAAAGGAAGCACAGGATAGACAGAAGAGTTATGCTGATTCACATAGGATTGATCGCAGTTATGAAGTAGGGGACCAAGTTTTTATTCGTATCCGGCCCAACAAAAGCACCATCCGGTTTGGGAAGGGGACGAAATTGTCACCTCGGTTTGTAGGACCTTTTAGGATCAAGGAGAAGATTGGACCAGTTGCCTATCGTCTTGTACTGCCGCCCCATTTGCATAAAACTCATGATGTTTTTCATGTATCTGTTTTATGACATTATGTTTCTGATGAATCTCACAAACTGGATTGGCAGGACTTGCAGGTCTCGGACATGGGAACCGTAATGGTAGAACCATTATGCATATTGGACCGTAGGGTTCGACAGCTCAGACGTCGCACGGTGGACCAAGTTAAGGTCCAGTGGGACAAGTATAGCCCAGGATCTGCTACCTAGGAGGATGCAGAGACTATGCATCGTGACTACCCCTCACTTTTTGAGCATCTGTGATGCCTATTTTGACTTAGATAGCTACCTATGTTGAGATCCTATTTCCATGTTATTTATTTATGAACATTATGTAATATTGATGCATTTGGTTGACACATTAAACTACTTATATGAATCAGTTGATAGATTTGATATTAATGATAGAAATGGTTGATGTATGGACTACATGTATGACTCACTTAGTGATGGACTATCTAGTGCGTAACTTATCAGAATTACTTTGGTTCATATATAGCTCAAGTGGATATGTTTTATTTAAATGAATGACTTAGCGAGAATTCTTAGATTGACACATGGATACTAGACTTAGTAATGTGATGATTATATGTCTTGTTGTTATATAAATGCATGAATGAGAGGCTAACCCGCAGGGGAAGAGAACTATGTGATAGCCAAGAGGGAAGGATGAGACATCTCAAGATGAAGGTATAATGTACATTATTTTACTTCATTGGTATCTAATTGATATGCACTCTTATGACACAAGAAAAAAATGCAAATGACAGGTGGCAAGACGACCTGACTGGATTATTCGATGACAAGTCCAACCAGCTCTGTAGTGTGGTCCGTGCTCTGAAGGAGGGGTGGAGGTGTTTCCCACCGTGTATCCTCCGAAACCTGGAATCGTGGGGAGGACAATTGAATGCTCCCCCTAGACGTGTGATGACGATTGCCAGATTCCTGCTGGGGAAAGTTTGGTCGAGGCATTCGACGCTCCCACCATGTCGGTTTTATCGGTGGTCAGTATGGCCTTTGCCACTGATAAGGCAGCAGAGGACGGATAGGGTGGGAACGGAAGTAGGCCAGGGTGGATAGGAAGATAAAGATTAGTTGGAGACTCTTGATGGGAAGTAATGCCATTGTCTGACTTATCGAATTTTAATGCTATAACTCTCTCTGGTTTGCTATGCTTTCAAACTCCTTGTATCTTTTCATTCTAACTTCGGGACGAAGTTTTCTGAAGGAGGGATGTATGTAATGCCCCACTTAAATCTTATCCTACAAATTGTGTTAATATTTACATTATCTGAAAATATTGAGAAAGATTGGTCTAAAATAAATTTATGATTTCCATTATTCAAATTCCCCACTTACCTTCTCAATTTGAATATTGTGTAGGATATGGTCTCCTTCCATTAATTCAAAATATATTTATTCATTCACATACCCCAATGTACCCTCACATTTACTAAGGAGAAGACATGGTCCTCTCCATGTAAGCACATTTCACATTCCCCAATGTACCCTCACATTTACTTGGGAGAAGACATAATCCTCTCCATCTTATCATCAATATATATTTATTCATTTCACATTCCCCAATGTACCCTCACATTTACTAAGGAGAAGACATTGTCCTCTCCATGTAATTACACTTCACATTCCCAAATGTACTTTTCAGATTTACTTGGGAGAAGACATGATCCTTTCCCATTAAATTCTCAATTTTATATTCATATCACAATTCCAAATGTACTCCTAGCTTAGAAGAGAAGTCAACCAAGGATGGGTGAGAGTTAATGACATTAATGAGAGGTGGTTGAGGAAAGAGGGTATAAAAAGGGAAGGGGGAAGGAAGAAAGGGGGGAGAGTCTTGCTTAGGATTGTGGGGGTTGGTTGTGATTGTTTGGCCTTGTTATGATTTTGGGAGACCTTGGAAACCTGTGGAGGTTTCTTGGGTTTGAGAGGAGGAAAGTATCATTATCTAGTTTTGCACATTCTTCTTGAGGACACACTATATCTGGTTGGACTTGGGCACGGAGGGCTAGGGAACCTATGGAGGTTTCCTGGGCTAGGAATTTATTTCCTAGTTGGCTGGGAGGTAAATCCGGTTGGGTCGGCCAGAAGGAGCGTTCAGCTAGAGCTATCAGACAAAGGTATCATCATCAACCGCCGGAACAGGTATTTTTCCATGGATTACTCTTGTTAAGTTGATATCAATGGAATGGTCACCTTAATTTATGTTGCTTATGATAAAATGATAAGATGTTAAATGTTTAAAGCTATGTGAAAAGGTCAGCAAGCTCCTTTTAGTATTTATAAATTAACAGGAAAATAGATCTGTTAGTGTATAACAAAATAGAGGCTCTAATAATAGGATTCAGGTTCTTACACCTTTTTAAATTCAAATAGCACCTTCCTCCATTTTGGCCCCATAGTTGGTATGCAAATCTACCTTATAATTATATCCTCCAATATTTTGGAAGTAGGAGATAAATTCAAGGTCTAACCCAACATAGTGGTATTTGGATGACTTTATTGAACTTATTTGTGAATCTCTAATATTTGAGAATGGAATAATAAAAAAGCATCATTGGAGAATAGATAAACCTAGAAATGCTTTGTCTAGGTCAAATAAACTTATTAGTGCAAGTGTAATGCTCCCTCCCACCCCCTTGGAGTAATCTAGGTTGAATGGGAGGTGCTACCTTTGACTAACCCAAATTCCATGGTGTCATTATGGAAATGGGGTCAAAAAATTCCTTCTTCACCAAAGTTAGCATAATCAACTTTGGATAACACCATTGCATCTAGCTTGTCAAGAGCTTTCCGACGACATAAATTTTATCTCAATCCGAGTCCTAGATTTAAAATTATGCTCATTTAAAGGTTTGAACATTTAACCTTGCCACATCAACAAGTATGGCCACATGGCATTGCCACATCATAGCACACCCATGCCCCATGACATTCCTTCATAATTTACCCCATTCCATCCTTTATGATGCATTGGGACATGAAAATTTGTGTTATGTAATGAGGAGGTTCTCATTATGCGACTTTTGTCTACTACGACCCACTACAAATAGGCGTTATAAAAATATCACTATGCTCCAAGGCCTGTGGTGATTTGTCACCCAGCCATGTCCACTTCCACTTCAGTACCAAGTGGCGTTCCCCAAGCCAGGTGGTGCCACAAAACCCCTCTCACATGTCTCGTAGGTGCCACATCAGCCTAACCTCCATGTCACTTGCTCCTACGACGTCTTGTTAACGTCAAGGTGACATCATCCTACCACATGGAATCCTCTAGTGGCGCCTTGTGTCATTCAAAAACCAGTCATTTGGTCATCCAAACCATTCTTGGTTTGCATATGTCATGCTGACAATGTGTTGTGTTAATAATCTTGCCACGTCACACGTACATGTCATTGGTGTCCTGTGTGGCATCTACCACCTAAGCTTAAGTCATGGGTCGCACTAGGTCAATCCCTTCTCATTTTGCAACGAAATCACTTTATGAAGTTTTATGGACGGTTGGAAACCTTCCACATTGATCAACACATCTATGTTCCCCGCAACATTAAATTTCTTGTCCCATGGAGACAAATATATGTCCCCCGGAACATGAATATTTTCATCTCTTGACATCAAGTTCCCAATCCCATGAAGCCCTATCTTTGTTTCCAAAGATGTAAATATTTTTGTTTGTTTACGGAAATAATTTCCCTCTGTGTCGTCGTACTTCCTGTTATTTGTGGCCATTTCCATAGAAAGCCTACATAACACTTGCTGCAACTCATGCAATCTGGGTAAATTAGAAACAGAAAGGAAGGATTTTTCTCATGCGTATGCTCTTTTCCGCCGCTCCTTAGTGTGGTCTCGGAAAAATATAAACATTGAGGAAAATATTTAGTTCCCGACAAAAGCTAACTTCAAGCCATAAGGTTTGATATTTTTGCATGCCCTTGTTGGGCTATGTGTTTTTTGTTTTGTAGGAAAAAGGAGATTTTTCAAGTAAGCATGCACCCCAAAGCTTGAGTGACTAAAAAAAAAAAACACCTTCCTCTTTTCCAAAAAGTACTAACCTTTTAAACTAGCTCACTTGGTCCAAAATTACCTTTATGAGAATAGAGGTCTTGGGTTCAAGTATTTCTTTTTTTTTAGTTACTTTTTCAAAAAGCACATGCCTCTTATGTTTTAACATTATTCTCACCCATTATAAAATGTGAGTCATTTATAATTCTAAAGTCTCTTTATCTTTTATTTAAGTTACAATTTAGTGGGTAGCTCATAAAGTACCATTGTAAAAGTGACTTTCACTTATTTATGAAAGTGAGTCACATAATTTATTTATTTTTTAAGTGAGCTAATTAGATTAAGTTTGGAACAGAGGGGGTGGGGGGAGCCATGCGATTTTTTTTTAAATATAACATTATCATTTATTTCTGCACATTCACACACTTCGTCCGCATCTTCAACAACTTTTCTTCAAAAAATCATAAATTCTTCATCTGGAAGCCATTTTTAGAGCTGTTTTTTTTTAATCAGCCTAATTTTTCGAGCTCTTTCCATTGGAACACATAGTTTCAGCATCCACAGGTTTAGTTCCTATTAAAATGGAAATTCCATGCCAAGTTATTCTTGACAACACCAACTACTTCCAATGGTGGTCCTATATTATGGATTTACTTAGAAGCAAAGGTCTTTACCAAATAGCCTCGAACCAAGAAACTAAACCTAAATATGAAGATAAGGCAACCAAATGGGAAAATAGGCAAGATCAAGCACGTGAGTTGATAGGGATGTCTATTTCTCTAGACCTTAGTGTTATAGACAATTTTGTGCCTTACAGCATGAAGCATGAAATGTCAATAATCTGAGGGATCCAAAGTCCCTAAACATGTTTTTCTTACCCCTAGAGGAACAAGGTCAGCAAACCACAGCACTGAAAATCAGTTCTCCACCTGAAAACACTCAAAAACAAGCTATTTCTGGATCATGTCAGCTGCTCCACTGAGCATCTGCGCTGAATGTCAACTGCTCCACTCTGTACCTGCGCTGAATGTCAAAAGAAATGAAGGCTACCTGCGCTGGGCGAGATTGGCCAAGTGGCACAGTCATTCTGCAAGGTGTCAAATGCCCAGGAAGCTTCCAAAATGACACTTGGATCAGGGAATTCACCTTGTGATGAGTAAGAGGATCTAGATCTCCAAGTGGAAGCAAGAAACTCCAAGTGGACTCAAGAACTGAAGTATAACTGAAGTGGGAGAGGACACTAGTCAGCTTCATGCCAGCCTCAAGCTGACTCATCCTTTCTCCAAAACTCCTATATATAGAGCTCTCTCATGAGGTCTAAGGAGGCTGGAATCTTGTGAATGTAAGGAAGTGTTGTTGGTTTGTGTATAGAACTATTGGGTGATTGCTTTGAAGGAGGTGAAGAGGAGATTTCTTTCTGCTGGGAGGTGTCGCTGGATTGGGCCTCTTATGGTTGTAACACTCTCAGAACTTTACTTCTTCCATTAATAAAGCATTTGAGGTTCTTCTATATGCATGTGTCTCTGTGGCGTATTGATGCTTGTATATTTGATTTATTCTAATCCTTGAATCAGTTATGGATGTATGCTTCTTGTAGTTTCCTTTTCTTGTGCTTTTGCAGGATCTTTGTGTAGCTGGGCCAGTGAAAGAGCAAGGAGCTGGGAGCAAGCAGCAAAGAGGGAAGATTGGATCAACCATTAGCGGAAGATAACGGTTAGTGGATCCCTTTCTCCTCTCTCATACATTTCATAAAGAAGTAATCTTGAATAGCTTTGTATTCAGTTGTTGCTGAGGTACTATCACCCTTAGAGTGGGATAGGGTCATTCCATATTGGATACTTTTCCCAACAACAAATTGGCAATTCCACTGGGGATCGTATCTTGTTGGTTGTTTGTGTTTTTGCTATTCATTTCATAAACACAGGGAGTACCGAATCGAACTGCATTTGGATCTTTCAAATGCAAAGTAGAAGGCAGCTACTCTAGCTCAGTTTCTGGGCAAGTTTATGATTTGAAGAGCTGATCCACAAGGACTCTAATAAGCTCTTAGTGATAGCTTTTCATCCTCCTTTTCATCCCTTAGTGTGTACTTGACTGATAGCTTCTGATTTGGCCAAAAACTGTGAATTTTTTAGCAATCTGTGACCCGGAAACCAAGAGAAACGAAAGTTTCGTTCTTCAGTGCAGACTGTGTGAGGGCTGTCTGCATTTCAGCGCAGTTCCCGAAGGGGCTACCTGCGCTGAAGGTCAAACTGCCTGTGTACCACCTGCGTTGGACCAGTCTTGCCTTGTGCTACTGGGGTTTCTTGTTGTTTCTTGCCCTGTTTTCACTCTTGTTTTTGCTGCCTGTTACCAGTCAATGTACCTATCTGAAACCAACTTTCCTTACCACTATTCCGCCTCGGTTGTATAAAGAAACTGTATTTGTTCTTTGTGTATTTCTTATATCATTTGCAGTTTCCCATAACGAAAGTGAACTAGTCTTGCTGTGGCCTCTTAGATCTAGACCTGTGATAAAGTGTCGTTTTGATCTTAAGAGTTAGTTTGTTTGTTGTTCATAGCTGATTGAGCTTTTGCTTTCGTCATATGGTTTGAATTTATATATTTCTAGTGTCGAAACAAGTAAATCTTAAGGTGTCTTTTGATTTTGGACAAGCTTGTTTGTTTTCACTTGAAATTGAATTCAAAATTATACAACAGCTTTCTTTTTGTGTCGCACAAACATTAAGAAAGAGAAAAGAAATACTTGCATTGTGCATGTGCATTATGACAGCTTGCATGTTGATTTAGGAAAAAGTGCATTAGTGTGTGCTCTATGATTTGTGTGAAAAGATGTTATCTTTCTTTTCCCTCAGTAGTTAAGATTTTCAAAGTTGAAAGATTGAAAAGCTTGCTTATCATCTTAGACTGCATTTAGGAGTGTTATCATACATCTCGTGGTGATCCATAAAGGCAAACTGCTAAACAAGATCAACCTTAAAATAAATTGAATTTACATAACAACGCATTGAAACATAACGCAAACACATAGAGGTCTAAGCTAGAGACGTGTTCCGGCGTCGTTAAACGTGATATCTTAGCGTTGAGTGGTTGGGTGATTCCTCCACGGTGAAGCGATAAGTATCAATACGGACTTGTGCTCCCACGTACCGTCGCGTATATATTGGGAGACCCCTATAGGAACAAAGCCTTTATCCAATAGGAAACCGTGTCGGCTGCCCTACTGATCGCAATGCAGTGAACACAGCATTCACGAAGATCGACCACTCGTACCGTAAAACGTATTCTGTGGTTTTGCGAAAAGTTTGGCACACCCTCTGCCTAGAACTCCAGAGCAGTTTCTTTTGGCCTTTTTCAAACTCTATAACTGAAAAAGTCCATCCGAGCATTTGTCACTTCGGGCTCGTTAAAACATCGAAGGAGACTAGAGTCATCTTTAGCTTTTTCTCGACTCTTAAAAAGTGAAAAAGCAAGTTGTGTCTAAAGCGTCGTTATAAAATTTATTTTAAACGGAACATAATCACCTTCTATTCCCGCGTTGATCTTAGGTTGAGAACATGGAACGCCCCAACCAAGGAATTCCACATGATGGAAATCCTAGTCCTTTCTCCTCTTGGGGAGAAGTTGGTGTGCCCCACATGGCCACATTGTCGCTTCCAGGACTGACAATTGGCCTGCCTATTTGGCTATTCTCAACCAATGTAGTTCAGACCACCATGGTTCCTGAACAGTCGAGTCAACAGTTAGATCAGTCTAGAGCTGCCCACCAGCCTTCTACTTCTTATAACTCTTCCTCCAATCCTTCATCTTCGCAGGGTAGAGCTGGCAAAAGCCAAGCTCCCATGGAGAAGAAGGAGAAGAAGAAGAAGAAGGAGCCTAAGGCGACTGGGGGCAAGCAAAAGACATCTGACAAAAATCCACACACAGCACAGACCGGGCCTAAATCGCCATGTGTCATATGTAGAGGAGACCACTTCCATAGAGATTGTCCCTGTATTCCCCGGATACTAAAGGACTGGTCACCTCGTTTGCACAATTCGGGAGCATCAACCTCTGATAGCCATGTTGAATGCTTACCGTCAACCAGCGAAAGTGAAGGTTCAAGACAAAGAGGGGGAGCAAGATCCCCCTGCAGACTGTGTGAAGGCGATCACGCCATCCATCGTTGTCCCTTCTTAGACGAAGCGAAGAGAGTTTTGGAAGATCGCCCGGTTTCACCGTTGAGACTTCCTCCTGGATACAAAAAACTCGTGCCAAGTCCTTCGTTGGTTGAAAATATAGCTGGCCCGCTCAAGTGGTCAGCTGAAGCGTCAGTCATTGAAAATGAACCTACTGAATCCAGACCAGACGAAAGTCTAAAGGTCGATACGGCAGTTGACCCGGTTCTTCCTTCAGAGGTTTCATCCTCAAATGACACCGTCACTGAAGATTCATCTTCAAATGACACCCTCACTGAAGAGAATAAGGATGACACCATCCAGATTCTTTTCATCAACACCGACTCTGATGAGCATCAGGGAAATGTGCCCATTCCTTTATCGCAGGAAGGAACATCGTCAGGGTCATATCCGGCCGTGTATTCGGTCCCACCACCAAGCAACCTGGTTGTGTCCTTTGATTGGAACCAACTAGGCAGACCCCGGTTACCAGCCAGTATACCATTCAGAATCATAGTCCAAATTTATAGAATGGTAATGGCTGGAACTATCATTGATGAAGGGGCATCTGTGAGTATCCTTTCCTCTATTCCTTGGAAAGCACTGGGTTCCCCGGAGCTTTTGCCTGAGATAAGAAATCTCTCGGGTTTTGATAAAGGAACCAGTCGACCGTTAGGGATCCTCCCCAATGTGCCTGTTACATTGAAAGGGAAGACCGTTCAAATGAACGTGATGGTTGTTCAAGGACCCTTGGATTATAACCTACTCCTTGGACGAGACTATATATATTGCATGGGAGCTATAGTCTCCTCACTCTTTAGAGTAATGTGTTTTCCACACGAAGGAAGAATGGTCAAGCTCGTAGACCAACTTTCATTTCCGGGATCACGCATCGCAAATAGTCAAATACCAACCCTCAATGGTCTATTCACCCAAGAAATGTCTCCCCCCCAGTCCTCCTTCCCGATGAGTGCGAGTGATTCGGAAAGATGGGACTGGAACCCAGGGGGCATGCATCCTGGTCTGCTTTGGGCAGAGGAAACCTTGGGTATAAGGTAGAATTTCCGCGAAAGAATATGACTAGTCCGTACCCCGTCCGTGGAAGGAAGAGGGGTTGTTCTAGAACAGGATTCTTTTGTCAAGGTTACTTGTTTGACAAAGAGTCATTCACCCTTGTCTATTTCGGTAGACATTGCCAAAGAAAGAGATTGATTTGCGGCAGCAAATAGAACCGTCTTTGGGTAACTAGAAAGAGGCAAGCCTCACCCATTAAAACAAATGTTTTAGTGGATAAGTAGGGGCAGCCTTGAAATTGTACTTTATACCTGGGGGCATGCAACCTTTTGGAGTGCAAGCAAGGGACGACTATTTATTTTTTAAATTTTTAGGTCCTCCCTTTAAACCTGTAGGTCTAACCCTTTAAACTCGTAGGATTAGCCGTTTCCAAACTTGCATAAAGAAAGGATATGAGGAGCATAGCTTCGTGAGATAAAGCTCCATAAAAAATAGCTATCTCACAGGAGACATTTCTTATCTTATGACTGGTATATCGAGCAGTTTTACCGCGGAATTTATGCTCGTTAAAAAATAGAAAAGCGAGATCCGAGCAGTTTTAACGCGGAATTCATGCTCGTTAAAAAATAAACATAAGCATTGAGCAGTGTTTTGGCGCATTCAAGCTCATTAAAAAATGAACCCATCTCGGTAAATAACCACTGTGATCGTAAATTTATTAGCCATAAAAAGCCTTGGTCGTGTTTGCACCCGCCACCTCCATTTCATTTGGCCAATCGTTCACCTCCATATGATTGTTTACCCATTTTGAGGAACAGCTGCGAAGAGTGATTTCACTTAGCCATCCTTGTGACACTGCCGTGATTGGAAAATTCCAACCTGTACCTGGAATCTACTGCTATCCCTGTTTATCACTCGTTCCTCAAAAGACGAGTCTTCTTTGAGCTCTTTTCATCTGACTCGTAAAATATGAAAAGTTTGCCGAGTTTTGGCCTTCCAGCTCGTTAAAATGACCGGAAGAGCTATCCCTCCTCTAGATTTTAATCTTTTTGGACCTGAGGGATTATTACACAAAAAGGTCGAGCGCTTGTTTTATTCGGCTCGTTAAAGTTATCGAAAACTCATCCCTTCTGTATTGTTTTATACTTTTTCGGACTTAAGGGATTAGATGACGAAAAAGGAATTATGGAGTTAACTTTCTGTACCTTTTCAGACTCTCTAAAAATGAAAAGGACCGAGTTTTCCTTGTCGTTAGACTCGTTAAAATGATTAATAGCGACAAACTTGTCTTTAGAAGAGAACGAGTTTCCCTATCGCTAAGCTCGTTAAAACATAGCGATGGGCTTGCCCGAAGGGCAGGTTATAGAACAAGCATATGTTATCCTCCTCAAGCTTGACAAAAATAAAGAGGTACTGGTCAGAAATGACTGGGGAAAAATTGGGAGAACCTCAAAGCTTTAATGGTAGCAAGTCGCTCTTGAACATGACACTTTGTCCTCCGTATCACATCGGGTTGGGTTGTTTCATTCACCGGTCTCATCACCATGGTCCTCGCCAAACCATCCACATTTGGGGTAATGCTACCGATCCATCACATCAGTGTCGTTATATGTTCAAGAGATGTTGTTCAGAAAGAGTCAACCGTGTCCCATCCACTGCCATACATTATCCTTCATCCACCCATGATCGCCACCCTGAATCATATTTCACAGATTGTTTTCACCTCCACTAAAATCATTAGCTCCGTTCCGTGTCACTGATGTGGGATTCATTAAGGCCTTCCTTTGGCGGATCGCTTCTTGTCGACTTCAGCTCATTATCCAAGAAGTTGATCTAGGAACAACCCCCTCAGTACTTTGAAGCTTGCATGCCTCAATGGCAAGTTTCTCACTTCCGGCGACAGGTATACATCAATGACCTTCGACCAGAAGATTTTGTGTGGTGTTCGACGCCAAGTCCTTTATTCACACCACGTGAATTGTACTGCAGTACCTTGAGGGTCATTGTCATTATTGGTGATTCCTCTCGCGCTTGTTAACGGTTTACATTATTGACCGGTAATCAAGCGATGTCTTTCCATGTTCGATTTCAGCGCAATTCTCACATGGATCGACTTGTACTTAGAGTGAAGATCGAACGAGTTTTGAAGACCCCGGATCTAGTTTCATCCATCCGAGCTGCAATATATATTCAGGAAATATAAAGACATTTGATATGTACATCATTGTAGCAGATGGTCATCCTACTCAAAGGATGATAATTTCAGCAGAGAATTATCAGTCTACCATCAGACGATCGTCTGTTCTATGTACCAAAATGAATTTATAAAGTTGAGCATGGGAATGCCCGCCTCAGCTAGATCATGAAAGAAGAATGAAAAATAATGTATTGTATTTTATTTTATTACAGGGCACCTCTCAGCGATTGAATGAACTTCGGATCCTCCTGATAAAGCATTTCACCCGATAAACGACCTCATACTTTAGGGGGCAACTGTTATAGACATTTTTGTGCCTTACAGCATGAAGCATGAAATGTCAATAATCTGAGGGATCCAAAGTCCCTAAACATGTTGTTCTTACCCCTAGAGGAACAAGGTTAGCAAACCACAGCACTGAAAATCAGTTCTCCACCTGAAAACACTCAAAAACAAGCTATTTCTGGATCATGTCAGCTGCTCCACTGAGCATCTGCGCTGAATGTCAACTGCTCCACTCTGTACCTGCGCTGAATGTCAAAAGCAATGAAGGCTACCTGCGCTAGGCGAGATTGGCCAAGTGGCACAGTCATTCTGCAAGGTGTCAAATGCCCAGGAAGCTTCCAAAATGACACTTGGATCAGGGAATTCGCCTTGTGATGAGTAAGAGGATCTAGATCTCCAAGTGGAAGCAAGAAACTCCAAGTGGACTCAAGAACTGAAGTATAACTGAAGTGGGAGAGGACACTAGTCAGCTTCATGCCAGCCTCAAGCTGACTCATCCTTTCTCCAAAACTCCTATATATAGAGCTCTCTCATGAGGTCTAAGGAGGCTGGAATCTTGTGAATGTAAGGAAGTGTTGTTGGTTTGTGTATAGAACTATTGGGTGATTGCTTTGAAGGAGGTGAAGAGGAGATTTCTTTGTGCTGGGAGGTGTTGCTGGATTGGGCCTCTTATGGTTGTAACACTCTCAGAACTTTACTTCTTCCATTAATAAAGCATTTGAGGTTCTTCTATATGCATGTGTCTCTGTGGCGTATTGATGCTTGTATATTTGATTTATTCTAATCCTTGAATCAGTTATGGATGTATGCTTCTTGTAGTTTCCTTTTCTTGTGCTTTTGCAGGATCTTTGTGTAGCTGGGCTAGTGAAAGAGCAAGGAGCTGGGAGCAAGCAGCAAAGAGGGAAGATTGGATCAACCATTAGTGGAAGATAACGGTTAGTGGATCCCTTTCTCCTCTCTCATACATTTCATAAAGAAGTAATCTTGAATAGCTTTGTATTCAGTTGTTGCTGAGGTACTATCACCCTTAGAGTGGGATAGGGTCATTCCGTATTGGATACTTTTCCCAACAACACTTAGATTCCATATCGCAGAACTTGATACCCCTAATGAAGCAATGAAACAACTCACTAAAGTTTTTGGAATTAAGAATGAAATTAGAGCCCATCAACTTGAAAATGAGTTGCTTACGTTGGACCCCAATAATTTTTCTTCCATTGAAGATTTTTTGTCGAAGTTCATGACCCTTAGACCTCTCTTGGAAGGTATTAAGGTTAAGTAAGAAGATGGTAGCCTTATCTATTCCTGTTAGATGATCCAAAAATAGAATATTATCATAGGCTATAAAGTTGGAATAAAATAATTATTAATTTAAGATATTAAATTAATAATTATTATTCTAGAATATTTAATTATTTCATGGAGACATTTAGAATTAGTATATTGTTGTAACAAGATATGACTCTCCAAATGTGTCATATCTTAGGCTCTATTTGAAGAGATTTGTTAGCTAGTTGTTTTAAATAGCATTTATTGTAAATGGACACTTGTTTTTTTTTTTTTTCACTTACTGGTTCACGGATACCCGGGTCAGTGGGTAGCCGCTACGTCCAGGGTTTTAAACACTGAGTGGACGCCACCCGAAGGGCATCAACACCCCTCGGCCTATTTACTGACCTAACCCCAAGAGCTTTCGGGATTCGACCCTGTGACCTCCCATTGGCGAGGCACTTGATTTGACCGATTGAGCTAACTCTTGGGGCCTTTTGATGCAATATTTGGGTTTATTCAAAGACGTAAATGGACACTTGTTATTTAATAAGTGATCCATAATTAGAGGTAGTTAGGACATTGAGCTTATAAATAGCTCATTGCAAGAGTGTTTGGTTGTTCGGGTGTAAACTCTTGCAAAATCAAATATGTAATTATTTTTTTTCTGATTAATAAAATTACGTGTCTGAGGACACTTCTACCATTATTGTGGTATCAGAGCTCCAGTAATGCTGCAGTTGATGTGAGGAGGAGATTCTAGCTCTACAAGTTTTTGGAAAACTCCATTGAATTGATCAGCAAATGATTGGTATGAAATTGTCCAGTTTTGTGTTCAACAAACAAAAAAAAAAAAATCTTACTGATTTTAGATTTTTAATCTGTAAATTGATTATGTTAACTCTTTGATGCTGGAACATATGCCCATGCTGGAATTTAATGCAAAGTTGGATGGTATTTTTTTATTGAGTGCAATATTGAAAGTTTGAGACGTTAATCCAAGCATTGAAGAAATGAGGCAAGCAGGACTCGTACTCAATAAGACTATCATACTCCAGATTTCTAAAGTTATGAAGATAACACTCTGGCTTAGTGTTTTATAGCCAGACGCAAATGGTTCAAGGTTTTGCGTTTTGATTCTCTCGAGTTGTGTTGAAATTACAAGGAACCAGCCCTTTTTTTTGTAAACTCTGTTCATGCTTGTTTCGGTTTGGGAACTATAAAATTAAAATGATATCTGCAATTCTTACTAAGTTGGGACCAGCATATTCTATGTTTGTTTCAACCTTCCATTCTACTAGAGAAACCTTTATTTCTCAAGGACAAGACTACAAGTCCCCCTCTTTTGATGCCTTTTGTGATTCTTTAATAAGAGAACAAGAAAATCTCTTACATCTTGGTCTTCTTAATCTTGTAAACTCTTCTAAGAAAGCCTTAGCTGCCCAGCAACAATCAAATTCAAAGAACCCTAAGAAGCAGTATCCTAAAAAGAATGGTCCTAAACCAAACAAGGGTCCTAAGCAATTTCAGTCTCAGAATGAAAAATCATTTCAACAAAATGATAAGGCAAATAAAAACAAAGGGAAGAAGACTGATAGGCATTGCAACTTTTGTAATCGATAAGACACTTAGAATCCAAATGCTTTAATAAGATGGAAGCCTTGGAAGCAGCAATGAAGAAGCATAACATCCATTTGGATCACTCTTCAACTTCAACTTCATCTTCAATAATAGCATTTTCTGCATGTGGTTGTCAAGCATCTCGGTCTGGTTATGAACTAAATGTATCTTCTTCTTCTCATTCTCATGAGTAGCTTATTGATTTTGGAGCTTCTTATCACATGGCCAAAAACAAAGCCATGTTTCTTCTTTGAATGATTGTAACACCAAAAATACATATGTTGGTGATGATAGATCTCTTAGTGTTGTAGGGACTGGAACTATTCATCTAGAAAATGGTCAATTTAATGATGTATTATGTGTCTCAACCTTATCCTGCAACCTTCTATCTGTATATCAGATAACTCATTCAGGTGAAGGTAAAATCGTTGAATTTTCACCTCACGATGTTGTAATTAAGGACCTAAGAGTTCCTAGACAGATTTTAGCTATTGGCATTGTTAATGATTCTACAAGGTCGTATATGTTTAACAACTTTGGGTAATCAACACTTCCCTCGGTATTTGTTGCTCATAATGATGAAGTGAGCAAACTTTGGCATGTGTGATTTGGTCACTTAAACTATCGCTCCCTTCAAAATCTATGTAAAGAAAATATGGTGACAGGTCTTCCTACGGTATCTTGCAGAGATGGTGTTTGTTCTGGATGTGTACTCGAAAAACATCATTGGGATAGTTTTGAAAAACGTACCTCTTGGCACGCCTCAACCCCTCTACAACTTGTGCATAGTGATTTATGTGGTCCACTTTCAGTTGTTTCATTCTATGGCTACAAGTATTTCTTAACTTTCATTGATGATTTCTCTAGACACACTTGGGTATGCTTCTTAAAACTCAAGAGTGAAGTATTTAACATGTTCTTGGCCTTTAAGGCCATTGTTGAGAAACAATCTGGAGATCAAATTCTTAAGCTAAGATAAGATAATGGCGGAGAATATGTTAACAACAAATTCATCAACTTTTCACTGAGCATGGAAATCAAATGCAACATATTGTTCGATATACTCCACAACAAAATGGTGTAGCCAAAAGGAAGAATCACACCTTAAAGGAAATGGCTAATCGTATGCTTCAATCTAAATGACTTAGTCTTAATTTTTGGGCATAAGCAATTAACTGTGCAAATTACATAGTAAATTGAACTCCTATTAAGGTTTTAAAGAATATCACTCCAGAAGAAGCATGGAGGTCCATTAAACCAGATGTAAGTCACTTTCGTGTTTTTGGAAGTGAAGCATGGGCCCATATTCCAGATGAGAAACATAAAGCTTTAGAACCTAAGAGTGAAAAATGTATTTTTTTTGGATATTCTGAAGATTTTAAAGTATATAGACTTATTCCACTTAAGTCCAAAAATGTTATCATTAGAAGATATGTAAAGTTTGTTGAAAATATATTGGCCTACGAGCCTAGTTCAACGGATGTGCCACCTCTCTCTATCCCTTCTACTTCTGAGAACATTTCTTCTTCAAATGGTGACAATGAGGATGACAATCCTCCTTCAACTCATCAGCTTCCAAAATGGGTCTGTGCTACTCGGGATGCAGCAGGTAATCTTGCAGGTGATCCTACAGATCAACGACGTACACATTATCAATTCGATAGAGCCTCTTCTTTATTGGCTCAAGCTTCAACAAATTGTGATCTTGACACCTTTGCAAAAGCTTTAGGCCATCCAGATTGGGATGCAGTTATCAATGAAGAATATCGTTCATTATTGGAAAATGATACATGGGATCTTGTTCCTCTTCCAAAGGGACGAAAAAGTTTTAGATGCAAATGGGTTTACAAAACCAAGTATGGACCAGATGGAAAAGTTGATAAACATAAAGCTCATCTTGTTGCTAATTTTTTTTCACGAGTTGAAGGCATTGACTATACTAAAACCGTCTCCCCTATTGTCAAAATGAACTCTATCCGCCTTGTTCTTTCCCTTGCTGCCTCTTTCAAATGGGAAGTTCGTAAGATGGATGTTAAATCTATCTTTTTGCATGGGGACTTGCATGAAGAAATCTATATGGAACAACCTCCTGGCTTTATACAACCAGACTCCAGCCTTGTATGTCAGCTTAAGAAATCCCTTTATGGTCTCAAGCAAGCCCCTCAAGCTTGGTATGCCAAAATGGATAGCTTTCTTTTAGATATTGGCTTTTCTAGGTGTCATTCTGACAATACTATGCACACCAAGAAAGTGGGTAAGTCCCTTATCATTCTTGTTCTTTATGTTGATGATCTTGTCCTTAATGGTAGTGATCCCAACCTTATAAACCATGTGAAGTCTAGCCTTAAAAAGATGTTTGAAATGACAGATTTAGGACACTTGCATTATTTTCTTGGTCTTCAAGTCTTGCAAACCAAGGAAGGTATTTCCCTTTCCCAGTCCAAGTATGCCTGTGATATTCTACGCCACTTTCACATGGAAGACTGTAAGCCAACCCCTTCATCCTTTCAATCTGGAGCCAAACTTTTAGTCATTTGTACTTCCCCTGAAGTTGATGCTACCTTCTACCGTCAGATTGTAGGAAAACTTTTGTATCTGACCTATACTCATCCTGACCTTTCCTTTGTTGTTGGCCTTATTGCTCTGTTTATGAAAAAACCACATGAAATTCATTGGAAAGCAGTTAAAAGAATACTTTGTTATGTTCAAGGTACAGTTCAATTGGGATTCATTACAGTGCAGAAGCATCTCCTCTATTGGTTGGTTTCACTTATTCTGATTGGGCTAGTGACCGTGATGATTAGAAGTCTATTGTCAGTTATGTACTCACTCTTGGTTCAAGACCTATTACACGGGCTTGCAAGAAACAAAGTGCCATCTCTCTTTATTTAGCAAAGGCAGAGTATCGTGGCACCATAGAAGCTAGTAAGGAAGCCCCGTCGCTTCGTCGGATCTTGTTGGAGTTTGGTTTTCAGCAGCAGCATCTAACTACACTTTGGTGTGATAATCAAAGTTCCATTCAACTATGGAAAGGTCCAGTCCAACATCAACGCAACAAACACATTGAACTACACATGCACTTCATCAGAAATCTCATTCATGACCATGTTCTTGAAGTGCAATATTGTTCAACAGATGATCAAGTTGCAGACATCTTTATAAAGGCTCTCATAGGGGCAAAGTTTACTAAAATTTGATTTATGGTTGGAGTTCAGGAAGTTGTCATTGAGGGGGAAAGGCTCTAATGCCTCCTTCCTTCACCTATTGTGTCATATTTGTACATCCTTCAATCCTATCCCAAGTTGTTCTTAAGGGGGGATGTTAGTATATTCTGACACATAGGAAATAGTTAAGTATAACTTGGTCTAGTGTAGAGTTAGGTAAAGTGTGTTTCTTTACTATGTACTTTTGTAAATTAAAATCTGATGGTCATGATATGTTTTAGACATGAAGTGATCTGATGGTTCATTCTCTCCTCGGTATTATCGACACTTGATTCGTAGCTTAACACCCGATTGGTCCATGATCTCTATTTATAGAGCATGGAGGGCCATTTTTAGGGTAACCATTCATGAGATAAGCTTATGTAAATTTTCATTCTTTTATTAATAAATTTCCTGAAGTGGCCATGTTAGCTCAGGCTATGGACTGTTTCCCTCTTTGAAGGTTTTAACCACGTCAAGAATATTGGTGTATTGATCTGTGATCTGTTTATGAGCGATGTCCTTTGGTGTTCTATCTGAGGAACTTACCCTATAAATCCCTACATGGTATCAGAGCTATTTGAGGGTTGCAATCCTAAGTCAAATAGATCATTGATATTTGTCTTCTTGACCTGTATATTTATATGTAAGAGTTTGGTCATTTCTTTCTCTTCCTATTGCTGAAGGCTACTCAGGTTCACCCCCTTCTGCATTGATGTACAAATGATATTCTCATCCACATCCAAGCTAATTTCAAATTGGTTAGTTGAATCAGTGGCCATGAGACTCTTCTTATTATTATTCGTCTTTTGTTCTTTGGTTTTAGCTTTGGATGCAACTTCCAATACTTCTCCTTTGTGTGGTCGTCACTATTGTAGTGGTTATAGTGGTTGCTAGGATATTTGCACTGGTGTGTTGTAGCTATCATTGTTTTATCTTTTCTCCCTTTTTGCTTCTTCCTCCCCTCCTTAGAAGTGTCTTGTTGCTCCTTCTGCTTTGATCCACTTGATTGCACTCTCTTCAGGCCTATTTTCTTTAGATATTATGTCTGTACATAAGCCTTGTCCACTGATTTGGACTTGAACAACATCACTTACTCCCACATATGGTGGTGTACACCCCCAAAATACTTGAGGAGTACATATGGGTTATTTGGGGAGATATATAGCTTTATGGCCATCTTTCTGAACTCTATAGTGTACTCCTTCATGCTTTTCCCTAGGTTTTGCCTAAAGTAGTGCCATCGGGTCCACTGGTCCTCTACATACCCAATAGGGTAAAATTATGACTTAATGAGGGTTTTGAAATCCTCCCACTTAGTCACTATAGTATCTCCCTCCAACCTCAGGGTATCCATGTAGATTTCCCACCAAGTTAGGGCATGGCCCTCTAATTTCAACCACGCAAATGAGATCTTTTGTTCTTCCTCAATTTTATGGACGTTGAAGTACACTTCCAGTTACTATAACCAGTGATTCAGTGTCATAGACTCGATCTCACTATGTTATGACTTGATATCAAACTTTCCTTGCATTTTAAATAGGGGTTCTGATTGATTCACATCACCCAAACTAGGATTATCTTTTCTAGGTTCTTTCTTTGGTTGGTTCTTTGTTTCTTCCCGATATCTTGATCCCCCCTCTGATTTTTCCTCTGGATTAGAATCCCCATCTTCTCTGAAATCCCAATATTATTGCTCGGGGCCATCATGAGGAGACTTACATTACGATTTATATCTTCAACTTGTTTTTCTAGCTATGAAAACTTGTCCCCTGCAAGATCACGAAGGTTATTCACAAATTCATCGGCCATGATTAGGATTTTATGACTTTTGGCCAAGCTGATCTAGATCCCCTATAAATCTCTACAGTACACCCAATTTTTTTTCTCTAATACCAATATGATCCTTAAATTGTCATTGATATTCCACTAGATAGTTCATCACAACATATTTGATAGTATTATATTTAAAATCTGAAATTCTACACTATTATAGTTTTATTATAATTATGGATTTGTATATTTATTTTTAATAGTGCATGGATGTGAATGAAAATTACCATAAAAATAGAGAATGGAAAAATAAAAGCTCACACATACATTTGACACAAGATATGCTCTGGGAAACCCTTTTGGGAAAAAAAACCAGGTGGAAGGTGAGGTCACTCTGCTCTCTTTCTCTGAATGGAAATATGGTTGCAACTACAAAGAAGTATGGTATGTGGCCTGTGGGATGATAAAATGTGAAAGTTATCTTTATGTGTTTATCTCCTATCCCCCTTGGATATTTTTACTCAGTTGTGTAACAAATGCACTTGAAAGGATGGAACCCCTTTCCTCCTAGTGGCTCGGTTATAACATAGCCTTGTAGCCTACTAGTGGTTAGGTTTGACTACCTCAACTCTTAACCAGAGTTACAATATAGACTTATATTATTCTACATCATAATCATGTGGCTATCCCATTTTCCATAAATAATGGGGGTTGATGTGACAAACTCTCGAATTATGGTGGTGAGAACGAGAAGGTCAACTTCTTAGTGGCATAACTTTCGTATGCAGACTCTAAGTGACATGATTCTTACATTGTTGGAAATATATCTGTGTACAATAGCGTGAAAAGGTGTGCACTAAAGTGACAAATGTTTACCCCCAAAAAACATCATTTGATGCCTCAAAATTCTCCCTAAAGGTTTCAGGCCCTGTTTTTCCAAACTAGGTCCCGTCGTTAAAAATTGTCCCATGAGGTGATTCCTCTCACAGTTGGATCCATCCTCTGATCAAACAAACCAACTAGAATTTTCTGCATCCAAATAGCCTCACATGCTGCCTGACTTGCAGCCATGTATTCAGCCTCTGCTGAGCTCAGTGAAATTGACCTCTATTTCTTGTTGTACCAAGAAACTGCAGCTGAACCAAGGTTGAAAATTCCTCCTAATGTGCTCTTCCAATCTGATGGACTCCCTGCCCAATCTGCATCTGTGAAGCCCTGTAGCTTCAATCCCTCTATCTGACTATACCATAATCCATACTGAGATGTGCCTCTGAGGTATCTCAAAACATGCTTAGCCGCCTTCCAAAACAGCTTGGTAGGCTGAACCATAGCTTGACTTAGCTGGTTCACCGCATAGCACAAATCTAGTCGTGTGTTCACTAAGTACATCAGTGACCCCACAAGCTGCCGATACATAGTATCTTCTACTACTTCTCCTGAAGTAGCATCCTCCTTCCTCCAGTAACCTACTAGAGAAGCCTACATGGGCTTGCACTTCTCCATGTGGAATCTCTTGAGTATCTCATTGGCATACTTTCCTTGAGACACAAACACTTCCCCATCCTTCTGCCACACTTCCATGCCTAGAAAGTAGTGCATGAGACCCATGTCTTTCATCTTGAACTCTCTTGCAAGGTCCTCCTTGCAAGACATGATCAACTAATCATCACCTGTCAATATCAGATCATCAACATAAAGAACAATGATCAACTGCTTACCTTCCACCATGATGTGGTACAAGTTCGCATCCGCTTCACTCTTTGTGAAGCCCAACCCAGTGAAGTAGTTGTCGATCCTAGTGTACCAAGCACGAGGTGCTTGCTTCAGCCCATACAAAGCTCTCTTAAGTTAGAACACATGCGACTCACGATTGAAGGTCTCAAATCCTTCCGGCTACTCTATGTACACCTCTTCCTTAATCTTTCCATTGAGGAATGCAGTCTTCACATCCATCTCATGGATCTTCCAACCCATCTGTGTTGATAGTGACAACATCGATCTGATAGATGAGTACCTTGCTACAGGAGCAAAAGTCTCATCATAGTAAATCCCCTCGACCTATGAGAAACCACGGGGAACAAACCTTGCCTTATGTTTCTCCACACTACCATCAGTAGCTTGGTTTACCTTGTAAAGCCAACGAGAACTCACAACTGACTTGTTCTCTGGTCTTGGAACAACATCCCAAACACTATCCCAAACCATGGAGTCATACTCGTCCACCATAGAATCAACCCAAAATAGCTACTGCACTGCATCCTCAAAGGAATATGGCTCGGTCTCAACACATTCCCCAAGAAGGACCATGTATCCAGTGTACCTATCAGGTGACCTCCTCTATCTGCGCTAAGAAGATGGTTCTCCCACATTCTCTCTTGCATTTGTTAAAGGATAGTGCCACTTTGGTGCAGAATTGAATGAATCAATAGGTATATCAACATTGTAGTGAAAAAAGTTTTGATGTAGGTGATTGGGTATTTTTATGACTACACCTCAAGCAAGCTATTTATGAGAAGGAAATGTTGGCAATACTACATGCACTTTAGAAATGATGACCTTACCCAATGGGAAGACACTTTAAGGTAAAAATGGATCATGATAGTCTTAAATACTTTTCAGAACAAAGATTACCTATAGAAGAACAGAAAGAATGGGTCACAAATATGTTGGGTTATGACTTTGAAATCATCTACAAAAAATGGAAGAAAAATGTTGTTGCAGATGCACTCTTAAGAAAGGATGACGATGTGGAAGCATTGTTTTGTGCAATTTCTATTATCCAGCTAGATTGGATAAATGAAGCAAGGATGAATGGAAGAAGGACGAAGAAGTGTGGCTTCTCATTCAAAAGTTGCAGAAGATCCGAATTCAAAAAATATTGCCAGAAGTTGACGAGGAAGGAAAAATCATATTGGAACGTGGAGTAGTCACATAAACAAGAACCCATCAACTACAAAATTGATCAATTTCAGAGTATCTCATCAAGTGGAAGAACTTACCCTCTGAAAATTCCAAATGGGAGGACAAAAATTTTATACAGAAGCATTAAGAACTACTCAAGCGTTGAGGACAACACTTTTTGAAGGAGAGGGGCATGTTAGGTCCCTATACTACTAGTGTAACCCCTTATTGTTATTAGTACAACCCCCTTATTATATTGTTGTGCCCCATAGAAGCCCACTATCGTTATTATTGTGCCCTTACATTATTATTGTTATGTTGGCTCTAATTATATTATGACCCCTTAGACTTCTATATATAGAAAGGAGGTCTTGTCATTTGTATCATCCAAGAATTGTTCATTTTTTTAATGTAAAGGAGGTTTCCCCCTCGAAGAGGCTTATTTCTAAGCTATTCATCTATATTTTCTATCTTTTTGTGAGTTGGTTTCATAACAGCATCAGACAACAATCTGTCAGCTTCTCTCGTGTGCTTATGCCCATCTCTAGAATACTCTACTTGAGTGGATGTCTCCACTCCTGGAACCTCTACATGTGGCTGCTCCACATCAGTCTAAGGCTCCTCCTCCTTAGGAACCAAAAGTTCCTCCACAACCTATAGTTGGAGCTCCCTCTCAAGGGAAACTTGCATGGCCTTGTGCTCATCAAACTTGATATCTCTGTGAACCACTATCCTCTGACTGGTAGGCAAGTACACCGATAGTTATGAGGTGTATCAGTGTACCCCACAAGTATCCCCAACTCTGTTGTCAGCTCAAGTTTCTTCTGGGCTTCCTTGGTCACATGGCAATATACCAATGAGCAAAAGATCCTGAAGTGACCCACTTCTGGTCTCTTCCCGGAGAAAGCTTCCTCTGGTGTCTTCATCCCAAGTATGCGATGAGGGCTTCTATTCTACAAATAGACCACTGTGTTGCATGCCTCAGCCCACAAATGAAGTGGCGGGCCTTGGTCATGCAGCATCGCCCAAGCTGCCTCCACAATCATTTTTTTCTTCCTCTCAGCCACCCCATTCTGTTGTCGGTTATGAGGTGCTGTTAATTCCCGTTTAATTCCTTCCATTACATAGAAGTCCTTAAACTCTTGGGAGACATACTTTCCACCATTTTCGCTTCTCAAGGCCCTGATCTTCTTCCCTGATTCTTTCTCAACCAAAGCTTTAAACTCACAAAAATTTGAGAAGGTTTGATCCTTCTTTTGCATGAAATAGATCCAGCATTTATGAGAAAATAATCAATGAAAATCACATAATACCTTTGTTTTACAGTGGAGGCTATCGAGAATGGTCCACACACATCTGTATGAACTCACTCCAAGATTGATTTAGCTTGACTGTCTTGATCATGAAAGGAAGACTTGGCGTACTTTCCCAAGGTACAACCTTTGCATGTGTCCACTTGCTCAAGTTTACCTTTGGGAAGTCTGGTAGAAATCTATTGCATTATCTTCAAGGCCCCATGATGCAAGTGGCCCAACCGCCTATCCCATAACTTGCCAATATCTTGGCTTTGCACCAATTCTGCTTTGGAACTCAATGCATCACAGTAATCTTCACTCAAATCCCAATCCTCTTGGTCTGACACGTGGCTATGTGTCTTAGGAATGCCTTTCCTTTACTGAATACTACATAATAGCCTTTATCTTCCAACATCGCGACTAATACCAAGTTCTTCTTCAGTCCAGGCACATACTTTACATCAGTCAGGGTGAGAGGAGCTCCATGCTTCCTATGAAAAACAACCGTGCCTTCACCTAAAACACGGTACTTTCCATCATCGCCCATCTCTATGCGCATCTTGAGGTATTTCTCCTCCAAGGTACTGAATAAACTCTTATCATCAGTCATCTGGAATGAGGCTCCACTTTCCAGGTACTAAACATAACCCACCATCGATGAAACCATGCATGTGATGAGGGTAAAATCCAATTCAAACTGAGAGGCTAGTGCCTCACCTTCTGATCCTTTTGAGGATCCCTTCTTGGATTTCTTCAATGGACAATTAGTTGCATAATGGCCCACCTCATGAAAATTAAAGCATCTCACTTTAGATTTGTCAATCTTCTTCCTTCCATGGGAAGAACTCGATTTGGAATGGGGAGCCTTCCCTTTCCCTTTCCTTACCTTACTTTCTAAGGCTATATTTTCTTCATCATCATGCTTAGATGAAGAACCATCTCTAGTGCTCCTCCTGATCTCCTCCTGCATCAGATCCGACAACAGTTGTTCCCAATCCGACATTTTCTCTCTCTCATTCATCGAGTCCTGGTAGCTATGCCAGCTCTTTGGAAGACCGAGAGGAAGACTCACCATGTCATCATCGACAGTTGTTATTCCTGCACTCCCAAGCTCATCTATGCAGGTTGTGATCTTGTTCAGATATGTAGAAATAGTATCGCCCTTTTCACACTTGATTTTCCGAAGCTTGTCCTTGAGCGCCAGCTTCCTCTAGTCGTTGGTGTTCTGATATAGGTCCTTCAGTGTCTTCCACATTGAAAATGGAGTATCCTTCCCATGGAGACATGAGACAATATGGTCTCAAACTCCCTCCAGAAGAATCCTCCTCGACTTTGCCACACACTTCTTCCATTCCGTCAATTCTTGGGCATTAGTTGTTGTTGGCTTGGGGATTTCTTGATCAATGAAATCCTGCAAACCATTGTCTTCTAATACTACTTCCATGTGATCCTTCCATGCTATGTAATTCAAGCTGCCATCTAAGGCATACTCGAGTCTCAAGCCATTGAATGCCATTGGTGAACTTTCAGGTGTGATAAGAATTCGATTTTGTACCTACATTGAAGAACTTCAAACTTAGAACTTTTCCCTTCTCAGTTATGTTGTTCATAGATCTAATCACCTTTGCTCCGATACCATGTAGAAATTTCTCTATAGATCAGCTAGCTTCGATACCATGTAGAAATTTCTCTATAGATCAGCTAGCTCCGATACCATGTAGAAATTCTCACTATAGATTAACTTGATTATGCAATGTACTAAAGAAAAATACTTAATCTACTTCTACAATAAAACTTGCAGAAGCTTAATCAATTTGAGAAAGATCAAACAGAACACATATAACAGAGAAGAAGAATCAATACACATGAAACACAGTAGAATACTCTAGGAAAAGCCTCAACTAAAAACCCCGTTATCTATATTATTATACAAGTGTAAATATCTCAGGATTACACAAAGCTTTAGCTCTCACAGCTATCCAGCTCTCAGTACAATCCCTCACTGCTGCTCATAGATAGAATAGACAACACATATGCCTTCTCCTCTGTCCTCCAAGCCTCCTATTTCCTTGCATTGTTCCTCTGGGATGATTCACCTTCAACCAAGTGGAACACTGCTCTTACACATTGTAAAACTGCGCAATCCTCAAGGAATGAATTCCTTCTGCATGCAAGAGATTTTCTCATAGGAAAATTCTTGCAACTGATAGTACACTATCCCTGCCTTTAATCTCAACTGGGTCTTTGTCTGAACTGACATGCATGAGTTATTTATGAGAGAATATTCAGTTATCTGAAGTACACTAGTTACATCCATGCATGCGTTAACTGACTGAAATCATAATTAGTTCCACAAACTATTTGGAACTAATCTAATTGGACTTAACTTAGTTAACTGAGCTAACTAATTACAACTCAAATACAACTCATCCTTATCTCCTTAATTAAGAGATAATCTCCTTAACTTAGGGGATAACTGTTGCATGACTTCACACAGACTTCATGTTTGAATTTCTCCAACTAATTAATCCATAATGAATTAGTTAATTATTTTTCAAGCAGTTGGTGAGACTAAGTTTGAATTTTAATTCAAGGACAAATTAAAATTGGAATATTCTGAATGGTATTTTTATAATTTCTTGTTTATATTTTCAACACCATCCCTTAGTGGATTAAACATGAATCCTATGTTCAAATATCAAAAAAAAAATTGAGGGGGGGGGGGGGGTTAGTGCGCCACGGGGAAGGGGGTCTAGTCAACATGGATCTGGGGAAATATGTTGTAATTAAGGATTACATTTTGAGGTAGGCTATATGTACTGCAGGTTTTGTTCAATTTTAGTGCTATATTGGAACGTTTTCACTTCCTAATAGCAGTATATGCTTAGTATTAGTTGTATTCCTATTCGAAGGATAATATTAGTTCAGGAGTATGTAGATGATACAGAAGATGAAAGAAAGTCATAATGTAAATCCTAATGTAAAACTGTGATCCAGGCACAGATTTTGAAATTAATACAAATATTCTCATTACCATAAAAATGACCCATTTTACTTCTACACTTACATTTATTTCATTCCAATATATAATTATTCTAAAATATAATAAATACATATAATGTCCAAAGTTTTATCATCCATATAGTTAAAAATACAATTTTTAAACATATATAAATTTATTCAAAAGACAATATCTCGAGTGGAAGCTAGTGGGTTTGATTCCCCTCCACCGGATTATATTCTCCAAAGACATGTTATCCTATGTGGAAAAATGTGTATGAGTTGAACATTTGTGTCGAGAAAAATCGTATAAGCTTGAAAGGGCATGAATCTTTGAATATCTCAAAATTAAGTGGTGGCCTCTTAGGGAAAATCAAATTGATATATAATTTCATTTCCTAGAACCAAAATATTGACTATTGGTGCCTCCTTTTTCATTGTTTCAAGTGTCATGCAATGGTCATCCTAGAGACTAGTGCTTGAGATTTGGTTTGTTGACCAAATATTTTTTTTAAATGTGGAAGAAAAAAGCATGCAAAGTTTCAAAAAGTGTAGGGCAGAAGGTTGTAGCTATTGAATCCAAAAACGTTTCCTACTTTTCATCAGTTCTCCTCTCTCTAGAAGACTCTCACCTAGAACCTCTCGTCAGCAACATCTCCACTACTGGTATGTCTACCCACTCTTCATTTGGTTGTCTTGTTTTCCCTTATACATGAAAAAATTCATATGCATCTACCCTGACCCCCACACTTCTCCTTAGAAAAATGTGAAGTTCCCATTGATTATGGTTTCCCCCCTTCCCCCTCCTCTTCAACCTATCCTTACCCCTCATGAAAATTCAGAAAAATCCCTCTCCTCCCCCACTAATCTTTCCTTGTTGGGCTCTCACTCACACTCTCCCCTATCTTCCCCCCTTCAGTGTCTCTTCTTCCTATGGGGAATCTTCCACAAAGCCTCTGTTGAATTTTATAGCTTCAAAAGTTCTTATGTGGAGGGAAGTCCTCTTTAGGTGGTTGTTCAAGAGGAGAAACCATTATGCTATCCTTCCTAAGTTTTATCTTAGGAAAAGAACTTTGATTAATGTATAATTTGGATTGATGTTTATATAAGGATAAATATTAAATTATTTAAGTGACTTAGATATAATCTCCATTGTTGATCTAGGAAGGCTAAGATTTAATCTTATCCCTTTATCACATTGGAGATTAGGGATTTGGCATATGAAAGAATTATAAAAGAAGTCTAAGGGAGAGGATTACATAACATAAGAGAAATTCAAAGAGATGTTTTCTAAAGAATTTGCATGAGTTTTAGTGAAGATTTGGTGAGTACGAGATTCATAAGCTGAAGAAATAAAAAAAGCGTGCAAATGGGAGTTTGAGTGAGCACAATTTTGTAGGTGGTGCGTAAAAGAAGAGGGGCAAAATTCACTTGAGGGTGACGCTGAAGTGTGCCACAAGTTTGGAGAAACCTATAGGGTCGAGGCCAAGTTTTTGGAGTGTTTCCACAAGTGTGTGGACCCCGATAGGGTTGAGGCTGCAATACTGGAGGTTTCAAGCAACTTTAGGAGGGTCGAACTTATGAAAGATATCTAGAAAAGTGGAGGACGAATTTCTTGGGGCGGTTTACCAGGTTCCATTAGTTGTATTTTATGTGTATTTTTAGAGGATGATTTTCCATGATAAGGAAGCCTATAATTCATCTAAGAAGATTTAATGAAGAGATATTTGAGGGTTAAAATAACTTTTGATCTTATATGAATTTTTACCTGGGTTATTTTTTAGAAATAAATTTCGTTGATATTTGCTGAGTTAAAGTGTCAGAGAATTTTTTGTTTATAGTCTTCATATTTTATTTACTATGGAAAATTCATTTACTAGGTAAAAAAATTATGAGGGAAAATTAACAACATGAGACATTTGATAGGTAAACTTAACTCATGGAAAGAGTCAAAGTTGATCAAGTCAAATAGTGGTGGTTTTGGGCATTTGGTTTAGCATATCCATGGTTTTCTCCCATGAGATTCATGTAATGAATTTTTTAAAAGGCTAGGAATACTTTATTGTAATATTTCCATGGAGGTGACCAATGAAAGCTCACGTGGTTGGATTGGCTAGATTTTTGGCCAAGGGCTAATGGAATTTCCATTACGTTGGGTTCTTCACCAAAATTATGGTTCTCCCAGTAAATATTGTGTTTAATTTTTTATGATTATTGTTTGTTTAATTATTCTTGTGGTAAATATTTTTTCTCTTAATGATAAATTTGCTACATTTGCTATCAAAGTGGAAGGTGGATCTGTATTTTGGCTTCAAAGGGGCACCTCTATTGCCAAGGGATTACTTGGCCTGCTAAATGAAGTTATGTGAAGGTTGTTTAAATTGAAGGAGGTTATGCAGATCAGGATATAGAACCCAATGATTAGAGATATTTGTGTGAAGATTAAGTATAGTCAGATGATAGGAGTGAAAATTTTGATTTTCGCGTCGAAGAGGATCCACCATCAAAACTAATCAGGATTTATTATTTATTTTATGGATCAGTGAAGATTGTTCAGCCAAAAGTCTTTGGATATCAACATGTAAATGGAAAAGCTCCAATCGGTGTGGCTCTATGTTGGGCATGGAATCCTCCCCAAGGCATGTTTTGGGGCTTAAAGCCCAAGTTTTGACCAAATCTTGTTGTAAAAGCTCCGCGAATTGTAGGTGTGGGGCGCGAAAGTATGATAGAGTCATAGGGTTGTCTGCCCTAGTTTTGTAATGTAATGTCGGCTGGATAGACCTACCCATGGTCCATGGACCATGGGATTGTATAAATACAGCGAGGCTCTAAGTGTAGAAAATAATGAATAACCAATGAAGAGAATAGAAGAATGAGAAGTCTAAGTGATTGAGTCAGATTGTAAAGTGTGTATGTGGATCATAGAGTAGGAGAAGTCTCTGCAGCTGAGTGCACAAAGGCCTAATAGTCCACAGCTGAGTGCATGGACCCCTGCATCTGAGTGCGTAGGACAGGTCGAGTCTGTAACCATTGGAAGAATCAATAAAGAGAAGTTTTTCTATAATTTTGTGTATCTCTTCCTAGTTTAATACATGACTGGATATAATTTGCAATTACATTGTTTATTCACTGGTGCAGTCTTATACCAGTATGCAGGCTTCTACTTACAGAAGGCTACAACCTTCTCTCATTCTCCAGCTTCTCCTCGAAGGGAGCTACAACCCCCTAGCTCTTGTACTAGCTAATATGTTTACTATTACATAGGTGCCGGCCTACAAAAGGCTACAACCTTCTCTTTTCTTCTAGGGACCACATTTCATAAATTTTCATACTAGATCCATCAATAACATCATTCAAATATCAAATAAATCTACAACAATCAATCTCCTTTGCACCAACCACAGCTAAATCAATCAATCACTTTTCAGAATGTTGTAACCAGAATACAGTAACCAGAAAATAGTAACCAGAACTCAAAACACTGTAACAACAACCAGAAGTAGCTAAAGCATATTTTATGAGGTATACGCTACTTCAATGTGTCAAACCTACATGCATACGCACTTTTCTCAAGGCAAACTTGCATACAGATCTGCAAATCGATTTTAAGATGTATACGATGTTTTGATATGCAGAACCAACGTGTATACGCGCTTTTGCTAAGGTGAACCTGTGTATAGATCTATAAATGATGATTTAATCTTTACAACATTTCCAGACTTCAGTTATACCCAGATCATCATATTTATAGTCTACAACATGCACCAGTTATTCAGATAAAAGATCAAAACACACAAATATACTTCACTTCAAGCTTTAAGATCTTAACCCATCATTAGATCTTATCCTTCCTCGAGCGCTAAGGTTCATCCTTGATTTAGGTCCAGCTATGCACCATAACCCAATAACCTATATTCTAGATCTTGCACTTCATTAGATATTCAATGCATGAGTGCCTTTGCCTAATGATCTTCTCCTCCTTTTATAGTCTTAGGCCTTACTCAATACCATGGACCAAAACCACTTAGAACCAATACCTTGGACCAAATACTTGGGATCAACACTTTGGATAGGATACCTTGGACCAGTACCATGGATCAAAATACAATATACCAAATACCACGGACCAAAACTAAATTTTCCAACATGTACGTGCCTTTCCTTCCGTGAAAGTGCATGTGTATGCCATATGTGCCTTCTGGTCTGCAAACCCACATGTACACGTGCCTTGGTCAATGAGGAACTTATGTAAACCTCTCTTTCTTCATTCTGAGAGTCTGAACTATGATCTATCATCTGAGATAGTTTCCATCAAGGACAACACCTATGTCATAATGCCAAATCTATGTCATAATGCCAACAATCTCCTCCTTTGGACTCGATGGCAACCCCAAGTCACTCTCCCCCTTTGACATCAAGGGAAAAGGGTTATGCTCCCCCTGAGTACATGTTGAATGCTCTGATATGCTTAAGAGTGTTGAGTGAGCTCCATGCTCGAGTCCATGCTCCCCCTGAGAATAAGCAAGGTCTACAAAAAGATGTTGTAAAAGAAGAACATGACTCTATACATCATAAATGACCTTCTTATCACCAATGACTCATACATACATCCATCTCCCAACCAAGTGGGGATATACCAAGTTTGACTCATCCACCCAACCAAGTGGGGATATACCAAATGTTTATACATGTCAAAACAAGAACATTACATCATCCATCCCATGCATAGTGGGGAACCAAAATAGGTCATTTCACAACCTTGACGATAAAAGGTATACATGAAATAGAGAACAAATATTTGAAACAAGACTATGATAGTTATTAGAAACTATCATCAGCAGCATCTGTCAATCACCATCCAGACCAGCAACCCTGATCTCCCCCTGAACATGTTCCACCTGCATAAAAAACAATTGTGAATTTGTACCAAGATCTTCTAAGCTAATGCCAACAATGAACTATTAGAAGTATATGCTCCCCCTATGCCAGATGATCACCGTCAGACCCATATCAAACTCCTTTCATCCTAAGTCTGGCCCACTGTTTTTCTTCAAACCAACATATACGTGACTGTATCCACAAAAAATGTCATATGTACATGGATACACTTCAAGGAACTCGCATATAACCACTTTTCTCTGAAATAGATAAGTTTTAACCGTAAGATGATGCATCAACTATTCCCAGGTTCTGTTTGAGATATTCAAATGTCTCTCTGGGTAGTGGTTTGGTGAATATATCAGCAACCTGTTCTTTGGAGGGAACATACTCCAATTTGACCTTTTTTTCAAGAACTTGTTCATGTAGAAAATGATATTTGATGGGTATGTGCTTAGTCTTGGAATGCATGACTGGATTCTTTGAAATACTAATTGCACTTATATTATCACATAGAATGGAGATGGGTGGAGTACATGTGATCTAAATGTCTTGCAATGTTTGCATCATCCAAAGGAGTTGTGTGCAACAAGATCCAACACCCACATATTCTACTTCAGCTGTAGATAATGCAATTGAACTTTGCTTCTTGCTGAACCAAGATATTAATCTGGAACCCATATAGAATGCACCACCACTAGTGCTTTTTCTATCATCAATGCTTCCTACCCAATCTGCATCTGTATATGCATGAAGTGTAAGATTTGTATCTCTAGGATACCATAAACCAAAATTCAGTGTTCCTTGAAGATATTTGAAAATCCTTTTGACTGCCTGAAGGTGTGATTCCTTTGGATTGGCTTGGAATCTTCCAACTATTCCCACTGCATGCATGATGTCTGCTCGGGTACCTATTAGATAAATCAGACTACCAATAAAGGATCTGTAGGTTGGTTGATGTTGGGTTGTGTTATATTCTTTCCACGAGTAGCCCATGTAGTTAACCGATGGGTTAGAGGGGGGGCCGAGCACCCCCTTCATTGCGCCGATTATGTAGCAAGGGGCGGAGTCACAGGGGGGTTTGAGGTGTACCCGTAACCCCACTTTATGGGGTCCAGGGCAGCGCCCTCGAAAAATTTTGGTTTTGGACCCTATGTTAGGTTGGGTGGACCCACCTATGGTTTTGTGCATGATTTTCGCACATGTTTTTGGACGCGATGGTTTTCGGTCCATGGTATTGGATGCTTCGGCATGTATAAATGTGTATTATAACATTGAAACAAAAATAATGAAAAAATCAAGCTGGTAGTCCTGGTTTTGGGATCCAGTGGGAGAATATCTGTGAATATGTGTTTTATGTGTTATTCTCTCGCATTGTTTATTTTTCTGTGTTTTAGAATTCGTATGCAGGTAATTTCTGTATAGGGTTAAAACCTACATTTGGTATCAAAGCAGATTTGGCTTCAAGGGGATGCCTTTGTTGCTGAGGGGTTTCCCTCGGGCCTGTGGTAGACCCTGTTCAGTGGGAGATCTGCGAGATTGATTCTGGTGGTGAAAGAATATTGCGAGCAGTGGAAAGATAGAGATCAAGAAATTTAATGGTCAGAGTTTTGAGTTGTGGAAACTCAAGATGGAGGATCTGTTGGTGGATAAAGATCAGTGGATCGCGGTAGATCTGATTACTAAACCAACGGGAGTGTCCGATGAAGAATGGAAGAAGTTCGATTGGAAGTCAAAGAGCACAATACGATTGTGTGTCTCAGATTCAGTATTGCTGAATGTATCAGGGGAAGCTATTGCAAAGGCTTTGTGGGACAAGTTAGGGACTTTGTACCAATCTAAGTCTCTGGTGAATAAAATGTTCCTGCGGAAAAAGCTATATAACCTGAGGATGAAAGATGGAGACTTGGTGACAGAGCATCTGAATGCATTTAATACTATGGTAAGTCAGTTAGCATCTGTTGATATTAAAATTTCAGATGAAGTTAAGTGCATCAGTTTGTTGTGTTCTCTACCAGATTCATGGGATAGTCTAGTTATTGCAATAGGTAGCAATGCAACTGCCTTGCAGTTTGATGAAATAGTCTCAGCCTTGCTAATGGAGGAGATGAGATAGAAAAATATGGAGAGCCAGAATGGTGATGCCTTATCTGTATGAGGATGGTCCCATAACAGAAACAAAAATAAGTCATCGAGTGGGAGATCTAAATCTAGAGGGAGATCTAAATCTCCAAGAAAACCTGTAAAGGTGGTGTGTTGGAAATGTGAAAAGGAAGGCCACTTTAAAAGGGACTGTAAATCTAAAGCTCATGACAAAGGAAAGGGATTTGATGAGGCTCCTTCTGCAAAGGCGAAAACCACCTCAGATGAAGGCGGGGATGTGTACTTGGCTTCTTCAAGTACACATGTAGATCATGAGGCATGGTTGATTGACTCAGGTGCATCCTTTCACTTCACTCCCCATAGAGAGTGGTTCTTCGAATATGAGAAATATGATGGTGGTGATGTCTTCTTGGGGGATGACAAGAAAGCTAGAATCATTGGTCACGGAAAAGTAAAGTTGAAGTTGGAAGGTGGAAGGGTTAGAATGCTTCTAGGTGTGCTACATATCCCTGCATTAGCTAGAAATCTAATTTCTGTAAGAAAGTTGGATGATGAAGGTGTAAAAACAGTGTTCGAGAAGGATACCTACAAAATGGTTTGGGAAGCACTGGTATTGATGCGGGGAGTTCGGATTGGAACTCTGTACAAGTTGAAAGGTAGCACTATTATTGATGGGTGCAATAGTTCTATGGTTCCTGAAAGTGGAGCAGAAAATCTAGTGGTCTCTGGAGAGAAGACCATGTTGTGGCATCAAAGGCTTGGACATATTGGAGAGAAGGGCCTTCGAATACTTCATGGTAAAGGTATGGTAGAAGGTATGAGTAATAGCTCTCTCGATTTTGATTTCTATGAAAATCGTGTATATGGGAAGCAGAATCAGGTGAGTTTCCTCTCTAGTGGTAAGAGGGCGAAATAGATATTAGAGCTTGTGCACAGTGATTTGTTTGGACCTGTGAAGGTTCCATCACTGGGTAAGTCTATGTACTATGTATCATTTATAGATGACTTCTCAAGGAATACATGGATATATTTCCTGAAGAATAAATCTGAAGTCTTTGACAGGTTTAAAGAATTTAAGGCTCTGGTGGAAAAATAGACAGAGAAGAAGATAAAGGTGTTGAGGATAGATAATGGTGGAGAGTTTTGTAGCTAGGAATTTGAAGAATCCTATAAGAAGTGTGGTATATCACGAAAGAAGACTACTCCATATACACCTCATCAAAATGGAGTTGCAGAAAGAATGAACAAGACGTTAATGGAAAGGGCAAGAAGCATGCTCAGTGGTGCCAGGTTAGGATAGGAATTCTGGGCAGAGGCAGTGGATACTACATGTTAGTTGGTCAACAAGTCACCTTCATCAGTGTTGGAGGATAAGACTCCACAAGAGGTATGGACTAGTAAGAAACCATCTCTTTCACATCTAAGGGTATTTGGATGTGATGCATATGTACATGTTCCAAAGGAGAAAAGAACCAAGTTGGATAGTAAATCTGAAAAGTGCATCTTTTTTGGGTATAAATATGGTTTAAAGGGTTATAAGCTTTGGAACCCAGTAACAGGAAGGTTGTGTATAGCTGAGATGTGGTGTTCAGAGAGGTGAAAGATGTTATTAAACATGAATTCCAACCAAAGAAACCTGAGAAGATAGAGTTTGAGCTAAAGGAGGAAGAATCAAATTCTACAGCTGAGGAGGAATCAGAAGATGAAGAGCCACAAACTCCAGCTGTGAGAAGATCAGTTCGAGAAAGAAGGCAGCCAGAAAGGTATAGTCCATCTGCTTTTTGTTCAAATTTTGCTTTGTCTGTTACTAATAATGATCCCAGAACTGTGAAGGAAGCAGTGGATTCAGAGGATGGAAAACTCTAGAAAGAGGCCATGGTTGACGAAATGGCATCTTTGCACAAAAATGAGGCTTGGGATCCGGTGGAGTTGCTGGCTGGAAGGAAACCCATTGGCAACAAATGGGTGTTCAAGAAAAGGACAAATGCAGAAGGAAAAGTGGAGCAATACAAAGCTCAGTTGTTAGCAAAAGTTTATTCCCAGGTGCCGGGAATTGATTTTGGTGATATTTTTTCTCCTGTTGCCAAGGTAACTTCTATTAAATTACTTTTATCTGTTGCTGCTACTTTTGATTTTGAGGTAGAATAGATGAATGTGAAGACAACATTTCTTCATGGGGATCTAGAAGAGGAGATCTACATGAAGCAACCTAAAGGCTTTGCGGTGAAGGGTGAGAAAGAAATGGTATGCAAGTTAAAGAAGTCTCTATATGGGTTAAAATAGTCACCAAGGATGTGGTATTAGAAATTTGATACATTTATACGGGGACTTGGCTTCACTAGAAGCAAAGCAGATCACTGTGTGTATTTTAAATTAATTGGTGACCGTGTTATTTATCTGGTCTTGTATGTGGATGATATGTTGCTGGTTGGAAATGACAAAGAAATTATCCAGGATTTGAAGACCCAATTGTCCTCCAAATTTGACATGAAAGATCTTGGTGCTGCAAACTATATTTTGGGCATGGAAATTAAAAGAGATTGTACAAAGAGGAAGCTCTGGTTAAACCAGAGGAAGTATGTCGAGACAATACTGCAGAGGTTTAATATGCAGGATAGTAAACTGGTGAAGGTTCCTATTCCTGTAGGTGTGAGGTTATCTGCTGAACAGTGTCCCAAGACACAAGAAGAGGAAGAGGACATGTCCCGTGTTCCATATGTAAGTGCAGTCGGTAGCCTGATGTATGCAATGGTCTATCCTAGACCAGAAATTGCACATGCAGTGGGAGTATTGAGCAGGTTTATGTCAAAACCATGGAAGGAGCACTGGACAGCAGTGAAGTGGGTTTTCAGGTATTTTCGTGGCACTAGTGATTATGGTTTGTGCTACCAAGGAAGATCAGGATTGGATAGAGTGTTGGATATTCATGGCTTTGTTGATGCAGACTGGGCTGGAGATCTGGATCAGAGAAGATCTACACATGGGTATGTGTTTAACCTATTTGGAGGTGCAGTCAGTTGGATGAGTAAGAAACAATCTGTAGTGGCACTATCAACTACAGAGGCAGAATACATGGCATCCACTCATGCAAGCAAGGAATCAGTTTGGTTGCAGAGATTGTGTTCAAGTATGGGGTTAGTACAGGAAGCTATAAGGATAGACTGTGACAGCCAAAGTGCAATTTTCTTGGCAAAGAACCCTACATATCATTCAAAGACAAAGCACATTGATGTTCAGTATCACTTTGTGAGGGATATGATAGAAGACAAAAAGGTGTTGCTGGTAAAGGTGGACACTTTGAAGAATACTGCAAATGCATTGACAAAATCTGTGAGCTCTAAGAAGTTCTTTTGGTGTAGAGAAACAATGGGCATTTCAAGGCTGGAAAAATGACTAAGCTCTCTTATGGCCCCCTATGGAAAGAAAACAACAAGTGGGAGAATGTTGGGTTGTGTTATATTCTTTCCACGACTAGTCCACGTAGTTAACCTAGGGGTTAGAGGGGGGGCGGAGCACCCCCTTCGTTGCGCCGATTGTGTAGCGAGGGGGGGAGGTCATAGGGGGTTTAAGGTGTACCCAAAACCCCACTTTATGGGGTCCAGGGTAGCACCCTGGAAAATTTTGGTTTTGGACCCTATGTTAGGTTGGGCAGACCCACCTATGGTTTTGTGCATGAATTTCACACATGTTTCTTGGACGCGATGGCTTTTGGTTCATGGTATTGGACGCGATGGTTTTCAGTCCATGGTATTGGATGCTTCGGCATGTATAAATATGTATTATAACATTGAAAGGAAAATAATGAAAAAATCAAGCTAGTAGTCCCAGTTTTGGGATCTAGTGGGAAAATATCTGTGTATATGTGTTTTATGTGTTATTCTCTCGTATTGTTTATTTTTTTTGTGTTTTACAATTCGTGTGCAGGTAATTTCTGTACGGGGTTAAAAACTACAGTTGATGTTTTGCTGTTGATTCATCATTTGAGCTGACACTGCATCCTGTTACCATAGGGGTATATACTAGTTTAGAATATTCCATGCCATATTTTTTCAAGATTTGCTTGAGATATTTGGTTTATGATAGAAAAATACCATCTTTATTTTGTTGAACTTGTAGACCAAGAAAATATGTGAGCTCACCAAGCAGGGACATTTCAAATTCTTATTGCATTACCAAAGCAAAGTTTTTACTCATGGCTTCTTCATTGCTACCAAAAATGATATCATCAACATACACAACAAGTATTAGCAATTTATTATTGTCAATCTTTGTATATAGATTGCTATCAGTTGATCCTTTTGAAAAACCTTGTTGATGGAGATATTTGTCAAGACAGTAATACTAGGCCCTTAGAGCTTGTTTTAGACCATAGAGAGCATTTTTGAGTCTGCATAAAAGTATTGGATCATTTCCAAGAATGAATCTATCTGGTTGCTCAATATATACTTCTTCTTCTAAGTCCCCATTAAGAAAAGCAGATTTTACATCCATTTGGTATACTTTGAATTTCTGAAAACTAGAAAGAGCAAGGAACATTCTTATGGCTTCAAGTCTTGCAACAGGTGCAAAAGTTTCTTCAAAATCTATACCTTCTTGTTGAGCATACCCTTTACAAACAAGTCTGGCCTTGTTTCTAATTACTTCTCTAGTTTCATTCAGCTTGTTTTTGAATATCCATTTGGTTCCTATGATATTCTTATCATGAGGTCTAGGAACTAATTCCCAAGTATTATTCTTTTCAATCTGCTCAAGCTCTTCATACATGGCCTTGACCCAACATTCATCTTTACATGCTTCATTTACATTTTGAGGTTCAATGGAGGAAAGAAATTCTAGATAGCTTGAAGCTTTTGTAGTAAATCTTCTTGTCTACACACCTACCTCTTTCTGTCCCAAAATTTGAGTCTTTGAATGATTTTTTTGAACATACCTGGATGGAGTCTTTTCTTCTACCGTTATTTGCTCTTCTAGTGCTTCATTGGTTTCTTCTTGAGAATTAGTCTGATTTGATGTGGAAGGATAATCCTCATCTTCTCCACAATATTCGATCTTTACCTGCTTTGGATTTTTTCAAGCTTCATCAACCACAACATCAATACTTTCAATAGTTTTCCCAAGTCTTTTATTATAACACTTATATCCTTTACTTCGAGAAGAGTAACCAAGGAGAATGCCTTCATCTGCTCTGGGTTCAAACTTGCCAAGTTTTTCATCATCCCTTTTGATGTAACATTTGCTTCCATAAACTTTGAAGTATTTTACGGTGGGAGTCTTACTGTACCAAAGTTCATGTGGAGTTTGAGTGTTTTTTACCCGAACATTTGCTTTATTGAGAATAGTGACAGCAGTGAATGCAGCTTCACCCCGGAATGTTGTAGGAGTTCCAGACTCATCTAGCATAGCATAAGCCATTTGTTGAACAGTTTTGTTCATCCTTTCTACCACTCCATTTTGTTGAGGAGTCCCTGCAGTGGAGAATTGCCTTTTTATTCCATGTTCTTCACAAATGTCAAAGAATTCATCCGAGGTAAATTCTCCTCCTCGATCAGATCTGAGACATTTGATTTTGCAATCTGATTCATTTTCAACCAGGGCTTTGAAGGCTTTGAATTTTTCAAATGTTTCATCTTTATGCTTTAGAAGCCCTATCCAACACATTTTGGAAAAATCATCAATGAACAATATAAAGTATTCCTCTCCACGAGGAAATTTTTTCCGTGATGGACCACATAAATCAGTATGAAAAAGTTCAAGAGGCTTACTAGCTGATCCTTCCTTTTCAGGGAATTGCAACCTATTTTGCTTACCAAATTGACATGATTTGCATATTGTATTTTCTGGAATGCTGATATCAGGAAGATCACAAACAACCTGGAATTTGCTTGCTTTTCTTATTTGAGAGAAGCTTAGATGCCCCAATCTTCTGTGCCATAGCCAATGTTCATCATTTTTGCTTAGACAGCACTATTGTTATCCTCCCATGAGTATATATAAGTTGTTTGGAGTTCTTATACCTTTGATCACGGTTTCTCCTGTATCAAGCTCACAAAAAACACATCCATTTGATCGAAATACTACTTCATTTCCTTGATCACACATTTGACTGACACTTAACAGGTTATGCTTTAGACCATCAACGTACATAACATTCCCAGCTTTAACTTTTTCTTTTAAATGAACAGAACCATGACAGCAGGAGTGTCATTTCCAAATGAGACATTCTTTTCCTTTTCTAAGGCATTATATGACTGAAGTTTTTCTTTATCACCTGTCATGTGTTTCGAGCATCCACTGTTGATGTACCACTGATTTTCTTGTCCTTCTACATACAAGGCTATACCACATCTTTCTGTTTGTGATTCTTTCTTTTTCCATATTTTGGGATTTAATGCAGTTTTCTCCTTCTGAGATGTTTACCGAAATTTACTCCTACATTCAGATTCTTCATGACCAAAGTTGTTGCAGATAGGGCATTCTATTTCATTTTCAAGAAGAGAAAAGTTATTGTAGGTTCATTTCATGATCCCCACCACATTCCTTTGATTTCGTGCTTCTCTAGTCATGATGGTCTTGTAAGCAACACATTGAGCAACTTTGTGTCCAAAGTTATGGCATGAAAAACATTGGCCATTAAAGAAGTTCTTACGATTATCGAATCTACTGACCTGGTGATTGTAGTTGCTATTGATATTCATTCTTGAAGTAGATTGAGTATGATTTACCTGAGGTTTGTAGCTTCTGTTCATCCTTGAAGTAACTTGAGCTTGATTTACCTGGTGATATGCTTTATTCCTTTGTTGTCGATTGTCAAACTGTTCACTGCTCTTTGCTGCATCAAGATAGCTTTTAGTGGAGGTTGATGGCTTCTGTGTTTGGGATGCTTCTTCAGTATATCTAAGACCTGTCTTTATCAGAGGATAACGCTACACTTTGCTAATTTCATTTAAGGTTTCTAATCCTTTAGTAAATCTAATATTGAGAGCTTTTGTTTTCTCAATATCCTTTCTTATACCCACAGTTTCACATTCTAGTTTTTCATTGTGTTTTTCTCTTTCAGCAAGTTGGAATGTCAGAGTATCTACAATCATATTCTTTTCTTCTAAACAGATTTTGAGTTTAGATATTTCTTCATAAAGGTCATCTTAATCTAAAGCATCCAAGAAATCATCATCTTCAAAAGCCATTAGAAGTCTATAGTCATTACTATTTTCATCTTCATCACTATTTGATAAACCATCACTATCTTCATGGGTATAGTAGCTCTTGTTACTTACACTTTGTTTTCTATTCCATTTTGTTGATTCCTTACCTTTATCAAGCTTATCTTTATGAGGACATTTGGCAGCATAATGACTGACTCTTCCACAAGCAAAACATTTGAAAGGTAGTTTACCTCTGAATCTCCCGGAACCACATTGAAGGTTCTTGACAAAGTTGGCTTCTTATTCTCCTTCTGAAATATGTCCCGATTCATTGTATTCTTCTCTTCCTGAAGCTTTAAATGCGGATTCTCTCATATCTGATGGACCTCCTTTTCTCATTTCGAAAGCAATTAAGATTTTGTGCAGCTGTGTCATAGTAATAGTCTGAAGATCATGCTTTTCTTCTATGGCAGATAGTTTTGATTCAAACTTTGTAGACAAGGATCTTAAAACCTTTTCAACTAAGGTAAATTCTTTTATCTCTTCACCCAAGTTCTTCATGCAATTAACAATCTCATCTATACGTAAGAAGTAACTAGCGATACTTTCATCATTGTGCATTTTGAGAGTTTCATATTGAATTCTGAGAGATTGCAGTTTTGCACGTTTACCTAATTATCTCCTTCATAGCTTAGAATGATCTCATCCCATATTTCTTTGGCTATTTTAAGCTACATAAATTTGACAAATTCTGATTGTGACAGACTCCCCAATAATATATTGACAGCCTTGGCATTGGTTTCATATTGCTTTTTCCCTGTCGTATCTGTAGGAATTGTTGATGGAAATGTATATCCTCCTTCCACGATTTCCCAGACATCTATTCCAAGAGATTGAAGATAGGATGTAGTTCTTACCTTCCAATAAATGAAGTTGCTCCCATGAAAGATTGGTGGTCTAATGGATCCCTCTCTTTTGTAGTTACTCATGATTATAGATCTTCCTTCAAAAGATCAAGCTTCTTCTGAAGGACCTGCTTTGATACCAATTGTTGGAAATAATACTGGGGGGGGGATGAATCAGTATTATCAAGTCAATAAAATTTCATTTCCATAATCATATTCATATACTCTACTTCATTTAATGGAACTTGCGTGTATACGCAACTGTATTTAAGGCAACTAGCATATATCCTGCAAACTTATGATTCAGTAAATTTATCATATGTTGATCTTTACTCAGTGCATTAGAACCATATAAATAGTAACCAGGTGCAGTAAAATAGAACAGACAATCACACACGCATGAACACAAGATATAAGGTGGAAACCCAATGTGGGTGAAAACCACCTACTACAATCATCTCTATCTTCTTTTAATAAGAAACTTCTTTTTACAAATTTTGTATTGGTGTAGTCTTATGCCAGTACGCAAGCTTCTACCTGCAGAAGGCTACAACCTTCTCTCTTTCTCCAGCTTCTCCTTGAAGAGAGCTACAACCCCCTAGCTCTTGTACTAGCTGATATGTTTACTAGTACATAGATGCCGACCTACAGAAGGTTACAACCTTCTCTTTTCTTCCAGGGAACACGTTTCATAAATTTTCAGACTGGATCCATCAATAACATCATTCAAACATCAAATACATCTACAACAATCAATATCCTTTGCACCAACCACAACCGAATCAATCAATCACTTTTCAGAATGTTGTAACCAGAATACAGTAACCAGAAAACAGTAACCAGAACCCAAAACACTGTAACAACAACCAAAAGTAGCTAAAGCATATTTTATGAGGTATACACTACTTCAATTTGTTGAACCTGCGTGCATACGCACTTTTCTCAAGGTGAACCTATGTACAGATCTGCAAATCAATTTTAAGATGTATACGTTGTTTTGATATGTAGAACCAGCGTGTATACGCACTTTTGCTAAGGTGAACCTGTGTATAGATCTATAAATGATGATTTAATATTTACAACATTCCCAGACTTCAGTTATACCTAGATCATCATATTTATAGTCTACAACATGCACCAGTTATTCAGATAAAAGATCAAAACACACAAAGATACTTCACTTCAAGCTTTAAGATCTTGACCCATCATTAGATCTTATCCTTCCTCAAGCACTAAGGTTCATCTTTGATTCAGGTCTAGCTATGCACCATAACCCACTAACCTATATTCTAGATCTTTCTCTTCATTAGATATTCAATGCATGAGTGCCTTTGCCTAATGATCTTCTCCTCCTTTTATAGTCGTAGGGCTTACTCAATACCATGGACCAAAACCACTTAGAACCAATACCTTGGACCAAATACCTGGGGTCAACAGTTCGGATAGGATACCTTGGACCAATACCATGGATCAAAATACCACGAACCAAAACTAAGTTTTCCAACATATACGCACCTTTCCTTCCATGAAAGTGCGTGTGTACGCCATACACGCCTTTTGGTCTACAAACCCGCGTGTACACACACCTTGGTCAATGAGGAACCTGCATATACCTCTCTTTCTTCATTTTGAGAGTCTGAACTGTGATCTGTCATCTGAGTGAGTTGCCATCAAGGACAACACTTGTGTCATAGTACCAAATATGTGTCATAATGCCAACAATACCGCAGTCCGCGCTTCGCAGACTGTTACCGAAAGGGCCAATAGTATAGGGATTTGTTTGGCTAATTAACTCTGAACCTAGGTCAGGCCCCAACAAGCCAAAAAATGGTTCCGTTGCTAGGACCAGGATCTGCATAGAGATGTATGATGTCGTATCACTAATATCTGACAAAGAAAGGAATTGAAGAGTGGTTGGACAGAAACATTCATGAGTTTGTGGCACAGGAAAACAAGAATCTGCAATTATCAAAGGAAGAGTGGTTAGATTTCTACTTGTATACGGAGATCCATGAAATTTTCTTTGCATCCTTCCCTACTGAGTTGTATGAGTGGATCACGAAGCTAGAAGATAGCCAAGGAAGGTGTAAACTCAACAAACCTATTGTGTGGACTCCAGAATTTTCGTGTAGACTAGAAGCATCGGAAGATCAGATCACGCGCGCTGTCAATCGCTGGCTTGATCGAATCATAGGAGGATTCATCACCGAATTCGTGGTAGATACTTCAGTCCATTGTAGCGAGGCAGAACGACACTTCCTCAAGGAACCATGAGGTAAGTACATTAAATATTTGAACACTTGGATTAAAATGCTACTGTGTGAAAAGCGGGTTATGCGAATAAATTAATGTTTGGGGCTATGTGAAGTGGGAGAATCTACATAAATGAAGGTAGCACAGAACTAGAGACTAGCCCCTTATTTTCACCTCTACGAGGAGGCGAAGAAGAGCTCGCGAAGGTCTCGCCAAGAAGTGCGATCAATTTGATAAGGCAAAGAATTCCACACATACCATCCCCACCCACACCACCACCAGTTTCACCATCTTCACCCCCAACGTCGCCCATACCACCTCCACTGCCACTGTGAAGTAGTATGGCCAGCATGATAGAGCTACCAGTGTTCAAGGGAGTAGGGAATGAAGATCCAGACCAGTTTTGGTTCATGATAAAAGCCGTATGGGAAGGACAGGGTGTCACAAACAACAATATAAAGAAGGCAACATTGGTCAATGCTTTTCAAGATCGTGCACTAACTTGGTACATTAAGCATTCCAATGACAATCCGAATGTGTGGATAGTAGATATCGAAGTTGTGCTAAACAAAGAATTTAGTAGGCCAAAATCAGAGGCACAATTGATCATTAGATTAAAGGAAATCACAATGCTACCAGGTGAAACCCTGTGGGAGTTGGATCAAAGACTAAAGTGCACAATTCATAAAGCAAACATGACAATAACAGATGGGAAACACTATGAATGGTTTGTAGCATCATTAACACTGCATATATGGAACGCACTATCGCAACAAAGGCTAACCACTCATGCTGAGGCTTTTAAGGTCGTGACAAGATTGCACAAGACTCAGATACAAGATCCTAACCTGGGAGTTCAACAGATTCATGCGCAGTTGAAAAACTTGTGACTTGAGATGCAGAGTTTGAAACAAGATAGGACAGCTTTCCCAGATGTGTGCAATGAGGTATGGTCCGTAAAATGTAAGGGCCAAGGTCACGACAAGGACCACCTCCCGGTGTTTGCAAATTACCTTGCGAGAGGAGGGCCAATGCCACTAAGATCGGAGGCACAAGTAGGACCAAGTGTGGTGCCTATGTTATGGTGCATCATTTGTCAGATAGGAGGAAAGCATGCTACCGATAATTGCCATCTTTTACAAAAGTATACACACAATTCCCAACAGTTGTTCTGTAATTTCTGCAGGTTAGTAGGTCATGATGAGCACACCTATAGAAGTTATGAACTAATGATGGATCAGACTCCTACCTACAGAGCAGGCTGAAACACGGCCCCTCAATCAAAACATAGGAATGGAGTGAACTAGATTTCAGGGGCGCAAACGAGGCCAAGGTGGAATGGGACCAGGAAGAGGTGATAGACAGCTAATATGTTACAATTGCAGAGGGTCGAGGCATTATGCCCATGATTGTACAAATCCAACGAGACCATCATGCTTATATTATACGCATTTTGATCATGAGATAGAGGACTGTCCCACGCTGATAACAAGGTTGCATGATAAAGGAGCACTCCAACCTCTGCTGACTCAGAACCTACAAATGATGAGGTCTGAGTCATGCAAGGAAGGCCCTAATGTAAATATCATGCTCCGAAGTGGTATTACAATAGGGGATGACAAAGGAAAGAAGCCTTAAGAAAGTACCTGGGTTCGCAAGGCTCCAACAAAGGAACCATAATTTGATTTGGAGTGCGCTAAGGAGTCCTTAATGGAAGCTAAGAGGAGCTTCACGGATGCCTCCACTTCAAGATGTAAAGACAGACTAGAGCCGAAAATGGACCCATCAATGCTCACTACATTCTTAGGGACATGCATGAAGCTACTGCACGACATCAAGGTTGTAAAGGGGCTACAAGAACTTATAACTAGATGCGTTGGGACCACACTAGGAGAACCGTGCATAGTCTGGAAGCTTAGGAAGCACATGATGCGAATAGGAAGGGAGATGGGATTGATCGCACAGATTAGGGAATACAAGATGGACCAAGTGATTCTGGATCTAGGATCAGATGTGAACATCTTGCGAAGCAGACATGGGAGCTCATGGGCAGGCCTACGTTGTAATGGTCTCCTATCCAACTACGAATGGTGAACCAACAAAAGATCCTGCCTATGGGGAGATTGTAGGGAATCACAAAAGACATTGAAGGAGCAAGCGCTTTAGTGGATTTCGAGGTGATATAGATTGTTGATGGCAGTAATCCCTACCCCACGCTATTGGGAATATATTGGGCCACTGACATGAATGTAGTGATAAATCTAAAGAAGCGTAAGATGATTTTTGAGAAAAAAGTCACTGTGCGTAGTGGTACCTTTAGACCATGTGCAAGGGTTGCGCTACACAGAGCCTATGCACGACTATGACAGCGACGACAATCTGGACTACATCTACAAGATAATTGTGCACAAGCAAGGCTGGGTAAATCCAACCATGAATGGCTGAATCTCATGGGAGCGCGAAAGTTCCTATACATCAGATTCTGATGAAGAGATAGAACGATGGCAGAAATGATTACACGAGGTAACCACACTCAACTGTAACATAATGACAAGATAGTTGCGCTGTGTAACAACAGAGGTAAGGGAATTGCCTACGTACGATGGGTTAGGTGAGGTGGATGATTTCCTAAACAAATTTGAAAGGGAAGTACCATAATAAAAGCATTTCGATGCTCTAAAATTGGTACTGCGAGCTACGCCTGCAAGATGGTGGGGTACACACCAACGAAGTTTTGAAGACTGGCACGAATGCAGAAGGATAATGTGCATGCGGTTTGGGAAGCCTCAGATGTGGTTAAAAGACAAATATGATGGACGGGATGTTCCACATGTACACCTCACAAAATGGGCAAAGGTCTATGGGGAAGAGCCACAACCTAAGTGGGTGCACCTATTTTGTCATACCCTGGATATACCCATGAATTGGTATATAGAAATGGAGCTCCACCATGGAACGAATGAATGGGATATTATACGTGAAGGATTCCAGTTAACTTTCATGTTTGAGGATCATTGGTGGGATACTGTTGATGATGTGCTACAATCAGTAAAAGCAGCTATCTTTAAAATACCCCAAGAACCAATGGAAGTGCTTTAGCCTGAATGGGCAACCCAATTGAGCTGCGCACTGGAGTGTTACAATGTAAACATTGAAGAAGACAACGGAGATCTGCCAAAAGTTAACATTCCAGAAAATGAAGGCTATCGCGAGGTTCAAGGACCATTGATTGAAGACCCTGACATTACCGCGCCAGTAAAAATGAAGTAGGTGAACATTGGTACGGAGACAGAACTGAAGTATGCAACACTCGGTGACTACTAGGATGATGCCATGGTGGATAATGTCACTAAGTTACTCCAGGAGTACCAAGACTTATTCCCGACCAAGATCATGGACTTAAAGGGGATCGTTGGCGATTTAGGGATCATGAAGATCACCCTAAAACCCGATGCGAAGTCGGTTAAGCAGCGGCCTTACCACTTGAACCCGAAGTACAAGGAAAAGGTCCGCGTAGAATTAGAAAAAATGCTCGTAGCTGGAATTATTGAGCCGGTGGAAGAATCCAACTAGGTAACCCCTATGGTAGTGCAAGAGAAGAAGTAGAAGGGCGAGATAAGAATATGCATGGACCTCAAAAAATTGAATGATGCTTGTGTACATGACCCATTCCCGACCCCCTTCACAGATGAATTATTAGAAAATGTTGGCAGGCAAGAAGCATATTCTTTCACTGACGAGTTCTCAGGGTACCACCAAATCAAAATCACGTCAGAAGACAGGAGCAAGACCACCTTCACGACTGAGCGGGGCTGCTTTCAATACACTGTCATGTCGTATGGGTTAAAGAATGCGCAAGACATATTTTCATGCATAGTTGTTGCCACATTCAAAGAATATATCCATAAATTCCTGGAGGTCTATTTAGATGATTAGACTATATTTAGATTGGTTAAGAATCACATAGAAAGCTTACGCTTGATGCTAGATACTTGCAGACGACACCAAATTGCGTTGAACCCTAAAAAGTGTATGTTCCTTGTCCCCTTTGGGAACTTGTTGGGACATGTGGTCTGCAAACAGGGACTAATGGTAGACCCCGCAAAGATTGCAGTAATTCTGAATTTGGAAGCACTGCGCAGTGTTAAACAGTTGCACGCTACCTTGGGACATATGGGGTACTACAGGAAGTTCATCAAAGGCTATTCCCATATCACTGTGCCAAAAGAGAAACTGTTGAAAAAGGATGTCACATTCTACTCGAATGATGACTGCATGAAGAGCCTAGATGTACTAAAAGGGAAATGTGCCTCCGCTTCAATCCTGGTCTTCTCAAAATGGGATGGATTTTCATGTCCATGTTGACGCGTCATGCATAGCGCTAGGAGAAGTTCTCACACAAGAGGGTGGAGAGGGCTTGAATCACCCTATCGCGTTTGCAAGTCGCAGGTTGTCCAAAGCAGAAAAAAACTATTCCACAACTGAGCGTGAGGGGTTGGCTATGATGTATGCGCTCCAAAAATAATGACACTATTTGCTAGGAGGACATTTCAAGATGTATACAGACCATTTCGCGCTAAAATACTTGATCAATAAGCTTGTGTTGGGGGGGCACATATGCAGGTGGCTCTTATTATTCCAAGAATATGACTTTGAGGTTGTGGTAAAGCCTGGATGCTTGAACGCAGGACCAAATCACTTATTGCGTATTGAGACATGAAAGGAACCTACTAGTTTGGAGGAAGGATTACTTGACGCACAGATCTTTGCTATGCATGTCGTTGACAGACACTTTAAAGATATAATCCACTTTCTGACAACAGCGACTGTGCCGAAGGAATACTCCATCCAGCAAAAGAAGGAACTGGTGGAGCATGTGGCTAATTTTTCTGTCATCACGGGGCACCTATACAAAATGGGCAATGATGAGATACTGCCAAGGTACGTACCTAAATTTTAATTAGGTTAGATCCTCACGAAAGCACATGGGGGTGCTGCAGGAGGACACTATGTAGGACAAGAAACCGTGCAAAAGATTCTTCGTGCAGGGGGGTGGTGGCCAACCCTTCACCAGAATTAAAAAGCACATTGCAAGGCCTATGATATATGTCAAAGGATAGGTAAACCATCATGGAGGGACGAGATGCCTTTGAATATGTAAATGACACTGCAGCCCTTCGAAAAGTGGGTAATCAACTTTGTAGAACCTATCAAACCTCAGAGAAAAATGGGCATGTAATACATCATCATTGCGATGGAGTACCTAACTCATTAGGTGGAAATGTAGCTAGTCAAAGACTGCATGGCTGCGAAGGCTTTTTTCGAACATGTGTTGACTTGATTTGGCTATCCGAAAATCTTATTAAGTGATCGTGATACACATTTCCTGAACAAAACCATTAGTGCGCTAACAAATAAGTTCCAGGTGTATCATCAGAAAATCACTCTGTATCACCCACAAGCCAATGGGATAGTAGAAGCATTCAACAAAATACTAGAGACTACTCTAACCAAAGTATGCAACGAGTAGCAGAGAGATTGGGACCTGCGTGTGCCTGCAGTACTATGGGCTTATAGGACAACATGCAAGAAACTGACAGGACAGACACCATTTCAGTTAGTTTATGGCATGGAAGTTGTCATGCCAATGGATTATATTGTACCTAGTCTGCGCATAGTAGCACTCACGAGTATGGTGGACCGTGAAGCTCTGGAAGAAAGACTCACATTGTTGGAAGAACTCAAGGAGGAATGGTTCCTGGTTGGCTTTCATCAATAGGTGCAAAAGCAACGTGAGAAGGCCTGGCACAATCACCATATTAAGTTGTGCACCTTCAAGATAAGTGATTTAGTGCTGCTATATGACAGTAAGTTTGATAAATTCCTAGGAAAGTTTAGAATGCATTGGCTAGGACCATATGTTGTTAAGGAGGTCATAGATGGAGGCACGGTACAACTAGTCAAACTAAATGGAGATCCTTTCCCAGGAAAAGTGAATGGTCACTGCTTAAAGCCCTACATAGGTGGCCCAGCTATCTAACTAACCAGTAGAACCACAATCTTCGCACTCCAAGGATTGAGACAAAGGCACAGGACTATAAACAAATGCAGGGGATACCGGCAGAGATGTAGATAAGTAGTTCTGATACAGAGATCTTGGAACAACATATGCAATAGATCCAGCAAGCAGCAACTCAGTGTGCTGTTGACCTTGCCGCAGTTCAAGAACAGTTGGAGGGACTCCACGCAAAGATCTCTGCACTGACAGAGTGACTCGAGGGTGAGTCACGATGTTTGTGTTGGGGGAATATTGGGCATGGAATTCCCCCCCAAGGCACGTTTTGGGGTTTAAAGCCCAAGTTTTCACAAAATCTTGTTGTAAAAGCTCTGCGATTGCAAGCACGGGGCGTGAAAGTATGATAGAGTCACAGGGTTGTCCGCCCTAGTTTTGTAATGTAATGTCGTCTAGATAGACCTACCCATGGTTCGTAGACCATGGGATTGTATAAATAGAGCAAGGCTCTAAGTGTAGAAAATAATGAATAACCAACGAAGAGAATAGAAGAATGAGAAGTCTAAGTGATTGAGTCAAAGTGTAAAGTGTATCTGTGGGTTGTAGAGTAGGAGAAGGCTCTGCAGCTGTGTGCGTAGAGGCCTAGTAGTCCGCAGCTAAGTGTGTGGACCCCTACAGTTGTGTGCGTAGAGCAGGTTGAGTCTGTAACCGTTGGAAGAATTAATAAAGAGAAGTTTTGCTATAATTTTGTGTATCTTTTCATGTTTTAATACATGATTGGATATAATTTGCAAATACATTGTTTATTCACTGCGCGATCATGTATGAATGCTTTGTATTGATGAATTCTTTGCATTGCTAACTATAAGACATTCAAGTAGGCAAAGGTAGTTAATTAACTCTGGAAGATAAGTAAGATCTCGGGTAATAGTGTAGAGCACGGCACAACCCTCGGTTAGGGCTGCGCGAAGGTAGGGTACCAGGAACGGAAGGTGTGTGAAGCCACCTATGCGCAAGAACAACCAAAGGACCAGTCGAACCTCTCATACATCTCAAGGGTGCGAAAACCTGGTTCTAGCACCCTCCCATACTACTTCAAGTGAGACCTCAGTCCGCGCTCCACGGAGTGTTCCCAAAAGGGCCAATAGTACAGGGATTTGTTTGGCTAATTAACTCCAAACTTGGGTTAGGCCCCAACAAGCCAACACTCTATGTCAAGAGGTGCTCTATAGTCTAGTATGTGTAGATGTTGTACTAGAGTGTTAGATCAATGATGGTACTGAGAGGCACTCTATAGCCTAGTATAAGGGAGATGTTGTAGTGGAGTGGTAGATCAATAAGGCGACAAATTAAAAAAATAGTGCAAAAACATAAAATTTGCTCAATTAAAAAGGTAATAAAAAGTAAAAAGTAATAAAAACAATAAGTCAGCTCAATCCAACTTTATATTTCAATTTATTTTCTATTAATAAAATCATAAATAAGTTTTTGGAAAAAAAAATATAATATGCATATCACATTAAGAAAAATTTAAATAATGACTATACATATTGGTAACCATGATCTATCAAAACTTCATCTTTAAATTTAATTAATAATCATATAAAAAATTAATACTTACAATAAACTCTTTTTCTAAGAGACACTTGTTATTGAGAATTGTTTTAGATATGTTTGTTTTGTGATAAGGATGCCAAGCTATGGTTTATTTTACCTACAAGATCAAAACTCACGATGTCTATATGGATTTTGTTAGGGGACTACATCCAAGCCCATGTTGAATCTTTCTCCATTACAATGGTCCTCTTCAAGCCCCGGATGGTTTTTCCCTTGGTCAATTTCCTTCTTTCTCTAGCTCCCACCCTCCTCATTGCTTTTTGGTCTCCCTCATAAAACTAACACATTTGTATGTGTTGCATTTATGCTAGACTCATCGAAGACAAAGATCATGGACTACTATGATAATCCCCTCAATCATTGATCTTTTGCGCATTTGGGGGATATGATGTGCCCTTCCTTTTTGGATCCAGATCGTCCATGTACCCTCCATCTAAAAACTCTCTAGTAAAGTTTCTCAACATTTCCAATGATCCAAAAACTAAATTTAGGTGTTTTCACCCTAAAGTTGTGAAAGGCACATGATGGGAAATCCTTTGAGCATTTACTTCCTCCTACAATAGATCTAACACTCAACTCTCCACATTCCTTTCATGACTTCATTCCTCCTCCATCTGGTGCATGTCTGTCTATTATTATTCCTTCACCTCATATCCCTTTCTTCCAGCTAGGGTTATCTCAGCAAAGAAAACTGATCAAATCCATGCATTCACAAATATCAATGGCGGTCAGTCAGTACATTTGCTTATAGGAAATTCTCCAATTTCTAGGAAAAACATCGGTCACCAAGTCCAATGGGAAAGACCCCACAATGAAGGCTTTGATGGGTTGGGCCAAACACTATTGGAATCCAATCCTTGGATACTCTCCCACATGTGACCTCCTCGTCTGAAGCCATATTTCCCATATATTCTCATTTGAAGATGATAGTGAAACGATATTAGTGAGCGACAGGAATTGGGGGCCTTCAAATATCTATTTATGACAATGGACCATATAAATTGACCCGACTAGAGAGATAGTCACTTGTCAAAAGGTATGTAACATACTCCCTAGAATATCGCTTGCTTTTTGGTTAGAAAAAATCCTAAAATTAGGGGAAAATTAGATGATTCTTACAATTAGAGTCAACCTGAACCACAAAACTAGATTGTCATTGGTTATGGATGCAACTATAAGTAGATATGAGTGGTGGCCTCTTGGGGGAAATCCAAGTGATATATATTTCCATTTCCTATAACCAAAATATTGATTATCAGCACCTCTTTTTTCATTATTTCAAGTGTCATGCAGTGACTCATCTTAGAGACTAGTGCTCTAGTTTTGGTCCATCGCCCAAAGATTTCAAAAAAAATTGGAAGAAAAATGCATACAAAGTTTCAAAACGAGTAGGGGAGTAGATTATAACTATTGAAACCAACAAATTTTCCTACTCTGTATCAGATCTCCTTTCTCCAGTAGAATCTTTCCTGGAACCACTCGTTGGAAACATCTCCACTACTAGTATGTCTACCCACCCTTCATCTAGTTGTCTTTTTTTCTCTTATACAATAAATAATTCATATGCATCTACCCTTAACCCCCACACTTCTCCCTGGAAAAATGTGAACTTTCCCTCGACTATGGTGTCCCCCCTTTCCCCTCCTCTTCAACCTATCCTTCCCCGACATGAAAATTTGGCAAAATCCATCTCATCCCCCACTGATATTTCCCTATTGGGCTCTCACACACACTCTCCCCCAACCAACCCCCCCACCCCCCTTCAGTGTCTCTTCCTCCTTGTTGGAAATATTCCACAATTCCTCTATTGACTTTTATAGCTTCAAAAGTTATTTTGCATAGGCTTGGTGTCTTAGCATGTATGAGAGAAGTCCTCTTTAGGTGGTTGTTCAAGAGGAGCAACTAATATGGTATCCTTCCTAAGTTTTAACTTAGGAAAAGCACTTTGATTAATGTAGAAATTTGGTTAATGTTTATCTAAGGATAAATATTAAATTATTTAAGTCACTTAGATCAAGTCTCCATCATTGATCTAAGAAGGATAATATCTAATCCTAGCCCTTTATCACTTTGGATATTAGGGATTTGTCCTATGAAAGAATTATAAAAGTAGTCTAAGGGAGAGGATTAAGACACAGCACAAGAGAAATTCAAAGAGATATTGAAGAATTTGCATGATTCGTAGTGTAGATTTGGCCAGTTCGAGATTCATAGGCTGAAGAAATACAAAAAGTGTGTAAATGGGAGTTCGAGTAAGCCCAATTTTGTAGATGGAGTGTAGAAGAAGAGGGTCAAAATTCACTTGTGGGTGATGTCGAGGTGTGCCACGGGATTGGATAAACCTAGACGGTTGAGGCCAAGTATATGGAGTGGTTCCACAAGTGTGGGAAGCCCGATACAGTTGAGGTTGAATATTGGAGGGGTCGAGCAACTTTAGGAGGGTCGAATTTGTGAAAGATAGCTAGAAAAGTGCAAAATAAATTTCTGGGGGGCAATTTCTCCAGGTTCCATTATTTCTATTTTATGTGTATTTTTAGAGGGAAAATTTTCCATGGTAAGGAAGCCTATCATTTCTCTAAGAAAATTTAATGAAGAGAGATTTGAGGGTTAAAATAATTGTTGTTCTTGTACGATTTTTTTCTTAGGTTATTCCTTAGAAATCATTTTCATTGTTATTTCAAGAGTTAAAGTGTTAGAGAACTTTTTGTTTGTAGTCTTCATATTTTAATTACTATGAAAAATTCATTTACTGGGTAAAAAAATTATGAGGAATACATAACAACATGAGACATTTGTTAGGTAAACTTGACTCATTGATCAAGTCAAATAGTAGTGGTTTTGGGCATGAGGTTAGCGTAACCATGGTTTTTTTCCCATGGGATTCATGTAATGAAGCTTTTAAAAGGCTAGGAAGGCTCTATTATAAGAGTTCCATGGAGGTGAGTAGTAAAGGCTCACATGGTTGGCTTGGCCAAGGACTAATGGAATTCCATTAGGCTATGTTTTTCCCCAAAGTTGTGGTTTTCCAATGGTAAATATTGTGTTTATTTTTTTATGATTATTGTTGGTTTAATTATTCTTGTAGTAAATATTTCTTCTCTGTGATAAATTTTCTACAATTGGTATCAAAGTTGAAGGTCGATAAGTATTTTGGATTCAGAGAGATGCCTATGTTTCGAAGGGATTATTTGGCCTAATGAATAAAGTTATGTGAAGGTTGTTTAAATTGAAGGAGGTTATCCAGATCTAGATCTAGAACCCAATGGTCAGATAGAGTTGTTTGAAGATTAAGTTTGGTAGATGATAGTAGTGAAAGTTTCAATTTTCATGCTGGGAGGATCCACCATAAAAACTAATTGGGGATTTATTTATTTATTTATTGGAGCACCATAATTTTTTTGGATATTGACATATAAATGGATGATCTCAAGTGGGCATGGTCATTACAAGAAAATATATCAAATAAGGAGAAAAGTAGAGGTTCACTGATAGTGCATGAGAGTAGTTTGTTTAGGAGACAACACTGAGTTGATGTGTAGATCAAGATAGATATAGTCTGAAACAATATCTCCTTGCAAAGGTGTGCTCAAGTCCCTCTCTCAAGTGGGGGATGTGTTGTTGCAGGGTGGGTCTTCCCTGATTCCAATAAGAAGATCAATGGTCGCATGTTCATTAGTTACTTGGCCTCCACTAGTTCACAACCTGCCCATCCAATCATTGATGTCTCTGCCAAATATACATTGGGAATGTTCCCATGGACTTGGTGGACTAATGTTTGCTAAGATTTTTTCTCAGTATGGAGAGATCAAAGAGGGGAAACGCAAGTAATATTGGAAGTGTAGTGGAGAGGAAAATTTGTATACCTGTGACCTATACAACAAGGGTCGTCCTTGCTCATGCAAAGAGAATGTTGGAGACATTGTAGTTGAGGTTGTTCAATGATTTTTGTTGCAGATCAACCCCATGAAGTGCACCTGGTGTTTAGTAGTTCTCAGCCATATGACGCAAAGGGAGAGTGGAAGGCCAATGACCTCCACTTGAGAAACATTAATATCATTAGGGATATGTATGTTGCAAATGTTTTATGTGTCTATATTGGAATGGTTTGAGGTATATAAAGAAGGGTGTGGTACTAGTCAAGGGTTTGACTAGAGGTCATGTAGAGGACAAAATTATAGGTGTTGTGTGGTGGTTAAGTTTTGGCAATGATGGAAGGAGATAAATAAGACAAAGGAGCATTAGATGTGGGAAAATGGGAGGATGTACTAAGATAGCAATAAAAAATTAGGAGTCTAAATTATTGCATATAAATGGGCATACTATTGTAAGACCTAATAAGGCATGCGTACCCCCGGGAACTTTTGGTAAATTTTAGTGTTAGACTTAGGTGATATGTGGGATGTTGGGTTAACATATACCCCATTATAAAATTTGAGGGGGGTAAGGGAAAGAATGAGCAGGACTGACTCGCTTGGATGGTTTGGCTAGATTTTGTCAAGGGAAAGCCCAAGTCAAGATTTAAGGGGGGGATGTTAGGTAAACTTGACTCATGGAAAGAGTCAAAGTTGATCAAGTCAAATAGTTGTGGTTTTTTGCACGTGATTTAGAATACCCATGGTTTCTACCCATGAGATTCATGTAATGAAGATTTTAAAATGTTGGGAAGACTATATTGTAATAGTGCCAGGTAGGTGAGTGGTGAAGGCTTGCTTAGCAGACTTGGCCAATGTTTTGGCCAAGGACTATTGGAATTCCATTGGGCTAGTTTTTCCCTAGAGTCAGGGTTTTTCCATGGTAAGTCTTGTGTTTAATATTTGATGATTGTTGTTGGTTTAATTATTCTCATGGTAATTTTTTTTTTCTCTCACAAATTTTTTTCTACAACATTAAATTTGAAACTCACTCTTGAAAAATAACATGGTATTGAAGCAAGAGAAAACTTTGTGAGGGAATGACTTACATACAAGGGTTTCAAACAACAACATTTTTTTAGAAATTTTTTTTATCAAAGGTTTTATGGCTGAACTCGATATGGAAAAGATGGCATCATGAAGGCTGAGATTTGAAGACAGGTTGGAAGGGGTTGCAAAGTTCAATCCAAGGAAGGAGAGGATCACTTTGATTTTGATGGTCAATAGCATGTGGGAATTTGCTAAGAAAGAGATTTATGTTCCTTCGGTTCCTACACAAGTAGTCGAACACAATCTGAAAGATATGAAGTCTAGAGGGATTATGTTGGATATTGTCAAGGATCACATAATCCATCACATCACAAGTAAAGAACTCATCAAATGTGGACAACCTTAATAAATTTTTACCAAAGTGAAAACCAAAATAGAAAGATGGTGCTAAGAGAAAATTTAAGGAATATTAAAATGAATAGATCTAAAATTATAGCCTCATACTTCACAAGAATTCACTAGGTTCACGGTGAACTATTAGTTGTTGGGGAAGTTTTGGATGAGGATTAAATTGTTATAATAGTGTTGAGTGGTTGTATCAAGCAATGGGTTACCTTTGTAATAAGTATCCTTGCTAGATATAAGCTTCATGATTGGACCAAATTGTAGGATGACTTGACCCAAAAGAAGGTTTGGGAGAGTTTGATATCTAGTGGACAACATAGAGGTGGAGATGAGGAGAATCTTGCTCTTGTTTTGGGATCAAAGAAGGGAAAGTGTGAATCCAAGAAGAACCAAGGTAAAGGAGAATCTTCACAAGGAGAGAAAAAGAAGGACATGAGTACACTTAAGTGATTTACATGTCTAAGTGTGAAAATTATGTAGGACAATGCCTAAACAAGAAGAAAGACAAGGGGAAGACACCAACAACTACATCAGCATAGTTAGCTGAGAAGTTTGAGAAGGAATTTGCATGGGTATATTATATTTCAAGAATCATGCCATGTGGTGTATGGTTTACGAATAGTGGAGCTTATCATCATATGAAATGATCTTGTGACCTATTGACTAGTATGTCCAAATGGAATCATGATCTTCTTGTGGAGCATGGTGATAATGCTAAGTATATAGTGGAGGGTGCTGGAATCATACAGTTATAGCTATACTTAGATAGTCCTATGGAGGTAAAGGGAGTTCTATATCTACCTAGGTTGGAGAAGAAATTACCCTCCATTTTGGCTATGGAGGATAAGGGACTTGAGTTCAATTTTATAGGAGGATGGGTACTTTTCAAGTCAAAAGGAGTTTATCCTAGCACAAGACAAGTTATGGGCATCAAAGGGAGTATCTTATATCGATTTAGAGAATAGCTAGTGAAATCCATTGTACATAGTATGGATATCTTGAGCAAGTTATGACATAGGAGTATGGGGCATCTACACTATAGGGATCTACCATTGTTAAGAGAAATGTTCATTGTCTTTTGAAGTTCAATGTAGAGCAAGATGGTGTGCGTAAAGGTTATGCACTAGGAAAGCATGCCAAGATATAATTTCCTAACAATGAGACTATGTCCAAGCGAGTTTTGGATTTGGTTCATTCTAATGTTTGTGGTCCTCAGTCATTTCTAGGTTTAATCATTTTCTGACATTTATAGATGATTATGTTGGGAGGACATAGTTTTACTTCCTAAAGACCAAGGATTAGGTATTTGGTATATTCCAAGAGTTCAAAGTTCTTGTGGATAACCATATTGGGAATAAGATCAAGGTCCTTAGATCAAAGAATGGGGAAAGTAAATCTCCAATGAATTCAAGATATTTTGCATGGAAGAAGGAACCAAGAAAGAACTGATAATGGCATACAATTTGTAGCAGAATAGGGTGGAAAAAAGGAAGAAAAATACTATAGTTGGAGTGGTCAAGGCCATGATCCATGATGAAATTATGAGTAGAGGCATGTAACATAGTTGTATATTTTTAGAATAAGATTCCTCACAAAGAAGTGGAGGACAGGACTCTTGAGAATGATTTCATAGGAGTGAGACCAAAGGTGAGCCACGTTTTTATCTTCAGTAGTCCATTTTATGTCCATGTTCCTTCATAGAAGAGGAATAATTAAGTTGGGGCCCCTATCAAATAAGGGAACTTTTGTTAGATATAGTGAGACCTCAAAGGCCTTGTTATTGGGAAATCTAGTGTCTATGCAGAGCTGCTACTCCCACTAAGGCTGGTAGCTACCTTATAAACAAACAAACTAAAACCACTTTCGTTTTCCTTTATGAGGAGTAGATAAGAAGGGAACAAAGGAGGCCAACCTCTATCTTGCGCTTGGTTCCTTGCTTGATTCCTCTCCCTTCTGATAGATCTTTGCCACTCGCTTCCTCGTCTACCCATCTTCAAAGAGCACCTGTGGAATCAAAGCAGCATAACACTATCCGAGAACAGAGATCTACTATCATAAACAATATAGGACTAGATATATATTGACCACACAAATGCATATATCATCAATCATACAAGAATGTGGAGGAAAACTTGAATAGCTTTATTAATAATCAAGAATAGCAAAGAGGATTACAACCAATTGTTCTGACCCAGCGTCATCCTCTCAGCAAGGAAGCCCTTATTCACCTCATGAAAAGCTTAGATCACCCAACACTATGATGTTACACCAAGAAACTAGCAGCACTTCCTTACAAGATACAAAATCCAGCCTCTGGATCTCTGGGATGAGGGATCCATATATAGATGTTTGCAAGGGGGGTGAGTCAGCTTTTGAGATTTGATTAGTGTCCTCTCTCTGATAGTTCTTGATTCCACTTGGAGATTGATGATCTCTTACTCATCCCTGGGCGAATGCAGAGAGGCAAGTGTCACAGGAGAAGTTTCTAGAAGATTCCATGATCCTCCACCTTGTAGATTGACCCTGCCATTTGTCCACTCTCGCCCATTACACCCCATAGAAGGGATTTTTAGTATGCATTGCACCTCTCATGTGCATTTAGGTGGGATGCAATGCACTTTGACCATGGAGCAGGTGAGATGGTCCAGTTTTGACCAGTTCTGAGTAGTTTTTCATGGAGAACTTCTGGGAGATGATGTAATCAGCTGACCTTGTTCTTTTAGGGGTTGGAACAACACTTTTAGGGACTTAAGAGCCCTTGGTTTATGGACATTTATGATTGGGGTTGCAGTGCCCAAAAATGTCTATAACAATTGCCCCCTAAAGCATGAGGTCGTTAATCTTTTGATGTCAGGTGAAATGCTTTATCATGAGGATCTGAAGTTTTTTCGAGCTGGAAGGTGACCTGTAATAAGATACAATACAACACATTATCTTCATAACATTTTCATGATCTAGCTGAGGCGGGCATTCCCATGCTCAGCTTTATAAATTCATTTTCATGTACATAAGACAGACAATCGTCTGTGTGCAGACTAATGATTCTGGTAGAGCCATTATCCCTTGGATTGGATGATTATCTGTGCAGCAATGATGTACATTTAATGTCTTTATTTTCCTGAATATATATCGTAGCCCGGATGGATGAAACTAGATCTGGGGTCTTTAATCTCGTTCGATCTTCACTCAAAGTACAAGTCGATCCATGTGAGAGATGTTCTGGAGTCGAACATGGAAAGACATCGCCTGATTACCAGCCAATGATGTACGCTGTTAACAGGCACGAGAGGAATCACCAATAATGATGATGACCCTCAAGGTACTACAGTACAATTCATGTGGTGTGAATAAGGGACTTGGCATCGAACACCACACAAAATCTTTGGGTCGAAGGCCATTGATGTAAACCTGTCGTCGGAAGTGAGAAACTTGCCATTAAGGCATGCAAGCTTCAAAGTACTGAAAGGGTTGTTCCTAGATCGTCTTCCTGGATAATGAGCTGATGTCGACAAGAAGCGATCTGTCATAGGAGGGCCTTAATGAATCCCACATCAATGACATGGAATGGAGAAAATGATTTAAATGGAGGCGAAAACGATCTGATGACATAAGGTTCAGGGTGGCAGTCATGAAAGAATGGAGAGTAAATGTATTGCAGTGGATGAGACACAGGTGAATTCTCTGAGCGACTTCTCTTGAACATATCGGCGACAATGACATGATGGATTGGTAGCGTTAACCCCAAATATGGATGGTGTGATGGACCAATGGTGATATGACCAGTGAACGGAACAACCCAACCCGACTCGGATGTGGAGTGAAAGTGTCATGTTCAAGAGCGACTTGCTACCAATAAAGTTTCTTCAAGTTTTCTTCCCAATTTTTCCCCAGTCATTGCTGACCAGTACCTCTTTATTTTTGTCAAGCTTGAGGAGGATAACATATGCTTGTTCTATAATTTTCCCTTCGGGCAAACCCATCACTATGTTTTAACGAGCCTAGCGATAGTGAAACTCGTTCTTGTCTGTATGGACAAGTTTGTCGCTATTCGGTTTTAACGAGTTTAACGACAAAGATAACTTGGTCCTTTTCAATTTTAGAGAGTCTGAAAAGGGACGTAAATAAAACTCCAATAATCCTTTTTCGTCATATAATCCCTTGAGTCCGAAAAAGTATAAAATAATACAAAAGGAATGAATTTTCGGTAATTTTAACGAGCCGAACAAAACAAGCGCTCGATCTTTTTGTGTAATAATCCCTCAGGTTCAAAAAGATTAAAATCTAAAGGAGGGATAGCACTTCTGGTCACTTTAATGAGCTGGAGAGGTCAATTGCTTGGCAATCTTTTCATATTTTACGAGTCAGTTGAAAATACCTTAAAGGAGACTCGTTTTTTGAGGAACGAGTGATAAATTCGGGTAGCAGCTAATTCCAGGTAAGGTTTGGAATTTTCCAATCATGGTAGTGTCACAAGGATGGCTAACAGGATCACTCTTTGCAGATGTTCCTCAAAAAGGGTAAAAAATCAAATGGAGGTGAATGATCGGCCAATACAGAGTGGGAGTGATGATGAGAACACGACCAAGGCTTCAAAGGCTGATGATAATACATTCACGATGGTTATTTACCGGAAATTGGTTCATTTTTTAATGAGCTTAAACTCTGGGGGAACGTTTGCTCATTGCTTATGTTTATTTTTTAACGAGCTTGAATTCCGCGTTAAAACTGCTTGATCCAGTTGTATAATAAGGATGTCTCATTTAAAATGGCAATTTTTCAAAGCTTTGCCCCGCATCCTTTCTTTATGCAAGTTAGGAAACGACAAATCCTACAAGTTTAAAGGGTTAGAGGACCTACAAATTTAAAAAATTAAATGGTTGCTCTTCGCTTGCATGCCCCCAGGTATAGCGAAAAATGTCCAGGTTGCCAAAGATTGTTCTATCTGCACTTCAGACAAAACACTTCCTCGGCGATGTCTACCGAAATAAACAAAGGTGATTGGCGCAACTGGCTCCACTCACATAACTTTGAAGAAGGAATCTTATTCCATTCTAATCTCATAAACCAGTCATATATCCTTCGCAGAAACCTACCCTATACCCAAGGTTTTCCTGTCGAAACAGGCCAGGGTGCATGCCCCCTAGGTTTCAGTCATGTCCTCTGAATCAATCGCGCTCATCAGGTGGATGGACTGGGGATTAATGAGACATTCCTTGCGTGAATAGACCATTCAGGGATGGTATTTGACTATTTTCTATGTGTGAACTGGGGAATGAAAGCTGGTCTACGAGCTTGACCACTCTTCCTTCATGCGGAAAACACATTACTCTAAAGAGTGAGGAGACAATGGCTCCCATGCAATAAATATAGTCGCATCCAAGGAGTAGATTATAATCCAAGGGTCCTTGGACTACCATTACGTTCATGTGAACAGTTTTCCTTCTCAATGTTATCGGCACATTGGGAAGGATCCCTAACGGTCGACTGGTTCCTTTGTCAAAGCCTGTTAGATTTCTCATTTCAGGCAAAAGCGATGGCGAACCAAGCGCTTTCCAAGCAGTTGAGGAAAGGATACTCACAAAAGCCCCTTCATCTATGATGGTACCAGCCATGACCATTCTATATATTTGAGCGATGATTCGAAATGGTACACTAGCCGGTAAGCGCGGTATGCCTAGTAGATTCCAATCGAAGGAAACAACTAGGTTGCTTGGAGGTGGGACTGAACAGACGGCCGGATATGACTCTGACGAACTTCCTTCCTGCGGTAAAGGAACGGGTAGACTGGCCCCATGTTCATCGGAGTCTGTGCTTATGAAGAGAATTTGTACGGTGTCGTTCTTGTTCTCTCTAGTGACTGTATCATTTGAAGATGGACCTTCTGAAGGCAAGACCGGGTCAACTGCCACCTCGACCTTTTGACTTTCATCTGGTGTGGATTCAGAGGGTTCATCTTCAATGATAGATGCTTCGGTCGACCACAATGGTGTGTCAGCCGGATTTTCAACTAGTGATGGACTCGGCAAGAGTTTCTTATATCCAGGAGGAAGCCGTAACGGTGAAACCGGACGGTCATCCAAAACTCTTTTAGCCTCATCTAAGAAGGGACAACGGTGGACGGCGTGATCGCCTTCACACAGTTTACAAGGAAATTTACATTTTCCTTTTTGTCCAGGGGCTTCACTTTCACTAGTTGACGGTGTATTCTCAACATGATCGTCAGAGGTTGATGACACCAGATTGTGCAAACAAGGAGACCAGTCCCTTAGGATCCGAGGGATGCAAGGACAATCTCGATGATAGTGGTCTCCTTTGCAAATGACACATGGTGATTTAGGCCTGGATGGTGCAGTGTGTGGATTTTCACTAGACGATGCCTGGTTGCCTCTTTTCGCCTTTGGCTCCTTCTTCTTCTTCTCTTTCTTCTTTTTCTCCTTCTTCTTCTTAGTTACTTGATTTTTGGCTTTACCAGCTTCATCAAGCGAAGAGGAAGGAGGAGAGAGAGAATTGGATGAAGTAGAAGGTTGGGGGGTAACCCTGGTATCATTTAGTTGCTGACTTGATTGTTTAGGAATCATGGTGTTCTGAATGACAGAGGTCAAGAAGAGCCATACGGGCAAGTCGATTGTCAATCCTGGAAGCGACAATGTGGCCATATGGGGTGCACCAACATCTCCCCAAGAGGAGAAAGGACTAGGATTTCCTCCAAGGGGAAATCCTTGGTTGGTGGACTCCATTTTTCTCAACCTAAGACCAACGTAGGAAAGGTGATGTTTATTCCAATTAAAATAAATTTTAGACGATTTGACACAACTTGTTTTTTCAATTTTTAAGAGTCGAGAAAAAACAAAATATGACTCTAGTCGCCTTCGATTTTTAATGAGATTGAAGTGACAAGTGCTCAGATGGACCTTTTCCTTTAAGGAGTCTGAAAAGGAATGAAAAAGACTACTCTGGAAATCTAGACAGAGGGATTACCAAACCAATCGAAAAACTACTGAATACTTTTTACGGTACAGCAGTCAATCTTCCTGAATGTTGTGTTCAGTGCATTGCGATTGATAGGGAGGCAGACACGGCTTCCTATGGATAAAGGATAAAGCCTATTGTGGTCTCCCAATATATACTTGATGGTACGTGGGAGCACAAGTCCGTACTGGTACTTATCGTCTCAAAGTGGAGGAATCACCCAACCAGCAATGAAGACAATAGTTACCAGGCTTTATGATGACGGAATACATCTCTAGCCTAGACTTCTAAATGTTGTGTGTTAGGTTCCAAAGTGTTTTTAGATTCATTAAATTTATTTTACAGTTGATCTTGCTTAAGAAATTTGCCTTTCAGGTTCACCGCATGATGTAGATATACAATTCCTAAAATGCAATCTAAGATGATAAACAATCGTTTAATCTTCTTTTTGCAATGAAAATCCTAGCTACTAAGGAAAGAGAGACGATATTCTTTCAACATAGAGCAGAGAGCACACACTATATGCACTATCCTAAATCAAACCAACAAACAGTCTAAATGCAAATGCACATGCATGTATTTGTTTTCAGCCTTCTTAATGTGTGAATGATAAAAAGAAAGCTAAGCACAAATCTAAATTATTTTTCAAAGTAAGTTTCTTTTCAAGACAAAATGAAGACAATTATGACACTTTGTTATTTGGAATTGAAAACTTGCTTTCGACACTTGAAAAACTATTAATTCAAATCAAATACAAGAGTAACAGTGTAATCGACTATCAAGAACAATCGGATTCTCTTCTATGACTGAAAACGACACTTGCGACACTTCTAGATCAAGAAATGACAGTTCAATTATGCTACCTCTTTGTAGAAGAGAACTGAAAATGGCTCACAATACATAAAAAAAATTTACAATTCTTTGCACAATGGAGGCAGAATAATGGAAAGGAAGGGGGTTTCCAACAGAGGTATATTGACTACAGATAGCAAAACTCCTGAATAGAGCTGAAAAGAGTGAAAAAACCAAAGTCTGGAGGCAAAATAAGCCCTTTCTAATCAACGCACCTGTTACATAGGGAATCCAGTATGCATCCCACCTACAGCACATGGGAAGTGCGATGCATATTGATATCCTTGAAGAGAGGGTGCGATGGTATAGTGCGAGACTTTTGATTTAGTTCTTGATCACAGTTTGCAGCACAATTCAGGGATTTTGGCCGAGAAAGTGGTAATCAGTGAATAAATCACAGGGGTAGATCTAAGGAGGTTACTAGAGCCACCACAAGGGAAATTAGAGAGTTTGTAAATTGATTGTTCAGTTCATAAACAAAGCCTGGAGATAGACTGAAGCAGCATTGATCTACTTTGCACTTGCATAGCAAATGCAGTTCGAAGGCTAGCTAAATTGACTTCAGGCTCCGTCTGTAAGCTTATAAGGCAAACAAATATAGACAAACAAACAATCTATTCACTCCCCAGCGGAGTTGCCATTTTGTTATCGGGAAATCTAGTGTCTATGCAGAGCTGCTAGTCCCACTAAGGCTAGTAGCTACCTTAGAAACAAACAAACTAAAACCACTTTCGTTTTCCTTTATGAGAAGTAGATAAGAGGGGAACAAAGGAGGCCAACCTCTGTCTTGCGCTTGGTTCCTTGCTTGATTCCTCTCCCTTCTGATAGATCTTTGCCACTCGCTTCCTCGTCTACCCAGCTTCAAAGAGCACCTGTGGAATCAAAGCAGCATAACACTATCCGAGAACAGAGATCTACTATCATAAACAATATAGGACCAGATATATATTGACCACACAAATGCATATATCATCAATCATACAAGAATTTGGAGGAAAACTTGAATAGCTTTATTGATAATCAAGAATAGCAAAGAGGATTACAACCAATTGTTCTGATCTAGTGTCATCCTCTCAGCAAAAAATCCCTTCTTCACCTCATGAAAAGCTTAGATCACCCAACACTATGATGTTACACCAAGAAACCAGCAGCACTTCCTTACAAGATACAAAATTCCAGCCTCTGGATCTCTGGGATGAGGGATCCATATATAGATGTTTGCAAGGGGGGTGAGTTAGCTTTTGAGATTTGATTAGTGTCCTCTCTCTGATAGTTCTTGATTCCACTTGGAGATTGATGATCTCTTACTCATCCCTGGGCGAATGCAGAGAGGCAAGTGTCACAGGAGAAGTTTCTAGAAGATTCCATGATCCTCCACCTTGCAGATTGACCCTGCCATTTGTCCACTCTCACCCATCGCACCCCATAGAAGGGCTTTTCAGTATGCATCGCACCTCCCGTGTGCATTTAGGTGGGATGCAGCGCACTTTGACCATGGAGCAGGTGAGATGGTCCAGTTTGACCAGTTCTGTGTAGTTTTTCATGGAGAACTTCTGGGAGATGATGTAATCAGCTGACCTTGTTCTTTTAGGGGTTGGAATAACACTTTTAGGGACTTAAGAGCCCTTGGTTTATGGACATTTATGATTGGGGTTGCAGTGCCCAAAAATGTCTATAATAGGTCTGTAGGGTATACATTCTAGAGTACAGGAAGAAAGTGATCACTAGGGATGTCATATTTGAAGAGGGAGGGACCTTTAAGAGATCACATGGATGAGATCCAACAGTGGCATAGGAGTAAGAGAAATAGGCTCTGAAGGTTGAGTGGGGACCAACAAAACTAGTAGTAGGGACAAAACCTTTATATTAGTAGGAGAAGCGAGATGTTCCTTCGAGATCTACAAGGAGGAGGTTGAGATGGGTTGAGAAGAGCTTGAGGGGTGTCAAGGAGCATGTGGAGGCTCCTAGTAGGACCTATAAGGAAAGTAGCCCACCTTCCATATTTTCCATTTATATGGCCTTAATCAATAGCATCAATGAGCCTGAGCCTTCTACCTTTGAGGAGGAAAAAAACCAGTAGTTTTGGAGGGATGTCATAGTGGAAGAGTACAGTTCCATTATGAGGAAATATGTTTGGGAGATTGTGCTTAGGCCTGACAGGAAGTCAGTGATGTTTAAGGAAAAATTTCACTTACAGTGAAAAAGTACTTTAGACCCAACATGCTTTACCCAAGGTCTACCCAGATAGTGTACGCGTATACATAAGTGATACTAAGTTAAAAGAAATCCCATGCACTCAAAGTCATACTAAGGAACTGAAGAAGTCATCTCTTGTCATGAGAATCCATTCTTTGTTGGTGAATCCAACTTGGGGAAGACCTCCTCAAGATATTTTCTCTTGAATCTTCCCTATGACCTGCACGCAACAAAGACAACCAATTCTTATTACCTTGCAACAATGTGATGAGCCCCAGTATTTCAAAAATAATGTTGCAAAACTCCCAAGGCTACCAACTTAAATTATCAACCCAAGGTTTGTACAAGATTAAGAGGTGTCGGCACTATATGTGCAGCATGCAATGTGTCCTTCTTTCATTGATCTTATGCAATGGAGTGAATATCATGAACTGCAGAAATTGAAATGCTTGAAGTGGAAAATTATAAAAACAAGGAAAGCAAATTTATTCTAATTGCACAATGCAAACATCATGAACCAACTCTAAATACTAACTACAATTACACGAAGGTAAAAGATTGTACTAATTGTAGAGATGAAATATGCTAGCCTACTTGCAAATGCAAATCAAGATTCTACTTGTGGAATTTAAATCATTACTCTACTTGCAGAATGTGAAAAATTGCTTGAAAAAAGGAAACTTGATCTAAAGCGTATGACTAGAAAATCTAAGAACATAACTTCAAAAACTAGGTCTAATATACTTGCATTGAAGAGTTTCCCTTATTATCACTAAGTTCAAGATAATTTAGCTTTAGTAACAGATTCCTTACACATTGCATAAGAGAACAATCTTTGTGATGCAAATGTGGAAATATGTCTACTAATTTTAATTATTGTTTTGTACTTGCAGTGAAGGAAGGATGGGTCTAAAGTGGTCCTTGGTCCTCCCCAACCATGGATTCAAAGTATGGAGGTCATTATTCAATCCCAAGATACAAAAATCAAGATCTTAAAGAAAATATGGTCAAGTTTAGATATTGATGTAGGATGCTACAGGACTACTACAGGATTGTGTTGGCATTATGACACAGGACTGGCACAGGCTCGATGACATCAGTGTTGTCCTTGATGGAAACTCATGCAAATAATAGATCACAGGTTCAAAATTGAAGAAAATGAGATATCTACAGTTTCCTGTTCATAAAGATGCGGACTTCGGCAGGGTCCGCAGGTTCGCTATTAACAAAGTGCGGACATGGTCGCAGGTGTTCCGAACAAAAAGTGCGGACCTAAAGTACACACACTTTCATGCAGAGAAAAGCGCACACATGGGAATTCTTATGGTTGATCCATGGTTTTTTAGTCCGACGTTTTTTATCCTATGGTTTTGGTCCGTGGTATTGCATCTAAAATATTGAACCCTGGTTTTGGGTCCCTTGTATTGGCTTTCTATGGTTTTGATCCATCGTTTGAGTAAGGGCTTGCCTATAAAAAGGAAAGGAGATCAATTGGCTAGGCACTCATGTGTTGAATATCTTAAGACGAACAAGATCTGAAATACTTGTAATCGGTAGGTGAGTTATAGTTGAACCTGAGCATGAGAAGACAGATCAATTGAGGGGTCGTGATCTCTTTGGCGCATGATCAGATCTATGAATCTGATAGTCAAGGGTATATTTGAGGACTGATAAACTATCTTTATCCGGAGGTCCGTAGGCCAAAAAACAGTTCAGGTGTGAAGGTACGCAGATCAGAAGACACCCCAGCTACGGAGGTGCGCAGAGAAGCCGACAGTGCAAGTGCGGAGGTGTGCGGAGCACCCGAGAGTGCAGGTGCGAAGGTGCGCGGAACAGCCGAGACTGCAGGTGCGGAGGTGCATGGAGCAGCCGATAGTGCAGGTGCGGAGGTGCGCAAATCACAAACAACGTAGGTGTGAAGGTACGCAGATCAGGAGACGCCTTAGGTGCGGAGGTCCGCAGGGCAGAGACAGTAAAAGTGCGAAGCTGTGCAGGCCATAGACAGCGCAGGAGCAAAGCTACGCAGGCCACTGATAGAGAAAGTGCGGACATCCGCAGGTTACTATTGGTGAAGTTGCGAACTTTTCTCTTAATATATGTTATAGCTGCTTCTGTCTATCACTGCTGTGTTCAGGGTTCTGAATTGGTGTCTGATTACTGGTACTGTGTTGTAAGAAGTTCTTAATTCAATATTTGCACAAGGAAGTTGGTTGATTGCAGATCTAATTTATGTTTGATTGAGATTCTTGGATCCAGTTTGAAAATTTATGAAATGTGGTCCCTGGAAGAAAAGAGGAGGTTGAAGCCTTCAGTAGGTGAGCACCTACGTACTAGTAGCTCAGCTAGTACAAGAGCTAAGGGGGTTGTAGCTCCCTTCCAGGAGAGTCTGGAAAATGAGAGAGGGTTGTAGCTCTCTGTAGGTTGCAGCCTACGTACTAGTAAAGGACTGCACCAGTATAGAATCATTGTAAAAAGAAGTTTCTAATTGAAAGAAGATAGAGACACATTGCAGCAGGTGGTTTTCACCCACATTGGGTTTCCACCTTATATCTAGTGTTCTTTGGTGTGACTGTCTGTTTTTATTGTTCCTGTTCATTATTATATGGTACTGACATTCAAATTAATGGTCAACATCTGAAGAATAAATTAAATTATAAATCTAGAGGGTATATTGAAAAGAATTTGATAATACTGATTCACCCCCCCCCCCCCCAGTATTATTTCCAACAGATTGCCACAAAACTATTATAATATTGCTACAAGATGCTATAGGATTTCCCTGTTTTTCTACAGGATTAGATCCGTGAGCATTTTGAGGTTGAAAAAGGTCATATAAAGGTGGTAAATGGTATTGGGATGTAGTATAAAGTTTTATGTTCCCCTTTACAAGCTTAGTACCCTTTAGGGGCCCATCTTGCACAAGGAACAATGCATACGATGGCCTTCAACAAACCATAAATGTACACTTAGTGAATAGTGTTTTGGAGGATTTTTTGAGGTATAAATAAGGATATGGTGGTATAATAAGGAGTGTAAATTAAAATTCTAATCCTGCAAATCCATAGTAGCACTTGCACAACACAAAAGGATTATGATTTTTACACTTGAAAATATTAAATACCTAGTCTACCAACTAGTTTTCCCCCTCAGTTATCTCACTAATGACCAAGAAAATTGAATGAAAATGAGACGGGGTAAATTTTGTCATTAATTAGGATGTCCTATGACTCCAATCCAAGTGAAATCACTCAAAATTCCCTTTTTAACATGTGATAGCAAATAGCAGAAAATTACTACTCCAAAATCTAGAAATTCAAGAATTAGTGAGCTAGTTAACCTACCAAATTCCAAACTTAATCAAGTGAAAATGACATGGGGTGATTTTTTTTATTAAATTAAATGTTTTTATGACCAATACAATTGGAATCAACTTAAAATAGACTTTTAAACATGTTCTAAAAAATAGTATAAAATTACCACCATTTTGCTACACGATTCTTTCAGAAATTCTAAAATTGTGAACTAGTAAACCAATCCAGGTAGCTCAATAATGAATATGACTTTTCTTCTATGGATAAACCATGATTTTACCTATATAAATTACCTATAAAATAACTTACAAAAATCATTTAACCAACCTAAATTGCAACAAAAGAAGCATGAATAGTAAATGCAAAATAAGAGATACAAGTTGTTATCACTAGGCTAGACAAGCTGGGCTATGACAACCTCCAACCAAGCATAACTATTTCAAACCAACTTTTAACTGGAAGTTAGCCCTTCGAGTTTGAGAGGGCTCTCTCAAAATACCTATAAGATTTTTAGTATAAAACTCAAAATTTCATAAGGCTAACTCTGTACTTTTCATGTGATTTTGCAGGTGAAAGAGTGTGATGACAACCACCATTGGGCATGGAGTCAATTAAAGAAAATCAATTACAAACAACACTGTTTTCATGGAAGTTGAGGCAATTTTGGCTTTAAAATGATGTGAAATAAAACTTTTACAGTAAAACATAGCAAATGAAGGAAGTTGGAGCATGTAACATGAATTCCAAGTAATCAAATTGCTATGAAACTGATAACAACATACAAAACATGGAGAAAAATATATGAGCCAAAACAAAATCTTAGGTGAAAAAGACAGTCTGCTGCAAATGTATATTAACTGAATAAAAAAGGTTTGCAAAGATGGCCCTCTCACATCATCCATCCACCTATTCAAAGTGAAAAAGTTACACATATATAGAGTGAGGTCTCCATTACAATAATCTGCCACCTGGGCTAGACTCGATGCATAGCTAAGAGACCTAATTTTAATTGAATTACAAAACATGGAGCCTTTATAGGGATATTTTTGTTTCAATAGAATTTGAATACAAATAGGAGTCTCCTATCTTATGAGCTCAACAAATTCTATTAGTTACCCTCATTGAATGCAAACAACTATTGATGTGTTGGAGTGCTGATATTTTTCCACGTGGATGCTGGACTGTTTGAATTTGTTAACTTGGACCTTCACCAAGTCGAATTTCAAAATTTATGCAACAAATTTGGCTAGGAAAAATTCTACAAAATACTCCTCAAATATAAGTGCATATCTTCCAAACCCTGATATTTGCGTAAAAAATGGGAGAGTCTTTTGTATATGAGCTCGTGTTTAACAAAAACCTCCTTCAGATTTCCAAAATTCCTTTCCAGTTGGTCCTAAAGTGAGCTTGAAGTTGACTACTAAAACAATCATTTCCAGAATTGCCATAGCAAATTTTGGTAGCAAGTTACAAAAAAATCCCTTTAGTACTTTTCTGATTTTTATGTAAGTTCTAAAGTCTACTCTTATGAATTTTAGCTAAATACATAGTATCAGAAATCCTTTAACTAAAAAATTTCCTTCCATTTTCCTCAATGATAAGCTATAGCAGTTTCGTAGCAAATTTTCAGCTTAACTATGGGGAGTTGAAATTTGAATTTTTTGAGTTTTTGATTTTGTATGATTTATGTTGCCTTCTTATCATTCCGTATAGCTTATTTAACCATGTATATTTCTAAGTCTATTAGTTTTGCATAATATAGGCAAAAAATTGAGGAATTTACCATAATTAAGGGGTGCTTGTTATTTTAGCTATGAGCCCAAGATTTCTTTTAAGAGTTCAACTTTGATCATCTCTATTTGAGTTTCCAATGCTTTGACTTTCCTCTGCAACTTATTTATGTCTACCTGTAGCCAACTGTTCCTTTTTTACATTTATTTTCCTTTCTAGAAATTTTAACAACATTGCTAATTTGACAAATTAACTCCAAACTATCTAAAAGTTATCAAAGATAAAACAAGTGAAAAAGACATTCAAAGAAAATATATAAATTGTACAAGAAGGGTTTGAGGCTCATGGGATGGAAAATCCCAAGGATACTCATATTCCTATGAAGGAAATGAAGCTTTAGAAGCCAAAAATGGCACCAAACTTCATTATTAGAGTTAATCCAAGTACATCACTGCTAGAAATGAAAGTGGAATTGCTAAATAACAAGTTTTCTCCTTAAGAAGACTAAGAAATACATGCCCCAAAGGAAAATTTGAATTTGTACTTATACAAATTGATGCGGAAGCATCCTCCTTGAAAGAAGGTAGATTTTCCCTACAAAATCCCTCAAAAAGTGGATCTGGTTTCCAACAGGAAGAATCTTCATTTAATGATAGGGAACACATTCTTATATTTTCTTAATCAGTGGAGCTCCAGAATTTTTTCAATAATTTCATAATATATTGTTGATTTATTATCCAATCTTTGTCCGTCCTATAGTGGAGCAAGTCCCTATATCATCTCATTTAGAATTTACTCAATATTCTCTCAATATTCTACAAAAATAAATAATATTATGTACATAATATGAAATTATCTCTAAACCTTCCTAAGAAAATATTAAAGATAAAAAAACATTATTAAGTGTAGAAGGAGAAATTTAATATAGTTGTTATGTGCCTAAGAAAGGTTATGTGGGCCTTAATTTGTGTCTAATTTGGAGGCCCCTCATACCCCCTTACTAAAACTTATTCTCGTCCTATGAGAAACCTATCCATCTTCTTGCCATGTTGTTCTCATTTTATGCCTCAAATGAATTTTCATGCAATTCCCTTCCTTAACTCATTGTTCTTTGAGGAAAATGGCATATGATTTGGATAGTTGCTTGCATTGGATGGCCTTCATGGACAAACTTTCCATGGTGGCAAGTTGTGCCTCCTTTTCCTGTAGTTTCTCTCTCATACTCTTGTTTTCTAACTGCAATTTCTCCTTCATGACTGATTCCTTTAGCCTCAAGTCAACCAATTCCTTACAAATTTGTTGCACCTTTTCCTCCATGAGGCCCACATCCTCTAGTTTCTTATATTTTTCAATTGTTGTCCATTGGTGAGTTCTGCCTATCTCTTTTTCTAACTCAAATAGGAGGGTAATTGAAAACTTTTTAGGTGTATTCTCCCCCTTAAATAAATTTGTAATAAGATCCAAGATTAGGCTGTGGAGTGGGATCTTGGAGTCCTTGTGGACCTTCTCCCTCCTCTTGAGTTGTTATTGTTCCTTCCTACAACACTTTTTCTTCATGTTGTAGCAATGTTTTTCTTTCCTATAGAAAATTTGTTCGTTCATGTAGCAACTATGTTTTATCTTGCAGCATCTTGGTTTGCACCCTTGGCATTTCCTTTGAATATTTCCTTGCTTCCCAAGGCTCTAGTGATTTTTATGGGTGAAATTTGTCTTCCTATAGCACTCTGATAGCTTCTTGTAGCATAATGTTTTGATCCTGTAGCACACAACCCGAATCCTATAGTAACTAATTTTTGCATGCCAAGGGGCGGTGGGTCCACCTTTTTATTTTTTTAATATTTTTTTTTCAATTTTTTTTTCATTGCATGCAAAACAAACTCAGATTTCTTTGAGTTAACTAAGTTGGCCCCACCTTCCCCTTCACACTTCTTGTCCTCTATCTAGTTTCTCAAGTCTTTTTCCTTGTTCCTCTCCCAACATGTGGGTGTCTTGGTGGAAAAGTGAAGCTAACTACTAGATAAGGTCGAGGTTGCCCTACTACCGAGTTTGGCTATAAAAGAAAAAACCTTCATACACTTGCAATTTTTTCAATCTAAAATAAGTTCGTAGGAAAGGTTTAAAGGGTTGCATACTTGAAACTTACCCTGGGTTTGTTTTTGCAAGTGACATTGAGGTTGTTGATATGACTGTTGAAGCTGCCTTTGGTGGTTCTAAAGCCGATGTGTTGATCATGTGGTGATTGCATGGCATTTTTGGACATAGATGAAGTTGTTCTTGAATTTTTTCTGAGAGGAAATTTCCTTATATCCCTTGCTTCCTACAATATAATAATTTTACACTTCAATGATGCAGGTCCTTTGTCTTTCATGCAGGTGTTGTTGCTAGTTGGGTGATCAAATACACTTTGGAATGTTGTATTTGTGGTCTTCTGCTTCAAGGTTTTACTACTTTAGAAATCATTGTATTTGATCTGAATGCATGCTTCTTATTCTCTAATTATTATCTTGCGGCACCCTACAGGAGGTCCTATAGGTGCTCAGGTTCTTTCTTTCAATGGTGATTTTTTTTTTGAAATTAAGACTGTGCTTTTTCCATGTTGGTTGTGATCCTATAACACCCTAAAGGATGTCTTGTAGTTGCACGGAACCTTCATTTTGTTGGTGTAGCCTCATGGAATCATATATGTTTTTTTTCACATGCTATAAGTGATCCTTTAGTAACTTATAGGGTACCCTGTAGGTCCACAAAACTTCTTTTCAAAAAGTATCAAGATGATGGAGTTTTGAAGAAATGGATAGTAGCTGCTACAAGACTCTCTGGAACCTTTTTAGGTGTTTTTTTATCTTTTTTATTAGACTGATGGAAGGAGAACCTTATTCTTTTGGTATTAGTGAGTGAACTTCATGATGGATAAGAAAAAAAGTGAAATGGTGATAGGCAGGAAAAAAAATTGATCTTTTCCACTGACTGGTAGGTTCCTACTATGGTCTTGTAGGGTCTGTGCATACGGCTACAAGATTGTATGTCTTCATGTAGCAGTCACACAGACCTTTCTAATACCATATTATCCTTTAGATAAAGCCTTCAATAACATTGATAATTCATGATCAATCTAAGGAAAATGATTAGAAGCCTCTACTGTGGTGGAAATAATGGAAGAAGGGGTGAAAATAGGTATTTTTGATGGACAGAGGTGGATATTTAAGTGCGTGTTTAAGTGCGTGTTCTACTTGGTGTGGTGCGTATTTAAGTGCATGTTCTACTTGCATGCCACTCTGAGTGTGATGGATCACTTCTTGCTCTACAACTAATAACTTTGCAGCAACACCTCTGTCATATTGCTAACAGAATTGCATTTTTTCATAATATTTCCATTATAGTGCAATTTTTGTTTAACACAAGAAGTGAAAATATTTTATATTGGCAGCAGAAGTATATTTTTTACAGTACATAGTACAGGGAACTTTGCCCAGAAAATTATACACGAGATAGCCTAAAAGGGAACCCATCAGAGGGGTCTGCAATGATGTACCCATTAGGATCAAGATACTTTGAACAAGCATAGGGTCTAAATTCAACACAGATGTGACAAGCACTATTGTGTTTTATGATGAGAATGATGTTATCGACCCAAGTGGGGTATGCATGTGTTGTGCTATTCAACAATCCCCCCATTTATTAATTTAATAGTTAATATTCTATTAATAAATGGGGACCCTTAAGTCCGGTTAGGTTTTTAGCTAGAGCTCTGCAACCTCACGGATGTACAGGCCCCTGCCGCCGCCATCTCTGAAACTTACAGGAACAACCCAGGCTTTGCAAGGCCAGAGGCCGGTCTACGAGTGACACACCTCGATGGCTGCGCCTGCAGGAGGGGAAGGCTCTGCCTCCCCTCCCTCGAATGATACCTTCAGCGGAATAGAAAAAAATGCGCCGCCGCCCCCTCCTGAAACCAATCGCGAGAAAAAGAATAGGAAAACTCATGAGTACGAAATCCCTGCAGACAAGGTGGCAGCCACGGATTCGGACACAGAACAGGCTCCAGAAGGCTCTGCGTCACAGCCAAAGGCGACTTCGGCTACCTGCATACCCAAATCGACAGAGCGCATCAAGATCGAACTGCCCAGTCACAGGATCAATGGAGAAATACAGTACATGCAAGACCACGCTCTGATAGGCAAATTCTTGGGATTCTGGCCGACAGAACGTGCCCTGAATGGCTGGATAGCATCCAAATGGAAACCCAAGGGACAGGTGACACTGCAATTAGGACCAAAGGGCTTTTTTACAGCCATATTTAACTGTCTGGAAGATAAGACCAAGGTATTCGAAGGCGGCCCTTATTTTTTCAACTCCTCTGGGCTTTATCTCACAGAATGGAAGCCCCGTTTTGACCCAAACAAGGAGGACTTCAGCTGGGCTCCGGTTTGGATCAGAATGTATGGTCTACCAGTGGAATATTGGAAGGAGGACACACTTACAGACATTGGCAACAGACTAGGAACCTTCATCAAAGTAGCGGAAGAGACAAAGAAGCGCAAGTTTACCTCATATGCCAGAATCTGCGTCAAAATGCACCTGACCAAGACTTTAGCGGAATCGGTAAGTCTCCTTCACGAAGACTTTGAATGGGAACAAACTTTAGATTATGAGCATATTCCCTTTCGTTGCCGTAAGTGTCATGCCCATGGGCATTTATTTAGAGACTGCCCTCTAAATCAATCCTCCAAAGCTCATCCTTCTGAACCTCAAACAGATGCTGAAGGCTTCATCTCAATACCCAACCGCCGTAGACATCCTAAAAAGCATCAAGGAACCCATGAAACCCCCTTCCGTATTGACGCCAAGAACATGTTCTCGCCTCTTGCCAACCAGTATCCACACAACAGCGAGACTCTGCACTCCAACCCCCAACCCTCTTCCTCCCAGGCTCCCATTGCAAATACTTCAGCAGCTAAAATCAGCTCTGAGCGCTCATCCCAATCTCTTCCAGAAGATAGCCCTAAGGATGATTCAATGCCTGCTGACCCTTTGGAAGGTAAAGGGAAAGCTCATATAGATTCTAAGCATCCGGAATCTGATATGGACATGGATGCAGCTATAGCTCTAAGTCTACATACCTTAACCGAAGAGGAGGAACAGAATACACCCAGCAACATGGATCAGGATCTGGAGAACATTATCATAGAAGGCATAGACATTTTAAAACTTGAAACAGCTTGTAAGCAAAAAGAATACAACTCCATTCCTCCATGGCAAATTGAACGACTGGAAGGAGTCTTAACCAAAGTTCAGCACAACAAACATCTAGGTATACAAGGTGGAAGTCCATGGGACGCAAAGAAGATTCTCAAAGAAAACAAAAAGAGAGGGCGCAAGACGGACTTGCAAAGAACCATTGCTGTAGGAGAATTGCTTGTGGAATCAGGGCGATTCCCTAAGCTGACAAGGTTCTACAAACCCGCATCACATTTACCATGAAGCTAGTCTCATGGAATGTAAGAGGACTAAACAGTCCCTCAAAAAGTAGGATGATCAAAAACTTGATTCAGAAAGAAAAACCGTCGCTAGTTTTTCTTCAAGAAACAAAAAAAAGCACAATAGATATGGACAAGGTCCGAAACAAAATATGGGCAGGCAGTAATCTAATGTCAGTCGGGGCTTCAGGTGCATCAGGAGGATTAGCAATATTATGGAACCCAAAAATCCTTAATCTTTACAACTTCCATGCTGCACACTTTCTCATACAGGCTTCCTTTCATCTCATAGGAACTCAGATTCATGGTCAACTAACCAATGTTTATTTCCCGCAAAATAATCAACACAAATTGGATCTGTTGGAAACACTGTCCAGGTTGAATGAAAATCGACAATTCCCGCTATGGATAAGCGGGGGGGACTTCAACATCATCAAATCGCTGGAGGAAAAAACAGGGGGAAGATCACGGCAGGAATCAGATAGCAAAGGATTCAAAGACTTCATTCAGGACAATCATTTAATGGATATTCCTACTTCCAATGGCATTTTTACCTGGACCAACAAGCGCAGCGGGGTCAATCACATTGCCTCTAGACTTGACCGATTTCTCCTTTCAGATAATGCAATCCACTTAGGCGGCGACTTCAACACGTCAATACTACCACACGGAGGATCTGATCACTGGCCCATAATGCTCCAGTGGTCGAGGCCGGGAGCAAAATGTAATCGACCCTTCCGCTTCGAGGCTTTTTGGCTTACTAACACAAAATTCCGCCAGATCGTGGAGGACGCCTGGAAAGCTTACAGACCTCCAGAAGGGGCCAAAATGTTTCAATTCCAACAAAAACTGAAAAACCTTAAACAGGCTCTCAAAAATTGGAACAAGACTCAATTCGGCAACATACAGGAAGATCGACAAAGATTGGAACAACAAATGGAGAATCTCCAGCAAACTATTATTGAAGAAGGACGCACAGAGGAACAGACACAGCAAGAGCAGATCCTTTGGCAAAAATTAGAAGAAAGAAGAAAACAAGAAGAAATACTATGGCAACAGAAATCTCGAATCACCTGGCTAAAAGATGGGGAAAAAAACACAAAATTTTTTCATAGAACTGCTGTACAGAGACGAATGCACAACAACATCACCTTCATCAACAATCAGCAGGGCGAAAGAGTAGAAAACCATGAAGACATGGAGAAAGAGTTAACACAATACTTCCAAAATATTCTCAAAGAGCCAGAAGGAAACAGAGATGCAGAGATCAAAGCCATCACTCAGCACATTCCTAGAATCATCACTGAGGAGCACAACAATAAACTACTACAGCCGACATCCCTAAAGGAAATTGAGGAAGCTATGAACCAGCTCAAAGATGGCAAAGCCCCAGGGCCGGACGGGTTCACAGCAAACTTCTACCATGCATTCTGGGATCTACTTAAAGAAGAAGTTTGGGAGCTAGTGGAAGAATCGCGAAGCATGCACTGGATCCTCCCAGCTCTCAATACCACCTTTATAGCACTTGTTCCAAAATGTGCAGAACCAAGCAAGCCTGAAAGCTTCAGACCAATTGCATTATGCAATGTCATATATAAGCTTATATCAAAAGTCATTGCAAACCGACTCAAACCGCTGCTACCCTTGCTCATCTCCCCGGAACAAACAGGATATGTTGAGGGACGGCAAATTATGGACGGGATCGTTCTCTCTAATGAAGTGATTCACTCTCTCAAGATTCTCAACAAACCAGGTATGCTCCTCAAGTTAGATTTATCAAAAGCTTTTGACAAGCTTAGTTGGAACTATATTCAAAAAATGCTCATCGCTTTTGGCTTCAGTCATACTTGGACACGATGGGTCTACAACTTAATCTCCTCCCCAAGCTTTTCAGTTTTGTTAAACGGTTCTCCTTCACAACCTTTTCGGCCATCAAGGGGCATTAGGCAAGGGGATCCATTGTCGCCTTTTCTCTTTGTTCTTATGGCAGAGGGGCTAGGCAGATTGTTGAAGGCAGCTATATCCACTCAAATGCTAAAAGGAATCACAGTCCATGGCTCTCCTCCTCACTCCCATCAACAATTTGTTGATGATACCCTGCTTTTTGGCCATCCATCCTCCAAGGAAGCCTCAGTTTTTAAGTCTCTGCTCTCTATCTTCTCAAACGCCTCGGGAACCTCCATCAACTCTTCGAAATCACATCTGTTTTTCTTCAATACACCCCTCTCCACTCAAAGAAATATTGCTAGAATTCTGCAGTTTAAAATTTCTAAACTTCCGTCAACTTATCTTGGAGCCCCTCTCGTTGCGGCAGCCATCAACCACTCCTCCTGGAAGTCACTTATAGACAAATTTGAATCAAAACTCTCACTCTGGACGTATCGAGCTCTCAACACAGCAAGTAGGCTCATATTAATCAAGTCGGTTCTCCAAGCCTTGCCGATATATCTCTTTTCTCTTTTAGCTGCACCTAAATGGGTCCTCAAATCAATCCGTAATCTCCAGCGCAATTTTCTCTGGGGCTCTTCGGGTCTCAACAGAAAGTGGGCACTGGTCAAATGGTCTGAAGTATGCAAACCCAAATCAGAAGGGGGACTAGGACTTAGAGACCCGATGCATAGCAATGAAATCATGGGAGCCCGCCAGTGGTGGAATTGGCTCACCAAGCCAAATGCCCTATGGGCCAAATTGTGGCAAGCCAAGTACGCACCAGGTAGCCAATGGAATGATCTAATTAGAATTAACTCCACTATACAAGGTTCTCCCATATGGAATGCCGCTAAACCACACAGCAAATTTATACAAGAACATTGCTTTTGGGAGGTGCACTCTGGAAACTCAGCAAAATTCTGGGAGGACTCGTGGCAGCAGCTTCCCCCACTGAATACAATCTTTCACAAGCCTCTATTGCAAGAGAAAATGCAACAAACAGGACTCACACAAGTTAATCAGTTTTGGCAGCATTCTGAAAGCATGGACTTCAGAACCTGGAAAAAGGCCAGCCTTTGGCAAGATAATTGGCAAAGCGAAACTTATGAAGAAATAGAGGAAGAACTCTCATACAGGAAAATCAGATTCTCTCCTCAACTTGATAGACTTCGATGGGGACATAAACACAAAGGCACATTCACAACTCAAGAAGCCCATCAGCTCAGACATAATGGAAACCAACCATTCAAGGACCCGATATGGGAAAAGATCTGGAGACCAGAAATATGGCCCAAAATTTCCACATTTCTATGGCTACTCAGCAAACGAAGAATATTAACGTGGGATAATCTGACAAAACGAGGTTTTGTAGGGCCATCTAGATGTCCGAACTGTAATACTGCCTCTGAAACGATAGGACATCTTATGGAGACCTGCTTGCTAGCCAAGACAATCTGGGGAAAAGTAGAGAGCTGTCACATGAAAACAGATGTCAAGACAGAAGATATAACAGAAAATTTAAGGAAATGGAACCCCTCTCCCTACAAAAGCCCGCTACTAAATCACCTGTGGAGACTCCTACCAGGCTTCATTTACTGGCTTCTCTGGAAAGAACGGAATCACAGAATCTTTAATAACGCTTCTCGGTCATTGGAAGCCTTATGGACTATCCTCACTAATCAGTTGCAAGAAACTCTGTCCCTCAAAGCATGGTCAGATACGGACATGCCAACCACTCCATTAGAAAGCAAGATCCTGAAGGCTTGGAACATAAAGCTCTCAATGATCCAAAAAGATGATGTCAGATCCACCATCAGCAGCTCCTCTCCCTCCAGCTGGTCCCCCCTGGGTTTGAGTCCTACAAGATGAATTTTGATGGGGCGGCCAAAGGAAATCCTGGTCTGGCAGGTTATGGAGGACTCTTTCGTAACCACGCAGGGGAAATAATCCAGATCTTCTATGGAGCTTTAGGTAAAGATACCAATAATGTAGCCGAACTAGAAGCTTTATGGAAAGGAGTATGCATTGCAGAACAGCACAACTATTTCCCTTTGGAAATAGAAGGGGATTCTTTAATTCTAATCAACGCTGCCCAAAGACTCCAAGCCGGATCACCGGCAGCCAAGGTGGCAGTGAGCTGGAGACTATTAAGCAGATTAGAATCATTGGAGGAGAAACTACACACCACTCAAAGTATAGAGTTCAAGCATGTAAGAAGGACAGCGAATAAGGTGGCAGACATATTAGCCAACAAAGGAGCCTCACAAGCCATCTCATATTTCACGGGCTCTCTGAACAACTCCAAAGATAATAAGCTCAATCATGACTGTATATCTCAAGCGAAGAAGGATCTCATTGACCCGGATGCGGGTGATTAAGACAAGCAAGAGTGGCACGGGCCATCACGTGGCCGGGTGTCAAGACCTCAAGGTGGGACGGTACCACGTTGCAAGAAATTCAAGGGGAGTAAATAAGGCGGAGGCTGGCAAGGGGATGGCATTAATGCCAGTCCTCTCGGCTCGAGGGAAGCAGGTAAGCATGCGAGGGAGGAAGGAGGTTAAGTGGAAGAGTATGGCGGGTTTGCAGGTTACAAGCGCGTCTGGTTCTGTGACCCTCCTCTGTGCTCGCCGCAAGGTGAAAGCAGAGCCGAGGTGGGAACCTGGCAAAGGTGAGACGGCGGAGAGCACAGGGAAAACGACGGTGAGTTCTCTGTTGAACGTTTGGTTGACATTCCTTGCTGTTAGCGAGGTGAATTTGCAGGGTCATTGGGTACGCCAGATGCATTTGCTTTGTCACTGGGTTGGTAAGGTCTGTGAGGAAGATTTAGGAATTAGGAGTGCGTTCTGGCAAGGGGCACTGGTCGCCCGCTCGTGGAACGAGCCCTCAGGACTGGTTCTGGTTCCTGAGCGAGATTGGAGGCCGCATTCGGACCTGCCACTGGGAGCAGCGTTGATTTGGGCGACTATCCAGAGCATTGACGGTGACAGCATGCCGCGAGACAGGCTGCGAATGGGTAGCAGGAGAGGAGGAATTCAGGGACGCGCTCCGCCGAGAGATGACCATCACTCCCCCTCTTCCTCAATTGAGGTCACCTCCCTTCCTCGTTGGTTTCAGGACAGCAACGACGAAGTGGGAGGGCAGAGGGAGAGTAGCCCAGCTGAGGGAGACAGTCGCAGGGAGCTTCCAATTCTCAGGTATCGCCTCCCCTGTCCGCATGTTAATTCCTCTCTGATTGTGACAATTGAAGTTGAACATGATTTGGAGCCTCAGCAACAAAAGCAGCACAACAGCAGGGATGAATCCCCTATTGCCTGCCTGCCCATGGGTGGAGAGAGCGGAGGAGTTCAGCCTGTGCTTGTACCGGGGATGGGATGGTCTGTTCCGTATACTGCAGGAGAGAGGAAACTGGAAAGACCAGGCCTCCATATGAATCCAGACGCAGGCCCCTCGGTTCCCGTAAACCTTCATCCGCCGGATTTGAGCAAAGGAAAACAGAAAATGGAGGACTTAGATTTCAATTTGGATTATGTTGTTGATTCCCTGGTGCATGCGGCTCCCTGGCCAGGTCCAAGGGAACTTGCCAGAAATGACAGTCCTCACAAAATCATCCAGCTCTCGGATTCTGAGAACACGCTTCACTTCGGATGCCGAATTAAAGAGCAGCTCCAGTCTACGAATGAAGAATGATGTTGCTATGGTATTTTTGGATTTTTGTCTCAATTTCCATATGTCGGCCTTCCTGTCCAAGTGTCCAATGTATGTGTTCAGTGTTATATGTCTGTGTCCAAGTGTCAATATGTTTATGTGTTTCTTCTGTTCAGTCCAGCCATGGACAGTTTATCAGTGTCATGTAATAGAGCTCGCGGGTGCTGCAATGTGGGCAAGGCCAAAGAGACTGAGAAATCTTAAACCTTGCCCTATGTAATCTTTTTGTATATATGTTTTACACAGTTAATAGAAGTAGTCATATTCAGAAAAAAAAAAAAAAAATGGGGACCCTTTATAAAAAACCCTCCAAGAAAAATTTAGCACTTAGGCACTTTCTTTTAAAGTTTTAGAAATAAATCAAGATATCAAGTCAAAACCCTTTAAGACTAGAAATTCTCTCCTTTTCGCATACCGCTGGACCAAGTGTGTTAAAGGGTTACTTAACGAAAAAAATATGTGAATTGCGATGGAAGGGATCATTGTGCTTAAATTAGGATATCATTATACTTTTCATTCAAAACTAAGACTTACAATATTCATTGTATAATGAAGCGTTTATCACAATCGCAAATCGGCTCTCACAAAGGACGCAACTTACAAAGCATATCATAATATGTGAAATGCAATATTGCGGTAGAGCAAGCCAATACTTATCGCATTACAACACTTACTTAAAAGCCAATCTTATGAACTACAAGAGTTTGCAAAGTGTGATAGAACCCGGACCCGATAAAACAAATATTATAAATTATAAGTTATGTCTGGAACTTGTGAAAAGAACTTTATGAAGTAATTACACATTTAGGAAAACTACGCTCTAAATGATAAAGAATATGTTGCTCATCTTGCATCCCACAAAATTCTAAAAAACTCTGAGAAAATGCACAACCAAAAATGTGATAATGTGATTTGTGATATTGCGGTAATCTTATCGCAATCACAAAATCAGCATTTTCGCAATTTAAACTCGCCACCTTAAAGTTTTTCCCTTCCCATTTGTGATGCGGTACTTTAATGAGTAATAAAGGAAACGATAAGAGACCTTAGTGGGTATTTATGTTAAAGAGAGGCTCGACGTGATACAATATCTTTTCATCTGCGTTTTGAATAAAAGCTCCTTTCTTGTCACCTTTTTGAGGTTAACTGTATCATTTAATTCTCACTGTCATTCTCGCTTGTGTTTATCCAATAAATTCCATTTGCTCCATTTTAGGAAACCTCCACAGAAAACATCGTTAGAAAGAATGGAGAAGAAGGGAAATGTGACTACATCTGAGAAATCAAACATGGCACTGCTTTTCTCTGATACCACATGCACCAAGGATAAAGGAACCACGACATGGGAGGCCATGTATAACTTGTTATAAGAAGAGTAGCCCAGGCCACTAGTAAAAAAGGCCACGGCTGATGCTCAAGAGTCCTCTGACGCCTCCTATTTCAAAACAATGTGTTCATTCCTGCACTGCATAGCTGCGAGACCAAAGATAATACCATACACGGATATGGTTAAATGGGTAATTGATGAGGTAGACATCTCAGATAGAAACTTCAAGAATAAAAGGCAAGAGGTCATGGGGTATTTCTCACTAGATAGCCTACAACTAAGGTACCAATTACCAGAGCTTCAAAATCTCTACAACAGAAAATTCCTTGAGTAATTTTCCAAATAAAATGAGGACCCATCAAACATTACGCAGACTTAGAGATCAAGTGGAGGCAAACTCAAATGCGATAAAAATGGTATGTACTCAATGGCATCATTTCTCCCCCTTCCTTCTTCCTTCTTCCAATTCCAATTCCCTGCTAGAGGAGTCTTCATGGCTTTGTTGCTCTCCATCTGGAAATTATTCAGTATCTCGTTGGCATACTTGCCCTGAGAGACAAACAATTCCTCATCTCCTTGCCATACTTCCATACCAAGGAAATAATGCATTAGCCCTATGTCCTTCATCTTGAATTCTCTTGCAAGATCATCTTTGCAAGATTTGATTAGCTTCTCATCACCTATTAGAATTAAATCATCGACGTATAATACTATAATCAATAATTTATCTTCAACCGAAATATGGTAAAGGTTTGCATCTGCTTCACTTTTGGTGAAGCCCAACCTGGTGAAATAACCGTCAATATGGGTGTACCAAGCACGGGGTGCTTATTTCAATCCATACAACACTCGCTTAAGTCTGCACACATGCGACTCTCTATTAAAGGTCTTGAATCTTTCTGGATTCTCAATGTACACCTCTTCCTCAATCATTGTGTTGAGGAATGTTGTCTTCATATCCATCTTATGTATCTTCCATCCCATCTGCACTGAAAGCGATAGAATAGATCTGATTGAAGAGTACCTTGCTACTAGAGCAAAGGTTTCCTCATAATCAATTCCCTCCACTTGAGAGAACCCTCTGGCCACAAATATGGCCTTATGTTTCTCGGCACTCCCATCTATTGCTCGCTTTACCTTCTAAATCCATCTGGAACTCACCACTGACTTGTCTGCTAGTCTTGGGACCAATTCCTAAACATTGTTTTTTATAATCGAGTCATACTCCTCTACCATGGCATCAACCCATATTGGTTGTTTCACTGCTTCCTCGAATGAGGATGGCTCAATCCCTACACTCTCACTCATCATAGCCATGTAGCGAGTGTACCGATCTGGTGACCTCCTCTGCTTGCATTATGATGTGGGTGCTCCCACATTCTCTCTAGCATCATGTATCAATCTGCCAACTTCTCTGATGCACTTCCTTCCATTTATGGAAGTCTCTACATGAGTGGTTGCTTCCACTCTCTACTCATCTACATGTGGCTGCTACACATCATCCCGAGGTTATTCCTTTGGAGTTTAAAGCTCCTCATCTACATGCAACTGAAGCTCCCTCTCAAGGGAACATCTCATGGCCTTCTCTTCATCAAGCTTCACATCTCTATGACGCATTGTCATCCTGTGAGATGGCAGGTACACCCAATAGTTGTGAGGTGTATCAATGTACCCCACAAATATGCCCAACGAAGCTGTCTATTCTAGGATTTTCCTTGCATCCTTGGTAGCATGAAAGTAAACTGATGAACCAAAGATCCTGAAGTGTGCCACATCTGATTTCTTACCTAAAAATATTCTTTTGGTGTACTCATCCCGAGAATCCAATGAGGACTCATGTTCTACATTATATACAAATGTGTTGCATGCTTCATCCCACAAGGGCAACAGTAGGACCTAATCATGTAACATTGCTCGCAGCTCCCACAATACTTTTGTTCTTCCTTTTAGCCACCCCATTCTATTGTGGGTTATGGGGTGTTATTAACTCCCGTCAAATGCCTTCTGATGCACAAAATTTCTTGAATTCATTCGATGCATATTCTCCACCGTTATTGCTCCTAAGACCCTTCACTTTCCTGCCAGTTTCTTTCTCAACAAGTGCTTTAAATTCATAAAATTTAGAGAACGTTTGATCTTTCTTCTACATAAAGAAAATCGAACACTTATGTGAGAAATCATCTACAAATATTACATAATACTTGTGCTTCGTCGTGGAGGATGTCGAGAACAGTCCACACACATCTAAGTGAACTCTTTTAAGGATCACTTGTGCTTGACTATCCTTATCATGAAAGGTGCTTTAGTGTACTTCCCTAATGTACACCCTTTTCATGTCTCTCTCTTCTCTAGTGCACCCTTGGGAAGTCCTATAGAAATCTGTTGCATGATCTTCAAACCTCCATGGTGAAGATGGCCAAATTTCCTAAGCCATAATTCAATGATGTCTCAAATATGCACCTTATTTGCTTTTGTGCTCAATGCTACACAGTCTTCTACATCTAATTTGTAGAGGTTCTTCACCCACACCTCGGTCTGCTTCACTTGTCCTGAGGCTATGTGACGAAGGAGAGCCTTTCCTTTGCTAAATATCACATCGTAGCCACCGTCCTCTAACATAGAAACTGAAACTAAATTCTTCTTCAGACCCAAAACATACATGACATATTTTAATGCGAGAGGAGAACCAGACTCCCTCTGAAAAGTAAAAATATCAATGTCGGTCATGCTATACCTTCCATCATCTCCCATCTTGATGTGCATCTAGAGGTCCTTCTCCTCCAAGCACTGAAAAAATGGTTTTTGTCGGTCATATGGAATGAGGCTCAATTATTCAGATACCACACACTACCCATCACAGATGTTACCATGCAAGAAATGAGGGTGAAATCCAACTCAAATTTTGAAGCAAGAGCTTCACCTGTCACTCCTCCTGAGGGATTCTTGCCAACCTTCTTGTGTAGATGCTTCGTGGCATAGTGTCCCAACTCATGATGGTGAAAACATTTAATCCTCGACATGTCCTTCTTCTTGTCACCCTAACTGGAATCTCCTTTGGATTGGAATTTATTTCCTTTCCCTTTCTTCACCTTTCCAACTAAGGCATAATTCCCCTCATCATCATGCTTGGATGAGGATCCATCTCTGGTGCTCTGCCTTATCTCTTATTGCACCAAGTTGGACCACAAATGCTCACACTATGGTAGATGATCCATCCCATTTACTGAATCCTGGTAGTTGTGCTAGCTCTTGGGAAGGCCTAGAAGTGCTAGTTTGACCAGATCATCTTCAACAACTATAATACCAACACTCCCAAGCTCTTCCCGACATTGGATGAATCTGCTCAAGTATTATGGTATTGTGTCACCCTTCTCCATCTTGATCTTCTAAAGCTTGTCCTTCAGTGCCAGCTTCATGTGGTCACTGCTATTCTGAAACAAGTCGATCAAGGCTTGCCACATTGCATATGGTGTATCCTTCCCATGGAGGTTCGAGATAATATGATCTCAAACTCCTTCTAGTATGATCCTTCTCGCCTTTGCAACACATTTCCTCCACTCTTCCATATCTTGAGCATCTGTTGTTGGAGGCTTAGAATATATTTGTCTATGAATTCCTTCGGCCCATTATCTTCCAACACTGCATCCATCATGTCCTTCCAAGCAATATAGTTTGAACTACCCTCAAGGGCATATTTGAGTCTCAATCCATAGAACAACATCATGCTGGCTCTGAAGAATGATACTGCAAATTTGATTTCACTTGCAAAATACAAATTCATATTCTCCTCTTCTAGAGTGTTTTCTTCTCCAATACCATGTAGAAATTCCTCGTAGATTCAAACTGCTTATGTAATTTTCTAAAACAAAAGACTTGAATCTACTCTACTCATCAGCGAAAACAATTAATCGATCAAGAAATCACAATGCATACAAGAGAAAGAATTCAATCAACGCATTACGCAATAATTTCTTGGGGAAAGGCATAGCTAAAAGCCCCTGCTATTTGTATATTGCATTAGTTAGAGAATATGAGAAGATTACAATTATTTCCTCAAGCATGAGCAACCTATGCACTATCTCTATCTATCTCACAACTTCCTAAACAAGCCTAGGCCAATACTTAACCAAATTTTGGCTTGGCCAAGTCCCTATTTATGAGTGAATCATCAATTAACTGGTTGAACACATGAAGCGACACCCCATTGTCTGACCTCCTATTAGTTCCTCCTTCAATTGGAACTAGTTTAACTGATTTAACTCAGTTAAATTGAATTAATTAATTACAACTCAAAATAAACTCAACCAGGATCCTATAAAGTAGGAGACACTCTATATGACTCAAGTTAGACCCTCAACTTGAATTAACTAATCCAACTAAGGCAAATTAACTTAGCTAACTCGTACAAGTTGTCTTGTGATGTGGAATTACAATTTTATTCCTAATTTAATTTAAGGACAAAATTAAATCAGGATTTTCTTGTTGCATTTTCAACATACATTACATTTTAAGGCCACCATACATATCTTATCATTAAGTATGAAGGACCCTTATGCCCATATTACATCAGTTCGGGGTATTCCACCACCCTACCCCTTATAAAAGCATTTCCTTAAGCACTTGCATTTATGAAATATATCCATAAGTTAGGTTTATTTATATAGGTGCTATCCATAGTCCAAGAATTTCTTTCATAACCAAAGGTCCTAGGTATAGGTTCTTACCCAACTCTCAATTGTTGACATATGAAATCATTAAATTATCGAGTGCTTTGTTTAAGATGCTCACCATGGTAATATGGATCCAAATATAGTTTCAACCAGAAAAGAGGGTCATCCATCACAAAAAGATCATCTATATGGCTATAAAAGGTTAATTTTGGAGCTATGCCAAGAGAGAGGAATGCCACAACTTATGTAACATACTCAATAGTCTCGATGCACTTTGAGGATATGGAGCATTTCTTGGAACCACCAAATTCACACCAACTTATTGTCTCTGTTACCAAAATCAATTATATGGACTAGCTATAGAAATCTATAGTAAAAGATACACCAAACTTTTAAACATCAATTTCAAACTCAACACATGCATGTAGCTTTATAATAATTCTAGACAAAAATATGAAAATTAAAATCACAAGCATAAAACTACATAAATTGGAAATAATACTATGCATAACATAAAGCATAAAAACCTTGCATTTCATAACATAGTCGAGTATACTTATATTTATAGGAAAATAGTCCACCAAATAGTTGTAAAAGGAGGATGTTTCATCCAACCATAGGTTCCATGTTGCACCAATTCTCTCTGCAACAAAGGTTGCCCATAAGCTAAGGATATGAATCCGTAAAGGAAAAATATTCCTATGGTTGGCTTTAAATCTCTTCACATATCCCAATTCATAACTTGATAGTCACTATTTACTCCTACAGTAGTCTCAATCGTTGGCCCTCTTTTCCCATCAGCCTAAAAAACCCAAGGAATGGGATCCCCTTCTCTCCTTAGTAGTCCTTGAGGATAGTCAGGAAATTGCATTAATGGGATTCCAAGAATGATTAATTATAGTGAATTTATCAATGATGGTGATTATCATCCACATAACCATGTTTCTCTTATAGTTTGTGGTTGTATATTTCCATAATTCAATTATAATAAGTTAATGGAAGCACACTCAAGGATAAGTCTCTTGATCTCTCCCAACCAAATGATAGTTCACATGGTAATTCAAAGTCCTAATAATTCAAATTCCATGTTAAGTCAAACAATACCAAAACATTTGAACTCCCCTTTTTCATTCAACCGCATGGCAAAAATGTACATCTTAAGCTCTACATAGCATGAAGGGGCCACATATACTTATAGAGACCCACTCACCTCCTTCCTGCACTAATCCCCATGGTTTGATAAAACAACAATTAGTTAATTAATAATCAATGGATATAATTAATGTTGCAAGGACTTTGGGTTAAGTCCCCTTAGCCTACTTAATCTCCCTTGTCTTTTCCCTTTTGTGGAGTCATAGCCCCCCATTTTTTTGTCCTTCTCTTCTACAATCAATGATGTGTTATTATTATTATTATCATTCAATGTACAATATTGTATATTTCATCATTAAAGTTTTAGTAATTCATCATATATATATATACACAATATTGATGAGGTATCACAGTTCCCTTATGTAGATTTTGTATTGTCCTCAATGCACATCATCACAATATAGTGGCAAACATTTTTTTATTAATTTTTTTCAAAATAAATGTGGATATTCCTCCCCATATCATCCTCCAGCTCCCATGTTGCTTCTTCATTCTTTATATGCATTTTCAATGTCATCCTCTTTTTTGCAAATTTGCATAGTTTTTGGCTATCTTATACAGAATGCACTTGCATTGGATTCCACTACCCTGATAACTGACCAAATGTCAAAATATTAGCATGTACCTGTATCAAATATCAAGAGAAACATTGTTATAGCCATTTTTATATAATAGTTACTCTCTCCACGAGAATTTTCAACCCGTAATGTAAACATATATATTGATAACACAAAATACATATGAATCTGTAGGTATATTCTTTGCTTTACAAGGCTACCATGGGAAAAAAATCAACTCATTATCCTTTTTGACACACCTTCCTTGATTCCAATCACCATTTCACATGAATATCTCATAGAAAATTCATTTAAGTTATCTCTTCCTTATGATACTCACCCTTCTAGGCTCAAGCATCCAATTCTCTTCTAAACAGTCCCTTAGGCAATCCATCTCGTAAATTCTCATCTGCAACAAAACCACCAACTTACTAACATGCATCTAATGGTAACCTCTAATCCCACATTCACAAGATTCCAATTTCATCACAATGGCCTTCTTTATAGGCTTTCCATCTTACAACATTCATCATTTCCCCTTACTAGGTAGATCCACCATCAACTTTTCATTGTGTAGGCAATAGCCCTTATCTTCATCATGGTTTTAATTCATTTTTATATCCAAGACATCCCTTTATGTAGCTCTATTCTCCCAATAGATCTTTCATGTAGTCCATCCAACTATGTCTACTTTTTAATTCCAACTTTTCACTACATTTGGAAATGATATTCAAATTATAAAATACTAATAATGCAATCGTTTTATCTATAATCATATTGATTACATTAAAGTATGACACAATCATGTATCCATTCCAATAATACATGTGTGAGTTATCACACTTACACTTTCACTCAATGCATACTCACATTTTTCCATAAATACCATATTCTCATGTCACGCACGCACTTCACCATAATGATTTGGAAGGTCTAGCCAATGCCTTGACGCATCATCCAACCTCCTCCCAATGCCCCACATTCACAAGATTCCAATTTCATCACAATGGCCTTCTTTATAGGCTTTCCATTTTACAACATTCATCATTTCCCCTTACTAGGTAGATCCACCATCCACTTTTCATTGTGTAGGCAATAGCCCTTATCTTCATCATGGTTTTAATTCATTTTTATATCCAAGACATCCCTTTATGTAGCTCTATTCTCCCAATAGATCTTTCATTTAGTCCATCTAACTATGTCTACTTTTTCATTCCAACTTTTCACTACATTTGGAAATGATATTCAAATTATAAAATACGAATAATGCAATCGTTTTATCTATAATCATATTGATTACATTTAAGTATGACACAATCATGTATCCATTCCAATAATACATGTGTGAATTGTCACACTTACACATTCACTCAATGCATACTCACATTTATCCATAAATACCATATTCTCATGTCATGCACTTCACCATAATGATTTGGAAGGTCTAGCCAATTCCTTGACGCATCATCCAACCTCCTCCCAATGCTTGATTAAACATTGGGGCACCTTACTCTTTATCAAAACCTTAGGCATATACTACTTCCTCCATTGAAGAATCCATCAAATATACTAGAAGTATTTCCTTTCTTTGCTTTGAAGTCCCTTAGAAAGCCCTTCCCCTCCAATGGTGTTCCTAGTGTTGGCAAGAAGGTTATAGTCTAGGACACCAATACAAGTAGTGATACCATTGGATAATTGTGTAGCAATATAGCCTTTCCATATCCAACATCATCAAGGACTCACACACATCTATCTCATATGGCATTCATTCTAACAACATTATCATAAATCCTAACTTACTTTGGTTATTAGTTCATAACCATCACAACAAGACATAACATTATATTCATATGAATGTATAAATGATTTTAGAACAATCTTATGTGCCTAAGGTTTTCTACCTCTACCATGCCCCACCTAATATCATTGACACAATGACATCCAACAACATAGACTTATCAACGCATTATATCAATTCATGACTAAAGGCATTCTTACCCTATTTCTTCAACATATATGCAATATACCATAAATAAACTTCATACTTACATGGTTTCCATCTTCATCTATGATGTTACCTAATTGGTGTAAGTTTTAAACCTTTACAATAAAGCAATGCATACATAGATTCTTTATAAGCTTAAGAGTAAACAATAACAATCACACATATTGCATAGATATTTCCCTGGAAACCCTTAACAAGGAAAACCCACAAAATGTTTAAAGTTGCACCTTTAACTCTCATTATATTTTCTTCACCATTCACAATACTGTGTATAAGATCTCGTGGCATGAAAAACCTAGATCCATTAACTCATATTAGATTTTTTAACTAGAATTACATTACAATGGACCAAAAAACACCAAAAATAGGCAAGAAAAACCCAATTGTTTTCTCAAGTGCTACATCTCGAACCCTTGGGCAGGGGAGACCCAAGTCGCCTTGGGTGACCCCCCACTTCCTATGCAATGTATAATACATTGGGCTAATTATGTAAAGAATATAACACGACCAATAATTAGTTGGTTTCCTATGGAGGCTCATCCCAATCCCCAAGTTAGCTCAATTGAAAGGGGAAACTGATAAAAACTATTACCTTGTTTCACAATTGAATGTTTCAAGTTGGAATCATAATTATATAGTTTATTTTTATTTTGGGTTTCCTATGGTGTTGCTCTATTGACCATGAGAATCATAGTCCCGATGGATTCACTCGAACATCACAAACCTTGATTTCGCACAATAAGCCTCCATAACTCAATGGAAATATCTACGTGTCCCCATAATTTATTGAATTTCATTTCCTATTCCTTTACCATTTCTATTTTGATATAGAAATTGGCATGAAGGCGAAAGAATGACTCTTTACAAGTAGGTGGACACAATGCATGTTTTTCAATAATTCACTGTCAATCCTTGAGTGATAAGAATACCTCTACGAGTTATTTATCCCTAGATGTATGACTTGTCACCTTCCACGTGGTTCACTTATTTTACTGTGACTAGACAAGGATGTTTTTCTAGTTGATGAATTAACTAATGCCTTGAGTTTTGGAGACATAAAGGAGTAAGTGAGTTGGAATGTTCTAGTTCCACCATTACTCTAAGAATTTCAGGTAATCTTCACAAGTTTTTTTTTTGTACTATGTGCTTACTTGATCATAATTAAATAACACATGGGGATTTACAAGAGTTGACTAGTTGTGTATAATGCTTAGGGACCTCATATAAAAGGAAAAAACAATAGATGCGAACATATCAACAAAAAGTCCATTTTTTCTAAAAACTTGAAATAAAATGAAAAAAATGCAAATTCAAAATAATGCAGAAAAATTATATAAATTCTAGTGATGAATGCAAATGAGGAATTTGAATAACAACAAATATTGGGGAATTGTAGGAAATGAAATTTACTATATACAAGTTAGGTGCCTTAAGGCCAACTAACTAAAGTACCTTTTGAGAATTTGACCATTAACTAGGAGGAAACGTAACCCCCCCCCCCCTTCATATTTTGCAATTGTATGTGCCAAGACCAATATTTTCAACCACTTGAAAAGGCTTGAGCCAAAGTTGTTGGAACTTTTAATGTTTTCCTTTTGGCTAATTTGGTTTGTCTCACTTAAGGAAAATATCTCCCACTTGGAAATTAATATCAATAGATAATTATTTATTAAACTAGAATTCCATAATATGTTGATGGACTGCAAATTTCTTTTCTAGCTTTCTCACGCTCTTCTCTTAATTTAAGTAGGGTATCAAGGAGCTTTGCCCCTGTGCTAATTGAGATAATTGTAAAAGAAGGTAATAATATGTTAGAAGGTAAAATGGATTCCTTATCATAAACCATAAAATAAGGAGAGGTATTTAACACGATGGTAAGAGAAACTTGATCTTCCCACGAGGCATTAGGAAGTGCATTGTGCCAGTTCTGATGATGATCAATCACTACCTTCTAAAGAATTTCAATTGCGGTTTTATTGGTAGAATTATATACTTCATTCCCTTGAGGATAATAGATATTTTATTAGTATAAGATAAAACCCTTCACTACAACGTTGAAGGGGTGGATGTTCACAATGATTTCTTTAGAGCAATTTGGGTTTCTAAAAGGGAGGTAGGTAGATGATGCCATTAATGTTGCATAGGAGATTCTCCATTGTATAAAAAAAAAAAATGAAATGGTTGTGAAGCTAGATCTATACAAGGCCTATGATCATGTTTATTGGTTGTAAATGAGGATGATTATAATACATATTAATTTCTCATTAAAAATGGTCAATTGGATCATGACATGTGCAATGTTTGTATCTTTTGTGGTACAGGTGAAGGGGATAATGTATCCCTTCCTTATGTCGAGTAGGGTTTTATGTCAGGGATCTTCATTGTTTCCATATTTATTTCCCCAAGTAGTGGAAGGTTTAATTTAGGTGATTATGGAAGCTAGGTAAGTTTCCAAACTCAAAGAAATAAAAGTAGGGGTATTGTTTTCTCTGTCGCATTTGTTATTTGTTGACAATGTGTTATTGTTTACAAATGGATCCCTTTTTTTCCATGAGAAATATATCTATATTCCATATGAGTAATATATATGTTTCGATCCTCAAGGGACTACTTAGACTCAACAACAACACTGGAAGCCATTACAACAAAGCTCATCATGTCACTTACGGGAATTGAGCTTAGGTGGGGAGGATAATAACCATTCCTCCCAACCACCCTAGATAAATCCCAATTGATTTATTTACAAATTAATATTTGGACAAGGGACGAGTTTTATTAGAGATTCTAAATATTTGTGAAAAAAAGATATGGGGATGGTGATAAATGAGGAGAAATTGTTACTATGTTTCAACAAAGTGGATGATAGCATCAAACAGGAGTTGTTAGTCACTTATCATTTTCAAGATTCTAATTTTGTAGATGGATTTAAGTATCTAGGTTATATGCTTAAACTTAATACTTACAAACAACGAGATTATTGTTGGCTCATAGGAAAGGTAAAGAAACATATTAATTTATGGTGCAATATATGGTTATTAAGAGGGAGTTATTTAACTTTGGGGAAGTCAGTGCTAGAGGAAATTTTGGTATGCTAGCAATTTTTGGCTCACATACTAAATGTGTTTTGGAGAAGATTAAAAAGATTTGCTTTAATTTTTTGTGGAATGGAAAGGATGGACAAGAAGGTATCCATTAGAAGAATTCAAAGTCGATTTCCCCAATTAAGTAAGGACTGCCCCAATAGCATAGTCAGTGGCATTTGAGGCATCTGTCTCAATCTCAAATGGTTGTTGCAAGTCTAGTAATGTGAGCACTGGTGCAGAGTAGAGGCAACCTTTCAACTTTGTGAATGCCTTCTATTGAGATTTAGACCAAAAGAATTTTTCTTTCGCTCCTCCCTTGGTGACTTGACTCAAGGGCCAAGTGATATGAGAGAGCCCCAACACAAACATGCGGTAGAAATTGGCAAGACTCAAAAAGTTGTGAAGCTCTGTCAGGGTGGTTGGGGCTAGCTGGATCCACATGCACCCCCCGTTCATAAATAATGTATCTCAGATAATGAACCTTGGTCATGCCAAAAGTGCATTTCTCCAAATTGGCACATAGCTTGTGTTGTCGCATTGTTTGGAGAACTTGTTAGATGTGATGGAGGTGTTCTTCCCAACTCTGGTTGAAGATCAGGATGTCATCCAAGTATACCACTACCAATGAATTGGTGAATGGATGCAAGATATCATCCATCAACCTCATGAAGGTTGCAGGAGCATTCATCAACCCAAAAGGCATAACCAACCATTTGAAAAGGTCCTCCTTGGCTTTGAAGGCAGTCTTCCACGCATCGAAGGGTTTGATTGGTAATTGGTGATATCCAGACTTCAAGTCGATCTTGCTGAAATATTTTTCCCCCTTGAGTTGGTCCAGAAGGTCATCAATCTGTGGGATCAGGTGCCTACTCTAGAGAGTGATCTTGTTTAGCACCCTAAGTAAATACAGAGTCTCCAAGTCCCATCCTTCTTTTGTACCAACACGATCAGGCCTCGACAGGGCGATGAACTAGGCTAGATGTGACCTTTCTGCAACAACTCCTGAATCTGCCTCTTGATTTGATGATTCTCCATAACAAAGCAGCAATAGATTGGTCCATTGGGCAATGACGCACCTTGGGTCAGGTTGATGGAGTGCTTGACCTAACAATGCAGAGGCATGCCTACGGGGGAGGTGAAGATGTCCTCGTACTCCTCCACGACCTTGTTCATCTGTTGTTGTCATCCAGAGGGGCCGTAACTGGAGTTCGTGGCCACCGACTTCTTCTTTCCCTATGGGTGTATCATGAGCAAAAAAAATTCCCAGTTTTGGAAATGACTTACAGCATTCTTTTGTAGTAACCAAAGCGATGGCAGTAGGTGGTGCTACCTCTGGTATCCTGTACAACTTATTTTCCAAGGTAACAATAACAATGTGAGGCCTTGACTCATACACAACATGTCGCTTCCACAAGTATGGTTGGCCTGATAATACATCACAAACATCAAGGGGAGCAACATTACATAATACCTCATATATGAATGCCTTGATGTTGAATGGAAGGCAGCACTACTGGCTCACGCGAAGATCCCATCCTTGGTGAAGCCACCCGATGGTGTATGGTTGTGGGTGTGATATGGTTGATAAAACCAACCGCTTCACGACCTCTGCTGAAATGAGGTTCTTTTGGCTCTCGCTGTCGACAATGAATTGAAGCGGGGAACCCTTTACCCACATTTGGGAGTGGAAGAGGCGCTCCTCCTCCTCTGGATCTTCAAGTCCCTCCTTCTGGATCTTCATGGTGGCAACAATGGCGTTGGGCTCCGCATAAATAATTTTCTTCCCTTTATCATTCCCTTTGTCATTCCCCTTGTCAAGTTCTAACTCAGAGTCAGAACATGCATCTGATTCTGAAGCCTTCAGCTCGGCCACCAATGACTATTTGGCCCGACACTCACTTGTGTTGTGAATGGAGCACTTATGGAACTCACACCACTTTCCCGTGTCCTTTTTCGGCTTCGCGATGTTTTTCTTTGCTTGTGGCTTTGGTGGGTTCTCTTAGGTCGCCCCACCTTGTCTTTGTCCTTTGTTCTGCGGTTTGGGGGCACCTTTTCCTTGCTTTGGATTCGCAGATCCAAAGTCTCGCTTCTTATGTTTAAACTTTTGCTCGATCTTGACAGCGTATCGGTATGCCGTGTTGAGCGAGGAGATGTTTGGGAACTCCATCTTGTCTTGGATGTACCTGCGTAGGCAGCCGCAGTACTTGAGTACCTGATGAGCCTCATCATTGAGTAATTATATGGGCCTTAATTGGCCTTAATTAACCTCCTAGCTTAGTCAAACCAACTATTCTCACAACCTATTGCATACTTTTGATTATACTTTGCTTATGAGATGAGTTAGAGTTGGATATTTTGCTTTGTGATCTAATGTGCATGTAATGCAGGAATAAAAGGATAAAAGCAAGGGAAATGCAAGGATAAAAGGTAAAAGCAAGGAACTATGGTAAAAGACCTTGGTAAAAACTCAGATGGGACAAGGGAGAGGAATTGCAGGAGGTAAATCCTCCTCATTTACTGCCTAGCCATTCAAATATCCATCCATCAGCTAAAAGTACAAAAAACAAAATCAGGAGTACTAAAAGACAGCCAAGCAAGTGGAAGTACAAGCAGCCTCCCTACTAGAAGGCAGCCGAGCTAGTGAAAGTGAAAGGACAAGTTACGATTAATTTGGGAGCTGTACCTCCCTAATTTTGAGGGAAGTCATTGAGACTTCATATGTATAAATAAGGAGGCTTAGGACTTCAGTTTTTTTAGTCAATTAGTCACGAGCCAGTCAATAGTCAGTCAGTCAGTTAGCAAGGATTCGAACTTCTACTGTGTAACAGTTTGTATGTATTAAAGTTCTTTTATAATGAAGATGAGTTTTGATTTGAGCCAGCACTAAGTTAACTCAGAGGGCTGAAGCTCTTGGGTTAGGGCCCGACCCTAGTAGCCAAAGCTCCTCTTTATTGTATTGTTATTCTAGCTTAGATTTCTGCTTTTTGTTCATTTACTTAAGCAATTCATTTCCATCATAGCAGTAGCATAGATGCATGGTTTGATTGTTCATTTGGTTAAATAGATGCATTTTCATTACAGTGGTTCAACATAGATTCATGGCTTTCCTGCTCATTGACTTAAGTAGCTTCCTGTTTTCTATTCATTTGCTTGAATAGTTGCAGTCCATTACAACAGGGTAGAACAGAGTAGTTGTGTTTCAATTTGTTCCATTTATGCTTTCATCTAATCAGTAGGTTGGAAAAGAAAAGATCCACAAGGTTTCTCACAGGTGTCTCAGCCTCACCTCCTCCCTCTGGGACTATGATGTGAGGAAGAAACCCTGCAAAAACCCCAAAAACACAGGGTTTTGGTTTTCACAAAGGGTTTGTTGTTTAATGCAGTCACGTGGTTCATCATATCGTTACTTGGTTCATTTCATGATCATTCACTCATTTCTCGGTCATCTGTTCCTTCACCCTCTACATAAGACCTCACTCATACTATCATTCTCCTTTGGCCCGAAACTTCTATGCAGGAGCTGATAATTCATGTTTAAATTGTTTTTACTGGTAAAACGCCTTTCACAAGACAAACCGTCCAATCACCGCTCAAATCCACTTTTAGTGTTTGACTTTTCACTCTTTAAATCCCATTCATCGATCTACCTTGTTAGGTCCGACGACTGTCATGCACCCGCTCACCAACCTGCTCAATCACATCTCCGTCGTAGATCTGCCTTGCCAGACCCGATGACCATCACGCCATATCGGGTGGATTTCGGTCCGACCATTATCCGGTTAAGGGCAGGTGATATGGGTAGTTTCCCCGTGCTACGTGTCGGCCGGGGAGGCTAATCACGCAAAATTTTGGAAAACCATTTATGGCTTTGAGGGCACTCGAGATACAGCTTACCGCTCTCCAAACCCACTCATCATTTTCGCACATTTCTTTTCACGCTCCAATCTCCACCATCGATCTGCCCTGCCAGATCTAACGGTTGTCGCTTCACTCAATCGCCAACTAGCTTGGCCGATCTTCGTCGTCCATCCGCTAACAAATCCTATTTGTCCATTGCCTGGCTCCACCCGCGTGATATAATCCTAGCCGTCCATCCTGTTAGTCCACCATGTCCGCCCATTTACTTACATACCCTCCTGCGATCCGATCTTGACCATTCATTTACCTTTCACCCGCCTGATCCAACGATCCTCATGCGTTGTTGCTCATTATGTCCTCTCTTCACCATTTTGATCTCTGACCATTCTTCTGCTTAGACACAGACCTAGCCTAGTTCCCATTGCTTAACCCTCATTCTAGGTTTTGATGTTTTTACTTCTGCAACTTAGATAATTTGCATTACATGATTGTTTTCTTCATTTCTGTAGTAGAATAGCTCTCCCCTAGACTAGGTTTGCTCTCCTTCCATCAAAATCAAGCTTCTTTTGACCCTATAGAAGTCTGGCTTGGAACCCTTGGGGTCTCTTTCCAGATGAGCAATGACAACATGCAGTACCTTCACTTCTACTTGTGTATATAGCATAGTTACCTCCAAGTTTGTACAAACCCCGAGTTGATAAGTAAAGTTGGTAGCCCTGGGAGTTGCAGCATTCTTGCTGCAATACCTAGGCTCATCACTTTTTGGCGTCGTTGCTGGGGAGGTGTCAGAGTAGTAGTGATTACTGCTCTTTTCTTCTATTTTCTAGTTTCCAACTTTCTTCCATTAGTTTATTTCTGCAAAAGTAATCTAGTTTCTTTCTTTCATTTTGTCATTTATCTGCTTTCCTTTCCATTCTGCAAGTTAATCTAGTTTCCTTTCATTCAACAATTTCAATTCAGTAAGTAGTTTCCTTTTGTTAGTGGTCTTCATTCAATTCAGCAATTTCATTCTGCAATTAGTTTCCATTTTGTTAGTTGTTTTTCATTTAATCAGCAATTTCCTTTCTGCAATTACTTTCTAGCTTTAAAGAAAAATCTCACAAAAACCCAAAAACATTTCCTTTCATGCCTCATAGGATTAGGGATACTTCAGGAAAATTCTTGCCAAACACCCCCACCACATCCAACAGTCAACCTTCTCTCTTCTTCGGTGACTGTGAATTGGAAGAACCCTTAGGTGAGCAACCTGACATATTTGAAGAACCTATAGGGGAAGAAGAAGATGAAGAACCTATTCCTACTGAACCAATGGTTGAACACCTAAATGACAGAGGAAATAGAGAGATAATTGAGGGTGCCTTCCCCATCAGGGAAACCAATGGGGACACTAAAATGAAGAACATAAGCCCCTCTGCTCTACCTCATTTCCATGGCTTGACCATAGAGGACCCTAACACTTTCCTATTTGAGTTTGTTGTTGTCTGCCGAACCTATGACTATACAAATGATGAGTAGAAGTTGAAATTGTTTCCATCTACCCTCAAGGAGGCAGCATTGCGTTGGTTCATGGGTTTACCTGGAGATAGCATAACAACTTGGGCTTAGATGCAACAGGCCTTTAACAACAAATATAGGGACTACTGTAGGTCAAAGGACACTAAGGATGAGATTTTCAGGATGACCATAGGCCATGATGAATCCCTAGAAGACTACGAAGAGAGATTCCAGCTCAGTTACAAAAGGGCCAGGTGCACACTTGACCCTGAGTCACTAAAGCTAGTCTTGCTTAGAGGAGTAAGGGAGGATATCCTAGACACCTTACATATGTTAGCAGGAGGAGATATCTACCAACTACCCTATGAGGACATCAAGATTGTCTTTAGAAACCATTCTAGGGCAACCAGAAACAAGCGTAGGGGTAGTCCACATATGGCCAGTACATCATCTTCAAACTCATCCATCAAGGGTGAAAGTGGAAATATGATAGAGGACTTCAAAATTGAGATGCTACAAACCCTTGCCTTGCAATTGGATACCATGAATATCAGAAGAAAGCAAGAGGAATCGGAAAGAGCCCTGGCCATATTTTGTCCTAAGTGCACTAGGAGACATCCTAGGAATGAATGCCCATTAAACTGTATTCAGATTTGCTTAGTCTAGTGCCCTTCCTTATAGCTGAAGGGGTCACTGAGCAGATTTGCTACACTAACCAAAGGAGACCTCCTGGGCCTAGACCATACCAGCATGGTATGCAAGGATCATCCCATGCATATTACAGACCCAACCAAAACACAGCTACACCTTCTTGGGGACCCCCTGCTCATCCTTCCTGGTCTACACCCCCTCCTTGGTCCTATGCATCTTAGTACCATTCCCAGCTAGCCAGTCAGTCATTTCAACCGTACAATCATCCACAACATCAGTGGAATACCCCACCCCAGGGGTGGAGGCCCAATTCAACAATTCCAGCTCTATTGCCTCCGTCACCTACCCAACCGCAACTCCTACACTCTACTCCACCTAGGCAACCCCAAATGCCTGCCCAACCAAATCCAAACCCAAACAATAGGCAGGTTTAACAGACATACGATGGAGAGACATTATACCCAGCTTATGCTGCTGAAATTCAGGAGATCAACCTAAGATCTGGGAGAATTCTCCTAGATAACCAACCTCCCTCTCCACATAAGGAGGTTGAGGAAAAAATAGAGGAAAGCAACCTTAAATCAAATCCACCCTTTCCTAAAAGATTAGCCCAACCACACCAGCCTACCTGAGAAGAAACTGACCTTTTGGGAGAATTGGAAAACCTATGTGTAAAGATCCCCCTTCTCTAGGCAATCAAAGATGTGCCTATTTACAATAAATTGATTAAGGATAAGTGCTTTAAGCATCCAGGAAGAAGAAAAAGGGATGCCCCTACCATTAATGTCATTGGGTAGTTATCTGACTTAATGTTGGGGTAGGCAATATGTCCAAAATACTTAGACCCTGGAAGCCCTGTAGTTGATGTGCACATCAATGGCACCATTTTCCCACACACTCTAATTGATCTGGGGGCCGCCATTAATGTGATGACAAAGGACACCATGCTCAGGCCTAAACTCCAACGGTCATTAAGGAAGACCACAACAGTGTTGCAACTTGCAGACCGTTCCACAGTCACCCCTGAGGGAATTGTGGAGGATGTGATGGTCTCCATTGATTCCTGGGAGTACCCAACAGATTTCCTAGTTCTCCAGCCTAAGGCTAAGCTTACCGTTACCCTCTCATCCTTGGGAGGCCATGGTTAGCCACAACTGATGCCTACATTAGCTACAGAGCTAGGAATATGACCATTAAGAATGGGCATATGTCCAAACAATTAGTCCTATACCCTCCTGCTCAACCCTCCCTAGAACATGACTTACCTTTATGGTTGGAGGAGGAGGAAGAAGATGATCTTTATTCTGCCAAACTTTATACTTTGGAAGCCATCATAGGAGGAGGAAAACAAGATGAGGATGCTTTAATTGAACACCTACTCCAAAGTCCTCCTAGTTCATTATCTCTAGAAGAAGAAGTAAAAGAAACACTGAACAGTCATCCCATTGACTTATGCTTGGCCGATTCCAACCCAGTCTGAGTCAAAACCATAGAATTTGGCCCAGAAAGAACCTTGAAGATTAATCCATCTCTTTCTACTTCAGAGGAGGAACAACTATGCAACTTGTTGAAAGAGAACCTAGAAGCCTTTGCTTGGAACTACAAGGAAATGAAGGGAGTACACTCCTTGGTGTGTACTCACCACATATACATCAAGGAAGGTTGCAAGCCAGTCAGGAAACAACAAAGGAGGATGAATCCAGCCCTCAAAGACATAGTCAAAGAAGAACTACAACCGTTATTAGATGCAGGGTTCATTTACCCTATCTCTGACAGTGAGTGGGTCTCTCCTTTAGTGTTAGTGCCCAAGAAAAATGGGAAGTGGAGGATTTGTGTTGATTATAGGGTGTTGAACAAGGCCACAAAGAAGGATCACTTTCCCTTACCCTTCATTGACCAAGTGCTAGATGGGAAGAAGTTCTTTTCTTTCCTAGATGGATTCAGCGGGTACAACCAGATCCAAATCTGCTCAGAATACTAGGATAAAACCACTTTCACCTATCCTTGGGTTACCTTTGCCTATAGGGTCCTTCCTTTTGGCCTATGTAACGCTCTTGCCACTCCAAAGAGCAGTGCTAAGTATTTTTGATGAATTAGCTCATGACGTTGTGGAGATCTATATGGATGATTTTACACCTTATGGCTGTGATTTCCAAGAGGCCCTGACTAACCTAGGCAAAGTATTACGCAAATGCATTGAGATGAACCTATCCCTCAGTCCAGAAAAATGTGAATTCCTAATGACTGAAGGGACTGTGCTAGGTCACTCAATATCTCAGCAAGGACTGCAGGTGGACCCAAACAAAGTAGCAATCATTCAAAGGGTCCCACCTCCACAAAAGCAGAGAGATGTTAGGAGTTTCTTAGGGCTAGATGGATATTATAGAAGATTCATAAAAGACTTCAACAAGCTAGCCTCTCCTTTGTTTGGATTATTGGCCAAAGATTCTAAATTTATATGTTCAAAGAACTGTCAAGAGGCCTTAGACATTTTAAAGGGTAAGGTAACCACTACACCAATCCTTAGAGGCCCAAACTGGGCCCTCCCTTTTCACATTCATGCTGATGCCTCACATAAATCCATAGGAGCAGCCTTAGGACAGGTAGAAGAGAAATTGCCTTATGCCATCTATTTTACCAGTAAAAACCTGTCAAAGGCCAAGCTAAACTATACTATGACAGAAAAAGAACTCCTGGCTGTTGTGCATTCATTGAACAAGTTTAGGCATTACATTACAGGCTATTAGACATTTGTGCATACTGATCATGTTGCAATTAAATATTTAATGAACAAACTAGATGTAAATGCTAGAATCATAAGATGGTTACTTTTATTGCAGCAATTTGATCTAACTATCGTTGATAAGCCTGGTAAGGAAAATGTTGTTGCTAACTTTCTGTCTAGAATGAATCTGCCTACAGGTGAAGAAGGAATGGTGGATGATCAGTTCCCAGATGAGCATTTGTTTGTTATTTCAGTGCTCTCCCCATGGTTTGTTGATATAGCAAACTATTTGGTGTCAACACAGTTCCCACCAAACCTGCCCTCCAAAGAAAGAAGCAAGATAATCAGGAAAAGTGCCCCCTTCGCCTGGATTGGGCGCAATCTATTCAAACTTGGCCCAGATCAAGTCTTGAGAAGATTTGTAAGGGAAGAGGAGGTCTTTGACATCCTTCTGACCTGTCATGATGGGCCTTGTGGAGGTCACTTTGCAGTGAAAGGGATAGCATTCAAGGTGTTGCAAGCAGGCTATTATTTTCCTACTCTTCATCAGGATGTGAAGAAGTATGTTAGTCAGTGTGATCGGTGCCAAAGGATGGGAAATCCTACTCCAAGGGATGAAATTCCCCTACAGCCTCAAGTGACTTTCAAGCCATTTGACAAGTGGGGCATTGACTTCATTGGGCCTATCAACCCTCCTTCAAAGCAAAAACAACACATCATTATGTGCACTGATTATCTGACTAAGTGGGCAGAAACCAAAGCAATCAAGGCAACAACAGAAGAAAAGGTGGTTGAGTTCCTAAGGGAGAACATATTCTACAAATTTGGGTACCCTAGAGAACTAGTCACAGACCAAGGTAGCCAGTTCACCTCCAGCATGATAGAAAAACTACTCAGGCATCACAAGATCAAACATAGGACCTCCAGTCCTTATCATCCACAAGCAAATGGGCAAGTAGAGGTGACCAACATAGCACTGGAGAACATCCTGACCAAGGTAGTGAACAGCAGCAGAAAGGACTGGGCTAAGAGACTAGTTGAGGCCACCTGGGCCTATAATACAACATGGAAGACCACCACTGGGTTTACACCCTATGAGCTGGTCTATGGGGAAAAGGCTTTGTTTTCCATTTAATTTGAATATAACACATTGAGGATCACAGCCCAACTAGATCTAGATCTTAGTCATGCACAAAAAGAAAGGTTGTTCCATTTGAATAGCCTAGATGAATTTAGAATGCAGGCCCTCCTTCATACAAAGATAGTTTAGCTTTAGAGAAAAACCTGGTATGACAGAAACATTAAGGAGAAGCCATTTCAAGAAGTAGACTGGGCATTATTATATGATTCAAGGCACAAAGACTTCAAGGGAAATCTAAGAACAGATGGCTCGGACCATATGTGGTGGAAAAACGCCATGACAATGGTTCAGTGCAGATCAAAACTATAGATGAAGAAGCCATTCCATTACTATTTAATGGACATAGATTGAAAATGTACAAGAGGCCTTCATCTAAACAAGATTTCACTGACAGCATCAATAAGACAATGATGATGGTGGATAAAGTTTCAGCTCCGCCCTCATCAGGTCACTAAAAAAAGGAAAAAATAGAACAAGGATTCAGGTGAAAACCTTCATGAGGCGCATGAGTCCCATCTTTGGGTTGAAAACCTCCATGAGGCAGCCCAAGGATGAGAAAAATGGAAAGAAAAAGAAGATCCCTAGATGAAAACCTTCCTTTAGGTGCCCAGGGCAGATACCTACGATGAAAACCTCTTTGAGGTAGCCTAGGTGTTTTTCAAAAAAATATATATTTAAAAAAAAACATAATTTTTGTTTGCAAGAGGATGAGAAAGACAATCAAGGAGCAAAGAGAAGATCCAAAGGGGGCCCTGCCTCACATATGTTCATCTCCCCCACTCCTTACCATGCATCCCTCCATAAATTCCATTGTTTTTCACTTCACTACTTCAATTCAGGAGAAGATTGTGTTTTCCACAGCATCACCTCATCCATTACCATCATCCCTGCCTTCACACACACTCCTACTCCCTCTGTACATGCAGCAACATCTGATCTGCAGTCACAGACATCATCAATAGGCAATAGAAGAGGTAGAAATATGACCATACAGTAGCAGCAGCAGCATCTGATCTGTAGTCAAGAAACCATCAGCAGACAACAGAGGAGGAAGAAGAATGACCATTAGCAGCACCTCTAATCTTTGACAACTGCAGCATGGAATTAAGGCCACAAGTAAGTATCCTACTCACTCACTCATCTGCATCACTTGATAAAATGTTGTAAAGGTTAAGAGGTAGTTGGTTTGTAAGTAAAAAGGTGGCCAGTTTCCTCTAAAAAAAGCTATGCCCTCCAAAACCTCAGGATCCCTATAACATGGACAGTCTTCAATGACTTACCAACAGAGGATGACATCAAAACCTTCGCCTATGATGTTAGTCCTTCTGTCAGTGAGGAGGAGACAAAACAAGAGAAATCAGATCCAAAGCTAGATGGGGATGAGACGGATAAAGAATAAACTAATACAGAGGGACATGATGAAGAAGAACACAAAGAAACATGATGTTGAAAAAGAAGGCATTGAAACAAAAAAGAAAGAGCAGCAAGAAACAAAAGAGCTAAGTGGCTTTAGGGACAGAGAAGTAGTTGAACAATCAAATCCCATGAGCCTAATCAGCACCCATAATCTAATTGCAAATGATCCTCAGCTGACACTTAGATATCTTGCTGCCCAAGGGCAAGCAAGTGCACATTTTGAGGATATGTTTAGGCTGCTAAGAAATGATAATATACATGCCTGATAAAAGAGATGGAATGCGGTGCCACATAGCTTGAAGATCAGAGAATATCAGTGGGAAGAAGGAGAAAGGAAAGGAAACTACTATAAACTAGAAGAAAAGACCACAACAGAAGCATGAGATGTCAGAGAGGCTACTAGAGCCACTAAGTTGCTTAGAGGATGAGCAACACTTTCAATAGGGGATGATGATGAGTCTCATCATTGAGTAATTATATGGGCCTTAATTGTCCTTAATTCACCTCCTAGCGTAGTCAAACCAACTATTCACACAACCTATTGCGTAATTTCGATTATATTTTGCTTATGAGATGAGATAGAGTTGGATATTTTTCTTTGTGATCTAATGTGCATGTAATGTAGGAATAAAAGGATAAAAGCAAGGGAAATACAAGGATAAAAGGTAAAAGCAAGGAACTATGGTAAAATACCTTGGTAAAAACTCAGATGGGACAAGGGAGAGGAATTACAAGAGGTAAATCCTCCTCATTTACTGCCCATCCATTTGAATATCCTTCCATCATCTAAAAACACAAACAGCCAAATCAGGAGTACGAAAAGACAGCCAAGCAAGTGGAAGTACAAGCAGCCTCCCTGCTAGAAGGTAGCCGAGCTAGTGAAAGTTAAAGTACAAGTTACCATTAAGTTGGGAGTTGTACCTCCCTATTTTTGAGGGAAGTCATTGAGACTTCAAATGTATAAATAAGGAGGCTTAGGACCTCAGTTTTTTTAGTCAGTTAGTCACTAGCCAGTCAATAGTCAGTCAGTGAGTTAGCAAGGATTAGAACTTCTACTATGTAAAAATTTGGATGTAATATAGTTCTTTTATAATGAAGATGAGTTTTGATTTGAGCCAGCACTGAGTTAACTCAGAGGGCTGAAGCTCTTGGGTTAGGGCTCAACCCTAGCAACCAAAGCTCCTCTTTATTGTATTGTTATTCTAGCTTAGATTTCTACTTTCTATTCATTTACTTAAGTAGTTCATTTCCATCACAACAGTAGCATAGATGCATGGTTTGATTGTTCATTTGGTTAAGTAGATGCATTTTCATTACAGTGATTCAGCACAGACTCATGGCTTTCCTGCTCATTGACTTAAGTAGCTCCCTGTTTTCTGTTCATTTGCTTGAATAGTTGCAGTCCATTACAACAGGGTAGAACAAAGTAGTTGTGTTTCAGTTTGTTCCATTCATGCTTTCATCTAATCAGTAGGTTGGCAAAGACAAGATCCACAAGGCTGCTCATAGGTGTCTTGGCCTCACCTCCTCCTTCTGGGACTATGATGTGAGGAAGAAACCCTGCAACAACCCCAAAAACATAGGGTTTTGGTTTTCACAAAGGGTTTGTCGTTTAATGCAGTCACGTGGTTCATCATATTGTTACTTGGTTCATTACATGATCATTCACTCATTTCCTGGTCATCTGTTCCTTCACCCTCTACCTAACACCACACTCATACTATCATTCTCCTTCGGCTCGAAACGCCTGCGCAGGAGCTGATAATTCATGTTTAAACGGTTTTTACAGGTAAAACGCCTTTCACAAGCTGAACCGTCCAATCACCGCTCAAATCCACTTTTAGCATTTGAATTTTTGCTCTTTAAATCCAAATCGTTTATCTGCCTTGTCAGATCCTATGGTTGTCGCACACCCGCTCACCAACCTACTCAATCACATCTCTGTTGTAGATCTGATGACCATTGCACCATATCGCATGGATTTCGGTCCAATCGTTATCCGACTGAGGGCACGCGATATGGGCGGTTTCCCCGTGCTACATGTCGGTCAGGGAGGCTAATCATGCAAAATTTTGGAAAACCATTTATGGCTTTGAGGGCGTGCGAGATACAACTTACTGCCCTCCAAACCCGCTCGTCATTTCCGCACATTTCTTTTCGCGCTCCGATCTCCACCATCGATCTGCCCTGCCAGATCTGACGGTTGTTGCTTCACCCGATCGCCAACTGGCTTGGCCAATTGCCGTCGTCCATCCGTTGATGAATCCTGTTTGTCCATCTCCTGGCTCAACCCGCACAATATAATCCCAGTCATCCATCCTGTTAATTAACCGCGTCCGCCCATTTACTTATGTACCCTCCTGCGATCTGATCTCGAGCGTTCATTTACCTTTCACCCACCTGATCTAACGGTCCTCATGCACTGTTGCTCATTGCGTCCTCTCTTCACCATTTCGATCTCCAACTGTTCTTCCGCTTAGACACGAACCTAGCCTAGTTTCCATTGCTTAACCCTTAGTCTAGGTTTTGTTGACACCTAATCCGAAACGGATGAGGTGAAGCTGGACAGTCATCTAGAAGATGAACTGATCCGTTTTGTATTTGTATAAATAATATTTGTCTAATGAATAAAATCACCAGTTCTGTCTTGCGCTCATTAATTGCTGGAGTTACCCTGGCCTGACATGGTATCAGAGCACAGGTCCCAGAAATAACTCCTGCCTCTGCCAGGTTTCTGCTGCCTCATGAAACCTCTGTCCTGAGAAACTGGGCATCCGTTTTCTCTGAGAGACTGCGCATTTTTGCCTGAATACGCTGCCTCTGTCATGCGTTTCATTCAGGTAACTCCTGCCTCTGCTCTCTGGCGCACCAGCGCTGCCTCTGATCTGTCATGGTTCTGACTTGACCTGACATGGTTCTGTCCATATTCCAACGCATCAACCCATTTGCATTCGAAAACGCCACTGCGCACACAACGCCTCTGCTCTTGTTCCACTTCTGGTTCTTCCTGCGAGGCTGAGACAGTGACCGATACTGTGACTGCCATTGCCTCGGCCTTGAGCAGCATCTATTGCTATTGCGAGAGCATGTGAAGAAGGAGCATTGAGCTCACATTCTGAAAGCTCGAATATTTTGTCTTTGTATTGAAAACCAGGGTTTTTCGTTTGCCCCATCGTAATATCATTTCTTATACAGCTGATTACCAATAACGCTATGCCGAATTGCCTCTATAACATTTTTTGATGACTGCGTTTTTTGGTAAATGTGTGACTGCGTTTTTTTTGGAGCACGGTCTTTAGAGGCATCCGCCGAAGGTGAAAACCCTCTGTAATAGTGCCCAAGTCGGTCGCATGCAGATGATCTGTTTTTCTAATGAGATTGATATCCTCCGGGGCAGTGAAGTTTCTGACGCGAGAATGGGTGACGCAAGTGGGCTTCTGAGTCAAACCCACACAATTCCACGAGTCTAACTGCAACATTGACAACGCTTCCACTCTGAATACCTGTCTATTGAATGAGTCCGCATATTGTACGCACTCCCTCGTGCTCGATCCTTCACTACTTTGTCTTCTATCGTCTGTGCATTATAAATGGTTGAATTTTGCTTTTTAATGTAGAACGGTGGTATCATAGCGCATGCTTGTATTGCATCCATAAAGACTGTGGTATCGCTGCATTTTTTTATATAAGATTCTATTGAAGCGCTGCTTGTAAAGACTGTGGTATCGCTGCTTGGTATCACTGCATTTTCCATGGAATTGCTATGACATGAGCAGAGTATTGTCATCAGTATATGTAAGCGTTGAAGTTTTTTTTATGAGTTGTTGATTTGGCAGCACCAGCCTTTAAATATTCCACAGCCTTTTTTGATTGAGCAGTTTTATGTGATGATAGCAGTTTGTGGTTGAGCAGTTTTGGGTCTAAAGCATCTGTAGTATTACATGATATGCATTGATATATATTGAAGTGATATATGTTGAAGAGATCCCTTAGCGCCTTTTTTTCTCTCAAAACACAGTAGTGTGGCAGTGATATAAGAAATGGTGATGCTGATGCATAAGGCTATGATATAAGGATTTTTTTTAACAGAAGTTTTTGGCAGAGATATTTTTTTTACAGAATGCATTCAATCATTTCTATGGTAGGAATAGTTCTCACTGGCAAGGAGAACTATTCAGAATGGTCTCGAATGGTAAAACACACCCTTATCTACAATGAGCTGTGGAAAGGAGTGTGTGTCGGAGAAGAAGACAAAGACCCTGTGCAGCCCACATCAGACAAAGAACTCGCCATTTGGGAAAACAAGAACAGCAAAGCCTTTGCATTGATCGCAGCATCTGTAAATGAGGAAGTAAGTCGTCATATTTCATCCTATTCCACTGCCTTTGAAGCTTTACAAAAGCTGAAAGAACTCTATGATACACATTCTGCACTTGAAGTTGTTCAGCTCATGATTAAACTCTTCACTCTTGAACTGAAAAATAATGATCCTCTTACTCTTGCATCTGAAATAAAGTCTATAGTGAATGATATTAAATCCACTAAGGTTGAGCTGGATATCTCTCTTATTGCCTTTCTCAAAGCACTCTATCCTACCTACTCTAATTATCTTGAGTCTTTACAAGCAAATGGAAATCTTAAAGATATAACCTTTGACACTCTTGTGAAAAAGTTTGCTGAAAGAGAGAAAGCCTTTGGAAAGAAAACAGTCCCTGAATCTTCTGAAGAGACTGTTTGCCTTGCTCATAAAGAAAACATCCTGCTCAAGATTCTACAAGAGGAAGAGGTGGACGAAGAGGAAGAGGAAGATACTTCAGAAGCAGGGGGGGCAGACATCCTCAAGTAGAAAAGGCAGATCTACATTGCATTCGCTGCAAACGAAATGGATCACATGATGCTTCTACATGCAAGCTACCATGGGACAAGGTTGAGCAGAGAAGAAATCAGCAGAAAGGTAAAACTGATGACACAGACAAAGGTAAAGCACCTGAATCCGCTCACTATATTGAGGCACAATGTAACATTGGAGTAAATGAAGATTTGTTTAATGCTTCACTTGCTTCTTCGAAAAATGACTGGCTGCTTGATTCAGGAGCAACCTGTCATATGACTCATAGGAGAGATTTCTTTGAAGATTTCACTGACAATGTTGATGGAGCAGTATACTTTGCAGATCAGTCAAAAATCAAGCCATCAGGGCTTGGCACAATCAGGCTTAAACTGCCTGGTCTTCCAGACTTTCTTCTGGATCATGTTCTATATCTCCCATAGCTGAAGAGAAACTTGTTGTCCCTGGTCCACATCCGCCAGCAAGGTCACTCCATTCACATGTTTGATGGCAAGCTTGAGGTAAGAAAGGCATCTGACCACTCACTTGTCATGAGGGGTATAGAAGAAGAAAGACTCCTTAAACTGCAAGGAACCTCTGCTCATGCACAACATTTCTCATATATTTCTCATCATGAAGAAGGTGCACTTCCATCAAGTTTATTATGGCATGCTAGATTTGGACATTTAAACTATGATAGTCTCCGCTTGTTGAAGAAAAATGGTGTTGCTGGTTTGCCTACAATTCCTAGAAAACATAAACAATGTGATGCTTGCATTCTAGGAAAGCATAGCAAACAGTCTTTTCATGATTCACATTCAAGAGCACATAGGAAGCTTGAACTTATTCATTCAGATTTATGTGGTCCAATGCCTGTTCCTTCTGCAAATGGAAATAAATATATCATGACATTTATTGATGATTACACCAGAATGTGTTGGGTTTACTTATTGAAGAACAAATCTGATGCTTTTCAAACATTCAAGAATTTTCATAAGTGGATTGAAAATGATGCACAATCTCATATTGGGTCTATTCGCACTGATAATGGAAAAGAATATACATCAAATGAATTTGAACACTATCTTCGCCAACATGGGATTAAACATCAAACAACTGTGCCTTATAATCCTCAACAGAATGGTGTAGCTGAAAGAATGAACAGAACAATTTTGAATATGGTACGATCCATGCTTTTCTTCAAAAATGTAAAGACAATGTTTTGGGCTGATGCTGTTCTATGTGCTGCATATATAAAGAATAAATGTCCATCTAGTGCTATAAGAAACAAGACTCCTTATGAATTGTGGTATGGACATGTTCCTTCGGTAAAACATCTCAGGATATTTGGTTCCACCTGTTATGCTTTAATACCAAAGGTACATAGAAACAAACTTGGTGCTAGAAGTCGTAAGTGTATCTTCCTGGGGTATTCAAACACATCTAAAGCATACCGCCTTTATGATGAAGTAAATAAAAAGTTTGTTTTATCTAGAGATGTCATTTTTCTTGAATCATCCAAATCTGACAGTGTTGTTGAGCGGCAACTTGATCGCTTGGATAGATTCACAAAACCGAAATCATTCCAAGAGTTTGATAATCAGATTCCACATCTTGAAGGGGGGATTCCTATACTAGATCAACATGTGGAATCTCCTTCTGAAGAACAATCTCCCCTGCATGACACTCCAACAACGGATGATGCTTTAAGTGATGTAATTGATAGAATTGGGAGACTTAATCTTGATTCAGTCCCAACTCAATCAACAGAACAGCCTGGACCATCTCAGAAAGGTCCCCCAAAGTGGCTCACAAAGACACTTGAAAGTGTTCATCCTGATGAAATTGGAAAAACAGGAACCAGAAATACAAACCGACAAGATGGAGGTGATGTAGATAACTCTAATTCACCTGTTGATATGGATATTACTTATGATTGTGAATTGAACTTGTCTACAGATTTTGAACCAACTTCCTTCAAAGAAGCTGCTTCTCATGATGAATGGAAAGAAGCGATGCAGAAGGAGTATGATGCCCTCATAAAGAATGGCACTTGGAAGCTGGTTGATCCTCCATTTGGAACCAAACCAATTGGCTGCAAGTGGGTCTACAAGAACAAGTACAAAGCTGATGGCTCACTTGACAAGCACAAAGCTAGGCTTGTGGCAAAAGGTTTTGCACAGAAGGAAGGGGTCGATTATGAGGAAACTTTTGCTCCCACAGCAAAATGGGCCACCATCCGGACACTCTTTGCACTAGCTGCTCAGAACGGTTGGAAAGTCCATCAAATGGATGTAAAAACTGCATTCTTGAATGGAGATCTAAAAGAGAATGTTTTTATGTCCCAGCCTGAAGGATTTGCTGTGAAAGGACATGAAAATAAAGTATGCAAACTTGTGAAGTCCTTGTATGGCCTCAAACAAGCACCACGAGCCTGGTATGAAAAACTAACTGAGCATCTTCTGAAACTCAACTTCAAACATTTTGATCTTGATGATGCAACTTTATTTGTCAAGAAAGTTGGCAAAACAGTTGTATATCTTGTGGTATATGTAGATGATCTTTTAATGACAGGGAACAATGAAAGCTATATTGCATCCATAAAGAAAGAATTAGGAATTTTTTTTGAAATGACTGATTTGGGCTATGTTCATTACTATCTTGGCATTGAAATAACCCAACATCCAAAGTCCATATTTCTTTCTCAAAAGAAATACATTGGAGATTTGTTAAACAGATTTGGCATGACAGAGTGCAATCCCCTTTCTACTCCAATGGAACAAAACTTGAAGCTCACATCTATTGAAGGAAAGGAATTTGAGGATGCAACAAAGTATAGACAGCTTGTAGGAAGTCTCATCTACCTCACTACTACCAGACCAGACATTTCATTTGCAGTTGGAATCCTCTCCAGGTTTATGCAAAAGCCTTGTGAGGGACATTGGTCTGCTGCAAAAAGAATTCTAAGGTACTTGAAGGGAACTCAAGACCTTGGAATCAAGTATACACAGGTGGACGACTTCAACTTGATTGGATACTCTGATTCAGACTTCGATGGAGACAAAGAAACTGGGGTATCTACTTCAGGATATGCTATGAGTCTTGGATCAGGAGCTGTCTCCTGGAGATCACGCAAACAATCAGTACCAGCAGATTCCACAACAGAAGCAAAATACGTGGCAGCAGCTGAAGCAACAAAAGAAATTGTGTGGCTCAGGAAAATTCTTGAAGATTTGCAAGTAAAACAAATACAATCTACTCCACTCATGATTGATAACACATCTGCAATAAAGTTGGCCAAGAATCCAAAGTTCCATGATCGTACTAAGCACATCAATACTAAATATCATCTGATCCGACATCATGTTGAGGCCAAAACAATCCATCTCCGTCATTGTTCCACAAATGAGCAAATTGCAGACATCTTCACCAAAGCGCTTGGAAGAGAAAAGCTTGAAAGATTCAGAACGATGCTTGGACTCACCAACATCCCTTCAGATTAAGGGGGGGGATGTTGACACCTAATCCGAAACGGATGAGGTGAAGCTGGACAGTCATCAAGAAGATGAACTGATCCGTTTTGTATTTGTATAAATAATATTTGTCTAATGAATAAAATCACCAGTTCTGTCTTGCGCTCATTAATTGTTGGAGTTACCCTGGCCTGACAGGTTTTGATTTTTTTACTTCTACAACTTAGATAATTTGCATTACATGATTTATTTCTTCATTTATGTATTCAAATAGCTCTCCCATAGACTAGGTTTGCTCTCCTTCCATCAAAATCAAGCTTCTTCTGACCCTATAGAAGTCTGGCTTAGAACCCCTGGGGTCTCTTGCCAGATGAGCAGTGACAACAGCAGTATCTTCACTTCTACTTGTGTATATAGCACAGTCACCTCCAAGTTTGTACGAACCCCGGGTTGATAAGTAAAGCTGGTAGCCCTGGGAGTTGCAGCATTCTTGCTGCAATACCTAGGCTCATCAGTACCAAATGTTTCTCAGAATCCTTGATACCCAACTTCGTGCAAAGGGTATGAAAAACATTGGTAAACTCAAGCAAATCTTGGTCCCTTCCCTGCCACAACGTGGTCCACTTTATGTATTTATCCTCATAGCTCACGACAAGGTAGTACTGCTCCTTGGTGGCATCCCGAAACGAATTCTAAGTGGGTGTGGCTGAAAATAGTGAGGTTTTACTTTCATCCTTCTACTCACAATAGGTTTCCCACCAGTCCTTGACATGGGGGGCGGCTTTGAGAAGAGCAAAAGTAATATTTTCCTGGTTGGAAAAATCATGAATAGAAAAATATCCCTCTAGTAGATTTAACCATTTATCTATGATGTCTGCATCTATTTGGCCCTCAAATATGGGAATGTCAAAGTTTACTTTTACCTTAAAAGGAATGAAGCCTCTAGAGTGGCTGTTGGATGTGGATGCACCGTCAGTGGGCAACCTTTGAATATTCTGGGCAAAGTTATCCATCATCGCGTTCCTTTGTTTCTCAAGGGCCTCCTCGAGCAATATTTTGATAGGATCTCCTGCTCCCTCATCTTTCTTGTCTTCCCCCATGGGCGGTCGTCGGGGTTTGCGAGGCTGATCTTGCAAAGGTTCAACTAGATCGAACCCTAACTCCTTATATCCTAACCTCATTGGGGACATGCAAAGAAAAATAGAGAAAAAGTAGACTGCTCTGATACCACTGATCCAGATTTAAATAGGAATGCAACAAATTACATATATAACCATAAATGCATAGATGTAGCAGAAATAACGCTTCAGTTCATTAATATCAAATACTGAAATATGCTTACAAACAGAATGGAAATAAGACTAGATCGGGCAATGGTAGCTTGTCTCTGAGAAGAGATGTGGCAGCTACATGCCTTTGAACTATGTTACAATGAGGCTCGAATGCCTATTTATTATTGAGAAACAATGGAAAACCCTGAACATCCCAAAAACCAAACCCTAGGAGATGAAGCGCCAAACTATGGGCCCCGTTTGGGTAAATTAGTACATCAACTTCCCGGGGTCGTAACTTTGGCATATGATCTCCATTTGACACTCACAATACCACGTTAGAAAGATCTATCCAAGGACTACAACTTTTGAATGGCCAACGTCTTGGCCCCAATTTTCCCAAAAAACGTCGTTTAGTGCCTCAAAATGGCTCCAAAAGTTCAGGACCCGAAAAAACGGCCAAAAATAGTAAATTGTGTTACAAATAAGGAAACTGAAAAAATTGAAAGAAACAATGGTGGGGGTCCAAATGGAATAGGCCGGTGGCCACCAATATCCACCTGGATCAGTTAGGATTGGCTTTGCCAATAATGTTCAATTTCCATTGCTTAAAAGGTCCATCAAATATAACTAGTTGTAGGGGCACAACTCTCTTTTCTAGCACCCATTTGGAAAAAAATGCACTTTCTATCATATGTGTGCACATCCCTAAAAAATGTTGGGCAATAATAATAATCTCTTAAGATCTTATGAGAAATAGTTTCTTTGGGGAAGTGTCAACTAGCTAACCTATCATGCAATTCTTCAAGATTATTGCAACATCATCTTTCCCTAAGTATCCTAGTAACACTCACCATAATTCTTTCAAAAGATAATACCATTTATGAGCTAGTATTAAGATTATTTGAACCTTAAGGCTCTTCTCTTTTGGCATTAAGATAAATAGGACTAGACCCATGTTGCAAATAACATTTGAATTCCACTTCCTTCTTTACCCTTTAGGGAGAACATGACTGCTATGGAGTGATCACATGTGAATGTATAAAGGAAGAAGTCGTTATCTAAATCCAAGTTTCTCATTGTTCATGTAGTATCAATAGAAACCATAATAATTTTGAAAGCATCCTTTCCCATTTGAGTCCATTTGAAATTTGTGTCTTTCTTTATCATTCTTTTTAGAAGTTTGATCATTTTTGCAAACTTTGAAATAGAACTCCATACAAAATTCATCTTTCCAAATAAATATTGCATGGACTTTTTATTGTAAGGTAGGGGAATATAAGTGATGGATTTAATTCATTTAGGATCTATTGATACTGCCATATTTAAATTATGTGCCATAACAATTTACCTTTAATGACAACAAAAAATATTATTTTTGGATTTAATGAAATTTTATACTTTCTACACGTTTTAGAAATGTATTTTAGATGTTAAGAGTGGACAAAACATTTCTTTGAGTACACCATGATATCATTTAAATAGAAACCTATAGTTTGATCAATTAAACCTCTAAAAGTAATGCCCAATGTTGAAAAGTAGCACTAAAATTTACCAAACAAGAAGGCATTTGTTCCCCATTTAGTTTGGAAAGTTGTCTTCTTATTGTCCTAGTTTTTGGTACCAACACATAACTATAACAAAAAATCCCATATTGCAATGAAAGAATTATAGACCCTATAATCACTTGTAATATTTACTCCATGGGAGGAACATGATAATTTCTTTTCTTGGAAGATTCGTTTAAATTTATAAGATTAACACAAAGTGGGATTTATCCAATTTTATCCCTAACTAGCATCAATTTGGCTACCCATTATGGCACATAGGAAAAAATAATTTGGCATCTAACAACTTTTTCAATTCCTTTGCGGAAGTGGCTCCAATGGTTTGGATGAAATTTGTGAATCTTTTACTAAAATGGCTTGGTATCTTTCTTATTTGGTATAACACTTTGAATTATCTTCGTTCATATGATTTATGGTCATCATATCCAAACAAACACATCCTTGTATTGTTTAAACAATTTTAAATAAGCAAGCCTTTCCAATTCAATACAATTAGAGCCAAGCTTTAAATTTTTTGAATATTTTTTAGTTCAAAGATTTCTAACTTCATATTTTATTGAAGAGTTGTTTATTTTGACATTTGTAGCTTTCTTGAATCCGACTTACAAACCAAACAACTTTTTGAGAGTGACAACATGTTTAGGGATTTTGGTTGATTTCAAGTTGTTATCCCTTATGGATAATCTTTTGGATATTTCATAAATTATTCATTACCAATCACAACATCCTAAAATGTATCCTCATTACTAAATAAATTAATCATATATTATTCATCATAAAACATCCTCTAGTTGATAACATTGTCAAGTACATGGGGCCTAAAAATAAAAATAAAAGTGAATTAGTGATAAATATTTTAAAGGCAACAATTGAGAAGCAACATTTATTAAAGAATAATCATCTACATGCCTAGTTCAAGGATTGGATTCAATATTATATGATTCAAATTCCATACCTCTAATTGGTAGTTCTTCAAGTTAGGTGAAGGACAATGTATGGATTTTATTTCACAATCACCAAGAATTTTAATACATTTTACATTTAAATAAAGGAAATTTTTTAGTCCTTATATTTAGCTATGTTGTTGGCACAATCAAACTTAAGTCTGTAGGAAATAATTCTGTAGGTCCCTCGAGTTTAAGAATTATCTATCTCATGTGTTTCTCTTGATCAATATAGATCTTATTTGGCTAACCGTTCCATGATAGTGGCAAGTGAGACCAATTATTAGCAAAATAACCATGTGACATTTGTGACTAGTTGTTGCTTAATAGCAAACCATGAGTTTTCATAATATCAAGCACAACGATATCAATAAGTTTCATAAACTTTGGGATTAGAAGCAACTTCAATTAACACATCTTTGACTTCACCAATTAATTTTACTTCCAACCTACAAAGCTAAATGATATGTGTAGTACATTCGGTAGCCTTAGCATTCAACTTATAACATGCAAAATATGACATGAAATTTGACGATGCCCCTAAATTAACCAATGTTATGTACATTGTGATTGAAATTTTCAAAGGTTAGAAGAAAAGGGAGAGTTTTTTAATTTGATTTATTTTTTTATAATGGTTGCTTTCACTGTTAATTTCTATTTTGGATTAGTAATAATTGTTGATTTATGTCCAAGTTCAATAGGTCTATTAAGATATTTCAATAATAATTCCATCAAACAAGCAGTACTACACAAATCAAACATATATACATTATCAGATTTTCTTCAGCTCGTGTACTATACCATATTTCATTACAACATCAAGTGAATTAGTTATTAAAGGGTTCATAGAAATAGTGATAATTTATTTTTCTTTGAGGATGTGGGTTAAGGAACAATATGAGTACTTGAAGTGGATTCTTCCTTACTTCTAAGATTACAATCACTTATGATTGTTTGGGTAGCATACAGTTCTTCCACCACTTCCTTACTCTTGTCATTGGAACCAAGTAACACATCCCATAGAACTATGGTTGCCTCTTCTTGCCACTCAACATCCTTGCCAAATTCTTCCTTTTCAACCTATTGGGAATAACATTCACACTAATTGCATTCATTGACATATAGCTCCATCATGTTAATGAAATGTAGATATGTTTTTTTGAACGATTAGCTTAACATGCTTTGCAAAATTATCCATAGCTACCTCTTCTAAATTCAAGTTTATATTTCTCGTGGATGTCTCAAATGGTTTCACAAGAATTATGGCTTTTTAAAACAAGTTTTAAAGGTTTTTGAGCTAAGATTCCATCCAAGAATTCTTCTATAAATTCATTGGACAACTTCTTAACAATTTGTTGTAGACTTTCCATGTCTGTAGCATTTTTTCCTTTTCATTTTGAATCAGGTTTAGTTACATCCAATGGTTTCTTAGTATTGGGTATGTTATTTTTTCTTTCAACCCTAGGGTTTCATTTTAGGATTACCATTTTTCTTTGCTACCTTCCTAACTTCTTTGAAAGTTTTATCTAGAATAGCTTTACCAATTATTTTCGCGAACATTATAATGGGTAGTGGTAAAGATGTGGTAAAAACACATGTACATCTTGAGTAGGTGTAGAATCAATTGGAATTGTTTTAATAATGGCTGTAAATATTTGATTAAGATCTTAACTTATTCTTTATTATCCATTTTCATCCTTTTCAATTCCAATCCTAACACAACTAGGGTTCTTTCATCACTAGATTTAGTTACAATTTCTCTTTTGAAAGCATTATGATTTGTTGGACCCAATAGGTAGATTGAAGTACCAAGTAGAAGCTTTATTTTCAAATGTATAAGAAAAAAGATTACATGTTGCATCTTCATTAATTGAATATGTTATGGAACCAACTCACAAAATAGAAGAATAGATAGATCAACGACTTCAAAATAAGCCTCTTCAAGGGGGAAACCTCCTTTACATTACACAAATGAACAATTCTTGGATGATTCAAATGACAAAACCTCATTTCTATATATGCGAGTCTAAGGGGTCCTAATATAATCAAAGTTGACATAACAATAATAATATAATGACACAATAATAACAATAGTGGGGTTTTATGGGGCAAAATAATAACAATGTGGGGACAACAAGGGCACAACAATAACAATAAGGGGCTACAATGACAATATTAATGGGGGAATCACTAGTAGTATCGGGACCTAACTTGCCCCTCTCCTTCAAAAAAGTGTTGTCCTCAACGCTTGAGTAGTTCTAGATGCTTCTGTATAAAATTATCATCCTCCCATGTGGAATATTCAATGGGTAAGTTCTTCCACTTGATGAGATACTCTGAAATTGATCGATTTCGTAGTTGTTGAGTTCTTGTTTCTGTCACTGCTTCAAGTTCCAATATGCTTTTTCCTTCCTTATCAAGTTCTGGAAATATTGTTTGAACTGGGAGCTCGTTAACCTTCTTTAAGCATGAAACATGGAAAATTGGATGCACTTGGGAAGATGCAGGAAGCTCCAATTTGTATGCCATAGTACTAATATTTTGCAACACCTTGTATGGACCATAATACTTTGGTGATAATTTATTATCCTTCTTATCTTTCTTGAGGGACATTTGTTTGTATGGTTGTAGCCGTAGAAATACTGATCCGAATTGGATCCTAAACACTCTCTAAGTTTTCATAAACTCTTCCAAATTATGCCAAAAAGATTCAAGTCTTAGAAAGATCAAGCTATCAGAAGGAATCCTAGTAAAGTTGCAATTGTGATCAACGCAGAGCAACGAGGACCCTTAGTCGAGCGCGCAAACCGTTGGCCCATGGTAACGCGTGCTGGCGCAAATTGGCAAAAACCAGAGGCTAATTCAAGAAACGGGGGTAGTTTCTAATACGCGATTAGCGCGTGTCCCCCTTAGTGAAGGAAAGCCCCGAAGTGCCCAGACCCGAAATGACTATGAAATGAGGAAAAGTAATTAATTTGGTTCTGTGGATTCCACAAAACTGGCAGGATATCGAAAGGCCTCGAGGTGGTAAGTAGTTTCTACCGAGTTCTGCCCGATGCCACACATTGAGTGACACATGTCCGGCTAAAGAGAGAGAAAACCGCTCACATCGGATGGGTAAATGTCATGCTACTTACCCACCCGATATGAACGACGACTGTAGGATTTGGGGGGTCGAGATCAATGGCGGAGGCACGTCCCGATAAATGACCAGATTTGACAGGGTTATAAAGCAAGATTACATGGGATTTGAAGTCCAATGTGGATGGTAAGTTGGCAAAATATTCGTGTTTCATGGGCAATCTTGGAGAAAACGGAAATAACGGCCATTCAAACGTGTCCAAGGAATCTGACACACTCACCCGTTGCAGAATAGGTGGTCACCTCCCTGTGAAGCGTTACACAGTGATGATGATGCAGAACAAGGGAATTCAAACGGATAGTGGTAGAAGAACCAGAATGCCAGGAAGCAGAAACGAACCGACAGAAAGCAGACTGGATTTAAAGCCATGAACTGATAGAAGCAGAGCAGACAACACAGAGGAGAGTTAGTTATACGCAGAAGCTAAGAGCAGAGAACATAGATAAGAAGCCGAGCTGACCTGAAGGTAGCATCGAGCCAGACAGAGGCAGAGAGAGTCAGAGAGTCTGTGTACTCCAGAGAAAGCTTGAGAGGTTCAAGTGAGCTCCTCGGCATAGGCCTGTCATGTATGAGTCTCAAATTGGGCTCATACTACTGTGACCAATAGAGGTCGAGTTTCAGAAAGGAGAGTCTGTGTACTCTAGTCCTACTAACTCAATCTGTTGAGTGAGACTCAAATTGAGTTGACTGTTGTAAAATCTCTGCTTTGAAAACATAATAGAGAGGCCACCACTGAAGGCTGGACCACCCAGGAGCATTGGGTGAACTACTTATTAAACTTATTGTGTTTACATGTTTGCCTATTATGTTTTCTCTAACTGTCCTAGTGTCTATGTATTTCGCAATATTATCGATCCATTGCGTAAATTAACATAGGCACATCCATGCACATGAGTCTTTAATACCTTTAATTCTTTGTCCTGTATAAATTCTAGATCAAGTGGTATCAGAGCTCTAGGTTACCAAGGTTAGACAAGCTTGTGCTGGATTTTGTTGTTGAATGCTAACTAGGTCAAAGCTTAAATTAGGAGAAGAAGAATTGGTTAAAGCTAACCCTGAAATTGGAAGAGTCTATGCTAAGAGGAAAATGTCAGAAGAAAGTCCCTTGGAATCAGACTCCCAATTCATGGATGGTTTCATGACCATGAAAGCCATGGTAGAGAAAACGTATAGAGAATTTAAGAAAGGTAGAGAAGGAGATCCATCAAACTCCAAACAAGATAAAGGAGCAGAAGAATCTCTTCTCCATTATCATTCTAAAGGCAAAGGGAAAGAAGAAAAACTTCCCACGCCTCCTAGTAGCCTGAAAATAAAAATAAGACATCTTTGATTAAATTAGATGTTAAATTTGATTTGTCGATATATGATGGAGAGTTGAATGCAGAAAAGTTGGATAATTGGATTAGACAGATTGATGTTTATTGCAAAGTGCAGAGCATCGATTCAGACAAGAGTAAGATTCAGTCGGCTAGCCTACGCCTTGGAGGCACTGCCTTGGTATGGTGGGAAGGCAGGACACAAGCTAACATGAAGAAACATGGTAAAATTCTTTTTGTCTAGAGTGAATTTGTTTCTGCAATTAAAAAGCAATTTTATAAACTAGCCTATATGCAGCAAGCCATGATGAGCTGGCAAACTCTTCGCCAATTAAAGGGGAAAGGTGTACAAGGCTACACTCAAGAATTTAGGAAAAGAGCTTTGATTCTAGGAATTTCTTTAGACTCACTTGAAACTCTGCTGAAGTATATACGTGGTCTACACAGCTACTTAAGGCACACTATTCTCTTCTTTAATCCCACTAGCATAGATGAGGTATCTGTTCATGCTACACATCTAGAGGCTAGAGGCAAGAATGTGAACCCAGAATTTGGGGGATCATCAAAACCCGTTGCAAGCAAAAGCAAGGAAAAGAGAAAACAGAAGTGGAAAGAAAGCAAGGCAAATACTATACAAAAGACCAAGTCTTCATGCACTCACTGTAAGAAGGATGGGCATGATGATGAACACTACTGGATCCTGCATCCAGAGCTGAGACCCAAGAAGTTCGAGGGCAAGAAGAAGAAGACTGCTGCAGCTATTCAAAAGGATTTGGGGTCAGACTCAGGAGATGAAACAACAATCGCAGCCACATGTATAAAAGGTAAAAATTTTGAAGCGTCTACTAGTAATTCTGCACAATCTACTGATAGTGAAGAAAATGAGAGGAAAAGACATGAGCTTTTTCATATTCAAGTTGTTTCCAAGCATCAAAAGGTTGATACTTTGTTTGATAGTGGCTCACAAGTAAATTTATTTTCTGAAGCCATTGTAAAGAAATTGGGATTACTAACCACACCTCACAAAAAGCCATATCCATTAGGTTAGTTATGTGATAAAGCACAACTACAAGTGACTAGACAACAATAATGAATTCCCTCTTTGTAAATCTTCCTTCAAAGCTTGGAAACCTAGGTTTTCTTTTGGGTCAACATTTCTCGATGAGGTGGAGTTAGATATAGTTCCTTTGGATATATGTGGAATTATTGTAGGAATTCCTTACTTGTATGATAGGAAAGCTATTTTTTATAGAGCTGAGAACAAGTATCAACTCGTTAAAGATGGAATCGAATATATTGTAAGAGCTCAGAAACTAAAGAATAATTATACTCTCATAAACTCAGGGCAAATGAAAAGAATTGTAAATTCATGAAAACAATTCTTACTGATGGTTGTAAGGGAAAGGAAACCTGATAAAACCAATGTATTTGAGGGTTGTGATGCTAAACAACAAGCTGATTTAGAAAAAGTTGTTTTAGAATATGATATACTATTTCAAGAACCTAAAGGTCTGCCACCCAAAAAGGAAATAGTACATGATATTAATTTGCAGCAAGATGCTCCATTGCGTAACATCGGAATGTACAGGTTGTCCGCTTTAGAGAAAGAAGAAATCAAGAAGCAGGTACAAGAGCTGCTCAAGAAGGGGTTCATCAGACCTAGCACATCACCATGTGGGTCTCCAATTGTCTTGGTGAGAAAAAAAGATGGCTCATGGAGAATGTGCATTGATTACTAAGCACTGAATAAGATAACGATAAAAAATCGTTATTCCCTTCCTCGCATAGATGATCTATTAGATCAGTTAAAGGAAGTTGTTTATTTTTCCAAGTTGGACTTGCATAGTGGCTATCATCAGGTCAGAGTTGCAGAGCAAGATGCATGGAAGACTGCTTTCAAGACAAAGCAGGGATTGTATGAATGGTTGGTTATGCCTTTTGGCTTAACTAATGCTCCTGCTACTTTCATGAGAGTAATGAATGATGTACTCAAACCTTTTCTTGATGATTTTTTCATTGTATATTTGGATGACATTCTTGTATTCAGTAAAACATGGGAAGAACATTCAAAGCATGTTAAGCATACTCTAGATGTTTTGAAAAGAGAAAATCTTTATGTTAAGCTCTCAAAATGTGAATTTGGCAAAACATCTTTGAATTATTTGGGTCATATTGTAGGGGGTGGTGAATTGAAGATAGATCCCTCTAAGGTTGCAGTCATTGTAAACTAGCCTAAACCCAAAACTGCTACACAAATTAGAAGCTTCTTAGGGGCAGCACAGTATTGGAGAAAGTTTATTTCTAGCTTTTCCTTAATTTCAGCTCCCTTACATGCTTTAACAGGATTGAACAAGGTGTTTCAGTGGGGAGGCAAACAGCAGAAAGCCTTCGACACCTTGAAAGAAAAAAATAGTACAGCACCAATACTAGCACTGCCCGATCTTGAAAGACCATTTGAGATTGAAACGGATGCCAGTGACTATGCCATGGGAGCAGGGTTGATGCAGCACCGTAAACCCAAATGTTATCATTCTGAGACATTTAATTCTGCAATAGTTAACTATCCCACATATTATAAAGAATTGTATGCATTAGTACAAAGTGTGAAAAAGTGGAAACATTATTTAAGAGGCAAAGAGACAGTTATACATACTGATCATCAACCACTTCAATATTTACACTCCCAAATTAAGTTGCAGCAATCAAGACACTATAGATAGATGGGTTTTCTACAACAGTTTCATCTAGTCATCAGATATAAAAAGGGCATACACAATAAAGTTGCAGATATGTTGTCCAGACCAATCACAAATGCATCTACTATACTTAAGCATAATTCAGTATTGCATGAAAGTTACATTGAACAATATGCTCAAGATATAGATTTTAAAGATGTATATGCAACTTTAAGTCATGGCAAACAAGTAGGAGAATTAGATTATCATGTTAAGGACCAACTCTTGTATCATTTTGGAAAGTTATGCATTCCACAAATTGAAAGAGTAAAGATAATTCAAGAGGCACACACTTCTCTAATATCAGGTCACTTTGGTGTAAGTAAAACAGTTGCACAGCTGCAAAGATTTTTTTATTGGCCAAAAATGAATGAGACAGTTTCTAGATATGTAAGAGAGTGTACTATGTGTGCTAAAAGAAAGCCCATCAATAGAAAACTAGGCTTGTACACTCCACTACCAGTTCCTTCTCATCCTTGGGAAAGTGTTTCCATGGACTTTGTTGGGGGATTGCCTAAATCTAGAAAAGGTCATGACTATTTATATGTTGTTGTGGATAGGTTCAACAAAATGTGTATTTTAATACCTTGTAACAGACAGATTACAACTAAACAAACTACAAAGTTGTTCTTTCATCATGTATGGATTCATTTTGGATTACTCACTTCCATTATATCTTATCAAGATACTTGATTTGTTGGGAAATTTTGGTAAGGTTTGTGGGAATTGATGGACACCAGACTAAAAAAGAGCACAGCCTGCAAACAGATGGCCAAACAGAAGTAGTCAACAAGGCAGTGATCCAATTGCTCAGAGGCCATTGCAACAAGCATCCCAAGCTTTGGGATGAACATTTATGTTATGTGTAGCATGCTTACGACCGAGCTAAACATTCTTCTACACAAAGATCCCCTTTTAAGACCTATTTTGGTTTCACACCAAGGTCTCCCTTGGATTTTGTCTTCGGTAAAGACATAACGGTTGATGGACACAGTGATGTCGACAAGGCAACCAAGTTCATAGAACAAATCCAAGAGATTCACCAGGCAGTATAGGAACAACTGGAAAAGATCCAAGCCAAGTACAAGGCAAGGCATGACGAGCATTGGATGGAGCATAGTTTCCAAGTTGGTGATCAAGTCTGGCTGTATATCAGCAAAGACAGAATGCAAGGTGAAGGTAAGAAGCTGAAGCAAATAAGGTATGGACCTTTCAAGATACTTGAGAAAATTGGTGAGAATGCTTTTCGCCTTGATTTACTAGCTTACATGCACATCTACTCAGTTGTTAATGCAGACATCTTGAGACTATTTGAACCTTCATTAATTGAAGATCGTGAAGAGCAGAATCAATTGCCTTCTATTGATGATTTGTTACCTGAATATCTTAATGAATTGCAGGAAGATACAGTTCTAGACAGGAAGGTGAGAACTACACGCAGAGGGGATGTTGAGTACCTCAGGATTGGACTCAAAGGTTCAAAACCAAGCAGTGCGAAATGGATAGAAATTGGGCAAGCGAGGAATCAATACCCTCACTTGATTGATGCTTAAAAATAAACTTTTGGTGGTCCAAAAGCTTTTTCAGTGGGAAGGCCGTGATCCGAATTGGATCCTAAACACTCTCTAAGTTTTCATAAACTCTTCCAAATTATGCCAAAAAGATTCAAGTCTTAGAAAGATCAAGCTATCAGAAGGAATCCTTGTAACAGTTGCAATTGTGATCAGCGCAGAGCAACGAGGACCCTCGTTCGAGTGCGCAGACCATTGGCCCATGGTAATGTGCGCTAGCACAAATTGGCAAAAACCAGAGGCTAATTCAAGAAATGGGGGTAGTTTCTGATACGCTAAAGTGCTAATCGCGTATTGCAGGGCGTCCCCCTCAGTGAAGGAAAGCCCCGAAGTGCCCAAACCTGAAATGACTACAAAATGTGGAAAAGTAATTAATTCAGTTCTATGGATTCCACAAAACGGTAGGATATCGGAAGGCCTCGAGGCGGTAAGCAGTTTTAGTCGAGTTCCACCCGATGCCACACATTGAGTGACACGCGTCCAACAGAAGAGAGAGAAAACCGCTCACATCGGACAGGTAAATGTCATGCTACTTACCCGCCTGATATGAACGACAACCGTAGGATTTCGGGGGCCCAGATCAATGGTGAAGGCACGTCCCGATAAATGACTGGATTTGACAGAGTTATAAAGCAAGATTACATGGGATTTGAAGTCCGACGTGGACTATGAGTTGGCAAAAGATTCGTGTTTCACGGGCAATCTTGGAGCAAACGGAAATAACAATCATTCAAATGTGTCTAAGGAATCTGACACACTCACCCGTTGCAGAATAGGTGGCCACCTTCCTATGAAGTGTTACACAGTGACGATGACGCAGAATAGAATAATTCAAATGGACAGCGGCAGAAGAACCAGAATGTCGGGAAGTGGAAACGAACCGACAGAAAACAGACTGGCTTTAAATCCATGAATTGACAGAAGTAGAGTAGACAACACAGAGGAGAGTTAGTTAGACACAGAAGCTAAGAGCAGAGAACAAAGAGAAGAAGCTGAGCTGACTTGAAGGCAACATCGAGCCAGACAGAGCCAGAGAGAGTTAGAGAGTCAATGTACTCCAGAGAAAGCTTGAGAGGTTCAAGCGAGCTCCTCGGCATAGGCCTATCATGTATGAGTCTTAGATTGGGCTCATACTACTGTGACCAATAGAGGTCAAGTTTCAGGAAGGAGATTCTGTGTACTCTAGTCCTACTGACTCATATCAGTTGAGTGAACTCAAATTGAGCTCACTGTTGTAAAAACTCTACTTTGAAAACCTAATAGAGAGGCCACCACTGAAGGCTGGACCAGGAGACGTAGCCCAGGAGCATTGGGTGAACTCGTTATTAAACTTATTGTGTTTACATGTTTGCCTATTATGTTTTCTCTAACTGTCCCAGTGTCTATGTATTTCGCAATCTTATCGATCCATTGCATAAAGTAACATAGGCACATCCATGCACATGAGTCTGTAATACCTTTAATTCTTTGTCCTGGATAAATTCCAGATCAAATACCTAGTCACCTACATCAAAACTTCTTTCGCTGCGATGTTGATTAGCTTGTTGTTTCATTCTATTCTGCGCCAAAGTGAGGTTATCCTTTAAGAGTTGGAGAACCTGTTGTTGATGCTCGATGTGATCTTCCACTGCTTAAACCTTAGAATTTTCTCTTAAAGATGTTGTGATGGATGGTGGATGATATCCATAAAGTGCCATAAATGGGGTCATTTCTGCTGTAGTATGGAAGGAAGTGTTATACCACCATTCAGCTAGAGGCAACCACTTGACCCATTATGTTTATTTATCAAATGCAAAGAAATGAAGATATCCTTCCAAACTTTTGTTCACTAGCTCAGTTTTCCCATCAGATTGAGTATGATAAGATGAACTATGAGCTAACTTAGTACCCAAACAAGAAAATAATTAAGTCCAAAAAATTCCAGTGAAAATGGGATCTCCGTCGCTTACAATAATATTTGGGTTTCCATGTAGCTTTTGAATTGTTTCCATAAATGCAGTAGCAACTGTACGAGCTTTAAATGGATGAGATAATGAAACAAAGTGTGCATGCTTGGTAAGTCTGTCAACCACCACCATGATGACAATCTTTCCTTCAGAATTGGGTAAACCTATGATAAAATCCATTGAAACCTCCTCCCAACGTTGACTTGGAATGGATAAAGGTTGTAACAGACCCGAGGTCTTAATTGTCTAAACTTTATTTTGTCGGCAAACCAAATATTCTGCCAAAAATCTTTGAATATCAGATTTAAGGTCATCCCAAAAAAATTCCTTCTTAACCCTATGGTAAGTTTTTAAAAATCCTGAGTGCCCTCCTAAGGGAGAGGTGTGCAATTCCAGAAGAATCTTTTGTTTGAGTTGGGAATTCTTATAGAGGTATAAGTGATCTTTGTACCATAACGAATCATATTTCTAGGTAATTGTATCAGATGTACTGGGATCTTGTCGCAACTTTTGAATGAGTGCCCACACTTCTTCGCCATTCTTCCATTCATCCCTTGCTTCGTTTATCCAATAGGGTTGGATGATAGAGATGGCACAAAGAAATGCTTTCACATCCTCATCCTTTCTTGAGAGTGCATCTGCAACAACATTTTGCTTCCCTTTTCTGTAGATGATTTTAAAGTCATAACCCAACATCTTTGTGTCCCATTTTTGATGCTCTTCTGAAGATAATCTTTTTTCTAAAAAGTATTTAAGACTATCATGATCCGTTTTTTACCTTGAAGTGTCTTCCCATTAGGTAAGGTCACCATTTCTTAAGTGCATGTAGTATTGCCATCATTTCCTTCTCATAAATAGCTTTGTGTAAATACTTTCCTTTGATTGGACGACTTTCAAAAGCAATGGGTCTTCCTTCTTGCATTAAAATAGCGTCAATCCCATTTCCTGAAGCATCACATTCCACAATAAAGGTTTTTGTGAAGTCTGGCATAACTAAGATCAGTGCTTGGCACATTGCCTCTTTAAGATATTCAAAGACCTTCGTTGCTTCTGAAGTCCAAGAAAATGCATCTTTCTTCAGTAATGTTATTAGATGTGCTGCTATTTCCCATAATTCTTAATAAACTTGTGATAATACCTTTTCAACCCGAGAAATCCTCGCAGATGCTTTATGGATGTGGGGATTTTCCATTCCTTAATGGCTTTAATTTTGCTAGGGTCTACCTTAACACCTTCATGTGATCCAATATGACCCAGATATTCCACCTCATGTACTCCAAAGAAACATTTGGAGGTTTTTGCATATAATTGTTTCTCCTCCAATAGTTTGAGAACCCTGTCAACATGTTGAACTTGATCCTTCCAAGTCTTGTTATAGATTAGTATATCATCAAAAAATACTAACACAAATTTTCTAAAAAAGGGTTTGAAAATGGAATTCATCAAACCTTGAAATGTAGAAGGTGCATTTGTAAGGCCAAAAGGCATGACCAAAAATTCATAATGACCCTCATGAGTTATAAATGTTGTTTTCAGAATGTATTCAGTTTTCATTCTGATTTGATGATATCTTGAACGAAGATCCAACTAGGTGAAGTAAATTGCTCCATGTAATTCATCCAATAATTCATCAATGACAAGAATGGGAAATTTATCTTTAATAGTGAGCTTGTTAAGCTTCCTATAATCTGGACACATGTGCCATGATCCATCCTTCTTGTGCACCAATACTACTGGAGCAGAGAAACAATTTTGACTATGTTGAATTATACCAGCCTCTAACATTTCTGCAACCATACGTTCAATTTCACTCTTTTGGGCATAGGGATATCTGTAAGGCCTGATGTTTGGAGGAACACTTCCTGGAATCAAATGAATAGCATGATCATGATCACGAATAGGTGGGAGGTCTTTGGGAGTCTCAAACACCTTGGAATGATCATCCAAGACTTTTTTGAGATCTGGAGAAAGAGATGATTTCAATGTGTGAACTTCTAGTGAACATAATTGTGCAATTGCACCTTGTTGTTCTTTCTTTAGAAGCTTTTTCATACCGTAAGAGATGATTATCTTTCCCAATTTGCCTGCGATACCCCTTAATTCAAATTCCTTTCCTTCCCAACAAAATTTCATGAAAAGTTCTTGAAAATTGAAAACTATCGTACCCAAAGATTGTAGCCATTGGACTCTTAGTGCAACATCAACACCACCCATTTGAATAGAAAGCATAGGACTATTCAATACATATTCTCCCATGGATAGCTTGATATTATGGCACTTTCCAGAGCAATTTATGGTTCCTCCATTTGCAACCATCACTTGACACTCTGGTGCTGGATATAGGAAGCAATTCAATTCCTTAGATATCTTGCAATGAATAAAATTATGGGTACTACCTGAATCAATCAACATTATTACCCTTTTCTTCTTGATATGCCCTTCCATGTCTTTCTTCCAATCTTCAATGTTGTCTTTCATACCATTGATGCCATTCTTCAAACCATCCATCTTAGCTTATGTTGCTTTTTGTGAGAGAGAAATTTGATGCACTTGGTCTCGTAATTTTGATATATCATGTTGTATTTCTTCCTCTTCTTCATGTGTCATAGTAGAGCTTTCGAGTTGTCATTTTCTTTCTTTGAGGCATCAACTAGTGATAATTTTCTTCACTATTCCCTTTTAATCACTTCAAACTAATTTTCCAAACAAAACTTATGCAAATTTTTAAAAAGACTACACACCTTTATTTATTTATTTGTAGGAGCTTGATATTGAATCTGATGTATCTTTGAAATTTAGGATCTCCAAGGTCTGAAATTGCAAACTGTGGTATCCCTTTGAGTCCTCTTTCCAACGCCACCAGTCTAATCGAAATTGGATTCTCCAAGAAAGAGTTATGTTGAACCTCCCAAGATGACCTGATTATACACTTTTTTAGTAGAGCGAACTTGTACGAAGTGCCACATGTCACTGTTTCAACCTTTAGACCTGAAAATGATGCACATAAAACTACAGTATGTCCTCTTTATATACCTTCTTACGAAATTTCAATCTGATACTCAGAGAGAAAGTTATGATGATTTTCCCACGGTCACCTATTTGGGATGTAATTCAGGATCCTACAAAAACCCTAACTTCCTTGGATCATATCTCCGAAAATATAGCTATAAAAGCTCTGAAATTTGGCCCGGAGGGTCATCAATATTTCTTCTCAAATTACTTTTTTTTTTCAGCTTTTGAAACGTCGTATAAAAAAAGTTATAGCGAAAATGCCACGATGACCTTTTTGGAGTAGCAAAACCCTAGAATCCAAAGCTCTAATACCAAATGTTATGCAACCATCTCACAAAATAGAAGAACAAATAGATCAACGACTTCAAAATAAGCCTCTTCGAGGGGGGAACCCCATTTAAATTACACAAATGAACAATTCTTGGATGATTCCTATATATAGGAGTCTAAGGGGTCACAATATAATCAAGGCCAACATAACAATAATAATATAAGGGCACAACAATAACAATAGTGGATTTCTATGGGGCAGAATAATAACAATGTGGGGACAACAGGGGCACAACAATAACAATAAGGGACTACAATGGCAATAATAATGGGGGAATCACTAGTATTATAGGGACCTAACAGAAGAACTATAATTTATCAGGTTTGAATTTAGGCAACAAATGTTCTATGTGTTTAAATGAGCCATGAAGTTAGCTTGGGCTAACCAAGAAATTTGGTTCTAGTTTCAACTTTTCCTAAACACCTACATTCACTTTTTGTGTGTGTGTGTGTTCTGCATCAATACTTATTGTATTTTTTAATCATAAATTAGCAATTATAGTTAAGCCATTTGTGTAGTGGGTATGTCTATCTTCATGGATTTTTATAAGATGTGATCTACAATGGACGAAAAATGTCCTCTAGTGAGCGTTCAAATGATAGAAGTTATTTTTCTGCCATCAACAATGAGAATCTGCAGACCTTATTGCTCTGCATGCTTTCTTTCTTTTCTTCATTCATTTTCTTTTATTTTCCTTCTTTCCTCTTTTTGCTAGCATATTCTTTTGATCTTGTTTTTTCCTTAGTTGTAACTCAATATTTAGCTTCTAACTTTGATGCTTGATCTTATTCTTCCTTGAAATTTTTATTCATTTTGTCTTCTTGTCTCCTTTCTTTCTTCTACCTCAACTCCACCTTTTTCTTTGGCCATTATTTTAACCTTACTTTTTTATACAAATACCTATTGAGCTTTAGCTTCTTATTTATCTTGTTTCTTTTTAATTTCCTCTTCTTGAATTTGTCCCCCTTATATTCCTTGATTATGTTGTTGCATTTAGATATGCATTTCTTCATAAAAAGTGATCTTCTTTTCAATTCTTCCTCCATTCAATTCTCATGATTGTAAGGCCAAGTGAGGATTGCAATGATCCTATGAAACTATATTCTCAATTCATTTATTTATATATTCTTAAAAACTTGTAACTCTCATTACCTTTACTTCCAATTTAGAAAATTTATGATTAGTTACCATACAATCCTATGTAAAGAGGATAAGGTGAACATGTTTTGTCTTTTTTTGCTTTTTTGTTTTTTTGTTTTTTGTTTTTTTGTTTTTAATGTAAAAAGAGGCATTGAAACCATAAATTTTTTTTGATATGTTATTTCATTGGTAACTAACTTATCTGGTACATACTAAGGTAAAAGTTGTGGAGATTTAGTTGCTCTATCGATCCTCATATAGGTGTTTTCCTCATTTACATATTGGTTCCCTATCATGCTCACAATGTACATAGCTTATTCCAATAGCCCAAGAGACAATTTGTCAAAAATTATTGTATAAAATGGGGCCAAGAAATTATCATAAATCACAGTGTATTCCCTCATGTACGTGTGAACCCATAATTCTTGGTAGTATAATTGAACATGGGATTCAATTGAATTCCATCTCCATCCCATTCTTGGAAAGGCATTGCAATATATATGGTATTAGATATGAGGACATGTAAAACTTCAAAAGGGTTTCTTGGAATATGATATTTAACACTAACTATTGTATCCATTATTGAGAGGAAGGGATAGAATAATATTTGATGATTTATACCTCTTTTTCTAGAGTTTACAATAATGGCACCCAAAATTCTTTGAAATAGGCGGCATCTTTCTCCCAATACAATTTGTGACCACTGTTACAACAAACATGTAGGGCTCCCTAAGGTTGGTGGTGGAGTAAATTTAGTATAGTAACTTAAGATTTGAATGACTTCTATTCAATCCACCATTTACTTAGCACCTTTCGATAATTCTTGGACATATCAAATTCTTCCATCCATGTGTTAGTTATAACAACTTCCAGCCTTGGAAAATTATAATAAGTCTCCAAAGTACCATGCTAGAAGAATGTAAAGCATCTTTCATATTATTCATTGTTTATCATCATATTCTCCAAGTTTGCATGGTCTACGATTGACTTCACCATCTATGCATAAGCCATAATGCTAGGATTGGCAGCTACACTGTGAATGTAAAATGTTTGAATGTTCATATATTCATTTGTATCCAAATCTTCATCTTTTGGTGTGATATGTGATTTGGCCTCATTTCCTTGTGGAACATTTTGAATATTTATCCTCATTAAGGATTATTCCACAATTCGACATTGTTGGAGGTGTCTAAGCAAATATGATTGTGGGGATCATTAGGCTATATTCCCATGGATATGCCTTCTACCTAATGTAACACACCTAACCCCCTTAATGTTGGAATTTGGGTTGTGGGGCATAACTAGACTCAACCTTCAAGGTTTATTATGAAGACAAAGTTATCAAATTTCCTCTTTCTGCTAGCACCTTAAATCACAATTTTGATATTTCCATCATCTTCTACTCGTTGAGAGCTTTCCAACAGTATAAATTTCATCTCATTATGAGCTATGGGCACAAATTTATGTCCACTTGAAAGTATTACCCTTTTAAGGCCAAATTAGCATATGTACAAGCCATGTGGTTGACACGTGGCGACCCTTGGTCCATGTCCTTGGCCCGCTTATCATATTAGAGCCCTTACCATATCAACATTTTCTATAAAATGTGCCTTGCCCAAATACCTTAGGGTTCTAGAATTTCAACAAACTAGTAGGTATGAAACGTTGATATGCCAATATACCAAAGTTATAAATTTGCAATATGTCGTTATGGATATATCCATGATCCTCCAATATTCCACAATGTTGATATGATGCTATCCTCCAATATGCCAATATGGTTAAAATATCCCAATATCTCGATATAGTGATATCCCAACACAAAATACCTGGATATCAATGAATTCTCTATAACTGCAAATCTTTGCAATCTCTCTATAGGGTGGTGGCTAGCTTAGCATGGTACCTCATATATTTTACATGAAATCACAGTTTGACATGTGGTAAAAGCTTATGTATCCCCTACCATGTGGCTTTCCTAATGTGTATAATAGAATAACGAGATATCAAAGATTTTCCATAGTAAAACCCTTACGAAAATATCTATATGTTGATATATCGACATGACAACTCATCATGCAACATCATTCTTCAACATCAAATCATCACCTAATGTTGGTAGATGTTGATGTGTCCCTATTCATGTGGCATTGTTGATGCGTGCCCCATGTCACTCATATTTGCCTAGCTGGCATGCAAAAAACACCAAATATGGGTGACATATGTCCTCCACCTAGAACTGTCACATCATGTTTTCTAACATCACCATAATGTCATCCCTTGAAAATCTTGTTGCTCTAATACTCCAAGTCCATCAATTAATGCACTTAGTTAACAAAATTATGGCCGTCAGGTGATAATTCGATAACCAAAGCCGTATTATACTGGACAACTCCCAAAGGGAACCTCTTTATTTCTTTTGAAGTTCGATATCCTGATAAGCCCTCCTTCCACCTAACTCTTGGTCCCAACTCTTGTCAATCCATGTGACCAGGGGATAAGGCCAAGGCTTCTAAACTCCATATTTCATGAAGTAAACTGAGATCTACCTAATTACTCCCAATAATTTTGAGCTCTTCATCCCCTTCCAATATTAACAAAATTTTCTACCTTTAATAAGACAAGCTTCAAACTTCTTCATCTCCATCACTTACACAATATAGAGGTTGCATGTTGGCTTACCTATAATGGCCTAAAGTGCCTTAAGCACCTACTAATCATACAAGTCTCACTTAATTGTTATAGTACACACAATGACTCAACATGACAACATTCATGAGACCATAAATAAATACAACCATTACATCCAAAGCTAAACTCCCAATTTAAGCATGTACAACACACAACAATCATTAATAACACACATGAAAGGATTTCATTACATACACCCTTCAAATTCATAAAAGGAATGCATATCAACATTCAAGCAAGCCATGTTAGTTACTCAACTCACTAATCATACTTACTCAATATAACATTACAACAATTTTCAGGTTGTCATTATATACATACACATTGTACTAGCATGGGATTTAAACATGAAACATGGAATAAAATTAATATTTTATTTAAAAGGAAATAAATACACTTATATCTTCCATTTGAAATTATTGGAAACTAAAGAGGGGTCAACAACTCTCCACCCAATGTAGGCACAACTACACTCCAAGTTTCTTGCAAGGAGCCACCCTTGAGTTAGATCCAATGAATGAAGGATGCATCACTTAGGGAATTTCAACAAAGGGTCAATTCAGGGTATAGATTTTGAAGGGGATTCTCCTTCACTTATAGGAAATAAGGATACTACCTATCAAGCACAAAATAACAACAAAATATGGCCACTAAAGGTCTGCACAACAGAAAAGGAAATCCCTACACTACTTCCTGTGGTGCCTTAATGCCTCTTCTATTTAATGATTCATGTGCACTAAAATAACCAAATAGTTTAGTTCCTCTCAATATAACCGACTCAGGCTTAGGGCCTCCTCATTGGTTTCCTTACCTAACATAATTTAATAATGGAATCTATAGTCCAGCTTCCAAACATAAGTATACAGTTTGTGTATGCACAATGGTTTAGGGTTCATTCTTAGTCTCCTTTTAATAGTAGTATGCAACGCCACTTCCCTTGTCCCTAATGACTATAATGGCTAAACTCCCATCCTCATGAGTGTTGCCTCACTTATGAGAGGTCTAGGGTCTCTTCTTGGCCCATGAAGTCAATTGGGACTTTGTCATATGGTACATAGTTTATGTTATATACCTAGGGGGGATAATATGGGGTACCAAGGGAGGTACCCAAGGTAATAATGTAATAATGGGATGGGCCATAGTAATAAATAAGGTGGTTAACCCATGTCATGTAAGGGACCACAAGTAGTTAATAATAATGTAATGGGCCCATGGTATTAGTTGATGGTATGAGGGAACCATGGTAATGACCCATGGTATTGTATGTATGAGGCCTATATAGAGGCTAGAGACTCCACATGAATATGAAGATGAAGAGAAGTATTATTGTATGAACAGGCATATGGCTTGTGGAGTGCTCTCCTTCCTTAAGGAGTGAATGTATGGTGTTGCCCTACCATAAGGGTTTTGAGATCAATAAAGAAGCATTTCTATCTGTTTCTATCTTATTGTTCTTGGGTTTATTTCTGTTATCATATATTTTTGGTATTATATCTACAACAATTGGTATCAGAGCCACAACAATTGGTATCAGAGCACTTTCTTGGGCACAAAAGTGGAGAATTTTTTTTCATTTTTGCAGGGTTTCTGGGGCGGCGAATTTGCAGATCAGATCTATACGTTTTGGTGCTAGATCTGTAGAATCTAATTGCAGATCTGTATTCCTTGTGACAAAATACCCAAATTCAAAAAAAAAAATCAGTTGAATCGAAGTCCAGATGAAAGAGATATCACTGATTTAAAAATCAGTGGGGTTGCAGACAATTTTCAGGGCAGCGAGTTTTGCAGTGCAGATATAGAAGTCCTGGTGCAATATCTACAAGATCTAATTGTAGATCTGGAATCTTTGTGAAAAAACACCTAATTTCAAAAAAAAAATCAGTCGAATCGGAGTCCGGATGAGGGAGATATCGCTGATTTAAAATCAGCTCTTTTTGCAGAAATTTTGGGTGACGGCGGGAGAGTAGCAGCGCAGATATGGAATTCTAGTGCCCGGATCAGGATTTCTATCACATGGGCAGATGCAGAATGATTGCTCCATTTCTAAAAACAGGTCATAATAAGGATTCTGAGCAATATTGACGAAACTGTGACAATTACACATTTTCGCCAAGTAAGTGAATTTTTTCCAAACCATTCATGGCTTCTAGCAAGGATCTATATTTTACAGGAAAAGATGATGGTCCTACTATTGAAGAATTGATACAAATATACAAGTCCAAATTTGGGACACCAAGTTGTGGGACATTTTGGAAGTTTCAAATGCTGTCTAACTTTAGAGGTGAGGCTCAAAAATGGAAATTATTACTTGACTACGAGTGGTTGAACAAAATTTCAGATGCAGAATTTGAAAAAGTCTTTTTGGACAAATGGTCTCGGGCTAGGAAAAAGGAGAATGAGACACATAAGGGGTTAATTCCTACAGGTATATCCTTATTGCAGATTCATGGATTGCTTCAGAAAGAGAAGATCATTGTTTCTATCAATCCTAGTTGTAAACATAATTTTATCAGTGTTAATTTGGCAAAAAAATTGTAAGTCCCACCAAAACAAATTGAACATACACAGGTTGATAATGAGGATGTTCAAGTGTACAAGGATTTGAAGATTTCTATGGATAAATATGTGTTGCATGGTGATTTTTATGCTTCAGAGATGGATAATATGGATGTTGTTTTGGGATATCCTTAGATGGAATCCGTGGATACTATCAATATTAATGTGCAGAAGAAATTCCTGAAGCTATGGTATAAAAAGAAGAAAATTACATTACAGGATATTTCCATCCATAAACAGGTAGAACACATGGAGGCTGAAGCAGAAGATGTTCAAGGGACTGACATATCAGATGATGAGCCTTTGATGATCGACAATCAAACACAAACAGAGGCTGCAGAAGAAAAGGTTACAGGTGATGATACATCAGAGGAGGGCTCAGTGGTTGAAGTCATATTGAAAAAGAAGACACCACAACAGGCACCACAGCAGGGTGAAGTCAAGCAAAAGCCATCGTGGGTTAAAACTTCAACATATCATCACCCACATCACCCCGCAAGACAACCATCATGGAAACCAAGTAGTCACATGATGGATAGAAAGGAGAGACGATCCACCTACTACACATCAACACAGAAGAGCTGCCACGGTCAATTTCCATCTCAAGCGAGCGAGGCACCAGCGAGATCGAGGGTTCACCTTTCTCTTGGATGGCTAGATGCACGTGCATGGTATCAGTGGACTACTCTTTTGAGTAGATCTTATTATTTGTGTTCTTCCCATGTTTCGGGGACGAAACATGCTTAGGGGGGTGGAATGTTATATACCTAGGGGGATAATATGGGGTACCAAGGGAGGTACCCAAGGTAATAATGTAATAATGGGATGGGCCATAGTAATAAATAAGGTGGTTAACCCATGTCATGTAAGGGACCACAAGTAGTTAATAATAATGTAATGGGTCCATGGTATTAGTTGATGGTATGAGGGAACCATGGTAATGACCCATGGTATTGTATGTATGAGGCCTATATAGAGGCTAGAGACTCCACATGAATATGAAGATGAAGAGAAGTATTATTGTATGAACAGGCATATGGCTTGTGGAGTGCTCTCCTTCCTTAAGGAGTGAATGTATGGTGTTGCCCTACCATAAGGGTTTTGAGATCAATAAAGAAGCATTTCTATCTGTTTCTATATTATTGTTCTTGGGTTTATTTCTGTTATCATATATTTTTGGTATTATATCTACAACAATTGGTATCAGAGCCACAACAGTTTACACTTGGGCAGTCTGGTACCTCCTTCCCCATCTCTCTCATAATTGCTTTGGAAGTTGGTAGTTCAAATATAACATTAGGGGTCAGAATTATTAATCTCAAGAAAGATATGAAACTTCCCAATCCCCCTTACAAGCTTCCTTAAGAAATATATCCTTTTAGACATTGGGATTTGTATAGGTTTCTCCTCCTCTTCAACTTCAACAGTTTCAAATTTAATTTAATAGGCTATTTACATCAAACATGTAAAGCTATTCATGCTAGCCCTTCAACATTGTCATTCGTCAATTACATTTACAAAACTTGGAGATTAGAAAAGGGATACTACACTTGAGGCTTCTTCTTTTTGGGGATTTTTCTCCTCGGGGCCATATAAAAATGTTTTGCATATCACCAATATCAACAATAGAGCACATTTTATAGGTTAGGAAAAAATATTAGATTCTTTAAGGTGGGTAAGTCTATGAAAAACACTATGTTAGTTATTTGCTAATTAATGGATTTTGTATTTAAGCTCCCATGTCTATGCTTAATTAAGGGTGTGTAGTTTTTAAAAATTTCACAAGTTTTGTTTGAAAAATTAGTTTGAAGTGATTCAAAAGGTATAGTGAAGCATAATTATCATTAATTGATGCCCCAAAGAAAGAAAATGGAAACACCTAATAATCAACCCGAAATCTCTACTATGACACGTGAAGAAGAGGAAGAAATACAACATGATATATCAAAATTAGGAGACCAAGTGCAACAAATTTCGCTCTCACAAAAAGTAACAAAAGCTAAGATGGATGGTTTGAAGAAAGACATGGAAGATTTGAAGGACGGTTTAACAAAGTTGCTACAAGAAATACTTCCTAATGGAGGAAAGGTAGTAGACGAAACTCATGATGAGAACAAAAGAAATGTTAATCATGATTTCATAGACTCTAATGTTGGATTGAAGACCCACCATATTCCAAATATTGATATGAGGAAGTTTGATGCCAAGGATCCCGTAACATGGATACTACAGATGGAGCAATATTTTGATCTCCATAATGTGAAAAATACACAAAAGGTATGCATAACAACTTTATATTTAGAACCCAAACAATTTGTATGGTATCAATGACTTTGATCTTGTAAACAAATTGTCACTTGGTCAATTTTTACGAAGGAAATGATAGCACATTATGAGGATACAAAGAGCAACACCTTCTTTAGTCAATTGATAAATCTCAAACAAAAGGGCTCAATGGTGGAGCACATTGAGGACTTCCAAAAATTGAATATAAGGGTAAATGATATTCCAGAGGAGCATAGGATTGATGTCTTCATAGGGACTTTAAAGGATAACATCCAACATGAGGTTCGCCTTTGGGAACCTTATTCATTGGAGAAGGCATTCAGGTTGGTAAGAAAAATTGAAAGAAAAATTATGACATCAATTACTGATAATTATGCTTCACTATGCCCTTTGAATCACTTCAAACTCATTTTTCAAACAAAACTTATGCAAATTTTAAAAACTACACACCTTTTTTAAGTTCATGATGGAAGAATTCAACTTCTTGCATGGGATTACACCTAATCTTAGCCTCATTCATATTCTAAGGTCAAATAGAAGTAAAGCTCGACTTTATCTCAAATTACATAGATCGTTCACATCGATAAGTGAATTGGATAATGTTGTAATGACTGTAGGCTTAGGCAAGCTACTTTAATTTTGTGCGGAATGGAGTGACAACATTAAATTTTGAGGTTTGAATGTTAAGGTCATGGGAAATTCATTTAAACAATGATTATTTTATGGATAGAATGGGGCTTTCTAGGCTTGCAAACATATGAACTATTGGTAACAAGTAGGCAAATCATGTGAATGAATGATAGTATCATGTGAAGAGGAACCTTCTTAGCTTCGTTCATACCCATATACCATTACAAAATGTATAATTCTAATCAAAATTTAGCTTTAAAAGCAAGGAAAATCCAACACATTTGAATCTCATAAAGGGGCTACAGGCCTACTTAATAGGTGTTGACCAAAGCTCCAGTGATTTGATGAGAGAACTTTAACAATTCAAATTTTGAGAAGATCCTTGAAAGCTCACATATGCTTGGGGATTATAAATTAAACGTTTATCTCTTTGATTTCTCAAAATGATTAAAAATCGCATATGCTCCCATTCAAATGTTTTATTTCCTTCAATAGACCGTAGTTGCATATCTACTTCATTAATTGTGAACGTGGGGGTATTATTTCAAAAGTAGGTGAAAGATTGTGTTTGACCTATTACATTCAATTTGAAGGGTTCCATGCATGTCACATTAAGTGCGTACGTTCAAATTACAATAGGTTCCCAACCACCATAGGGAGCTTTCAAAAGAAAATGTTTTGACGTTCTTGATAGACCATTGGCTTGTGTGAAATAAGATCTTTTAAAAGTCCCCATTGAATTGTTGGGAGAATTTTAAAGAGGAGGTGATTGAATTTTTTTGAAATGAACCTAGAGATTGTTGGGAGAACTGAAAAGAGGATATTATGAAAGACCCCATGTGAATCATCAAGGGTTTACTAAAGAAAATTTATTAAATGTCCTTGATAAACTATCAAGGGCATTCCAAAGAAGTCTTTTCAAAGGAGATTGATAGGCCAACACGTGGGCCAAAAAGATTTAAATTAGAGAGAGATACAATGCAACATTGAGATGTTCAAGGGAATAATCTTTTTTTGAAGGGGCTTGATAGGCCATTGGGGGTACTCAAAATAAGATCTTTCAAAACTTCTCAACTTTTGAAAGGTTCTAATAAATCATTAAGACAATTCGAAAATAGATAATTAAAAACAAATTGGTGGGCCTTCGAGTCACATTGAAAGATTTTTTTTTTTTTTTTTTTGTAAGTTTTGATAGAATGTTAGGAGTCCAAAAAATTTGTTTAAGAATAATCGAATAAATTAAGGGTCAATTTGAATGATGTACTTCAAAAGAAACAATGAAGGTCTAGAAACTTGAAAAGAAAATAATTCAAATTCTAAACAAAATAAAGCCCGAATTGCTTGAGCGACCCCTTAAAAGGAGGATGAATAAGGAAAAAAATATGAAGTAAAATCAAGCAAGGCTTCACTCCTTCATCATTATAATTGTAAGACAGGAAGCTAACAATTAAAAATTTGAAAAGGGGTTCCTAAGTCTAAGAACTTAGGACTGGCCAATGACTTAATAGCTAGGCAACTTGGTATTGAACAATAAGGTGGTCATTTAATTGCTCCTTTTCTATCTCATGACAAACACAAAGCTCATGGCCTCAAACTTGTGTGAGCTAAATTGAACCCAAAAACAATAAATGCCACAAGAAGTTGGCCAATAACTTTGAAGTTAACTTTTATACCTTAGTGCCAACTAGCAAGCTTCTATCACAACATATGTCTATGTATTGTCAAATCATTATCTTTTAAATAATGGGGTCTTAACTAATGTGCACCTAATATTCAAAATATAAACATTAAACACTAAATACATGTCACATAAACATTTGTTAGATATGAGTCAGAAGGAAAATTTGCCAAAACTTTATGACTTAGTTGTGCTAAAGTAAGGGAGACACACAAGTGATGATGGAGGATCATGAAAAAGGGAGCATGAAAAAGGCATTACTATAATGAGTAGTGATCTACCTTATCAAAATCCTAATGTGATTATATTAGTTGAGAGTGTTTGAGAAGCTAATAATGTGCAAGGATGGCTCAATGTATTACAAATAATTGACCTATTATATAGTGGGTGGTTAAAGGAATTAAGTTTGTGATCATCAACACATAATCACAACAATGATAAACCTTAGAACAATCCCCATTTAAACAACAAACTAGAACGACAAATTGCTCAATTGTACATTGGTCGTGAGCAAAAAAATTCAGCTACAAATAATTGTGTATATCAGAGAGATATGCAATATCATTGTAGCTCAAGTTGTAACAGAGATTATATGGAGTTCGATCTCACATAAGGTTATAATGATAAAAAATTGCAGAACCATTTATAAAAGGATAGATACTTATTTATACAATGGACCTTGTGAACAACAAATGAGGGTAAGCAATACTATGAATCTTAAAAGTAGGCTAATTGGGCATGTGTTGACTTAGTCTAATTTGATCATTAGTGCAAACCTTGTTAACTTTGATCAACTAGTCACTAACAAGTGTGCCAATCCTCCTAATTGTAAGATATTTTGATATGTTTGTGTGAGTTGGTGTTGAAGAGATGTATGTGATTGAGTGTTGATTTGTTATTGGAGTTGGCACCACATAAAACATATGCTAATGCATGTCCAATGGTATGTTATTAAATGAAAATTTCTTGTATGAGCACAAGCAAGGGAAATCATGTAGAGGGACAAGTAATGATCATGTACACTGACATAATGAGAGTTGGGTGCTTACTTTTCTAGGTATAATGAGAGGGCTTTGTGGTGGATCAAAAAAATGTAAAGAAACAAATCATCTCATAAACATATCTTGCGGATTTAGTCTTAAACAAGTCAAAATTTACCATTAGGACCTTGGTTCACTAGTGATATTGACAGAGTATTAAGTGGTCCACTGGAGTTTGATTATCATCATGATCGTCCCTACATAATTGCCATGTTTAAAAAATGGATGAGTTTAGGTGTAAACCTCAAGCTATTATACTTGTTAAAGTAAGTATTTTTTATGTGGTTCAACTCCCAACCATTAGGTGTGTTTCTCAAAGCAACCCCCCAATATCCCATAAAAGAAAGAGTATAGTTTTATGTATTTCATCAAAAACTTGGATGTTCATTTTGACATTCATAGGTTTCTTTGCAACCTCAACCTTCATAAGCCTCCTTGCAACCATAACCTTCACCCCTAAGGGTAATTATTTAACAACAATTAACTTCACCTTAATTAACTTTACCTTAGCATTTGTTGACACACCTAAACAAGTTTATGGACACACACGGGTTGATTATTAGGTTGTTTTGTTATTGTGGCTAGTCCCTTTGATCATTTTATCAATGTGGATTACCTTATCCTTAGTTCTTTTATATCTCAAATTTGTTATAGACATTCTATGTTGAAACATCCCCACTTTTGGAGAGCTTTATAGTTCTTACCAGTTCGATCAAGCCTAACAATCACACAAACTTACCAACTACCTATTGTCTACACCATAATCAAACTTTCAAAACACAATGACATAATGACAAACTATGACTCCTAATCAATTACTCCAACATGTTCCACAATCTATTTAAACACTCCCTCAACGTGCTGCAAAATCTATTTAAGCCTTTGTTGGTGTACCTAAAGTCATTCTAAACTAACTAGGTTTTAAAAAACAATATGCAACAAGTTAAAATTATTCTAATCCAACCATTATATTCATTAAAAAAAATACACCTATAATCTAGAATCTTTATATTCATAAAAAAAAATACACCTTTAATCTAGAATCTACATATATGTTGTTGTTTATTTTAAAACATTCTCCTACCACCATCTACAATTCTACAATATTATAATATGTATAAACTATAAAAGTTTAAATGATGCTTTAGTAAAGTTAATTTTTTTTAAAATTGGTTAAAGTATTTTAATATATTTTTTTCATTATAAAAAACTACAAACCCCACACTACATAAACTCCACGCCTCAACATAGAGTAAAACATTATTTTGCACCTGCTCAGGTCTCTTTCATAGTTTACCCAATCTAGGTTGAATTGACTATATCTTGCAGAGGGCTTATAACATAATTTGTCCCAATCTAAGTTGACAATCCACAATTTATCTTTCTAAGGGTTTATATCATAGTGTGTCCCCATTAGGTTGAATTGACAATTCACAATATCTTGCCAAGGGCTTATCCTAAGATAGATTCAATTGACAATTATATATAGCCCACATTGAAAAAGGTGCCCAAGATAAAGATAATTTACATTCCTAAGAAAAAGAAAAATAATTTCTTTCTTTCTACCTAGGAAAAGGTCGCCATCCGTGGAAGGCAAGTTTGAGTACAACTAACAACTACCTCGATGACGCCGTCGAACAACGCCGTCATCGCTTCGCTGCGAAGATGAAAAAATCTAACGAATCCCGTTGACTCTACAGATGGCAAAATATCACTGCTCATTCAACATATCCTACGTGGCATTCGAGACGGCAGCGCCTTTCCATGTCTGATATTCGTGACTTGAAGTAATTTTACGCAACTCGTCCTCTCTGCACCGACCTTCCCTATATCGCTCATGCGTATTGGTATTCACAAGCTTCTTCATTTCATATAAATTCAATCGAAAACTTGACACATTTGCTGTAAATTCATGGTGCAGAAGGCAGACCTATGGAATTATTTACTCTTTGTTGAATGGTAAGTATGGCTCCTTTGCATTGACAATGTATTCTGAACATAAGGGGTTTCTTAATTAGCTTTCCATGGTTCTGAAAATCTGGGGGAAAATAGCCCACGGGAAAAAAATTATTTTGAGTTTTGAAAATCTTGTTGAAAATAGCCCCATGGAATTAGCAAAGGTTTTTGCCCTTTTGATCGCCAACAAGACTGAACTGTTCAAACTAATTTCTAATTTCTATGTACCTGATTAATATTTGATTAAGAGTCATCTCTTTGGGTTGTGGACCGTGGGTTTTGTGATAGACTCTTGGGATTTTATGACAGTTATTCCAGGTTTAATTCTCAGCACTTTTCTATATGGACTTGATTTGAGAATCTCCGAAGCGAAACGTTTCAGGAGTTTCAATCCCGTTTCAGACAAAAAATGGGTGGTTTATGGCATAAGAGTTGGATCATTAGCTAGTCTAGGGTGGATGTTATGCAATGAAATTTACTTGGATTTTGGAGTTTCGATCTTATTCCAGCTGAAAATTGGATGGTTTCTGACAAAAATGTTGGATCATACACTAGTCTACAGGGGTGGATGGTATACAATGGAACCAATTTGGATATTGGAGTGTGGATCCTCGTCCAACCAAAAATGATTTCGTAGAAAGTGTTGGATCATTCATTAGTCTACAGGGTGGATGGTATAGAATGGGAATAATTTGGATATTGGAGCTTGATCCTGCTTCAGCCAAAAATTGGGTAGTTTCTGACATAAGAATTGGATCATTCACTATTCTACAGAGTAAATGACATACAATGGAAACATTTTGGATACTGGAGGGCTTAAGTTGCAATTTAGAAATTATGTTATTGTCAAAATTGTTACAGATTAGGAAACTCAGATAAATTGCTATTAAGAGAAACTGGATCCATCATTATCTGTTCAAAAGAATGTAACCTGGCGTTAAAATTGTAATGCTATCCTCTTGACCAATTAGAAGACCCAGAAGCCAATCAAGATCCAAGAAAATTGAAATCAATACAAAACTAAATAGGTTTGCGATCCATGATCTTAGCAGCTTTATAGGCATATTAAATGCTAGTGTTGGCCACACAAGGCTCTTATAGTTCTAAGAGGTTTGAATGTCATCGTGTCACCATTATGCACCATTAACTGGTAGAAGTTGTTGTATGCTTTAGTTCTCCTGTTTTAGTTTGCATTTAGTTTCCTGTCCTATGCCCTTTGCCATTCCCACTATTTAGGTGGGGTTCTAAAATTGGCCCAGAGTTAGGGTGCTTGTCATTCTGAAACCATCACTATTTCCATTGACAATGAAAAATGTGAGGAAGCTTATCCCAAAAGTTTATCATACGGTATTCTTCTGAAGCTGAATCTGATCCTCCAGTTCAAATTTTTGTTAATGAATATATTATATAATAATGCTTGTTCCGATTCCTGAATAGAGTCAACATGCTTTAGCGGTATTTTGTGGGTAAAATTACGTCTGACAACATCATTAGGGCTCGGGATAGAAAGTCTTGGGATTCTTATGGCTACCATGTCAAAATTCATCCTTAACATTAAGAAAGGAATTTTTGTATTTACTTTTAAGCATGTTATGCAGTGTGGGGCATGTGTATGCTGCAATTCGCTTGTCTTGTTTTTTCACTTGATAAAGAAATTCACAGTAGACTGTGATGCACTGTGGCGCCTGTGTATTCTGCAATACACTTGTCTTGTTTTCTCACTTGATAAAGAAATTTACAATAGCGAAATCTGCTGAATCCCATTGCCTTGTTTGGTTGGAGTTACTCTGTCTACTACTCTAGATTTTGGTGCTTTTTGGAAAGGTTAGCCTATAGAACAGCAAAGTTCATTTACCATGAGCCTAAAAAGCTGTTTTAGCCAAGGCAAATTGAAAAATCTGTGTGCAAGTTAACCTGTCAAATGACCTCAAAGAACTTATTGATAGGTGTGGGATAAAATATCCATCATTGAGTGCATTACATTAACATCCCAAGTGCATGCTTCTGCTGTCAAAGAATTGCTTATCATATGAAGGGCTATCCCCATATGGTCAAAAGCTTGTTGACCCAGCCCAATCATTTGATAGCAAAGAAACTTAGGCTCCCTTGATCCTTAAATTGGATAGTGGGACCTCGCTGACAAAGAAAGTATATGATTCGAATATGCCCCCATGGACCAAGTCCTAGGCTGTTTTTCAACTTTCAACCCTAGATTAGCTTAGGAAAGCCCAAAAGGAACATACAAGTTGATCAAGTTTCACCAAAGGCTGTGGCCTTTAATTCATGGATTGCAATCTTGTCCAAATGCTAGTAGGAAACCCTAGATCACTTTTGCTTCTCTTTAATTAACATGGAGTCGTGCAAAGAAAAGAAGGTTAAGGGCCACCCAAGAAACCTAGGACTTTGCTATGTGCATGAATTTGTACCATGCATGCAAATTTCGACCTTTAATTTGTTTGGAATTTTGGAAGAGGTAGACATGTGTTAAAATTGGCAACTAGGGCCAAATGAAGCGAACAAAGTTCCTTCTAAAAATTAATTACTCCAGAAAACATGGAATATATAGATATCCATTAAGGATATAAATATTATATTAAAATGAATAAGAATAGAATAAGAATGAATGATTTACAATGAGAACGAGAGGCTTGCTTATATACCACACAAATGTCTCTTCATGAAGAGTCATGTCTTATTAGACATGCCTCTTCAGCCTAATTACCAGTTTAACTAATTATTATTTATGATTTATTATCATTTACATTATATTTATATTATTTATATATATTTTATTCGTTACATTGCCTCCTTCCTCAAAGAGCTTTGTCCTCAAAGCTTGTCGATGAAAAAAGCTTGATCTCTTTTTTAGCTTCGAAAGTCTTTCTGTCTCGGAATAGTCATCCTCGTCGATATAAGTTGATATGATCTTCTTAGTGACAAACAAAATTGTCGCACTGAGAAGGGATCAGACCATCCCAGATTAATCTTCTTTATAGCATTCTGATCACTAAAATTTTGTAACAACTTGTCAACATAAGACAGAATTGATGTTACGTCATTATTCTCTGAAACATTAGTTTGTTGTTTCTGGTTTGAATGGTCCTGATACGTAGCATGGTTGAGTTATCTACTCTCATGATTTGGATGCCGATAGGGTACTTTTTTGGTTTGACTTTCCCTTATTGGGCATGTGGCAATTTTTATATTTTCCTCTGGCGAAGATGTTGTTGAGTTGGTTATGGAACATTCACTTGGGATGTTCATTGTTTGAATTGCAACATCTAAGCGTGTCGTTTCTTCAACTAACTTGTCTTCTTGAGTTGTCAAATTGATTGGATCGGTATTCGTTCCCTTATTTTCAACTTGAATTGTTGCGGCTGTAGATTTCGATACTTCTTCTTGAATGAATTGTTCTAACTTATCTTTTAATGTCTTCTTATCATCCTTAAGTTTCTTAATTTGAATGAGTAGACTTTGATTATGGTTTTCAATCGTAAAAATTCTTTGATTTCTAATTTATCAACCTTATTTTCAATGTTTTGAATTTTAAGATTTTCATCTTTTAGATTTTTGATTTGTTCTAATAAAATTATTATTAAGGTTCTTTAAAAGCAAAGTTTCATCTTCTTGTTTTGATAAGTGCTTCTTGAGTTTTTTCTTCGTGACCTTAGTCTTTTTCACTTGCGCCAGTAATTTTTCGATGTGGTCCCTGAGACGAGAAATTTCTTCGTCCTTTTCCATTATTTCTTTGTAATGCATATCCACAATATTTTTATGTTTGTGTTCTAACGCTTTTTTGTTTTGTTGACTTTTGGCTATTTTACCATTCTCTTGATCTTTTAACTACACTTTCTCGGTACACTGAATTACATCATTTTATGGGGGTGATGATGGGCTTTCAACTTGAAATGTGGATTCTGTTTTCTTCATTGCCTTATATCTTGCCATTAATTTTCTCATTTTTCTTGCTATTAATTGTTTATCTGCATCATTTAAAACTTCGACTAAGGTAAAAGTTTTGTAACATTTTATGCAAACCACATTTCCAACTGGCTGCCACTATATGCAAACCACATTTTGATTTCTAAATGATTCTTGACAATTAGGGTATCCTTAACAAAAAGGACATGGTGCAAAGAAATCGTTGTTCTTTGTGGACGACATCTCTTTATATATATATATATATATAATTTTTTTTAACTCTCTTTTTATTTTATATATATCGCTCTTATCTATAAAATATATTTCCACTTCTCTCTTATAAAAATCTAATATATATATATTTCAAATATTCTCTTCTTCTTTTTTTTTTGTTCACTCTTTTAATAATTTTTTTTATATAATAATAATTTTTCTATATATAATTTTAAATTATATATATTTATATAATTTTAATTTATATATATTATAAAATTATAATTATATAAAATTTATATATTCTTTTTTGAGACCCACTTTTCCTTTTATATGTAACTATATAAGGCTTATATAGTATCCTTTTTTATAATTATAATAATATTTTTTTCTTGGAAAATTTGGATGAGACGGGACTCTTGGTACGGTCACAGTCTTTAGATTTGAACGATTAAAATTATTTAGATCACACTTTTTTTTCTCCAATGTTATCAAAATATCTTTTACTTTTAAAATACCATGGGCTATTACCATGGGTTGTTTTTAAAACCTCCTGTAAAAAGTAATATTTATCTTTCACGTAAGAGCTTTTGTATTCTTGTTTCTTTAACTTTTAAAATACCATGGGCTATTACCATGGGTTGTTTTTAAAACCTCCGTTAAAATGTTCTCCACGTAAAAAGTAAAATGTATTCCTTTTGTTTTTTGTTTTTTTTTTTCCTTTAACTTTTTAAAATACCATGGGTTGTTTTTAAAACCATGAGCTTCTCCATGTAAAAAGCTTTAAATATACTTGGTATGAGATTTTGTATCCGTTTTGTTTTTTGCTTTTTTAATTTTTATTTTCTCTTCTTTTTTTAATTTATTTACTTTTTTTTTTTTTGGTTAATTTTTTTTTTCTAATGGCCAAAGGCCTAAAAAATGGAGAACCTCCTTCAATTATGACAGCAACAAGGTTGATAGCCAAAGGCCTGGTGATAAGCCAAACGTGGCTCTGATACCAAATGAAGCGAACAAAGTTCCTTCTAAAATTAATTACTCCAGAAAACTAGGAATATATAGATATCCATTAAGGATATAAATATTATATTAAAATGAATAAGAATAGAATAAGAATGAATGATTTACAATGAGAACGAGAGGCTTACTTATATACCACACAAATGTCTCTTCATGAAGAGTCATGTCTTATTAGACATGCCTCTTCAGCCTAATTACTAGCTTAACTAATTATTATTTATGATTTATTATCATTTACATTATATTTGTATTATTTATATATATTTTATTCGTTACACCAAACTCCATGTGGATCACCTTATTTATGGTTTCTGATATTTTTCCTAGATTCCTCTCATCGAGAGGTATAGGATTGATCTAAAGATCATCCGATTTCGATAAGTATTTATGGAGATATGAATTTATGGACAAACTGTCAAGGTCGGCTAGCAAACTTATGTAGGCTCAGAAGCCCAATAGTCATGTCTATTCAACCTTAACGTTTGCATATAAATACAAGGAGCATTCTCCTCATTTGGACAATTCAATTCACTCATCTTCTCTCTCTCTCTCCTACGCATAAAAGGAGCCTCTCTCTCTCTCACATGTGTGGCTGAAAGGAAGACGTCCTAGGGCAAGGAAGACGCAGAAAGAAGGACGCTAAGGCAGCAGGTCATCTCTTTGACCAACGTTGACCAAGCGTTGACCTTCCAGAAGTGCGGATTGGGTGTGGTTGCCTCTCCTAGGCAGGCCGCAATTTTTGGCACGAAAATCAAGGTGATCTGACCTCTGGTTTGACTGGTGTTGACTGCCCTAGTTTAGGGCTGCAAGTTGACTTCAGAAATCTGCAAATTGACTGAACTTTTGGGGCTGTTCAAGGGCTGTTTCTTCAAGCTGTTCGAGGACAAGTTGACTGGAAATTGACCAAGTATTTTAGAGGTCAATTTCAGCTAGTTTGACCAAGTTTGACTTTGCTGATCTAGGGTTTGCTGTTGCTGATATAAAATTACAGAATTCAGATTTTGTACTATTTCTCTCTGCTGAACTATTGAAGATAAAAGAAGATTTGATCAAAGGGTTTCCCCACATTGGGGTTTGTCCCTAGCTAGCCGCCACATCTTGTGTCTCTTGTCTTGGCTTGTTTTCTGTTGATCATTTAATGTTCTATCTACACTTTACTTAATGCATATGTGATTGCTAATCTGTGGCTAATAAGAAGAAAAATAAGTAAACTGCTCTAAGCATAGAACATACCATAATTTAACAACATGACAGACACAGGTGATGGTGGTAGCAGCGGAGTAGGGAATGCCCTCTCTCCAAATGAATGTTTTCTCATGGAATGTTAGGAGTCTCTTTGAACCTTGTGGAAAGGGCACAATTCAATAATCTTTATGGTTTGTTCAAACTTTCAAAGTTTAGATTTAGTTTGCATGCAAATAGTTAAGATTCTAGATTTTTCCTAAAGGCCTTGCTCAATTTTATATAGCTTGGTTTTGGTGTTTTTCCAATGCTGCATGAGGAATGAAAAGGTAGCATGGCAATGATTTTATCACCCAAGATTGCTACTTGTGTTTTTGTGTGGGGTGTAGATTTGACAAACTAGTGTGGATATTGTTGAACAACGATGACCATAATCTGAGGTTGGGAAATATCTAGAGGCCAATTAGTTAGTTTGTGTAGACCTCAACATGATAGTCTTAGTAAGACAAAGAGCATCTCCCTCATTGGTGGTGCCCCGGGGAAAGGGATGTGCACAAAAGAATGACTCCTATGACCTTTGGTTTTACTTGATTGAATTTTAGGAAAGGAAAGGAAAGGTTTATTTGACAGTTCTCTTGGGAAAAAGGATATTGTTAATGTTGATGCCTTGAGTTTCTTGATTCTTCTTGTTCTTTTATCCACATGGCAACTTCTTTTGGGATCATGAGTGTTTACACATGTTCTCTTATTAGCTCACTTGATTTGTTTCAATTATGGCTAATATTCTAGTGAATATGTGAGCAACTCTAGTTTCTATTTTATGGTGACTAGTAGGTTTGTGATTCCATTGACTTTAAATTTGACATGTCCTTTAGCCTCAGGAGAGCCATTTCTCAAGTTAATTATTGAATACCTATGATTTTTCTTAAAGTACTTGTACCTTCTGCATCTTTTGTGTGAACACCTTCTTCACTCTTGCAGCCCATTGCATATGTGCACTTCTATAGAAAGGGAAGTTCATGAGGTGATTAATTCTTTACTTACATTTTTTAATGGTTAGTATGGTTGGGGATTTCCTTTGACACATGGTCCCTATGAAAGGAAACTAAATTGTTCATGGAGATTGCCAAGATAGGTTGGAGGTGCTAGGAGCAACATGGAGAGTGCCAAGCACTGGTTCAGTAGAAAGATTGAGTAGGAAGATAATGAAAGATTGACGATTTTAAAGACTTATTATGTAGACGAGTGAATTAAATAAGAAATGGAAAATGTGAGATGTTTCATATTGATGATGATTTGTGGTTAGCATCATGGGATGAGATCAATTGACTTTCCAAGGATTAGAGATTTTTCAAAGAACAAGTTTCACAATAGTTTGAAGTTTAGGAGAAGGAAAAAAACAAGGAGGAAATGGCTTGGAGAGAGAAGAATGACAGATGAGGAAGAATTTTAATGCCAATGAGCAAATTGGGAAAGTCATAGGAGTTCAGGGATGTAGGGCAGAAGTTTAAGGAAGCATAAAGGGAAAATAAAGTGACAGTATCAACTTTAGGAACGTCAGATGAAGCAAGAGGAGTGTAGGAAACTTCTTGGTGAGAGCCTAGAGAAAGGAGTAGTGGGCTAAGTGGTAGAAAGATTAGCTCAAGAAGATAGTGTCAATATTTTTGTCTAGTTGTAGAGTACCTCCTAGGGATCAGTGATGCTGACTCAGAAATTGCTCTTGACATTAGATTTAGCCTTTGCAACAACAATATTGGCAATGATACTCAAGGAAAAGCAGAGCTACATGCTATCATCTAGATATATGAGATTAATCCGGAGATCCCTTTTGATGTAAAGGGAGCCCTTCAAAGTACAGAATATTATCACAACGTTTACATTCACACATTATTTAGATGATTGGCTCTTGAGCATTTGTTTTCCATGCTACTTCTACCATTAATGCTTTGCCATTTTAGCGATGTTCATATTTTGCACGACTCTAGTGATCAATCCTTGGACATGGAATAACTTATGGTGTAGATGTGTCCATAAGTCACTGGATAAAATTTATATGAAGTTTAGGCATGTTTTAGCTTTGTTCATGTCCTTTGATGGTTGGAAGTTGGAATTCAGTATATATGTCGTGATCTCTTGCTCTATTTGTGTTTTGTGCTTTCAAAGAACCCACAAATTCTTTTTTTGCTGCCAGAAAGACTTTGTAGAATACTAATGGAGGTTGGACACCATAACGATGGGACTTTCATAACACTAAATTCAAATTATGGATTTGCCAATTTTTGTAATTTTAGTGGTCACAACTTAAGATGATCATACAGATCCAAGTATATTGAAATCAGTTGATCTCATCTTGTTCTGAACAGAGAGAGGTCTTATTATCAACCTTACTTTCCTACAGATATGGGTTGGATGACTCCTTGAAATTATATGAGTTTGTTTAGAAGAAAGAGCATAAAAGAAACTTTTACTTCCTTCCGTTTAATTTGTATGGAAGAAAAATGACATTAATATTTCTTACATTTGAGCCTTTGTAACTTCATCTCTGATCCAGGCTCATCAACCTAAGGAACTGTCTGAGGTCTTCAGGGTGGATGAAGCTTCTCTTTACCTAGGATCTTGGATTTTTTTTGTATCTTCTGTTGTGTTTTGCTTAAATATTATTTCTCTGATTTAAGTTACACATTTTCACAAATGTAGTCATTTTATTTCTTTTTCATCTAGTTTTCATATTAATTCCGATGTTCTGAGATTGACAATTTTGTTGTCTAATGTTCATCATTGCAGAAGAGATGGTTTGGAAAACTTCTAGGAGCTGAATATTGGAACTTACAACAATCTCATTTATTTCTTGGGTGTCTCCTGATCCTTAATTCTAGTCTAAGGAGTGTGAACAAAGTTCCAAGGCAGTATTGGCTTGTATACCACAATTCCATATAATATCATTTCTGTCATTATGAAATTATACAAACAATTTAGTGGGTCATTTATGTAGGGGAATGCTCTGGTGTCACCTTTGATTGGTCCAGAGGAGAGGAAAATATTTTGTCACCATTAATCGGAGATTATCTACTGGTTTATTGTCATAGAGACATAAGTGACTTCTTTGGTACCTTATTTTCTTGGCCCACATAAGGAGACATTTTTCTGTCATAAATTGGGGAATATGGAGAAAAATCCAGAAAATCTTCGACAAAACTCTAGCTCAAGTTCCATGAGCAGTCAACATGATGTTGCAGATGACAGGATGATAGCCGAAGTGCTATCTGAAGAATACGCAAATTCAAATGCTGCTGTTGGTAGGCGCCTACAACATCTAAATTCAATGCCGGTAAGATTTTCATTGTAATATTGTGACTTTTTTTGATAAATGCATCATATATTACTTAATGGAACAATGAGTTACATCAATCTAACAACAGGATGACAAGGCAATTCCCTTCTTAAGAAAGACAGAAATGCTAATATTTGAGCCTATGCCCCAGTAGGTAAGGATTCAACATCTTTACTAAAGACACATAATTTGAACTCTGGAAGGAAAGATAATTCCGGCTTAAAAACCCTCAATTCTTGTAATCTGAGGTGTTGGTTCCTCATAAAAGGTAGCTCTACATGGATTTCCTTAGAAATCTGATCGCAGACAGCCGTGCCATAAAAAATTACAGCTATCCCTAATCATCCAATTTTTGCCAACAAGAGGGTCTTTCCAAAAAGGCTGGCAGTGAGAAAAAGAAAAATTCAGGTTGAAACCATTGCCAAAAAGGTCCTGGCAGATGGGATGACACTCTTTTCACTTTTCTAAACGTAAACGATGTCACTTATTTTCAGTTTTCTTGTCTTTTACTCGTAGAAATATAAACATTACATCATCCATTTTTGAAAAGTTGAATCTTCACCTGCACCAAATCATGGAGACATGGGAATAAACATAAAATTGAGTATTTGTGCTCATACCATACTTGATATGTTCATTGCAATTGATTTCTAAAGATCTTAGAGACAGAGAGGTTTAATCCAGAAATTTGTCTAGGTATGGGCACATATATTTGGTTGTTGTATTAGAAGCGTAAGTCATACATATTATTAGTGTGGGATGTACATTGCAGTTGTAAACTTTGGTGCACATTGAAGCAGCGATTTGGTGCTATGTTGTGGTTCCACTTATATTTCAGTGGCATCGATCTGGTGTTGTGACTTAGTCTCACTATTCTCAAGTTTGGTCATGCTAACCCTAATGTGCTACGTGGGCACATGCTTTTTGTTGCAAACTAACACGACATAGCTTGGCATGGATGCGCTGACTTGAACTGAAAACTCAACTAAGGATTTTGCTTGAAAGCCCCACAGTCATAACAATCGTCATTTCTTTTTCTTTCTTCATCTTGCTAAACTTTGTACACTAATGTGATTTTATTTATGAACAGAGGGAAAAAAACATTTCATATTCCCTTGCCTATGTTATTTATACCTCGTCTCTCCAAGGTGTGGAGAGGTTCAGCTGGTCATAGTTGATTGTTGTGGATTGATAGTTGCATTGTAAGCTTCATATTGTTCATCATATTGTAAATTTTATTTCATTTTAATGAAATTTTGGAGATAAGTACTGCCCACACTCATGCTTCTGAAAACTCAACCAAGAATTATTCGTGAAAACCCCACAGTCATAACAATCATCATCTCTCTCTTTTTCTTCATCTTGCCAAACTTGTACACCAATGTGATTTTATTTATGAATAGAAGGGAAAAGAAACACTTCATATTCCCTTGCCTATGTTATTTATACCTTGTCTCTCCAAGGTGTGGAGCGGTTCAGCTGGTCATAGTTGATTGTAGTGGATTGCTAGTTGCATTGTAAACTTCACATTGTTCATTTTATTTTGCATTGTTCATCATATTGTAAACTTTATTTCATTTTAATGAAATTTTGGAGATTCGTACTGCTCACACTATCATTCTTATGTATATGAATGATTCAGTAATTTATTTGTATTAATTATTTTGTAATTTATTTCTATGAATAATGCCCATACTATCATGGTTATGTATTTGAATGATTTTGTAATTATTTCTATTCTATCAGGTTTTCTTAACTTGTGCCATAATCTAGCAATTGTGTATGTAAATTGAGCTTGTTAGTAAATTGGGTCTAGCTCTAGTGGTTGCATGATGCTTATACTCCCCACTCATGTTCTATTATTGTAAGTGATATGACAAAGCTTTTTGAGCTTTTACAGAATCTGGTTTACCATGGGTACCATCCTTGGAATGAGGGGAAATGCCTAGTGGGTTTCCTCGAGAAATGCATTATGTGGACAAAAAGGAAAAAAAGAAAAAGAAAAAAAGAATTGAACTTGTTAGAGTGGTTGTTGTGATTGCTATCATTCTGCTGTTGACCATCTTGATCAAGTTGGTATGAGAGCATCATTTCACATGAAGTTGGTGGCATTTATACACAATTTATGGTAAAGACTCACTCTCAAACAAAAAAAAATCTTAACAAATTGCTTGTCAATATTCTTAACGTGTTGAGCATCTATCAATGATCAAGACGTGGGATGCCTTGTATCACTTTATAGCATGTGACCACTCGAACTGATTTAAGGACCATGTTGACTTTTGCTATTCAACTAGCTCTTTGTAGAGGCACCTTGACCCACAAGGGACAAACATGTCACTTGTTGAAGGACTTGAACCTTGGCGGGGGCAATAACAACACCCTGTTTTACCAACTTGACAAGCTCCCCATGACAATTATAAAGACTCACTCTCATATGAAGAAAGAAATGGAGGAAGAATGCAAAATAACATTGAACTACTCAAGGTGGGAGTTGCTAGTCTTCATAGAAGGTTAGGTCTATGGATGGACAATTGACCAACATTGCCAATATGCTATAGACATTAACAATCTTTGTTCCAACATTGTAGGTTGCTATCCTCTAGCAGCCCTTTAGAGGTAACCCAAATCTTAAATAGAGTGATAGTGCAGGAGGTTCATTGTCAAATTTAGGTTCCTCTATCCAAGTGGAAACCAAGGTGGATATTTCACCCTATGTGCATCATATGGATACCATGTGACTTCAGTATCAGTTGATGCCACTCAATTCCTATTATGAAGTAGAACACTACTTAGATGAAGACAAGATTGCCTTTGCAAAGTTGTCTATGCACAAAAAAGCTTTGTCATGGTGGGAGAATTTATGTGAGCACATGCACACTTTTTATTTCACTTAGGCCAAGACATGGTACAATTTTAAAGTCTATATTAAAGACGAATTCTATCCCATCAACTATGGGAAGAAACTATTGCCTCAAAATCTATTAGGCCTTGTGAGGGGACTCACAAGTGAGGGCCAAACCCTACGGCAACAATGAGGAAGGATTACCACCGTCACCTCAACAATCTTCTCTTGTTGATTAGTGGAATTTCACCACAAGGGAGCCTTCCATGTATTCATGTTATGTATCTAGATAAAAGATAACACACAAACGTAAGGAAAAATAGATCAACTAGATAATTAGCCACTTCGGGGGGGCAACCTCCCTTTACATCACATGAATGAACAATTCATGGTTGATTCAAATGACAAAACCTCCTTGGTATATATAGGAGTTGAAAGGGTCAAAATGTAATTAGGGCCTACATAACAATAATAATGTAAGGGCACAATAACAACAATAGTGGGCTTCTATAGGGCACAACAATAACAATATGGGGGCTAAACTAGTATTATAAGGACCTAACATGTTCCTATCCTTCAAAAAGTGTTGTCCTCAGCGCTTGAGTAGTTTTGGATGCTTCTGTATAAAATACTCATCTTGCCATGTGGAATCATTAGCAGGTAAGTTTTTCCAATTTGTATGCCATAGTACCAATCTTTTGCAACACCTTGTAAGGGCCATAGTACTTGGGTGATAATTTATTATATTTCTTAGCTTGCTTGAGGGGCATTTGTTTGTATGGTTGTAGCCATAAAAATACCCAATGGCCCATGTCAAAAATTCTTTTACTGCGATGTTGATTTGCTTGTTGCTTCATTCGATTCTGTTCTAGAGCCAAGTTATCCTTGTTGGAGAACTTGTTTTTGATGCTCGATGTGATCTTCCACTGCTTTAACTTTAGAATTTTCTCTTAAATTTGATGTGATGGATGGTGGATGATATCCATAAAGCACCATAAATGGGGTCATTTTTGTTGGAAGGAAGTGTTATACTACCATTTTGCTAGAGGTAACCACTTGACCCATTGTGTTTGTTTGTCGGATACAAAGCAACAAAGATATCCCTTCCAAACATTTGTTCACTATTTCAGTTTGCCCATTAAATTGAGGATGATAAGATGAGCTATGAGCTAATTGAGTGCTAAGACAAGCAGATAATCTTGTCCAAATTTTTTTGGTGAAATTGAGATCTCTGTCACTTACTATAAACTTTTGGTTTCCATGTAGCTTTTGAATTGTCTCCACAAATGCAGTAGTGATTGTACTGGCTTTGAAAGGATGAGATAGTGCACAACGACGCTCTTTCCTTCAGACTTGGGTAGACCTGGGATAAAATCCATTAAGACCTCCTCTCAAAGCGGACTTGGAATGGCTAATGGTTGTAAAAGACCCGGGGTCTTAATTGTCTCAACTTTATTTTGTTGGAAAACCAAGCATTCTGCCACAAACTTTTGAATATTTGATTTAAGGCCATCCTAGAAACATTCATTCTTGACCCTGTGGCAGGTTTTTAAAAATCATGATTGCCCTCCTATAGGAGAGGTGTGCAATTTCAAAAGAACCTTTTGTTTGAGTTGACAGTTCTTACATAGATATACATGATCTTTGTACCACAATGAATCTTTTTTTTTTTCCAAATAAATGTATCAGATGAACTTGGATCTTGCTGCCACTTTTGAATGAGTGTCCACACTTCTTTTGTCATTATTCCATTCCTCCCTTGCTTCAGTTATTCAATCAGGTTGGATAATAGAAATGGCATAGAGCAATGCGTCCACATCCTCATCCCTTCTTGAGAGTGCATCTGCAACAACATTTTGCTTCCAGTTTTTGTAGATTATTTCAAAGTCATAACCCAACATCTTTGTGACCTGTTTTTATTGCTCTTCTGAAGATAATATCCGTTCCAAGAAGTATTTAGACTATCATGATCTGTTTCTACCTCGAACTGTTTTCCCATTAGGTAATGACACCATTGCTTCAGGGCATGTAGTATTGCCAACATTTCCTTCTCATAAATAGGTTTGTTTAAATATTTTCCCTTGATTGGATGGCTTTCAAAAGCAATGGTGTGAAAATTTCACTAATGAAATCCTATTGTAGCAACTGGAAATTATTATTCTAATTGTTAATTAATTTAACAATTTATTTGCTACAATAAATACCAAATAATTCACACTACAACTTTCACAAATAAAACTGCAAAAGAAAATAGTGCTGGAAACTGAGAAAATTCTAGCAGACACACAAAAATTAACACAGTTATTTTTGGACAAACGTCCTCGGAAAACCCCAACTTGAGAAAACCGGTGCAATGGTTGAGGGTTTTTATTATTGTGCAACAATGAGAAATTCTGAGTACAATCTAGATGCCGAAATTGACAATCCTATAGAGAAAAATACTGGCAAAAATCTAGTGAGGAATTTTCCTCACTCGACAGGCAGATCCGAGCTTTGACTGTAGCTCCAAGTGACCCGTCCAAACTACCTCTGCGCAGGACTGCGTCACCCTAATGCAGTCCCTTCCACGCTCAGCTTGAATCAATTTCTCCTCAAGCTTTCTATTCTGCTGCTGACTAGGAAGATGTTTCTCTCGGCCTCTGGAACTGAAACTCGACTTCTCCCCAATAGAATCAAATTGCTTTTTGAAGCTTCTATGTAGCCTTTGTGTTAGCCTCACTGTGGTTCTTTTGCCTCTCTGCAATGCACTTTACTGGATTTGGAAAAGTTCCTCTGACCTCACTGCCCCTGCCCCTCTCTGTCTTTGCTTCCGTACTGAAGCTCGAACTCTTCCAACACTGTTGGCTCTTTGGAAAATCGAACTCTCCGTGGTTCTCACAAGTGTGTTCTCCATCTACCCATTGAATTCTTTTTATAATCCTCTGTTGGACCTCCAACGACCAAGATTAAAACCAATGTTGTGAACATCGCAATTGGGATTAAATTGATGAGGGTCCGAAATTGGAAAAAAATCGTAAAAATCGGGAAAAAATTGGTAAAAATCAGCAATTACAAAAAAATTCAAATTCATTTTTTTTCAAAATTTTTAATATCTAAACCATCCACAACATAAAATAAATGCAGACATATAAATATGAAAAGGAAACTAATATATAAGATGTGTAATATCATATCTAGTGCTACATCACATATAACAACGAATTATGTCCTGAATACTAAGTCCTGAGTCTCGAATCAACCACAAAATATCAACAAAAGATATAATAATGTATCTAATAACATGAGTCATAATGTCATATACAATGAAATGAATCAAATAACTAATACTACAGATTTCCTTTGCCCCTCTTGCGAGAAATTGTAACAACTTTCCCTCTAGATGAAGAAGGCATTGGGGCTTACATTGGTAGTGGACTCTGCTGTGCTGTAGAAGTTGAAGAACTAGGAGCTATAGGAGGTAGACCATGTCCTCTACTGGTGACCATGGTAGGTGGTGTCACCTCCTCCTCCTCCTCTGCAGTTGCTACCCCCTCCACTACCTCCTCCTCTAACCAATCAGGGGTTGACTCCATGATAGGCCTCTCGGCCTCAACCCTCCATGCAACAGTGGTGTCAATCTCATCCAATGAGATGGCCTCCACATCAGGTGTCTTCTCAAGTTGCCTCACCCACAATCGAAGATTGTAGTAGATGTAGACCATGCCATTAAGTTGTTGGGACTCCAACTTGTGCAAGGGTCATAAATTAATAAATTGATAATTATAAAAAAATAATAATAATTATTTAATGAATTCAAAAAATTAATTGGAATATTTCTAACTTGTTGCACTTTTTGGTGTGTATTTTTTCAAATACACTCCAACTGCGCTCACGTCTATAGCAACTACATGTTTGGCTGAGCACTCAAATGGAAAGCCTTTGGAGATTGGGTACTTTGCCACCATAGCTTCTCCACCATGCATCTACAACAAATAAGATAAACATAAGAAAAAAATTGAAATTTGAAAGTTGAAGCAAAGTATGAAGAGACAATGAAATTTGAAACAAACTAAAGCTTACCTGGCATTTTAGTCTTCCTATCCACAATAGCCATGTCAAAGCTAAATGTGCCACCCGCCATCCTATATATCTCCATTTCTTTGGAGATTTTTGCACGTTTTGCTAGAGATGACACCATCTTTTGACCACAAGTGAAGAATCCATCCGTGACCTTAGCATCAAATAAGAAGCCACAAGAGTAAGAAAATGTGGGGTGCAGGTAGATCCCTGCAACATGAATGGGACGATGGAGTGTATTGTTCCATCGATCATCAATCACTTCCCATATGGTTGTTGTCTCTGAAACCTCTTATCCCCTTACCATCATAGTAGCTGCGAATGGATTCTTTGGTTCTATCCATGGCCTCATACAAGTAGCCCATTGTGAGCTTGTCTCCATCAACTAATCGAAAAACATTTACCAAAGGTTCAGTAATGCTACACACCTCCTGCACTCCCGCCTAAAAACTTTCCTGGTATGAAACTAGCCTGCATATGGCCTCTCTCTTTGGTTTGTGACTATATGGCAAAGCACGCCACTTCTCTGAAAGAAACATCCTCTTCACATCACACATATAATTCAGGAGGGATTGAAGAGATATGAAGCTAGTGGAAAATTGTGTAATGGCAGGGCACACCAACTCCTTGTTGTTGGTGATTGTTCTCATCAAATTAAGCACAAATGCATGATTATATATAAATTTTGTAATGCTTTTTGATGATTCAACAATATTCTTGACAAAAGGTTTTTTTTTTATGTCCTTCAACATCAAATCAATGTAACGTGTGTCCAAAATAAGTTAGGATACCACTTGTTATAGATCTGATCTGAAAATATAAGATAATGCAAATAAACCCAGAAACAATAAGATAGAAATAGATAAAAATGCTTCTTTATTGATCAAACCTTTAAGGTAGGGCAACACCATACATTCACTCCTTAAGGAATGAGAGCACTCCACAAGCCATATGTCTGTTCATACAATATTCCTTGACACCTCTCAACGGGGAGTCTCTAGTCTTTATATAGGCCTCATACATACAATACCATGGGTCATTACCATGGTTTCCTCAATACCATTTATCTAATACCATGGTCTTATTACATTATCGTTAATACTTGTGGTCCCTTACATGATATGGGTTAACCACCTTATTTATTACTATGGCCCATCCCATTATTACATTATTCCCTTGGGTACCTCCCTTTGTACCCCATATTATCCCCCCTAGGTATACTACATTCCACCCCCCTTAACATGTTTCGTCCACGAAACATGGGAAGAACACAAATAATAAGATCTACTCAAAAGAGTAGTCCACTGGTACCATGCATGTGCATCTAGTCATCTTAGAGAAAGGTGAACCATCGATCTAGCTGGTGCCTCGCTCGCTTGAAAGGGAAGTTGACCTTGGCAGCTCTTCTGTGTTGATGTGTAGTAGGTGGATCTTCGCTCCTCTCTATCTGTCATGTGGGGGTTGTTGTCCTTGTGGCTAATTCGTTGCCATCTTGTTGGTTGTTTTTTTGTGGGGTGATGTGGGTGGTAATATGCTGAAGTATTAACCAACAATGTATCTTTCTTTAATTCACCACCTAATGGAGCCCGATGGGTATCTGGTACCTAATGTGGTGCCTGTTGTTGTTTCTTATCTTCCAATATTACTTCAACCACTGAATCCTCATCTGTAACATTTTCTGCTGCAGCCTCCTTGGACTCTACCTGTTTTTCTCGTACCTGGTTTGACATTTGTGTTTGGTTGTCGACCATCAATGGCTTATCATCTGATATGTCAGTCCCCGGAACATCTTCTGCTTCAGCCTCTGTGGACTCTACCTATTTATTGATGGAAATATCCTGTAATGTAATTTTCTTCTTTTTATACCAGAGCTTCAGGAATTTCTTCTGCACATTAATATTTATAGTACCCACCGATTCCATCCACGGGTATCCCAAAACAACATCCTCATTAGCCATATCTGAAGCATAAAAATCAGAATGCAATACATACTTGTCCATAGAAATCTTCAAATCTTTATAAACTTGCACCTGCTCGTTATTAACCTATGTGTGCTCCATGTGTTTCGTTGGCACTTGTAATTTTTTTGCCAAGTTGACATTTATGAGATTTTGTTTGCAACTCGGATTTATAGACACAATGATTTTCTCCTTCTGAATCAATCCATGAACCTGCAATAAGGATATACCAGTAGGAAATAACCCCACATGTTTCCCCTTATTTTGTTTTCTAGCCTGAGACCATTTGTCTAAAATGACTCTTTCAAATTCTGCATCTGAAAGTTTGGTCAACTGCTTGTTGTCAAGTGAGAACCACCATTTGGCAGCATCATCTTTAAAACCAAGCCACACTAAATCCTTCCAATGTTCCCCATATATGAACTTTTGTCTCTGTATGAATTCTTCAATAGTAGGGCCATTATCTTTTCTTGTAAAAAGCATCTTGTTAGACGACACGAAAAAAAATCACTTACTTGGTGAAAATTTAGAGTGGTCGCAGTTTAGTCAATATTGCTTAGAATCTTTATTATGACCTGTTTTCGGAAATGGAATGACCATTCTGCATCTTCCCATGTGATAGAAATTCCGATCTAGGCACTGGAATTTCAGATCCGCATTGCAACTCTCCCGTCGTCACCAAAAATTATGAAAAAAGAGCTGATTTTAAATCAGCGATATCTCCCTCATTCGGACTCTGATTCGACTGATTTTTTTTTTTGAATTCGGGTATTTTTTTCATCAACAACTCAAATCTGCCATTAGATTTTGCAGATTTTGCCCCAAAACGTATAGATCTGATCTACAAACTCGCCACCCCGAAAAATGTCTACAACACCATTGATTTTTAGATCAGCGATATCTCCTTCATCTGGACTCCGATTTGGCCGTTTTTTTTTTTGAACTTGGGTATTTTTCACAAAGAATCCAGATTTGCAATTAGATTTTGCAGATTTTTCGCCAAAACATACAGATTTGATCTGCAAACTCGCCGCCCCAGAAAGTTCCTGCAATAAAAAAAAAATTTCCACTTTTGCCCAAGAAAGTGCTCTAATACCACTTGTTATAGATTTGATCTGAAAATATAAGATAATGCAAATAAACCCAGAAACAATAAGATAGAAATAGATACAAATGCTTCTTTATTGATCAAATCCTTAAGGTAGCGCAACACCATACATTCACTTCTTAAGGAAGGAGAGCACTCCACAAGCCATATGCCTGTTCATACAATATTTCTTGACACCTCTCAATGGGGAGTCTTTAGCCTCTATATAGGCCTCATACATACAATACCATGGGTCATTACCATGGTTCCCTCAATACCATCTATCTAATACCATGGGCTTATTACATTATTGTTAACTATTTGTGGTCCCTTACATGATATGGGTTAACCACCTTATTTATTACTATGGCCCATCCCATTATTACATTATTCCCTTGGGTACCTCCCTTTGTACCTCATATTATCCCCCCTAAGTATACTATAATTTGCAACATTGTTTGTTATGATTTGGACAACATCTTGTGGACCCATCTCCTGAATGAACACGTCCAACAAATCACATAATAACCATGTATCTTTGATTTGTGCAGAGGCATCAACAAATTTCATAAACACTTTCCCCTTGGGACAATTAACAAAGAAAATAAGGGTTCTACCCTTTTGATTGATCCAACCATCTGACATCACAGTGCATCCTGTGTGTGCCCATGAGCCCCTAAACTCATCCAATCTCTTAATGCATTCAACCTTTTCATTATGAAGAATGCGCCCTCTAAAGTCATCATATGAAGTGGTTTTGTACACCGAGCCAACAATAGCAATAACATTAATCACAAGCTGGAAAAATGGATTGTTCCGGGCAATGTTGAAAGGAATATCACTCCAAAGAAGACACTTGCCTAACAACTTGTCAGCTTCTTCCTTCCCCCTTTTATAAGAGCTGACGTGATAGATGGTTGTGCTCTAGGTGTGGTTCTAGGAACAAAAAATGATGAGGTAGCTATGGGGTTGAGTGTAGATGCTGATGCTGAAGAAGAACCAGTACCACTCTCATGGTCACCTCCCAATCCTCCCACTCCACCCCCTGCCATTTGACTCTTCAGAGCTGCCTTGGTCACTTTGGTTGTCTCTATTTCTTCCAATGATCAGCTATGTAGATGATTTATGAATTTGTGTTTGTGCAAGGCCCTACCTCATGTCCATGAATTTGTGAAAGGTGTAACTTCAATCTATATAGCCCCCCTGTCATGTGATGCCCACATAACTTGCAAGTCAAATTTGATCTATCAAACCCTCCATCAAGTTCACCAAATTCCCATGAAGGTCCAATTTCATTCACATGTTTGTAACTTTGTTGAATCTTGAGTTTTAATGTAAGATTGAAGTTTGAAGTTTGAACCTAGGACACAAAAAGAACGCAAGTTAAACAAATGAAATTAAAATTTACATACAACATTTTGAATTTTTGACAAAAAAACCCTCAACTCAATGCAATAATAATGGCAAAAAAAACACATTCAAATCCAAACAAAAATCATGGAAAAAAAGTAGGGCACAAGAAGAAATTAAACAAATAAAACTAACAATCAAGATTTTGTATTTTTGACAAAAAACAATCATTTCCACTAAATGCAACAAAAATGACAAAAAAAACACAGTCAAATCCAATAAAAAGTCATGGAAAATATATGGGTGATAGAAACCCAAGGAAAAACAAAAAAAACAAAAAAAAATAGGGTCAAATTTGATACCCATACCTGAAAACCACGCCCTACTAAAGAAACTTGGTCCAAACTTGAATTTTTTTTGCTTGGGATGCTAAATTCCTTCACTTTTCTCCTCTCTTGCCCTTGTAGATGAGTTCTCCTCCTCCTTAGCTCTCACCTTTGCCCTCTGTCTGCAAAATGAGAGAAAAAATAAAAATTTACCTTTGAAATTGCTTTGTTGCATGGCCCGATGATTTTTTCATATCGACTCACTTTTTTTCAAGCTGAAAATATCACCAATTTAATCGACATCACGAAAAAATCACACGCTTTTTTGAAAAAATCGTGATTTTATCGCGATGTTTACAACATTGATTAAAACTTAATCAAGGGCCCAGATTCATTTCTTGTCGATCTGTGTGAGTTTCTAGATGATTCAAACCATATCTCAATTAATTCTGATTAATTAACCCCTTTTTCTAAGTTTAGACTTAGGAAATAATTAAAAATAGTTCAATGATCTAATTGAGACACTTCTAGGTGGAATTTTTAGAAACGATTTCTAGTTTATGGAGAACTCCTATGTTTTAACCTCTCCACAAAGTTTCGAGACTAGAACACCTCCGATGCTACAAAAACTAACACTCCCTCTGAGCGACGAAGGTGTTTTGTCTAGTGCTACACATTCTGTCACAACACCCTGTCTCTGTACCACCCTTTGTCATGCTGCTAATGTCTGACAAGAAACTTTGCTGGAAATGATTGTGCTGCTCCCTCAATCACAATGCTACTTCCTCAGTCACTGTGCTGTTCCCTCAGTCACTGCGCTATTCCCTCAGTCACTATCCATTAACCATTGCACAACTCTGATGTTGCATCTGTGCTGTTGTTGACACTACTATACTGCTGTCAACTCTGCATCTGCCCTGCAAATCCCTCTCAACTATTGTTGTTGCAACTAAGAAGCATCCTAAATACTGAATCAACTGGGTTCAGTATGATGCATTTGCCCCCCGAGTCTTAACTGCTACTAGCTAATGCACTGTCCATTGAAGAATCTGCGCCGCTGCTGTTGACTTTGCACTGCGCTCCTCTGCACCTGACTGCTACTAGTCTGCAACTCTCACCTTGGAATCCGACTGGATCACTGACACTGATCCATCCTGCTACTGAATACTGTGGGCCCTCGTAGCAAGGTAATGATCCATGAGGAGGACACCTCAATGGACCCTACCCAATCTCTGCAGTTTTGGACTACAGCTCCATGTCGCCCCACCTCACTCCTGGAGGTATGGCTGTCATCACAGCGAAGTCTTCCTCCAATTTGGAGGACAACTTGTCTATCTCGGCTGACGTTGCCACCTGGTCCTGCTTCTCCTACTTGTCCTTCTTCTTGAGAGGACACTGCGTATTGTAGTGACTGAGCTCACCACACCTGAAGCACTTGACCTTTGACATGTCCTTCTTCTTCTTCTTTTCCCCCTGCCCCTCACTGGGACCCTTAGATGCTAGGGCCACATTCTCTTCTTCCTTCTCACTCTTCATGATCTTGCTGCTGCTACTGCTGATGGTGCTCTTTACTAGAGCTTGCCTCAACTCCTCTTGCTGCAGATTGGTTCACATCTTATCCCAACCCAGGCAAAGTGTCTCTGCCCAATATGCTTTGGACAAACACTTGCTAGTCCTCTGAGACACTGTTTAGTGCCAATCGTACAAGCTTTGTGGGTTGGGGTGCCTCCCCAACGATTGACAACTGATCTCGGACCTCCTGAATCTAAGTGAGGAAGGGATCTATGCCTTCACCCTTCTGCATCCTGATGGTTCTCAACTTCTCTTGGAGAAACATCTTCCGCTGCTCGGAAGAACTCTGATATAGCGTGGAGAGAGCTACCCACATTTCCCTAGCAGTATTCTTGCCAGAAATATGTGAGACTATATGATCTCGGACTCCATCCAAAATCATCTGCTTCGCCTTCGCCTTTGCCATTTCCTTTTTGTGCTCCTTTAGTTGATCTGCATCCTAGGGAACTGCTACAATATTGTCCACATAGGCTTTCAGGCCATGTTCATTTAGAAGGAAGGACATCTTAGCCTTCCAGATGACATAGTTGGAGGCTCCCTCCAACCTATCCTGCTCTCTAAGCCCAACTATGGTCATCTCTAAAATTGTTGAAAACTCCCTCTTTCCCTTTGCTTGGATGCTGGTTCTGCTATTCACACTCCCTTTTGGAGTGAAGAAATCTGCTCTCAGCTACGGCCAATCTGCAACCGGAAAATCGAACTTTTGAAACTCAAAGTCCCCTTAGAGAAATTTTCCCTCTGTGTGTGCTATTTCTCTTCCACCCGACACTGATTCTGCTTCTGCAAATCCTCTGCGTCCAACCAAGGAATTTGCTCAGTGAAAATCTAAGTCGCTGCTACTCCCGCTACCTGCTGGAATCACTATTTTAGGAAATTCGAACTTTTTTTGCCAACTGCAACTGAAAATTGAATTCTTCCTAGCAATTCATACTATCTGGCTAGGCACTGCGTAGTGTCTGAGAATTTCGACTTGCTGCTCCCTTTGAACAATGAAATTGTCCTTCTGCGTTTGAGCTTCCGTGTTGATCAATCATGCTCTGATACCATGTGAAAATTTCACTATTGAAATCCTATTGCAGCAATTGGAAATTATTCTTCTAATTGTTGATAAAGCTAACAATTTATCTGCTACGACAAATACCAAATAATTCACACTGCAACCTTCACAAATAAAACCGCGGAAGAAAATAGCGCTGGAAATTGAGAAAATTTTAGCACACATAAAAATTAACACATTTATTTTAGGACAAATGTCCTTGGAAAAACCCAATGTGGGAAAATCGGTGCAACAATTGAGGGTTTTTATTATTATGCAGCAGTGAGAAATTCTAAGTACAATCTGGATGCCGAATCTGGCAATCCTATAGAGAAAAATACTGGCAAAAATCTAGTGAGGAATTTTCCTCACCCCACAGGAAAATCTGGGCTTTGACTGCAGGTCGAAGTGAGCCATCCAAATTGTCGTTGCGCAGATTTGCGTCACCCTAGCGCAGTCACTTCCACCCTCAGCCTGAATCAACTTCTCCTTAAGCCGTCTAGTCTACTGCTGACTGGGAAAATGTTTCTCCCAGCCTGTGGAATTGAAACTCAGATTCTCTCTAGAAGAATCGAATTGCCTTTTGAAGCTTCTACGCAACTTCCGCGTTAGCATCACTATGGTTCTTCTACCTCTCTGCAATGCAGTTCACTAGATCTAGAAAACTTCCTCTAGCCTCACTGTCCCTGCCCCTCTCTGTCTCTGCTTCCCTACTGAAGCTCGAACCCTTCCAGCACTGCTGGCTCTCTGGAAAATCAAACTCTTCAAGAAAATCAAACTCTCTGTGGTTCTCACAAGTGTGTTCTCCATCTACCCATCGACTTCTTCTTATAATCCTTTGTTGGACCTCCAACGACCAAGATTAAAACTTAATCAAGGGCCCAAATTAATTTCCTGTCGATTCGTGTGAGTTTTTAGATGATTCACACCTTATCTCAATTAATTTTGATTAATTAACCCCTTTTTCTAAGTTTAGACTTAGGAAATAATTAAAAATAGGCTAATAATCTAATTGAGACACTTCTAGGTGGAATTTCCAGAAACGATTATGGGTTATGGAGAACTCCTGTGTTTTAGCCTCTCCACAAAGTTTTGAGACTAGAACACCTTCGATGCTACAAAAACTAACAAACGAGTCTTCCTTCTTGCATTAAAACAACACCAATGCCATTTCCTGAGGCATCACATTCCACAATAAAGGTTTTGGTGAAGTGTGGTGTAGTTAAGATTGGTGCTCAACACATTGCTTCTTTAAGATGTTCAAAGGCTTTAGTTGCTTTTGGAGTTCAAAAAATGCATCTTTCTTTAGTAATGTTGTTAGAGGTGTAAAAATTCGCTTGAAATGCAACAACTGAAAAATTATTCTTCTAACTGATTAATTATTAAGCTAAGTTACCAGAAAACGGATACGGGTACGGGGTTTGAAACAAATACGGCAAATTTTCAAAAAATCTGGATACGATATGGCAGGAAACGGCACATAGTAAATATATTTCAATATATATATATATATATATATATATATATATATATATATATATATATAAAATAAAAAATTTATATTACCATTCATATTACCATTAGAATCTAGATTGCTTTGACTAACTGTGATTTGTTCTGCATGAAATTTTGAAACAGATTTAAAAATTAAACTTCAACAAGTGATTAGAACAATATTCTTTTTTGAAAACAGAGAATGTAAGACCCTTGTACTTTGCTAATACAAAGTTTGCAAGTTTAGAACCTGTGCCTAACCAACTTGCCCATCCTTTTCACTGGGTTTATATCTTAATTCTTTGTTTCCATGTGGGTTTCTAGCCTTTTCAGTCATGGTTGAATACATTGCTTAATAACATGTTTTACTGCCATTGCTGATAACATTGCCTTGGTATTTTGTAGTTTCCTGAACCTGCTTGATTTGATTTGGGGTCTCATCTGGAGACTGGTAGATATGGAGACAAGTATGGTACTATGGAACGTTTAACAAAACAAAATTGAACCAAATTCAACCTCCAATAAGTTTGAAAGGGGTTTAGGTCGGAAGAAGCTGCTAGAAGCAGCTCAGCATCTGGTGCCACCTGATGAAAAGAGATGCCAGCCAGTGCATTGCGTACTTTTAACTTTCAGACCAAAGTCCATGGCAAAGTGAAAACTCCGACACCACAACTAGTGTGCTAACATAAATAAATAGATTATCCATGCAAAACCAAACACTGTTCCAAGGCCAAAGTTCAAAGTTCACTGTTCAAACCAAACACTAAATAGAGAAAGCCTAACTGACTTACTAAAGAGCTAAAACCAAGGCCCAAACAAATCACTAGCACATGCAGGGGCACAAAAGAGAGTTAGTCATGACTAGTGTGCACAGAAGAACCCATATTACCTCCATGGCCATAAGCCGCTGCCATCTGAAATCATCAGGATTATTGCAGGGGCAGCATGGCCAAACCATTGTGCAGAAAAATTGCCGGCATCTTCAAGTCCCAGCCAGAAATGCACTACCAAAAGTGCAATCCTGTAACTCAAATTGATGGCCAGGTTGCTAGAATAAGTCCAAAGGGACTCTAGCACTCCAGGTTTAACTCCAAAATTTTCCCTTCCCTTAATCTTCTCTATCTCCGCTGGAAAAAGTTCGTATGCACTGTTTAGGGTTTCCGAATAACAGGATTTTCTTAGAACAGCATTGGAGGGCTGGTGCACTTCATTACTGGTGATGTAATGAAGGGAGCAACTGATTGCATGTATGTTAGGATGGCAACAGATCCCATTTTAAATTTTTGTATTTGTTGTTAATGCACCCAGTTAACTATAGAGCTAATTGTAGCCATTTCTCTATGGCAATAATACCATTATTTCTGCAATTGTTCTGGCTTCCTGCTAGGGCTCTGAACAACTAACGTAAAACACTAAAGTTTAACAAAATGATAACGTAAAACACTAAGTTTAACAAAATGATAACGTAAAACGGTAAATACCAGGAGTCCAGGACCAACGATGCCGGCAGTGGACGACGTTCAAGTTTCAACGGTTCAGGAATTAGAAGTTAGAATGCTGCACTGTGCAGCTATGTCTCTCCGGCGTCCGCGGTGATGGCACTGGAGTCTGGACAGTGGAGAGTCGACAGTGAACCTCTGTCAGCGGGCAGTGAACCTCTCAGCGGCGGCAGTGAACTCAGCACTCTTGTCGTTTAGGTTAGGGTAAAATGAAATCGTAAACCGTGGCCCGTAAAGTTAAAACTTAAAAACTTAAAAGTTAAATTCTTAAAATCTGAAGTGAATCGTGATGTTCCCGGCGGGCAAGGTATGAGCTACCAAAAACGTTTTGAAATTTTGCAAAAACGTATCACGATTTGCTGAAACGTATTTTTTTTCTTTTAAAACGGGAGGGTTTTTTCAGCAAAACGCCTGAAAAACGGCTAGGAAAAAAACGGTAAGTTTTCGAATCAAAAAACAGCACCCAAAACATTTTTCCCACGTTTCTTTGTCGTTTCTACTGTGCATACATATCGAAAACGGAAAACGATGTTTTGGGTGTTCAGGCAGCTGTTTTTGGCAACTTAGTTATTAAGTAGTTTATTTGCTACGACAAACAATGAATAATTTACACTGTAGTTTCTTCACAAATAAAACGTTGCGGAAAAGAAAATGTTGGAAACTAAGAAATATAGAGCACACACACAATAATTTGACACAGTTATTTTTGGACAAATGTCCCCGAAAAAACCCAATGCGGAAAAATCGGTGCAACAGATGAGGGTTTTATTATTATTTAGCAACAAAATTTTTGAGTACAATTTGGATGCTTAATCTAGCAATCCAATCTGAGAGAAATATTGACAAAATATCTGTGAGGTCAATACCTCAGCACCACAATTGATTCTGCTCCAAATTTTGGCCAAACTGGGTTGCACGAAATGCCCTTGCGTGAGCCTATGTGCAGGCTAATTAGCACTGCCTCCAGAACACACTGAATCTTGCAGCTCTGCTTGTTTCTGCCCCTGGAAGTGACTTGCTTGGCCTTGTGGAATTGGCCTCCTGGAATTTATCTCGCCCCAGCAACTGAATCGACTCCTCTGGCTGAATTGAACTCTCCTCTGAAGCCCTCCTGCGTAGCTTCTTGAGGAAGACTCGTCCCTCTCTCAACTGACTGTTCTAGATCTGGAATCCTCCTCCGGAAATCTACTACTGATCTCCCTCTTGCTACTGCTTCCTTCTGGCTCGAATTCTTCCAACTAAATGCTGCTCTCTAGAAAATCAATCTGCTAAGTAAACTCACTCTTCCTGTGTATTTTTGCTCCAACCCCATCGACCATCTCTTATAATCTCCAGTTGGATCACCAATGACCATGATTAAGTCCTTATCGATGGGTGAGATAATGTCTAAGTTGATCCATGTGAGTTTCTAGAGAAATCTCACTTTTCTCAATTAATTACTGTTAATTAATCATTTTCCCTAAGTTAGACTTAGGAAAAATTTAATTACTGACTAATTAACTTAATTGAGCTGCTTCTTTCCTAAAATGATTTCTTGGTTTTGGAGTTCTAGTGTTTCTTAGCCTCTCTGACCAAAGTCGAGGCTAGAACACCATCCGATGCTACAAAAAGTAACAAGAGGTGCGGCTATTTTCCTATAATTCTTAACAAACTTGTGATAATACCCTGTACTTGAGAAATCCTCGAAGATGCCTTAAGGTTGTGGGAATTTTCTATTCCTTGATGGCTTTAATTTTGTTAAGGTCTACCTTAAGACCTTCATGAGATATAATATGACCCAAATATTCCGCTTCCTGCACCCCAAAGAAACATTTGGAAGGTTTTGCATACAATTGTTTCTCCTCCAATAGTTTGAGCACCCTGTCAACATGTTGAACACGATCTTTCCAAGACTTACTGTAGATTAGTATATCATCAAAAAATACTAACACAAATTTTCTAAGGAAGGGTTTGAAAGTGGAATTCATCAAAACCTTGAAATGTGGAAGGTGCATTAGTAAGGCCGAAAGACATGACCAAAAATTCATAATGACCTTCATGACTTCTGAATGTTGTTTTCAGAATGTCTTCTGTCCTCATTCTAATTTGATGATATCCTAAACGAAGATCCACTTTGGTGAAGTAAATTGCTCCATGTAGTTCGTCTAACAATTCATCAATGACAAGAATGGGGAATTTATCTTTAATAGTGAGCTTGTTGAGCTCTCTATAATCTGGAGACATATGCCATGATCCATCCTTTTTGTGCACCAATACTACTAGAGAAGAGAAAGAACTTTGGCTAGGTTGAATTATACTTTCCTCTAGCATTTTTGCAACCATATGTTTAATTTCACTCTTTTGGGCATAGGGATATCAGTAAGTTTTGATGTTTAGAGGAGCACTTCCTGGAATCAAATGAATATCATGATCGTGATTGCAAATAGGTGGGAGGCATTTGGGAGTCTCAAATACTTTGGCATGATTGTCAAGGATTCTTTGGAGATCTGGAGAAATTGATGACTTAGATATTTGAAGATCTAGTGAGCATAATTGTGCAATTACCCCTTGTTGTTCCTTCGTCAAAACTTTGTTATGCAATTAGAGCTAATTATCTTCCTAGGTTTCCCTGTGATACCATTTTATTCGATTTCCTTTCCTTCCTAGGAAAATTCAAGAAAAGTTCTTGAAAATTAAAAACTATCGTCCCCAAAGATTGTAACCATTGGACTCCTAATACAATACCAACACCACCCATTGGAATGACAAGTATTGGACTATTCAATACATATTACCCCATGGTTAAATTGATATTGTTAATTTTAATTCACAATGTTATGTTCTATGCTTAGCACCATTACTTCAATGTCCTTTAGGCAACCCAATGACAATTTCCAACTTAGTTTTCCAATAGCAATCACATTAACCATAAATCAAATTGATAGTAACTGTAGATAGAACACAAATAATAAAATGCAAAAGACAAGAGGACACCAGATTTGGCAGATGCCAGGGAAAAAACCCGTAGATTGGGAAAACCCTTTGATCAATTCTTCTTCTTATTATATAAAATGTTCAACACAAAGAGAGAGAGTACAAAAGTCAAAATGGACTTGCCAAATCATAGTCCTAACAACCCTGTCAAATTTGAGATTTTCTGCAGTAGTCAACAACCCTAACTAGAAAGTCAACGCTGGTCAAATCAGCAACAAACAATCCTCTTTGGAGCTCGGTCAAAGGCAGTCAAACTCGACCTTCTGAAGTGGTCAAAGTCAGCCCAAAACAATCCTGAAATCAGTGGTCAAACTTGGTCAAATTCTGCACTTCAAGTTTGTGGTCAACTTTGCGGTTAACCTCTGTCAATGTGCCCAGAATACCTATTTTTTTGTGCCAGCAAAAGCAACTCTTCAAAACTGAAATTTTGACCCAAAAATTGTAGTCAAATTGTTGGTCAAAGTGCCTAGTCAACGCTAGTCAAACTTGCAACAAAATTTTAAAATTTGGGCTTGTAATTTTTTTCCTGAAATTCGTCCTTCTTGCCACACGTGTGAGAGAAAAGATATGCCCAATAAGTTGTACGAACCAATCAGAGAAGGAGAGAGAAGATTGTGTGTGATGAGATGATGCCAAATGAGGTTTGAGGTCTCTTATATTTATACAAGTCGTTGAGGGTGAAGTGACATGTCTCTTGGGCTTCATGAGCCTACATGATGATGTGGCCGACCTTGACAATTTGCACGTGTGGGCATAAATTCAAAAACACATTTATGCTTATCCAAATTTGATGATCTTTAGGTCAATTTTGGTCCTCTCGAATAGATGAATTCAATGTAATCATCATCCCCATCAAATGAGCCGTCCAAAGGAGAATTTGGCCCTAGTTGCCAATTTTAACACTCCCTTTCAATTAGGGAGAATTCCACTTGCCAATCCATCCATCATCATGCCATCCTATCATCATGTACCATCTTTGCATCTCGTCTCAACTCTACTGAACACTTATATAGGTAACGAAGAAAAATCAATCGAGAGTGAGTCACAAGATCTTACCACTCTCCACTTACAAAAGTCAGTCTAGGGGTAGAACTCCAATCAGACTTGATCCCAGATCAAGTTGTTGAACACCATGCATCCTAGACATAGGGAGTACGACAGTACACAAGGTGCGCATCTATAGTGCTATGGTCCCTATCCACTTTTCCTAACTCATTGGCCAGATGAGAGGTACTTCCCATGAGTCCCAGACTACATAGGTAGGATGTATGCTGGGGCATCTACAGGAGAAGGTGAACCACTCATCCTACTCATATGCCATAGGAGAAGGTGAAGCACTCATCCTATGCATATATCATCAATTGTAGGGGAAGGTGAACCACTCATCCTACACACATGTCAACCATCATGGGGTATCACAGGGGAAGGTGAACCACTCACCCTGTACACAATGCACCTATAGGGGAAGGTGAACCACTCACCCTATGGTTGCTCATAGCTCCAAGAAGTACCCCAAGTCCCCAGGAGCTCCCAAAGCTCAATGTCCAACTCAAGCGGGACCCTCATGGGAGGGTCCTTCCACGACTCCAAGTCTCTCTCAGAAGGCTAAGAATTTGACCTTCCCTAAGGGCTTCGTGAGAATGTCAGCAATCTGCTCATCAATCCTGATGTGTTGGAGCCTTATTGCTCCCCATTGTACCATATCCCAGATAAAGTGGTACCTAATATCAATGTGCTTGGAGCAGTCGTGGAACACAAGATTCTCTGAAAGGTGAATCCCACTTTGGTTGTCGCAATAGATCACGGTGGTATCCAACACATGCTCAAATAGCTCACTAAGGAGCTTCCTCAACCATATAACTTCACAACAGGCCATGCTAACAACAATGTATTTGGCCTGGGCGGTGCTTAGAGCAACTGATTTCTGCTTCCTGCTCATCCAAGAAATCGAAGCAGATCCCAATGAGAAGCAACATGCTCTTTCTATCCACCACACTGCCTGCCCAATCAGCATTAGAATATCCATGAAGCCTCAAATTCCGACAATGTATCTCAACCCATGGTTGATTGTGCATCGAAGATACGTGTCTCAAGAGATTTTTAGCAACAATCCAATGTATGTGATGAGGCTCAACCATAATTTGACTCAAAGTATTCACAACGAAGCATATGTCTGGACGGGAGTTTACCAAGAACATCAGGGCTCTCACAAGTTGTCTATACTCGGAAGGGTTTGCAAATTTGGGCCCAACAACACTACCGCATAACTTCTTGAAGTTGAGTTCCATTGGAGTAGACACATATTTGCAATCCACGATCCCATATCTCTCTAGTAGCTTCACAATGTATTTTCCTTGAGAAAGGAAAATCTCGCCTGGATTTTGCTAGATCTCCAGGCCTAGGAAGTAGTGCATCAGTCCTAGGTCTTTCATCTTGAACTTGGAAGTCAACTCCCTCTTGCATTGATAAATGAGAGGGTCTGCACCAGTCAGAAAGAGATCATCAACATAAAGAACCAAAATGAGAGGCATGTCCTTTTCAACCTTGAAGTATAGGTTTGGATCAATATAGCTCCTCATAAATCCCAACTTCATTAAATAACTATCAATCTTGTCATACCAAGCCCTAGGAGTTTTCTTCAACCCATAGAGGGATTTCTTCAACTTGCATACATGTGTCATTCGATCTTGTACTTCGAAACCCTGAGATTGTTCCAAGTAGACTTCCTCCTTAAGCGAGCCATGCAAGAAAGCAATCTTGATGTCCATTTGATGTAGGCTCCATCCTTGATTAGCAACTAGAGCAATAATAGATTAGATAGTGATATATCAGGCAACCGGTGCAAATATTTCGTCATAGTCCACCCTGAGATTGTTCCAAGTAGACTTCCTCCTTAAGTGAGCCATGCAAGAAAGCAATCTTGATGTCCATTTGATGTAGGCTCCATCCTTGGTTAGCAACTAGAGCAATAATAGATTGTATAGTGGTATATCGGGCAACCGGTGCAAATATTTCGTCATAGTCCACTCGTTACTTTTGACAGAAGCCTCGAGCAATGAACTTGGCCTTATATTTTTCAGCACTCCCATCAACTCCATGTTTAATTTTGTAAAGCCATTTAGAAGTGACCACAGACTTGTCCTTGGGTCTAGGCACCACGTCCCAGACATCATTCTTCATGATCGATTCATATTCCTCATTCATCGCATCCTTCCATACTTGGTGCTTTATGACTTCTTCGAACGTGCATGGTTCAGCTTGAACAATAGTACTCATAGTAGCCAAATATCCTTGGTACTTGTTCGACTTTTTACTTTCACGAAATGTCCCTCTTGGAGCAATATGTCTTTTAGCATCTTCGAGAGTATCTTTGAGCCATAGGGGTCGTTTCCTTGAGGTAGAGGAATCACCAGGAGGTGGATCAATAGGATCCATCGGACCATCAACATTGGACATAAGTTCATCTGTTGGAGGTTCATCCTGTTTTTCAGTAGCATCATCATTGTCCTTCCTTGGGATGGGGAGATCTTTGGCTTTCCCAAGGGTAGTGTCTTCATCAAAGGTGACATCACGACTTACTTCCACATCTCTTTGACCAGGCACATAGATTCTATATGCTTTCGAATTTTCACTATAGCCAACGAATATACCCTTCTTCCCAGATGCTTCCAACTTGTTCCTTTTCTCTTTAGGCACATGAAAATACACAGGACAACCAAATATTCTAAAATGAGAAACATCAAGTTTCTTACCAGTGAAGACCTCCTCGGGTGTCTTGAAATCCAATGCTTGATGTGGGCTCCTATTTTGAACATATATAGCAGTGTTGGCAGCTTCTCCCCATAAGAACTTTGGTAGACCTTGATCATGGAGCATGGCACAGGTGGTTTCCATGATTGTTCGATTCTTCCTTTTAGCAATGTCATTTTGCTTAGGAGTGTATGGAAAAATTGTCTCCCTCTTAATGCCAACCTCTCTGCAAAAGTCACTGAATTCATTTGATTCATATTTAGTTCCATTTGTTGAAGAATCTAGGGCAATTAGGTGTAGAGTGATTCTTCATGACTAGATAACAATTTATGAAGTCTTTTTACAATTTGTCTTTGTTAGCTTAATCTTCTTCTTTGCTTATTAATGCATGTGTGTGTGCTTTTTGAAATTGCTATCAAAATATAAAACAAGAACACAAGATATTGGCTCTTTTCCAGGGCCAAAGCCTCTCTTCTCTTGAGAGGAAAACCCTTAGGTAAGTTTTCTTTTATTGAAGCTTTTTTCTTGATCAATGCCAAACCCTAGACCCTTGACTAGAAGATTCTCCAAGCACAAGTCAAGTCCTTCCTTTTCTCTGCACTATGTTTCCTCAACACTTTGTCCACCTCCTTCCGGCACTTCGTTCCCTGGCACTTTGTTCTTCCTTCCACTGTTAGTAGAGCTTCTAGAAGAGATACTTTTACTTAGTGATATCCTTGACCTAAGGATACTCATTCCTTCTCTTGATCATCTGAGTTCCTTCTTGATGTATAGTGGTAGGCTTAGTGTGACAGCATTGCAACCCTAATTCTTGCACGTGTGAGAGGTACCCTAGAGAATTAGGGTCCTTTTACCTTCGATAGAGAGAGAGTCTTCTTCGCTTGACTTGAGAGGCCTTGTAGGCCTAATTTCTAACCCAAACAATGATGAACATGTGACTGTGACCTTACTGCTGATATAACTGCAGACTGTCCTATCTTTTCTCGCATGTGTGACTGTATTAACCCTAGAAAACAGTCCTTAACTCTTTGGTGATGACTTCTCCTTCTTCTGCCCTTGGAGACTCTTCTTTCGTCCTTCAACTACCCTTTTCTTGCCTCCTTACTTCACAGATTTCAGAGATGTGAATGCGTTGTCTTTAGAGGAGTGGACAACCTCTATATATAGAGGACTATCCCTCCTTTAGGCCGACTTGTTGCTTTGAGGCCGACTTGACTTCCTTTGCTGCGATGGGTGCTTTTAATGGTGCCATTGCTTCTTTTGATGGTGTCTTTGCTAGGAGGAGACTTGACTTTTCTTGGAGGTGACTTCTTTGACTCTTATACACAATGTAACATACCCTTAAGGTCTTTACCATAATTCTTTTGACCTTTTGATTTACCTATAGCACTTTAACATTTGCTAGACCTACTTCAATGGGCAAGAAACTCATTGAAATATATCATAAAAGTAATATTTCTTTTCTTGAATAAATACAAATATCAAAAGCACATTTATGAAGATCGAACCTAGTTACATTTCCTTCAACACTTCCTCTTAACTAGGGAGGTATTCATACAACATTACAATGTGTTTGGCTATGTTTCAATCTTGAAGAATTTACATAAGAGAAATCGGATTTGCAATCCATCTGTATAGCATCATATCAATTAGCGTTGTCATAGTGCAAGGCCTTGATTAACAATTCCATCTCTTCATGAGACCATGAGCTACAATGCTGGCGAGACCAATGATTTATAGACACCTTAATCATTGTTTCTCAAGGTACATACCCATTGGGGTGTTCACTGTGTATGACCTTCTAGCACTGTTCTTGTCTTGGGTTTCCAGCCCTCAAAGAATATCAGTCCTCTTGCCTACTCTTGTCTTGGATGCCCTACACATCCTCAAAGAGTATCAGATGCCAGATGATTACCTAATCCTCCCATTCTTTCTTCCCAAGTGAAGACAATAATGTTGTGTCTATCTTGTGTGTGCATTTCCATTCATGGCCTTCATCTAAACTTACGGCTGTTAGTCCTAGTCTAGTGTATGACACATGAAATGGAAAGACACAATTGTCACTCCTTTGTAATCAGGTGTGTTCCAAAACTCCCTCTTGATCAGGGACCTGTCAGAGCTCCCTCTTAACTAGGGACTCTTTCATTCATCAACAACTTCTTCATCGTGGGTCCTTTAGTTGCTTGATCTCCTTCCTTTCTTTGATGTCATGAAGTCTTTGTTCGAACTTCTTCTAGGTCAGGCACCATCCATCGATAACTTTCCTTCCTGGTTTGTCATGTCATTGCTTCCTTCGTGGAAAGTGGCTTTCTTGTCATACATCAGGTTTCTTTGTCATATGGCTACTCCTTTGTCATTTGTCCATGCTTCAGAATACTCTTCTCATGGATGCTTCTTGTTTACATGCTTCGACCTAGTAGCCCATCATGACTTCATCTTGATATTGCTTCAACATTGCTTTTGATTTTGCTGGATGTCTTCTTCATCACAACATCTTTTGTAGAGTAGAATCAGTTATCTGTACCTTTCATATTTCCAAGGCCTTCATAGGTGTCAAGGGTCCTTCCTTCCTTTGTCAGAGTTGTCCTGCCTTCTTTCGGGAGATATCTTCAAAGTATCTTGTTAGATAGTGATTCTCGGTGATCATGGTGTTCTTCACATGCTTGATCTCTTTCTTCATTTGCTTCTCTTTGGATAAATTGGTCAACCACGTTATGCTCCATGTGAGAGCACTGCTTCATTGCTTGCTTGCTGGACTAGTCAACATTTCTTCTTGCTTCTTAGTCAGCAATCTTACACTCCTTATGTGAGCATATCCTTCTGTTGACCTTTATTGCATTGCAGTACATGCCTTTGAGCATGTCATTGGTGAAAGAGATTCTTTCCTACTTGATCATGTTATAGAACTATTCCCATGACTCAATAATATACAAATGATAACATGACTAAACTTTGATGCATACATACCTCATCTTGATTCTCCTTTGATCATCTTAGCTTCATTTGGTTGTCCTTGGTGTGACCCTTCTTGCGTCATCTTAACTTGCTTGCATATCATCATTTTCTTGAATCCCACGAATGGGATTCCCAATGAGACATCTACTTTGGTTCATGAACCTTCTTTTGAAGATTCCATCATAGGATCTTAAAGACCCTTGCCTTGCAAATGTTTCTTTTCTTTTGATGATGGAGGTCTTCTAAGATTCTTAATCATGATCAATTTTCTTTCATCGTGGATGAGGTCCTATACTAGGTATGCTCCTTCTACATGAATATCTTGAGCTATATCTACCATGCTCCTATATTCTAGAAGATATTTCTAACCATGCATTTTGTTCTCATTACAAATGCTACTTCTTAATGAGTATCTAGAACTCTGTACTTCATGCTTCTAGATTCTAGAAGATGTTTCTAGCCATGCAATTTTTATTTTATTCCTACATGCTCCTATCCTACTCAAAACCTTGAAAGAAGACTTGAAGTAAAGAGTTTGACTTAGTCATAGTAGAGATCCGAAGGATCTTCCTTCTTTTGCTTCTTTTCTTCTTCTTTCACCTCCTAAGTCATGTGAGCTTATTCCGTCTTTCTTTTGTTGTTGTTGTCCTTCTTAAGCTTAGGACAATTCCTTTTGTAGTGTCCATATTCTTGGTATCCTTAGCATTGGATTTTGGACATATCTTTGTTGTTTGTTCTTCGTGGACCAAATTTGCCAAATTTTCCCTTTCTCTTGGCCATGCTAGCAAATGCTTGCTCCTTTGATCCCACATCTTCCTTTGCTTTTAAGTCTGGTTTCCTCTGTTATGCATAGAGGCCACATTTCACTGAGTCTAGTTGCTTCCTTCTTGGCATATATTCTTGATGTGAAGTTGCCCCAATCCTCAGGTAGAGCATTAAGTACTACAATTGTCTTTTCTCTGTTAGACACGACTTCCCCAAGCTCTTGAAGTTGATCTCTCATCTCAAAGATCTTCATGAAGTAGGGAGCTATTACTTCCTTTGATACCTTCATCTTGTACAATTCATTCCTTAGAGATATCACTTCTCCGACTGTGGATACCGAGAATAACTCTACTAGCTTATCATAAATTTCTTTTGATGTCTCAAATTTGGAGACATAAGGAATGAGAGAGTCTTTGATGGATTCTATTAGAATCATTTCAGCTCTTGTCTCATCCTTATTATACTTGGCTAAGGCTTGAGTTTGTTCCTTAAAAGGGATAGTGATATTCCCTTTGACATGTTCTAGAAGTTCATTCTCCTTGAAAAGTAAATCAGTCCTCTTCTTCCATGCAAGAAAGTTATTGGTACCTACCAATTTGTTGCTTTCCTTGCAAAAAGACATTGATGTATATTCAGAAGGGGACATATACTTGATAGATTTTGAAATGTAGTTGACTTGTTTCTCCTTCAAGTCCTGATGGCTTGCTTTCCTTGAATCTTGATGTTCCTCAAGATGTCTTCTCCAAGTTGGCTTGCTTGATGATTTGTGGCTTGATGTAGGTCCCTCTTTGATCTGTTCTTCTTTGTAGGTGCCTTTATATAAGCCTCTTCTTCTAGCTTTGTAGTCTCCCCTGATGAATGATAGATGATAAACCTTCTTGTCCTTGATGTGATAGAGACCTCTTTGCTTGATGCTTCAACTTTTGTAGATGTTCTTCCTTGATGAGTGTTCTTGAGTTGCCCTTTCCTTGATGTGTCACCTTAGCTCTGATTCCATGTTGAAGAATCTAGGGCAATTAGGTGTAGAGTGATTCTTCGTGACTAGATAACAATTTGTGAAGTCTTTTTACAATTTGTCTTTGTTAGCTTAATCTTTTTCTTTGCTTATTAATGCATGTGTGTGTGCTTCATCAAACTGCTATCAAAACATAAAACAAGAACACAATATGTTGGCTCTCTGCTAGGGCCAAAACCTCTCTTCTCTTGAGAGGAAAACCCTTCGGTAAGTTTTCTCTTATTGAAGCTTCTTTCTTGATCAATGCCAAACCCTAGACCCTTGACTAGAAGATCCTCCAAGCACAAGTCAAGTCTGTTATGAAAATAATTCATAACAAGTAAGTAAATAAAATAAATGTAAATATTAAATAATCAAATATTGATTATGTTAAATAGTCATTAAGTGAAAAGGCATGTCTAAAAGACATGCCCAGTCATGAAAGGACACCTACTTAGGTATATATGTGGGTCCTTATTGTAACATTCATCACTTGTACATTTTTATATATAATAAATTATTATTACAAGATACCTTCTTGTGTATTTTTACAGTGAATTCAACAAGCTATCAGTTTTGATGCTTCAGTGGCATCGGAGCCATGGCACACAATATAATTAGGGAGGTCTTTGAACGTTGTTCGTTGCACAATGTGCCATTACGTTCATGTCCTGGTTGCATTGAGCAGTTTAATAAAATTCAAGAAGTATTTCAGCGATTAGAAAAATCATGTGCAGACGTTAAAGCATGTTGAAAGGATATCGATAGTAAGGAAGATGATAACGATAGTGAAGAAACGAAAGAAGATGAAGCAGTAGATGATTATAATGATCAATATTATGATGAAGGCATATCAAGGCCATCAAGTGCTCCGTTGATACCTACAGGCCCAAGACCTGTTGTTCCTGTTAACTCTTCACTATGAATGGTTTGACCTTGATTCAAGTGAATAGTGACAACATCTATCCCTTTCACAGGGTAGGTAACATTTTCTCCAAGTATGATCTTCAAATTAGTCTTCTTTTGAACCAAATTTGAGAGGGCCTCCTTGTACTCAGTCAAATGTATTAAGGCTCCACTATCAATCAACTAGTGATCCAATGTATCTGGAGGAGAGGCAGTGGATAGACTGGAAATAAGATAGAATTCATCTTGTTTTTCTACAACATTACTTTCATCATACCTGGCATTTCTCTTCCTTTTGGGAGGTTGACCATTTCCATTTCGAGTAGCGAGAGCACTCCTCTTTCCTTTGTTGTTGAACCCGTTGTTCCTTTGATTGCCATTTCCTTTGAAATTGTTGTTGTTGTTATTGTCATCATCCCTTGGATAATTCTTCTTGTGAGGACACTCTCTAGCATAGTGGCCAAACTTGTTGCAATTGTAGCTTTTCTTCCTTCTTTGAATCTCTTCTTTGAATCCCTTCTTGGATCCTTGACCTTGTCTCCTAAGACCAACATTATTCTTCTTTTTTGCATGGGTGGAGAAAGCAATAGGTTTATTTCCACTTGAAGGCTTCTCTCTCTCCATCATCTTAGTCTCCTCTTGAGTGCTTCTAGCCAATAACTCATCGAAACCAGGTATCGTATCATTGTTGAGAATGGTAGTGACAAACACATCCCATGGTCTTGGAAGACCTCCAAGAGCAATGAGAGAGAGTTCCCTATCATAAATAACTTTTCCAATAGATAGCAAGTCATTCTTGATTTGAGTTATTCTCATGAAGTAGGATTGAATAGACTCCCCTTTATCCATCTTGATATCCTTCAACTTGTTTTTGAGAAAGAGGATTTGATTTGCATTATTCACTTTGAACATCCCAAATGCGAAATATAGGCAACCAAATGCTTTTGAATAGAGTCAACCAAAATTTTCTTTGCTTTGACTTCACTTTTTCTATACTTTGTTTTAGCAGCAGCTGGTGAATTTGAAGGAGGCTCCACTGCTCCTCTAAAGTCATCTTCCATGCATGATAGTTAGATTTGTCATTGAGCTTGTCCTCAGTGTTGAAGTAAGATGTAGAAGCCATTGATACTTGACCAATAAATCTCTCTTGGTGGTTGCTTTTTTCTCTCTTGCTTAGGATTTGTCTTCACTTGGGCTCTGATAACATGTTAATTTTAGTTAACAATGGTATGTTCTATGCTTAGCACAATTACTTCAATGTCCTTTAAGCAACCCAATGACAATTTCCAAATTAGTTTTACAATAGCAATCACATTAACCATAAATCACATTGATAATAACTGTAGATAGAACATGAATAATAAAATGCAGAAGACAAGCCTAGACAAGGGGACATCAAATTTGGCGAATGTAAGGGAAAATAACTCCAAGATGGGAAAACACTTTAATCAATTCTTCTTATTATTATATCAAATGTTCAGCAGAGAGAAAGAGAGTACAAAAGTCAAAATTGACTTGCCAAATCACAGTCAAAGCAACCTTGTCAAATTTGGAACTTTTGCAGTAGTCAACAACCCTAACTAGAAAGTCAACACTGGTCAAATCAGCAACAAACTGCCCTCTTTGGAGCTTGGTCAAAGGCAGTGCTAAAATCAACGGTCAAACTTGGTGAAATTCTACACTTCAAGTCTACGGTCAACTTTGCGATCAACCTTGCAATCAGCCCCGATTAATGTGCCCAAAATACCTTGGTTTTTGTGCTAGCAGAAGCAGTGCTCCAAACCGAAATTTTGACCCAGAAATTGCCGTCAAATTGTTGGTCAAAGTGCCTGGTCAACGCTAGTCAAACCTGCAAGAGAAGTTTGAAACTTGGCCCTGTAATTTTTTCTTGAAATTTGTTCTTCTTGCCACATGTGTGAGAGAAAAGATATGCCCAATAAGCTTTATGAACCAATTAGAGAAGGAGACAGAATATTGTGTGTGATGAGATGATGCCAAATGAGGTTTGAGGTCTCTTATATTTATACAAGTAGTTGAGGGTGAAGTGACATGTCTCTTGGGCTTCATGAGCCTACATCATGATGTCGCTGACTTTGACAATTTGCATATGTGTGGGCATAAATTCAATAACACATTTTGGCTAATCCAAATTTGATGATCGTTAGGTCAATTTTGGTCCTCTCAAAAATAGGAATTTAATGCAATCATCATCTCCATCAAATGAGCTGTCCAAAGTGGAATTTGGCCCTAGTTGCCAATTTTAACAGATATTATGGCACTTCCCTGAGCAATTTATAGTTCCTCCATTTGCAACAATCACATGACACTCTGGTGCCGGATATAGAAAGCAATTCATATCCTTGGCAGTCTTGTTAAAATTGTGATAATATTGCGATATTATTGTTTTATCGCGATAATTTCCCGTTGCCGATATTATCGCGAGTAATATCCGAAATTATCGCCAATTTTTTTTTTTTTTTATACCTGATTTTTTGATTTTTTTTTTCCTTCCGTTTTTATCGCGGGCAATCGGGGCAACGAGGTTTTATAAGGGATGCTAAATGTTCGAAATGAAATTTTTTTGAAAGAAACAAATAATTTTTGAGTGGGGCAGCTTAATGATCAAGTTTAAGCCCTAGTATTGATATGCTATTCATGGTAATGTTAAGTTCTTAAAGTAAAAGTGACATTCTCTTTAATCTTAAGTTTTATCCTTTTACTTAAATTTTTAACATTACCATGACATGACTGAGGATGTTTGAGAGTGGTTCCGGCCACATTGGATTTCATATGGAGAAAGTAGAACTTTAGATTTCATTCAAAGTCCAGCAGACTTATCAGTTTTTCAGGATTTCAGGATTGGGAGATTGTAATGTTTCCAGGTGACACCACCTGCCCGGTCTACCCCTGCCACTAGTAGAGGACGTGGTCTACCTCCTATAGCTCCTACTTCTAGTTCTTCAGCTTCTAGAGCATAGCAGACTCCACTACCAACTCCACCAGCACCAGCATCTACATCTAGAGGGAAAGGGAAAGCTGTGGCATTTTCTCGCAAGAGGGGCAGAGGAAATCAATAGGATTAGACTTTAGTTATTTTCTTCATTTTATTGTATATGACATTATGACATGATGAGATACATTATTATATTTTTTGTTGATATTTTGAGGCTGAGTTGGGACTCAGGAGTCAGGACTTACTATTCAGGACATGATTCAATGTTATGTGTGATTTTAGCACTAGAAATGATATTAAACATCTTATATATTAGTTCTTTTATCATATTTATGTGTCAATGTATTTATTTTATGTTGTAGATGGTTTAGATATTAAAAAAATTGAAAAAAAATGAAAAAAAATGAATATTTTTGTACCAAACGATTTTTTCCCGATTATTTCCGATTATTTCCCGATAATTACGATTTTTTCCGATTTTTTCCTCGCGCCGATATTATCCCGATAACGATTAATGCAACATTGATCCTTGGCTATCTTGCAATGAATAAAATTATGGGTACTACCTGAATCAATTAGTACTATTACCTTTTTCTTTTTGATATATCCTTCTATCTTGAGAGTTTTGAGTGGCGTTTCCCGCCAATGCATTACAAGATATGGTCGGATTCATTTCTTCTTTTTCAACCTCTAGGTTTGGTTCCTGGTGTATATCTTCCTCTTTTGTTGTTTCTTGTTCCTTTTCTTCCTCCTCTTCAAAATCTATGTAAAATAATTATTTCTCAACACACTTATGACTTAGTGTATTTGCTATCACCACTGTAACAAAGCCTTTTTGCTCTTTTTTCCTCCAGTTGTTGTGGTGTCAACCTTGTAGGTTGTGGGAGGCCAGGAGTGACAACACTTCCATCTTTATGTTGTGGGTGGTAGAGCTCCTTGTTGCCATAATTTTACTTTCAATTTTTCTTGCCACCCTGAATGCATTCTCTAATGAATTAGGTTCCCAAAGGTGAACCTAATGTTGGATGTTATCCTTTAAAGTCCCTATGAAAACATCAATCAGATGATCCTCTGGAATATTAGTTACCTTAATATTCAATCTTTGGAAGTTCTCAATGTGCTCCGCCATTGACCCTTTAAGTTTGAGATTTATCATTTGGCTAAAGAAGGTATTGCTCTTTGTATCCTCATAATGTGCTATCAATTCCTTCGTAAAAAATGTCCAAGTGACAAATGATTTACGAGAACAAAGTCATCGATATCATACAAATTGATTGGGTTCTAAATATAAAGATGCAATGCGTACTTTTTGTGTGTGTTGCACATCACATAGATCAAAGAATTGCTCTATTTGTAGTATCCATGTTACTGGATCCTTGCCATTAAACTTCCTCATATCATTCTTTGGAATGTGGTTGGTCTTCAACCCAAAGTTGGAGACTCTGAAATCATGATTCATATTCATTTTGTTCTCCTCCTGAGTGTCATGGAATACCTTGTCACCACTAAGAAGCCTTTCTTGTAGAAACTTTGTTAAACCTTCTTTCAAACCTTGCATGTCTGCTTCTGAACCATCCATCTTCTTTTCTATTTCTTCCGTATTTGCATTCATCATCTTTTCCAATTCATTTTTGGTTGTTCTTTTTGTGAGTGAAATTTGTTGCCTCTGGTCCCGCAATTTTGACATATCATGTTGTATTTCTTTCTCTTCTTCATGCATCATGGTAGAGCTTTTTGAGGGCTTAATGGGTGTAGAATTTTTTTGTTTGGGAGGCATTTTGGAACCAATTAATGATATTTGTGCTTCACTATGCCTTTTTAATCACTTCAAACTGATTTTTCAAACTAATGTTATGCAAATTTAAAAATACACACATTTTAGAGCTTGATTTAGAGCTTGTTGATAAGGCTGATATTGAAACTGTTGTATCTCTGTGATTTCGACCTTCCAAGGTTTAAAATTGCATTTTGTGGTAGCCCTTTGTGTCCTCTTTCCACCCCCACTAGTCAGACCAAGATTGTATTATTCACGATAAAGTTATTTCAATTCTCCCACGACAGCCAGATTATGCACTGGTTTAGTATATTGAACTTGTACGGTATGTCATGTGTCACTGTTTTAAGCTTCGACCTTGAAAATCATACCCAAGAAGCCACAATCCATGCACTTTTAGTCACTTTTTACGAAATTCGAATTCGATGCTCGAAGATAAATTTATGATGATTTTCCTCAGAACACCTGTTTGAGACTGAATTTTGGAGCATGTAGAAACCCTAACTTCCTTGGACCATATCTCCGAAAATATAGCGAACCATGGTCTGAAACTGTAACTAGATGTTCATCAAGGTTTCTCTTTTACATGGTATCAATTTTATGCTCTGAAGCTTTGTAGAAAAATTTATAGCGAAAATGCAAGATGACCCGTTTGAAGCAACAAAACCCTAGGATCAAGAGCTTTGATACCAAATGTTATGGATCCAGATAAAAAATAACACAAAAACATAAGAAAAAATAGATCAATGACTAGATAATAAGCCACTACGATGGGGAAAACTCCCTTTACATCACACAAATGAACAATTCTTGGATGATTCAAATAAAAATCCCTCCTTGGTATATTTATGAGTCTAAAGGGTCAAAATATAATTAGGGCTTGTTACCGCTCAAACTAACAGGGGTGCTAGGAGAGGATCCTATAGAGCAACTACTAGGTCAAGGGGCAATAGTGGAGCAATAATCCATTGCCACCTCAGCTAAGGCTCCCTACTCTGTACGAACTTTCACCGATGGGAGGAGACTCAGTATAGGGGGAATCACTAGGAAGGATAGATCTATTAATGGATAGGGAGTGATTTTTAAGGCCTATTCACAAGAGAGGCTCAATTAAATAGCTTGCTTGCTACAAAAGCAAGGTGATGGGCTCTCTAGGAAGGGCTAAGAGGATTCTTGGGCCTAGGTTTGGAGGATATGCCTTCAAAGGGGGGTTCTTAGACCTAAGGATCCGTATGGATAAGAGGCTTCTATGTAATCTTTGTGGAATTGGAGTTGCAAAGTTGCGAGACCACACAGAGCCAAGTGGACCCAAAACTAGGTCAAGGATATGGAGTTGATCAACCAATGTGGGGCTTGACCTAATTAGGGAAGATAATATGATCAAAGTGCTAATTTTCTTTGAGATTTTGAATGCAATGATCCCAATGAGGACACTAACCGAAATCAAGCTAGGGCTTGCTATATCTTGGGATTCCACCGTCGGATTTGCTTGAAACTTGGAGGACCCCTTGAGAAAAGCCCAACGCAGTAGTGGACCAAAAATCGAGGGGTTTGAATGGCTACAATAAAATTCGTTGGATGCCCTGGTGACCCTCTGGGTTAGCCCTAGAATTTGGAGAAGTAAAGAAAGAGAGGTAAATTCGACCACCAAAGGGTTACAAGGATCAATGCCTTAGTGCTTGGGCCTCATGTAGTCAAGATACACATATTCTAGAGGGGGTTAGAGATCATATTATTCCTCATCTCTATGAGGAGAAGATAACATCTGAAATGTTCAAAGCCATCTTGGATCTGTTTCAGGGTACCAGTGATGCCAGGAAGCTTGCTCTCAAAGAGAAGCTAAGAAGTATCCAGATGAGCAAAGATGAGCCCATCGTCACATATATTTCAAAGTTCACTTAGATTTGAGATGAGCTAGGTGGTGTGGGTGTGATTGTACCACAGAGTGACCTAGTGAGTTTTGCATTACTAGGAGTTCATAAGTCTTGTTATAGCTTCTAGGATGCAGTGAGCGGCATAAATTTTTTTCCTGGTTGGGAAAGGCTATGGGGTGACTGCATTCAGGTCACATGAAGAAATCCGGAGAGGGACTAGAGATGGTAGATCAACAATGACAGAGGAAGAGGAGAACCTTGCCCTAGTAGGCAAAGCCAAGGGCAAAAAGGGCCAAGGAGAGGTTGAGTCCAATCAGAAGGGCGAGAAGAAGAAGAAGGATCTAAGCAAGATCAAGTGCTTCCATTGCCATGAGTTTTGGTATTATGCCACTAAGTGTCCTAATCAAAAGGACTCTAGGAAGGATCATGTAGTTGCATCAATAGAGGTAACTACATTTTTTGCCCAGTTTGAGAAATATTTGTCATTGATTGCTTGCATGGCAAGCTCAGCAGACAACAATCTATGATATATTGATTCAAGAGCATCCTTCCACAAGACTGAGAACAAGAAGTTTTTTAGCCACCGGAAGGAGAAGGACATGCAGTTTCAGATCGAGCTAGGAGAGGATGGCCAGTATGCAGCTAGAGGAGTTGGTACTATTAGTTTTTAAAGGGATTCAGGTAATTCTTTCCATCTTAGAGATGTGCTCTATGGTCCAAGCCTTAAGCAAAATATTGTTTCAGTAGCTACCCTTGAGGATAAGGGTTATGATGTCATCTTTAGTAGAGGTAAGGCTTACCTACAGGCTACAACACTTAGCTTCTGGATGTAAGAAGCAGATAGGTGTAAGGATGAAGAATTTCTTAGCTTCTGGATGTAAGAAGCAGATAGGTGTAAGGATGAAGAATTTGTACTTACTACAGGTTGAGACAGGTGCAACCTTGAGCAACAAGGCAAGAGGTTCTTAGAGTAGAGAAGTGATGGTTGAGCAAGAGCAGGATAAAGCTCTCAAGATGGAGCCTCAACCAGTATTTTAGTTTGAGTCTCAGCTAGTTGGCAGTTAGACCGACCAACAGGATGATAAGGAGCAAAGCCTAAGGCGAGTGGAGGCAGCCACTCAATCAGTGACTCCCAGTACAGGGAGAGTTCGAGCCAAGTGGGTAGAAGATTTTTTTAAGGGAGATTAGGAGAGAGTTGGATTTTCTAGTATCACCTTCAGCCAGAGGAAGCAACCACAGAGGTACACAGGGTACATGGCACTTATGATTGAAGTGATGGACTCGTAGAACATGGTTGGAGAGAACGGGTCTTCAGATCAAATTCCGCAGACGAAAGCAAGGAAGTCTTCTAGTAGCAGAGAACGTGGTAGTGTTGGAGACAGATCCAAGGGGACGAGGTGCTTCCAAAAGCACCTTTCTTGCTAAGAGGGAGTGTTGAAAATAGTAGCAAGTGAAGGTCTTCTTGACTTGTGCATTAGTCAAGAAGATTAGTCTTTCCTTTAGCATGCACGAGTTCATGGAGCAATTTAATTCATGCACATAATCGGAGGCTCAGTTATGTGGTTCTCCAAGTGCGAGTTCTAATTTAGAACATGAGGAGTAGGATGTACAAGTGTGGAAAAAGTCGGGATTAAATTCCCAAAATGCGATTTTTTTGGCTGGCTGATTAAATCCGCTGATTTTTTGTCGATTTTTTCCCAGTTGAAAAAGTCGAGATTAAATTGAAAAAGTTGGGATTAAATTGAGACTTTTTCCAAGGGGTAGTTTCTTTAACGATTTTTTATTTTATTTTTGAAAAAATCGGGATTTTATTGAAGAAGTCGGGATTTTATTGAAAAAGTCTGGATTTTTTAGAAAATGAATATTTTTGTATTTTTTTTAATTTTGCCGACTTTTTCAAAAAACTCCAGACTTTAATGACTTTTTCAATTTTAGGACCCTTGCCGATTTAATCCCGACTTCAACTTTTTCCACATTGTAGGAGAGCTTCAATCTTGATTGAAGCAAGGATGTGTTTGCTAGCAGTTGACTCGGTTAACAAGTAAAACTCCACTTTTGTTCTAAATTCGCACTTGCCAGATATAACATGATTGAATTACTTAAAAGGAGGACGAAGGCACATCTTTGTATTATTCTTGTATGCACAAGTTTTTGTGTGTGTGAGCATGTTGTTGAGAGAGCGTATCAAGGAGGAGCCTATACGCAGAATTGAGAGGGAAACTTCCTTGTAGACATGTGCTAGGATTTAGGAGGAATTCTTAAATAATAGGAGCCATTATTGCGCTAGGAAATAGGGGTTGGATTGCACAAGGAAGTAGGAGCTAGGTCGAGAGGATTGTAGGGAGTTTCAAGCTTAGTCCAAGTAGTGAGAACAAGTGTGTTCTCGAGTGAAACAATATTGCCTTGTAAGAGATTCATATGCTCAAACTCTTTCAATAAAATTCTACAACGAGAAGAGGGTTTTCCCAGTTGGGTTTCCCAAGAAAATTATTGTGTCTCTTGTGTGATTGTGTTCTTTATCTCTGTGTTTAATTCCACTGCTTTTAGTGTTGAGAAATTCTGTGTCTTGGTGAAAAGAAATTAGTTTCAGATTGTTCATCACAACAGTTGCAGAATTTCAAGGAAATTCAAGAATGCTTTTAACATTCTTTTAGCTGCATCAACCTCCAGGGCAAAGCCTTCGACCTAGACTCAATGATGAGGATAAAAGGGTGCCAATCCCAATGAACCAGTGACCATAAACCCAAAGAATGGATATGAAATTTGGGGCATGATGGAAAGTGGTAAGTATGGAGTATCATGGACACACTACTTCGATCCAAGTCTTCCAAGTAGTGCCCCTCCTATAACCCTAAAGCCTCAGAGGATGTCCCACTAGAATAGGGTCAAAAACTAACCTCCCTGGTGAAGTGAGAGAATAGATTTACAGTCAAGATCGATCATTTATCCAGATCACCCCTTAATCCATGTTAGAATGCCCAAAACATTAAGTAAAAGCACATAATTGCAAGATTGTTAAACTACCTGCCCAATGATGGCCCACCTTTCTTCAAGATGAATGTTGGATGGTGAGAGGTATATGATTGGTGTAAATGGTGGAGGATTATGGCATAATATCATGCATTGAGCAATGTAGGGCTGCTCTTTGGTTGGTTCCAAAGAAGGGGGAATTTTTTCTCCTATGGGGTTACCCACATTTTAGTGGGTAACAAGAAGTTAGAACAACAACAACAATGATAGTAACTACCATAGATGTTTGACTAGATGGTAGATGCTTAAATCCAGTTGTTCAACTACTATAAAGTTCCTCTTAGAGTGATGGACGAAGACACAATATTGGCTATCAAGTTCATTGGCACACTGATCATGCCAATTCAAAAAGAGCTTGAGATGTTGTCATTTTAACTCTTGAAGATGCATGTCGAAAAGCTACGTTAGCAAATGCTAAGACTAGCTAGAATAAGTCTAATAATGCTATTGGCACTAATTCCAGTTAAGAAAGGAAGAATGTTGGAAAATATGGCACCAATTAACAAGCCATTCAGTAGGATTGTGCAATTGAAGACAAATTCCAATTGTCCAAGTCATCAAAAGAAGGCTAGAATGCATGAATGAAGAATAATGTTCCTGTTTGTAACTATGAATTGCAAATGACATTCCAAGGATGAAAGTTAGTGATTTTTTTGAGAGAAGTGCCAAAATTTGATTGCAATGAAGTAGGGAGACAAGGACAAATCAATGTTTGATGCTACGATATAAGGCATTTCTTTGATGACAACTACAAATCCTAGTTGTGTAGAGCACATGAAGCTGTAGTATTTTCTATTAAGTTATAGATAAAGAAGGAGCTTGTGAAAATTGTATTTGATACTGATCGCCATTGAGGCTTCATCTTGTAAGTGGTTGAGGAAACATAATTTAATGTTTACCTGTAGTAGTGTTTCTTGAACTCTACTCCTTGGGTTGGCTTAATAGGAGCAAGGAGTTTCACATCCACTGTATATGCAAAACAAGGTTTCTCATCTTAGCAAACTATAAGGACAAAAGTAGAGTTTGGTATTGTTCCTTCCAATGTGCGTGGAGTTTTTTTTGGCAACTCGTATATGTCGGATTGAGATGTTCTCTACTCATGACTCCTTAACTAGTAGATGCTTGTTAAGGATAGTTAAGCATACTAAGTGACAACATAAAAAAATTCCAACACTCTTAGTGCTCAGTTCATTTGATCAAGCCTAAAGACTGATCAAAGCCTTGGTTCAATTTGCCTTGTTAATTCTACAACCAGAGAAAAAGGTGAGAGTTGCACTCTCCAATTAAGTGTCATGGCTTCGAGGCCTCATTGTGTGTAGATCTATCCCAAGAAGAGAAGTTAGAAGAGCAAAAGCAGTTAGACAAATTATTGCAATTTTATTCTAAGATGTCCTGAGAGGCACATCATTTGCCTCTAAGTCATAGAATTAAGCACTCCATGGACTTGCAACAAGAAGTTGTTTATTGGATAAGGCATTACATAGGACTTCAATATTGAAAAATGAGGAAATCAAGAAGGGTTTATTGGATAAGGGCCACATTCGATCCAATTTGTCACCTTGTGGATTTTTCATTGTTCTAGTACCAATAAAGAGTGGCACATGCAAAATGTGTGTGGATTATCAACTCTTGAACAAAAATCTCATCACGTAGTGGTACCCATTGCAGTGCATCAACTTGTCATATCATCTTTAAGGAGCTAAGCACTTGAGTAAGATTTATTGGAAGTCTAATTATCATAAGATTCTTATCAAGAAAGAGGATACGTGGAAGACAACCTTGAAGATGTGATAAGGACTACCCTCATGTACCACGATTTCTCCCTCATGTACCACGATTGCTCCCTCCTATACGTTATATACCCAAGTGTGGGTTTCCCTTCTCCTAGCTACCCTTGTAGCCCAGCATGTGGACTAGGGCTGCCCCTTCTCATTCCGTACTCCATTCACCTCTTTATCACATACCACCACCTTTTAAAGAATGTACCTGGGACATATTATCCCCTTTAAAAGTAGAAACCACCTAATGGGATACTTGGTTAACCTCATTTGGAGTTTGGAAACATTAGCACATGCCAAGGTCCATTATGGAAGGGCATACCATTATGAAGTCCCCATTTGTGGTCCATGGTTTGTAATCTCTTTTACTAAATTTCCTTGATGACTTGTACTGGAAGGCTAGGGGACACATTGGATCTTATGTAGGATTGCAGATGGTCTCCATCTTGGGTTTGGTCTCCCTATACGGGGTCCTAACCCTCCAAAGGGCTACATTAGCACATGTAGGGTGTGTGTTGAGAGCCATGGGCCTACACAACATTAAACAACACTCTATGGATCCTTAGAGATGTTTAGAGATTGCTCAAGATTCACCTATTGGACGAGGAAGATGCACCTGGTTCATCTTTTCCCATCCAGCCCCACAGATGTACCATGCACTTGGCAGCTGACCCAAGACTTGTAGGATGATGTGGCATCACCTACACCATCATCTGAGCCCTTACAGATGGTCTACTGACATCTTCGACTTACTTGGAGACCCATGAGATCGCTTTTGTGCCCTCAGCCATTGGGAGCACCATAGGTTTATTATGTGGAGAACAAGGGGCCAAACCTTGTCCATTACTTTTGGAAGTCAAACTCATCATTTTGGCACTTATGGACTTCACCAGGCCTCTTAGAGAGCCCAACGACATGCATTATTGATCATTCAACCTCTTGGGAGGATTATTGTTTTATTTGTGTCTAGTTTGGTGGGCTTGTCACCAATAGATAGTTATTTGCCTATGTTACCGGATCCGTCCACCCTGGGAAATGGATTCGCGGATCCCCGGATCAGAAACAGATTCGGATCCGGATTCACTTGGATACGCTAGAAAACAGTTTTTTAACGAGTGAAAATATCTTGGTAATGCTTTGACCTGGCAGTTTGCTAGAAGTCAACAACGCATTGCACTCTAACCCAGATAGTTGGAAGCTCAGACAGTACGTGCACGTGCAGCGAATGAGATGGCCAAGATGATGCGGTTGGTATTAATATCATTGGTTTTGGGATCTACAGACTTGGTAGTATGAAGCCGATACTGGGTTATTTATTTATTTATCCGCGGGGCATATACAGTTTCGCACATTTGAACTCGTATAGTTACATGGTGTTTATATTTTGGATATGTTATAATATTAATTTAATTATAAATATGTTATATTTTATTTACATTAATTTAATTATAACTTTATAAATCTGTTATATTTTATTGACATTCCTTTACAAATGTTATAGAAGAACTCGTATAGTTACATGGTGTTTATATTTTAGATATGATATAATATTATAATTTAATTATAAATATGCTATATTTTATTTATATTAATTTAATTATACTTTTATAGCCATGCTATATTTTATTTACATTAATTTAATTAAAACTTTTTAAATATGTTATACTTTATTTATATTAGTTTAGAAATGTTATAATTTTATAAAGTAATTTTCTTGTGTATATATATTATAAATCAATTATTCAAAATATAAAAAAATTGTTATTTTATTGTCCATATATATTATAAATTAAAATTATTTAAAATATATCAAATTTGTTATGTACAAGTTTTAAAATTTGTAGATTATATTTTATATTAAACTTTTATATATTATAAGCTCATTATTTAATTCATATAAAGTAATATGTGTATTAAATTATTATTATTTATCATTTAAATAGTTTTGTAATATATTATAGTTTATAATTAATTTTTTATAAAATAATTAATGCTACTTTAATTATGAAGTATTGTATGTTTTTCATGAAATTCATCGACACAATACAACTTGAGTGGGCTTGATGGTTAAGAGCATGTGTTTACTCCCATGAGGTCATAGGTTCAAAACTAGAGGGGGGTAGAGTATGTACACCTTCGTAGACTTAGCAGTCAAATCCCTTGTCCCACAAACAAGGGGGTCTCATACACCAATTTGGTGTCTGGCTTGGCTGTGACTTTAAAATTGGATAATAATAATAATAATAATAATAATAATATAAACTCTATTGTTGTTGATGGATAGTGATCACAATAAATTTGGACATTAATATCAAAATTTTTATTATAAAAATATATTTATATTAATCATACTTGTCGTTTCCTTGCCGTATCCGAATCCTGGCTTTTCAAAAATCAAGTGGATCCGGATTCGGATCCGTATCCATACCCGAATCTGTATCCGAATCCTGGTAAGTTAGTTATTTGCACATTATTTTAGTTGATGGGCTAATGTAGGCTCAAATTAGGTAATTCGAACTCTTAATGAGTGTATAAATAGGAGGGACATGAATTCATTTGTATCATCACTTGGATTGGATCATATCTTCTTTTGAGATTTTCGCTATCTTTTGAGGATGAGATTTTTGGATGGATGGATGAATTTCGATGTTTGGTTATTCTTCTTTGTCTTGGAGCTTCTATGATTGGCATATCTTGGTGATTGGATATATTCTTCTTACATGTAAGTACTATGTTAATGCTATTTTGATTCTTTATTTTGCTGCATTCATGATATTGGGATTTAAGCTATTCTAGGTTTAATTTGCTGCTTTTATTGGAATGAAATTGTGGAAATTAAATCTTTAAATAGTATTGTATCATGATTAGGCCATATTTGAATGAATGAATGTTCCTAGAGACATCCTTGTCTTGACAAGTCACCAGATATTGTTGAACGAAGTATAAATGATCTTGAAGCTAGTTCCATTAAACCCTAATGCCCAATGAAGTTGTCTTTTAGGCCTCCTTGACAAGTGGAAATCAATCCAAACTCTAAATCTTCCATGATTCCATCTCTCCCAATGGACAAAGCATTGATCCTCCTCTGGTGATCACTTTAAAGCTTATTTCTTTCACCTTCCCCTCTTTTTCTAGGCCTAGACTACATAGGTCACCTAGGGCACCAATTATCTCACAATCTAGCCATCCAAATACTTCGATTTTTGGTCCACAATTGCGCTAGTGCGACCTCAAGAAGCTCGCCAAATTTCATGAGATTCTGACAGTGGAATCTTGAGATATCGCAAGCCCTAGCTTGAAGACCAATTCTTGCCTTTGGTTTCCCTTAGGCTAGAAACCTCACTAGGATCCTTGCATTTCCTTTCATTGAAAATTCATTCCTTGATCGCTTTCCCCTCCCTAATTAGGTCAATTATATCATTGGCTGCTAAATCCTATTCTCTTGACCCAACCTCAGGTCCACTTGGTCCCGTGTGGTCCCATGCACTATCAAGGTTCTTTCTTCAAAGATCACCTGGAACCCAAGTTTCCAAGGGATTTCTATGGCTTAGGGATATCTTTTATAAGACACATACTCAAAACCTAACCCTTGAAATTATCCCCAAGCCCTTCCTAGAGAGCCTTCCATCTTGTCTTTCAAGACAAGCAAGCCACAATCTTGAGCCTCTCTTGTGAATAGGCTTCTAGGATCACCCTTCATCCTATCATTGATCTATTCATCTTTGTGATCCCTATCATACCAGTTCCCCTCCCATTGGTGAAAGTATGTAAAGAGGAGGGAGCTTTAGCTGAGGTGACAATGGGCTATCACTCCATTGTTGCCCTTGACCTAGCAATTGTACCCTTTAAGATTCCCTCCTAGGACCCCTGCTAGTTTCTACAGTGAAAGGTGAACCACTTGCAACATTTGGAAAAACTGTTTACAACATTGCAATGAGAGAAGCTACTTGTGAACCTGAAGAAGCGTACATTTGGGAAGATAGAACTTGTTATACTAGATTATGCATGAACCAAGATGGACTTATCGTTGATTTAGTGAAGATTTCAGCCATTGTCAATTGGTCATTGTTGAAGACCATTAATACTAGACAAAGCTATGTGGAAATGGCAAATTATCTTAAGACATTCATCATATAGTTTTCCCATGTCACACGCTCTTTGACTGCACTAAACTCTGACCAAGTCTATTTTAGTTGGGATGTCACACAGTAGGAAGTGTCCGATGAGATCAAGCATTGAATTGTGATTTCTCCTATTCTTTACTTACGTAACATTTAAAAAGTCTTCAAGATCAAGATGGATGCCTTTACGCATGCCGTGAGTGTGATATTAATGTATCATGAAAACTCGTTGCATATCACTAAAGCTTTTTAAAACATTGTTCTAAATTACCAAGTGTATGATTGAGAGATGTGTGTTGGATCAAGCCATGAAGTGATACTGACATTATTTTCTTGGTATAGGGATTGTCATTCACAATGACCATAAGCTTCTCGAGTCCCTTTAGTTGTAGGGAAACTCAAGAGTGCACTCCACATGAAATTCCATGGTACCTTGAAGCTCTCGACCCTTTTTATTCTTTGGAAACTTAGGCGTAATCTTTGAAGCAGTTTTTGATCATGAGGTCAGCGCTTTGTCTTCTTTCTATTCTATATGGAAGGATGAGGTACCCCATCAGCTCCTGGCCAAGGGTGCTCTGCTGATCAAAGATGGTCAATCTTTGGATGCTGCAGCATATTCTGATTGTATTTCATCATTAGTCGCTTTAAGTAAGAAAGAGGTTATGACGTTTGTTGTATATACCCTTCTGTTCATTGTACAGTTTTTTTGTTCAGCTCTTCCTAAATATTTTCCTTTAAATATAATAAGTATTTTTCAAAAAAAAAAAAATCAAATCCTTTTCTTCTATTTGCTAGACTTCTATCACATGGATTATCCATGATTATTTCTTGCCAGAAAATGCATGGAAAACCTACTATTCACACATAAAATAATAACATTGATGGCCTTTCTAGCTTCCGTTGACAAGGACTTCCTGGTTCCTCTGTTGTTTGCATGGTATAACTATCTTGTACTCTGTTGTACTTTTTTTGAGGTAATAAATAAATCATTTAAAAAAATAAAAAAGAAGTAATAACATTGCAGTTGCTACTACCCTGTAGGAAAGTACAGGTCTCTTCTCCACAGGGATCTCTCATGTCTAATGGATGAGTGGTCATTGCTAGTACATTAATATCATCTACGGAGTGCTAGAAAACATAATAAGTTTTTTCACTTGAGCCACTTTCACATAGGATTTGCACCTGATCCTGATAAAGCCTCAAGGCCATTGGACCAACTGTTCAGCTAATATTGATGCTTGTAATTGTTTAAAGGCAGGTAGGTTGCCCAATACTTATGTTGTGGCTTATCTATTGAGGCAGAATTGGTTTACCAACTTTCCCTGTTGTATTTGGTTACTGTATCTTTTTAGAAGCTGATGAGCTGAGCCCCGAAGTTCAATGCTATTTTTGTAGCTTCCTAGAAGCCTATGACCTGAAGGTCATAAACATTTAAAATCTTTCTCCCTCTTAGTTGTCAACCTGTTGACTTCCAATGACAATATGCTCAAATCTATCCAAAATAGTCATGTATAGAGCTTTCATCTGAGTAGGTATTAGTAGGACTTTAGAGTTGTTTATTCTCATTCTATGACTGGAGTCTTAAATGCATCTCTAACATTCTTTTCTAATAGAAAAATTATTGTTCAATTATCTGGTTTTTCGGTGTGCACACTGCAGGATAACATGAACACCTTTTCATCTTTAAATTTGTAATGATTTTTGAATTGTATTTGATTGGCAGCTTGTTCCTCGGATCAATGGAGCTATACCTAGTGCAGATGATGCAAGTTTCGATCACCAACGACTGCTAGATAGGTGAAATATTTTCTCTGCCTTTTTGATAATAGGAACAAAGATATAAGATACAGTTCACAAACATATATTTCTTGTTATAATCAAGAGATAAAGGTAATATGACATTATGTTGTAGGGGATTGCATCTTATGAAGTTTTCACAATGAGATTTATCTTTTGTGCTTTTTCTTTGCTTCTAAAGCCATTCAAAATTTTGTTTTTTTCATGTTTTTATCTACACTTATAAAGAAGATTTACTTCTGATCCAACATCTTAAAAATGGATTAAGCTTAATAGTAGTAAAAGGTAGAGTTTTTAAAGATTGCTGAAATCAATGAGGGAAGTTTCATGAGAGCATAGAATTTAGCGCATGTTAATTGTACATCCATTCTAAAGATGCTACGAAGATAAAGAAAATAAGAGTTACAATGCTTCAATAAAGCTTTAATGAAGAATGATGAAAATGAGGTCGATATGAGGATTTTTATAACCTTGACATCTGAATTCCAACTTTGACCAACCCTGCATGGAGAAATATTATATAATTTGAGTGGTCTCTCACAGAGTTATATATATTAATATAATAAAAGATTCAATTGACCCTATGCATCACCGATCTCTACTGTTCAATGATTAAATAGACATTTCTTCCCCTTGTGTGCCATTATGAATCATCCTTTGTAAAGTAGGATCAGTGCCTGCATTTGTAAATGTTTGCAAGGCCTTGTAGTCATTATTTGAGGGCTATGAGGAGGCTCTTGATATAATTTGTTGAAGGGATTAACACCCACCTCGCCTATTCTAACTGATAGAATTTAGGTTGCCCTACTTGCATCTAGCATGTGGGGATGCACTTAGTGGATGGGGTTTGAACCTAAACACTTATTGAGTCCATGGAGAGAACATGCTAGGAATCTTATCTCCTATCAAGTTGAGCTAACATGTCTCGTGGACAAAACTAACTTAGAGTTTCCACAAGGATTTGAATCGTTTAGATGATGGTGTTATATCAGTATGGACAAGTGAGTTTCCCCATTTAATTTGGGATCCTTGACATTTTTAGGAAATGATCCTACTCATTATGGATAAGCAGACTGTTACCGCTCAATCTAGCGTGATTTGATATCTTTTGGCTTTCAAATCTACTTTACTCTAGTTTGTTGTGGACATCCCTACAAAGGCTTACATGGTTGGTAACAGTCTGCCTATCCATAATAAGTATGTTTATCATTTGAAAACCCACTTTTAGCAAGCCTTGATTTTGTGGGAAACTCTTGATACATTACCAGCCAGGGAAGTACTGAGTTTGTCAGAAAGCTTATAGGACCAAACATTGCTCGTCCTTGCCATCCTTCAAGATTCACTAACTGAAGATCTCCATTTTGCATTTACAATAGGGGCTATGCATGAGTGTATATCTTTTTTACTTCTGTATTAAAAAACTGAGTTTGGCATATGTTTAGCACCATCTTTCCAAATAGGCTCTTGAAAAGTGCCATTAATTTTTTGCGATTCTTCTTTAGCAGTAACTACTTGTAACTCCCAGATGATCACTTTATCAGAGGACAATAGTCCTTTGAAGTGAGCAAGTGCCCTTCACTCTATCCATTTTGAAAAGTGCCATTAATTTTTGGCGATTCTTCTTTAGCAGTAACTACTTGTAACTCCCAGATGATCACTTTATCAGAGGAAAATAGTGCTTTGGAGTGAGCAAGTGCCCTTCACTCTATCCATTCCCTTTGATTAATGTCCCAAAGATCCTGCCACAATAGATACCCTTTTGCTTAACCTTCTAACCTGACATCTAGGACTCTACAATTTGTTGACCTTAGTCTTTCCAAGTTCAAATAGGATGGAAAGGAAGATCCTACCCTCTTCTGCCTCTAGCCACCATCTTCCAGGTTTCCCAAATGCATCTGAGATCAAAAGACCCTTGTTTTCCGAAGAACTGAGAAGAAACAACTATATCATCGAGGGAGAACTAAACCCAGATTTAGTCTAAGTGACTAGCCTGAGCATTCCTGTGAGTAAGGAGAGTTTTCCATGGGGCCTCCCTATAGGATAACTTACCACCCATTTTGCTGCCAAACTATTCCTCTCCATATATATGTCAGTAAGCCCTAATCCATCCTCCACCTTTGGCATAATACATACATTCCAAGTGACCATAGGAAGACCCCTTTCACCTCCATATTTGGCTCATAAGGATGATCTTAATATTTGAGGAGAACTGAGGAGAACCAGTTATATCATAGAGGGAAAAGTGAATCTGAACTTTGTCTATGTTATTAGCTTGAGCAATCCTGTGAGGAGTTTTCCGTGGTGCCTCCAATTTTGATGCCAGAATAGTCCATTGCATATATATGTCAATGAGCCCTAGTCATATTCCTTCTGCCCAATACGCAGATTCCAGGGACCATAAGAAGATCCCTTTCACCTTCATATTTGACCCATAAGAATGACCGTATATACTTTTCTAGCTGAATTTTGTTTGGGAACCAACAAGAGGCATAATAGATACGACTAGTTTGCAAAATCTTAGAAATAACAGTGAGCTTACTGAAAAGGGAGATCCTTGTATTTAAGTCATTGAAGCTTGAATTGAACCTTCTCTAAGCACCATTCCCACATGGCTGGGGGTTAGAAACTTTTTCTTTTTGAAAAGTACTACAAAAAACTATATAAAAGCTGGAAGGTTATGTATATAATGGACATAAGAACCTCTTCCACAAAGCAACTAATTCTGAAATAATATCAGATTACTTTGCTGGATCTAAAGATTGGGATCTTTTGTCAATAGAGCATTCATATCTCAGAGCGTGCAAAATATATCATCCCCCAACATAGAAGAAAAGATAGACAGAGAGCTCACCTCATGATAAAATACAACGTCACACCTAATTTTTCAAAGGATAAATAAGGATGAGATCCTTAGGCAATGCCATCTCCCTGCAAATGCGGGACACACTTGAGTGTGGCAATCTCCAAATAATGTAGAACACCAATGAATCTTGCTTTGAAGCAACAATGAATACTGATCCTCGATATACCTACAACTACAGTTGGCAAACTGACAGTCCTAGAAAATATGCTTTGTTGTCTCCTACTGACGATAAATAAGACAAAGGCCATTAGATTGTCCACTCCTGCCCAATCCCTTGATAAGCTACAAACCAAGAAAAAACTTTCATCTTATGAGAAAGCTGAACTAACCAAAGACTGCGAAGTCTATGCAGCCATTTATTCTTTGGATCTTGGGAGGGCCAATGTGCACTAAGGACAAGGGATAACAAGTGGCTTTAGTGGAGCACGGAGTATAGTCATCAGGAGTCAGACTGTAAGTGCAGTCAACCAAAGCACCATCCCTGATCCCTTCAAAACAGCTAAGGCATCCCAATATTTATTTTAAATAGCTCTGACTTTAGAATATCTCTTCTCAACTCCATACTTAAAAGATTTTCAATATTAAGCACACCGTAGTCTTGATCAAGAAAATGCCACTCCTTCCAAGAACGAGAGGTAGAATCCCACAAATCTCCCCAGAAGAAGATGCCTTTCCTACTTAGCTTGTAAGCATGGTAGCGAAGTAACTCCATGACACAATAACGCTGCTCCCTTCAGCTCCAAATAGGATGACAAGCAAAATCCCAACCTGCCCTAGCACCCTCCCAGTGCTAGTGAACCAAATTGGAAACAACTTACCAAACTAACCAAATGTTCTTGATAATGAGAGAGCTTGAGACTTGACAAGATAATGTTCTGTAATCTGAAAACCCCTCAGACTTTACCTTTATGTCGAGTAGAAACCACCTGATGTTGAAACAAGACCTACAAAGGTGTTCAACCCTCAAGAAAATGCACCACCGACATGGCCGCAAGAATGCTACCTTGGATGGCAACATCAATCAAACCAAGGCCAACCTCATCCTTGGGTAAGGTGCACACTTCCATGAACCAAGCGGAGACCCTGCTATTTATAATCACTGTTAGATGCAAATCACATCATTGACATCATACAGAACATCAATTATAAGTATTTATCTTCTTTTGATTCCTCTGCCACTTCTATCTTTTCTGCTTTTGTTTTTGTTGTGTATAAAATTTGTAATCCTTTCAGCAACTGACAACCTAACTGTGCAACATCTTCCATTGTTGCAACATTCTTTAGCTCACAACCTACCAATATGGTATAGCTGGAGGGCCCACAACCTAATGCTTTGTTACAGTTCAAGTGCCTACAACCTAGTCTTGCAGTGGACCCTTTTCTTTGCAATCTGTTAGATTGCAATCTAACCTAGTGGGTGTTTTATGCTGAAATTTTTGGAAGAATGGATTTCCTTTCTTAACTAGAGGTTTCTTGGATTTTAACCCTGTGAATTTTCAGCCTTAGGGCTGATATGAAATATAATACAAAACATCAGTAGAAGTAAAGTAAATTTATTAATGTCCAACTGGTGACCACAAAAGCAGGTCAATGGGATCGAAGAAGAGTATAGTTCAGAGATGATTGAATGAATAATCAATCCCAGTATGGGCGTGTAGGTGATCGTCCGACGGTGAATGCTGCATGCGAGGTAAGTAAGGTAGAGGGTGGTGGAGAAAGGAATGAAGGACGGACCGAGCTCCAGTTGGTGCATGGCTGGCATGTTGGGAATGGGAAAGTAGCTCATCCTTTTGATCTGATCGATAAGTAACTGCTTGCTCTCCGTTCATTAGCGAATGCTTCCCGGTTTCTCGCAGGTTCTTTCGGTACTCGAGCTTTCTGCTTGAGCAGTGCATTTCTTCCCCTTCAATGGATATCATATTCTTTTCCATTGTCAATTATATCTATGTAATATGAGGCCAACCTGGAATCAACCCGGCCTCTTTATTTGACCAGATCTAGCTTTGGCAAGATCTAGTTATTGAAGGGCGTATGCCGAAGGGGGGGGGGTTAACTAATAGTCATAGACTCATAGGTAAACGATTCATGTGATATAATGATTATGCATCATTCGCATACTTGTAGCAGAAATAGATCATATATCATGTCCCTCTCTCCAAAAATAGAAGAGAATGGAGTTTTTGGAAAATATAAGAAGAAAAAGTACGAGCATCGATATTCGCCATGAAAAAAAACCAGGCTATAAAAAAAGCTATATGACCCAACTTTAGCATAATCACTCTGCTATAGCTAGCCCTTTGGGATACATATTTTCCGATCGATCTTTTCAGCGCATTTACCTTTATTGCCTCTGCGAACATAGTAGCGCAATAATCCCATTGCGTTACATATGGGAGATATTGCTTGGTTCTAAACAATTTGCTTCCTCCCCCCCTCATGTAAATAATCTGATAGAGGTTCACAATCAATAACATCTTTACCATCTAGCAATAAGTCGAAGAACAACGTGTATCGATGGATAATGAGTACCCATACTAACCATCAGGGGGTCTTTCAGCAAGCATGATCATTTGTAACCCCTCTTCGATTGGTTTTCTAAATGAGAAAAAGAAAAAAAAAGAACAACTGGATCCGAGATCTCTAAAAATTGGATTGGAATTGAAAACTTCGAAATTAACGGGTTTTTAGCCCACCGATACCCAATTGACTAATTAAATCATCGTAACGAAGTTTATCCCTCTTGGATAGATAAACCAGAAGTTGCTTATGTTTGCTCAAAATTTTCCACAAACCCCTTTGGGATGAATAATCTCTTCTGTGCAATTGCAGATGCTAGGTAAGTCTTAGGACCCGATTGGTTAAATAAAATACCTGAGATTCAACAGATCCTCTCTGTTTATCGGGAAGTAGAGATGAACTAATGGACAAATTCTTGATCATAATTTTTGTTGTTGTTGTTGTTTTCCAGGGCTTCATTTTTTTTCGAGTCAGAAAAAAGAATTAGATCCATTCTTTCATTTTCATGGTTCATATAATAATTCTGATTCGTTCCGACCATTTAAGAAAAATTGGTCGGATTCTTCCTATCTTCTTGGAGGAACATCTGGTTTTAACCTATGGAAAAATACGATACGAGATGTAGAATCTTTTCACATTGATGAAACAGAACGAACAAATTGGTCGGATTCTTCCTATCTTCTTGGAGGAACATCTGGTTTTAACCTATGGAAAAATACGATACGAGATGTAGAATCTTTTCACATTGATGAAACAGAACGAACAAATTGGTTCAATTTTTGCCATATCCTGAAACTCTATTGAATCAATCCATTCTTTTTTTTACGAAAACGGAATTGAAGTAAAAAATTTATCAATTGACAGTTAGGGGATACATACGTATTCTCAACATCGCGGATCGACTCCCATCATTTGTAAGTATGACTGCAATGTGATAATGTAAGCGCATCTCCTAAAAAAATGCTAAAAGCAACATATAGAGAGAGAAAGAGGTGGCATAAGGAGGGAGGAAATTGGGGATGCGGATAATAGGTTGTCTTGGAATGTCACAGAGGGAGGTTGTGTGGGAGAACAAGGATTGGGGATTGAGGTTAGGCGGGATGGTGTGGTGTTTAGGAAGGAGTATGCCAGAAGGCTCTTGGTGAGTGGCAAAGGGCCTCACAAAGTTTCCTTCTCCTCCAAGAAAGAAAGGTTCACTTTTTACGGAGGAGTTGACGATAAATTTTGTGAAGGTGGGGGGAAGAAGATGGGTCTGCTTGAGGGTGAGATGACACTACTTATGAAGAGATTTGCATTCATTGTTGAACCAAAGGTTCATGGGATAGGATCCATGGGGTTTATGGCTGTATTTACTAGTATAATGGGGGTAGGAGTCTAGGGTTGCCTCCACTAAGGCAGTGAGAAGTATCTCATATTTGGCTGTGGTTGTGTTTAGTGACTTGAAGTGGGAAATGGAGTGTGGGAGCAATTCCTTGAGGCCAGTGGTATAGGAGTTTCCATAATCTCTATAACAAAGAAAGGTAGTACGGGGGGTTGGTGGGATGGACTGAGGAGGAGGAGGTAGAGAGGGCAAGGGAGAAGGTGAGGAGGGCATGGTCTTCCAAGGGGAGATGAGAGACTGAGAGGTGCTGGATATGCAGGAGAAGGTCTTGGTTGGCTAAGACATAGTCAACAGCATTGGCCCCCCCCACTTTGGGGGAAACAAGTAAAGTCATTGGAACCCAGAAAGTAGGGAAGCCTGTTCACAAGAGACCATGGGATTCACCTAGGTGCAAGAGATGTCTTCCGTAACCTGTGAGGGGCTCATCACTGTCTAGTGAATTCCTACGGAGACCTATAGATTCTGGTTCCAACTCTTGGAGGCAAAGTCTGTCCTTTGCTTTGTTGTGTAGGGAAACTTGGAGGTCTTTGGTACGAGTGTTGAAATCAACAAGAGTGGAGAAGTGGGGGATGTCTGTGTAAAGATCTAGGAAAGATTTCGCTTGGACTCTGTGTGAAGTGCAAAGTGTGATGAGGTTGGGGGAAAGTAACAAACTGCGACGTAGCTATCTCGAAGAAGGGCGCTGTGCTGATGGAGTCGGACCCACAAAAATCTGGCATGCTCGTCAAATGAGGAGTGGAGAATATGTCAATCCTTAACAACCCCAAGCTTCTAGGCAATCCAACAAAAGAGATAACAAAGTGTTCTAATAAGTTTCAGCCCTCTAGGGCAATCTTTTCATGTATAAACCATAATTCAAAACTTTTATTTACAGCAGTACATACAGTAGTAAAACAGCCCTTATTTTTTCAATTAAAATGTTAATTCACTCTCTACTTATGTCAAATCAGCGAGACATATATAACTGGAAATCATAAACCATGAAGAATATGGATGGCCGAAAATCAAATCTGCAATTTACACAAGGTATTGGGCAGCTAAAAAATTTCATTAATATATAGAAGATGAAGTTCATGCACATATTGTTGACCCATATATGGCCCAACTTGTTTAGCTTGCAAAGAATTGCAATGCGTTGGATAAACTATGATCTTCTTTGCTTGGCCTACTATATTGTAAATATGAAAATAAGCAATAAGTAGGGGTCCCACTAGAGAGTATTATAAGCACTTGAGTTATATTATGTGGTTGATAATGGAAATTAATTTTGATATTATTGATTTCTATGACAGCATACGTGAAAATTTCAGTGAGTGTTATTACATTATAAATTCGTACATTTATGGTGCCATGTTATTGCATTTTAATAATTAATTATTAAAATGGGAGTTACAAGGGAAATACATTTCTTACTTGGAGTTATAGGTAGTTTTATGGTTAAAACTGGTGGGACCCCTGCTTATTTTGATTAAATTTATTATTACCTTTCATTTATATGAAGTTTAAACTGACTCTAATGATTCTGTTCCTCCTATCTATTCCCTATACCCATTAAACAGTTGAAAATTCTAATAACTGAAATATAACTAAAGGAGAGAAATACAAAAGGGAAGGAACAGTCATGGAAAAAAGGAGAAATCTTTTCACAAGAGCAGGGTATTTTCTAGGGAATGACACAAAAGGAAAAGTGAGACTGGCTTTTTGGTTCATTTTCCAAGAAAATCAATTGTGCACTATGTTGACCACTACATGTCAACTTCCCATAGCAAGTACACCCCCTCTTCTTCACAAAAGGGATAGCGCTTGATTGACATGTCCGTGCCATTCGACAGTCATCGTCGACTATGCCTGCATGTGTGAATTGTAAATAATGTTAGCAGATATGAGTCATGTATGTAAATTGCCTAGGTGGACCTAATTTTCTAGTGATAATTTATGTTCCGGAAAGTTTTTTGTCTCATCGATCCATGATCGGCAGAGTTTTCCTTCAACCTAACCCCAAAGCCGGAATGAATTTTGTCATTAGAATCTTAGGGGAATCCTAGTGTGTTGATCTACTAGATTATATTCGGTCGTAGAACTGGGTGGTCCATAAGGGTCTATGTCAAACGGGTTTTCCCCCTTCGGATGTAAAATTGTAAAAGTCATGATGTAAAGTGTCTTGAGGGTTAGGAAATGTTTTAATCCCCTCATAGATCCTAAGTCCTAAGGGTCCCAGGTGATTTTTCCAAAGGCTATGTTCGATGATCCATTTAAAAAAAAAAATAAAAAAAAATAAAAATTGGAAAAAAAATTAAAAAATATATATAAAATATATAAAATTAAAAATAAATAAATAAAAATAATAATAAAATAATAATAAAATTTAAAAATTTAAAAATAATTAAAAAATAAAATAAAATAAAATAAAAATTTTAAAAATAATAAAATAATAATAAAATGATAATAAGTCAATTTTTTTGAGTAAATAAATGTAGAATTTCAATTTTTAATATATTAAAATGCATTTAAAAATTTGACGGATGAGATTAAAAGATATCTTGATCCTCATCGACGGTCGAGATCACTTTGACATGGATCACTCGAACTAGCCGTTGGGATTTTTTCCTTTAAATAAGGGTGCTAGGGGTCATTTGAGATCAGATTGGATCTCAGAGTCTGTTGCTAAAGAAAGCTCTCTTGTAGCCATTTTTTGTGCAATAAAGAAAGACTTTGGGGTTAAAAATCTTGCTGGTGTTACTCTTCTGGAAATGCTGTAATATCTTTTATTTTTCTGCATAATTTTATTTTCAGTCATCAATAATAGCTTGATGAAGATTGATTGAGGCACAGGTATCTTGTCTGATCTCTAGGGTTTGAATGATAGTTTAGATTCTGAAATATAATGGCAGGTATCTCCATTTGATCTGGATTTCTCTATCGTTTTTCCCTCTATGTTAATGGTTGATTTTAAGCTGTGTAGGAAATCTTAGTTTTGAGTTTACCGGGCATTAGGGGAAGTTCTCAGCTGAACCAGCCAACTCCTGGATTGTGTTTTTTGAAAGAGCCCAGCTAGTTCTTGATCCCGGGCTTATCATTTGAAATTTTTTATGAATGCAAGAAGGGTTTTTCTGAAGTATCTCACATTAAAATTAAATTCTGATAATATCACTGTGATTATTGACAAATCTGGCTACTTAAGAGTCGAAAATCTGTAAATGCTGTAACTATTTAGCTGGTTTTAGGGTTTTCAGTCTTATTTCTTGCACGTTTTACTTCTGGGTTTTTTTTTTTGTTTTTGTTTTTGCCATTGCAGGTTGCAGGTACAGATCTTGAAAAATTTGCAGGGTTTTCAGCAAGCAATCTGAAGCAGTGGGTTCAAAATTTTAAAAGCCCTAGTAAATTTTAAGAGGGTTTTTCGATCCATTTATTGGCTGTCTGGGGTTTCATTATTCGGAGGAAATTTGTTTCAGATGTGCATTGTTTTGCATCCATCAAACTGCAGCATTGGCCATTCAAATCCACGCACCCCTGCACGTTATCCATCTGATCGCAACTTTCAGCTGCTAGCAACCTGCACACACAGCAAATCAGCAAAACCATCAAACATACTCATCCTTCCCCTGTCCACCATCGAATCCATATCCAAACGCAGTCATATTTCTACCCACGCCCTCCTATTTATCTGCCTATCGAGCTGCGTTCTCCTCACTCATTTCTCACACGCCGTCTGCTTAGCATCTATCCCTGTTCACAGTCGCACCTCTCCAGCTCCACATCCATAGTCCATCGATCCACCTCGCGTTCCCTTCCTGCTATCCACGCAACATACCCTCATCCCCGCCGTCACAGCTCTTCCGCTTCTCCGCCAACGTTCAATCGAAACTCCCCTTCGCTGCGATACTCCTTAGCAGCTCTGTCTTTCCTTCACGCGCCCATTTTCCTCAAACCAGCGAACGAAAAGCACGTTTTTATTTTTATTTTTTATTTTGACACTTTGCTATATCTTATGTGTGTATGAGATTAGTATAGGTTTGGCGTAGGTATTTCCATATTGGTATGTCGTTTTAGCTTAGGCTAGGTTAAATTTTTTGTTTTGATGTAGATTCGATTTTCCCTTTCCCTTTGTTTTATTTAGTCTTCATTTAATTTACTAAGTTAGCTTTGATATTTTGTTAGGTGTTAGATTTCATTTAGACTTTAATTTTATTTCATTTTAAACTTAAAAAATCATAAAATATAAAAAATAATAAAGGCACTAAAAATTTCTTTAAATTTAGATTTGATTTTAATTTTATTTAGGCTTTTTTTTTTTTTCTTTTAGCTTATAGTCTGAATGTAGTTTAGCTAAGTTTAAGTTTGATTCAAAAAAAAAAATAAAAAAAAATAAATCAATAAAATAAATAAATAAATAAACAAATTTCATAAAAAGTTAAAAATTTTCTTTTTACTTTCTAGTCTTTAGTTTAGATTAGATTTTATTTTTTAGGATTTTAGTTTTGACTTAAAATTTTATAAAAAAATATATATATAAAAAATAAAAAATATTTTTGAAAAAGCTTACCAAAAAATTCGAAAATTCTTTTTTTTGGAGTTTCTTATGGTATTTAAATGTTTATAAGTTGGCTATGTGAAAGTGGTAACTGGTTAACATTTAAATTTTATGATCATTCAAAGCATTTAATTTTTCTTGAAGTTTAATTGCTGGAACATCATTAAGCCATTGAGCATTTATCGATCATCTCACATTTGGGAAAAGTTAATTTTTGTTTGAGTTATTTGATGGTAAACGATTGTTAATGAGTTCATATTTCTGCAGCATCTGATAAATAATCGTTTAATCATTCATTTCATAAGGCACTGGTCCATTAAATTAATAAAATCAATTAAGTGCTTGTTGCCCCTCGTGTCTCCCAAACCGAACTGGTCCTCAGTTGGTCATCATAATCCCATAGGGTCTACCCCCCTTAGCCGCGGGAGACAGGCTTAAACGAAAAGATTAGGGATCAGGGTGACAGCCCCCGGTCTGAGCGTTGTCGTGACAATCTGTGCGACAACATTTTTTGGCGCCGTTGCCGGGGATACTTTATTCTTGGTGTTTCAACGACATTCATCTCCTCTTTCTCATCATTCTTTCATCTTTCTCATCTCTCATTTGAGTTGGCAGATTCAGCGGTTTTTGGCATCATTTGGATCTTTTCATCACATTATCTTTCGTCATATCAGCAATCACTCTTCAGTTCGTTTCTTGTTTGGGTGGTGACTCCATTTCTTTTCATTTATTTTTCCCAGAAAAGAAGCCTTCCTCATATCTGCTTGTTGGTTTCTTTTGGATCCTGGAATCAGATTCATTGTTCAAGTGGCGACTCCACTTCTTTCATGTCTTGATTTTCTTGAGCATAGATCTCTTTATATCATCCATTTGGTCCCTCATTATTCATCGTGGATTATTCATTTAAACCATGTCATTTTACTGATGATCTCCATGATATTCCAGAAGTGGCCATTTCTAAATTACCTTTGTTCTCAAGTGGTGATTCAGTCGCTGTTAAAAGACATCTAGGTTTGTTTACTCGTATAATGATCATATATTGCAGACCCCCTTAGTATAATCATGAAGATGTCAAAATGCATCTTTTTGTCCTTTCTTTAGAAGGTGATGCTTTGAATTGGTTTAACAATTGTCCTGAGGATTCTTTCACTTCTTTACAAAACATTGTCAATGCTTTTAAAGATAGATATGGTAATCCAGATAGCTCGCCTTGTGCCCCTAAAATTGTGCAACAGAATGAAAGTAATCTTATGAAAGGTTCAGCTGTCGGTGAAAGATTTCAAGACAATTCTTCATGAGAATGTGCCATCCACCTGTACCATTACAGATCAAATCCATGATAGTGGAAAAGCAGGGACAAATGACAATGAAAAGGAGGATCCAAAGCAAATTATACAAGAACTAATGCTGCTGGTAAAAAAATATGGAGATAAATCAAACTAATTGCGCCAATGATGTGAGAACTTTATGCACCCACCTGGAAAAACGTAATAGGGAGATGGAGATCATGCAAAATCAACATGCTAAGGAAATTGAGGCCATGAAGATTAATCATGACACAGAAATTAGTTTTATGCAAAGCAAGTTATCAAGCTTAGAGGAAAATATGACGACCATGAAAGCTAATCATGATAGGGAAATTAATTCTATGCAAAACAAGTTATTAACTATGGATGAAGAAATGACTATCATGACGTTCGATCATAATAATCAGTTGGCTACCATGCAAGCAAATCATAAGGAAGAGATAAACTCTATGCAGTATTGCTTGATGACCATAAAGGAAAAGAACGATAAAGTAATAAAAGATATGGAAGAAAACCATGCCAGGGAAATCAGTGCTATGAAGGTTGAACACTCTAGTCAGATAGATGCCATTAAAATACAGGTTCAGAAAATTCAACAATGGTCAGAGGATGAAAGAAACCAGGGAACGTCAATAAATCAGGAGCCTCCTTATCTGTTGCAACAAGCTCCATCTTATTATGAGGTCCTTTGTTCCATTGAAAAGTGGATAATTGAAGGTGACCTGGATAAAAGAAAAATTAATAATCAGATTCATCCACCAGTCATAGAGGATCAAGTTATAACTCATGGCACCTGTGAGATTGATCCATCATCCTTTACAGGGCAGATGCAGAACGAAGAAAGACATTTCACGCATATCTTACATACTTCATCTGAGAGTTTTGAAGCAGAAAGTTCCACGTCATCAGTGATACAACCTGCCAGGAAGAAAAAGCGCAAAGGAAAGAGAACGAGAAAGACATTTGATGCATCAGACAGCCGCGAGCAGCGTGATTTTTGGATAGGAAAAAGTCCTACCATATGCAGAATTAGACATGGTACATTCGACAAGCAGCCAACAGATTTGCCTGAAAGCAGTCAAATGCATACACTATATTGAACACATCTAATGCCATGGGGCATCCCTTGTATTTCTAACCTTACTCCTTGTTTTTTCAGCATTTTCATTTCTATTTTAGGATTAGATTTGCTTTTCTAGATAGTTAATAAATGAAGAGCTTATATCTTTCATGTGCTTAATGTTATATGATGATTTTTTTGGACGGACGCTACTTATATTTTGTTGTGTGTTGCATGGATGCAGATTCTAGATTCTCACATTCCTACAGTGCAGCAACGTGTCCCCAAGTGGAGCCAGATGTTGACCACTACATGTCAACTTCCCATAGCAAGTACACCCCCTCTTCTTCGCAAAAGGGATAGCGCTTGATTGACATGTCCGTGCCATTCGACAGTCATCGTTGACTTGATCATATTATGTTGTAAACCCAGTCTGCATGTGTGAATTGTAAATAATCTTAGCAGATATGAGTCATGTATGTAAATTGCCTAAGTGGACCTAATTTTCTAGTGATAATCTACGTTCCGGAAGGTTTTTTGTCTCACCGATCCATGATCGGCAGAGTTTTCCTTCAACCTAACCCCAAAGTCGGAATGAATTTTGTCATTAGAATCTTAGGGGAATCCTAGTGTGTTGATCTGCTAGGTTATATTTGTTCGTAGAATTGGGTGGTCCATAAGGGTCTATGTCAAATGGGTTTTCCCCCTTTGGATGTAAAATTGTAAAAGTCATGATGTAAAGTGTCTTGAGGGTTAGGAAATGTTTTAATCCCCTCATAGGTCCTAAGTCCTAAGTCCTAGGTCCTAGGTGATTTTTCCAAAGGCTATGTTCGATGATCCATTTAAAAAAAAAATAAAAAAAAATTGAAAAAAAAATTAAAAAATATATATAAAATATATAAAATTAAAAATAAATAAATAAAAATAATAATAAAATAATAATAAAATTTAAAAATTTAAAAATAATTAAAAAATAAAATAAAATAAAATAAAATAAAATAAAATAAAAATTTAAAAATAATAAAATAATAATAAAATGATAATAAGTCAAATTTTTTGAGTAAATAAATGCAGAATTTCAATTTTTAATATATTAAAATGCATTTAAAAATTTGACGGATGAGATTAAAAGATATCTTGATCCTCATCGACGGTCAAGATCACTTTGACATGGATCACTTGAACTAGCCGTTGGGATTTTTTCCTTTAAATAGGGTGCTAGGGTCATTTGAGATCAGATTGAATCTCAGAGTCTGTTGCTAAAGAAAGCTCTCTTGTAGCCATTTTTTGTGCAATAAAGAAAGACTTTGGGGTTAAAAATCTTGCTGGTGTTACTCTTCTGGAAATGCTGTAATATCTTTTATTTTTTTGCATAATTTTATTTTCAGTCATCAATAATAGCTTGATGAAGATTGATTGAGGCACAGGTATCTTGTCTGATCTCTAGGGTTTGAATGATAGTTTAGATTCTGAAATATAATGGCAGGTATCTCCATTTGATCTGGATTTCTCTATCGTTTTTCCCTCTATGTTAATGGTTGATTTTAAGCTGTGTAGGAAATCTTAGTTTTGAGTTTACCGGGCATTAGGGGAAGTTCTTAGCTGAACCAGCCAACTCCTGGATTGTGTTTTCTGAAAGAGCCCAACCAGTTCTTGATCCCGGGCTTATCATTTGAAATTTTTTATGAATGTACGAAGGGTTTTTCTGAAGTATCTCACATTAAAATTAAATTCTGATAATATCACTGTGATTATTGACAAATCTGGCTACTTAAGAGTCGAAAATCTGTAAATGCTGTAATTATTTAGCTGGTTTTAGGGTTTTCAGTCTTATTTCTTGCACGTTTTACTTCTGGTTTTTTTGTTTTGTTTTTGTTTTTGCCATTGCAGGTTGGAGGTACAGATCTTGAAAAATTTGCAGGGTTTTCAGCAAACAATCTGAAGCAGTTGGTTCAAAATTTTAAAAGCCCTGGTAAATTTTAAGAGGGTTTTCCGATCCATTTATTGGCTGTCTGGGGTTTCATTATTCGGAGGAAATTTGTTTCAGATGTGCACTGTTTTGCATCCATCAAACTGCAGCATTGGCCATTCAAATCCACGCACACCTGCACGTTATCCATCTGATCGCAACTTTCAGCTGCCAGCAACCTGCACACACAACAAGTCAACAAAACCATCAAACATACTCATCCTTCCCCTGTCCACCATCGAATCCATATCCAAACGCAGTCATATTTCTACCCACGCCCTCCTATTTATCTGCCTGTCGAGTTGCCTTCTCCTCACTCATTTCTCACACGCCGTCTGCTTAGCATCTATCCCTTTTCACAGTCGCACCTCTCCAGCTCCACATCCACAGTCCATCGATCCACCTCGCGTTCCCTTCCTGCTATCCACGTAGCATACCCTCATCCCCGCCGTCACAGCTCTTCTGCTTCTCCGCCAGCATTCAATCGAAACTCCCCTTCGCTGCCATACTCCTCAGCAACTCTGTCTTTCCTTCATGCGCCCATTTTCCTCAAACCTGCAAACGAAAAGCACGTTTTTATTTTTATTTTTTATTTTGACACTTTGCTGTATCTTATGTGTGTATGAGATTAGTATAGGTTTGGCATAGGTATTTCCATATTGGTATGTCGTTTTAGCTTAGGCTAGGTTAAAATTTTTGTTTTGATGTAGATTCGATTTTCCCTTTCCCTTTGTTTTATTTAGTCTTCATTTAATTTACTAAGTTAGCTTTGATATTTTGTTAGGTGTTAGATTTCATTTAGACTTTAATTTTATTTCATTTTAAACTTAAAAAATCGTAAAATATAAAAAATAATAAAGGCACTAATTTATTTTTATTTTTAATTTAGATTTGATTTTAATTTTATTTAGGTTTTTTTTTTTAGCTTATAGTCTGAATGTAGTTTAGCTTAGTTTAAGTTTGATTCAAAAAAAATAAAAAATAAAAAATAAATAAATCAATAAAATAAATAAATATATAAATAAATTTCATAAAAAGTTAAAAATTTTCTTTTTACTTTTTAGTCTTTAGTTTAGATTAGATTTTATTTTTTAGGATTTTAGTTTTGACTTAAAATTTTATAAAATATATATATATATATATATTAAAAAATATTTTTGAAAAAGCTTACCAAAAAATTCGAAAATTCTTTTTTTTTTTGGAGTTTCTTATGGTATTTATGTTCCATTTCTCTATAGCTAAATGCATTTAAATGTTTATAAGTTGGCTATGTGAAAGTGGTAACTGGTTAGCATTTAAATTTTATGATCATTCAAAGCATTTAATTTTTCTTGAAGTTTAATTGCTGGAACATCATTAAGCCATTGAGCATTTATCGATCATCTCGCATTTGGTAAAATTTAATTTTTGTTTGAGTTATTTGATGGTAAACGATTGTTAATGAGTTCATATTTCTGCAACATCTGATAAATAATCGTTTAATCATTCATTTCATAAGGCACTGGTCCATTAAATTAATAAAATCAATTAAGTGCTTGTTGCCCCTCGTGTCTCCCAAACCGAACTGGTCCCCAGTTGGTCATCATAATCCCATAGGGTCTACCCCCCTTAGCCGCGGGAGACAGGCTTAAACGGAGAGATCGGGGATCAGGGTGACAGCCCCCGGTCTGAGCGTTGTCGTGACAATCTGTGCGACAACACACTACATTATCCTTAAAGTGGTCCAAGTAGACTTATGAAATATTCATTTGTTTTTTATGACATTCGACGACTTTTGTATGGTTCTATGACATCTAAAGTTGCTTTAGAATTCCCGTCCAAGTCCTCGCAGGGATTTATAAAAATTGTTGGTTCAAGATTTATAACTTCTTATCAACGGAGAATCATGTTTAATTCACAATGCTGATTTTAGTTCTTTTAATCATTTTATATTTTTATTATATTCATTGAATATTGCATTCAATTTTAAATTTATTTTCTAATTGATATATTCTTTAAATTCTTATATATTTATTTTATGTGTATATGTTATATTATATTAGACAATATTATTATTTTTATTTATTTTTCTTTGTACAATTTTTAAAATAACAAAAAAACAAATAAAACATCATTCCTTGAATCGAGATTTCTCACGAGATCTCTTTTCATTCCAAATTAAGGCTTAAAACCCCGGGTGATAATCCTACCTACCTCATTTAGCTTTATGAGGTGTTTTTAAACAAATCTCCATTTGTGCATCAACACATCCTATCCCAAGGCTAGGACAATCCACTAGCTTTCCAAAATCCTAGCTAGGGAAAACCAAGAAAACCTTAATGGAACCAAGGAGATCCAATAGGCATGAATCAATCAAGCAAGTCTTTCAAGGCAAGATGTCTCCTCCTCTTCTTCTTTAACAAATATAACATAGGGGTTCATTTCAAAACCCTAATTTTCAAATCTCTAAGGGACGAAACCCTAACTCTAGACTTCAAGATGCTCCAAGAAGATCAAAGAAACCCTAGTGATTCCAAGCGAGAGATCAAGTAAAGTGTTTGTCCTAGTTGCATCTCTACATGATTGATAAGTATAATGATCTATGAATGAATTTGGTAAAGGTCTCTCTCCTTTCATAATGGGCAAATGAACCAGCTAAAGTATCAGATTGAGTAATTTCCCACTCATATGGGGCCCTGTTCGCACTCTCTATTATTTACATTCCATATGCAACCCTTTCAGGAGTGCATTTCCCACAATTTAAAGTGTAGTATGGCTGATCTTGCTTGCTTGTATGGACAGATACCTGTATATATGAGGAAGGGAAAGGAGGCCAACAATATAATGTAGGCCAATGTCCTTACAAGCAACCTATAATAAACACATATAGGCTTACACAAGTGAAACACTCAAACAATATATATGTCATGCTCTAAGGTGATGTACGTAGTAAGGGCTCTAAGATGATGTATCCACATAAGATTTGCCTATATCCCTCTGTCAGAAGCTTGTATAGACTTCATCACTTCCCCTTAGCCCTATGCTTCTCTAGGTCCACTCCCCTTACATGAACATTGTCATAATCCAGGCATCCCCGAGCCAATTACAAGCCTCCTTATAAGAATCTAAGCTACCCCATGCTTTTTAGGGCCTGATAACCTCAAAAGATGCACAACATATCTTCTTGTCAATAGGGCATTCTCCAAGCAAGAGAACTCCAATTCCCTATGGAATAATGTCAAGCAAGCACCCAAGTAAGGTCAAGAAACCATTGAGCAAGCTATGTTCAATATGCTAACCCATCATGGAACAACTTTCATGTGTCAATCCATCTTGGATTATCGAGGGGTTGAACATACACCATGTACCCAAATCTCATGAAGCTTCCCCAAACTGTTGAAGCTTGTAATATCTTTGGAAGGTCTTCTACATAGGCTTGGTGTCTTGTCATGTAGGAGATGATTTATTGTCTCTTTAGGTATTTATGTCTTCTTTTCTAAGTCTAACTTAGGAAAAGCCATTTTTTAAAGATAAATAATAAAATTATTTAAGTGACTTAGAAATAATCTCAATCATTGATCTCCTATATCTTCTAGAAGGGAGATTAGGGTTAGGGACTTGATTTTAATGAAGATTATAAATGAAAGCCTGAGGGAGAGGTGAAGACAATAGATAGGTAAGAGAGACAACTACAACATTTTTGGGAAAGCGATTTTCTTAAGGAGAAAGCAAATTCTTTGGAGCGAGAGGCTCAGTTAGACCGAGAAGAAGTAAGGAGAATATAGGGATAATTTCAGGAGTGTTCCTAGGAGGCCAATTTGCTGGAGATTGGAGAGGCTGAATTGTTGAAGCGAGAAGGAGGCACAGTGGTTGGGGAGGCTGATTTGCTAGGGTTGACTTGTGATTGCGAAGAGGCTGAGCAAGGGCAAGGCACAGGGGCCGATTTATTGGTGAGAGGTGGGTCGGTTTTCTCCAGGTGGACAGTTGTCCGATTTTCCTTGGCCCGAATTATTCGAGTGGGGCCGAGTTGCAGGTTCCAACCACTGTATTTTTCTTTGTAAATTCTTTGTGGGTCAAAACCCTGATTTTCCAGAATAATTGATGGAGGATTGTTGTGGTTGTTTATTTGTTGTAATGTGTGATTGATCTCTCTCTGATTTTCTTTTCGTTGCATATAAATTTTTGGATGTTAAAATACTAGTGATTTTATTTTTCAACAATTCTATTGACACCTAATCTTCATGATTGGGGGAATTTTGTGTAAATAAATAAATTAGGAATGTGAACAGTCATCGGGAGATGAACTGAACAATCACTCCTATTGTATATAACAATGACCTACCTATGGAATAATATACGAATCAGTTTTTGTTTTGTGGAGTTACTGCCTGGCCTGACATGGTATCAGAGCCAGCTCTTTTTTAGCCTTTGTGTCCCTTGTAACTCCCTGTCTGCTCTCCATATAGCTGAGCAGGTTCTCCATAAAATTAGCTGCTCCTGACATGGTAGCTGCCCCACTGTCCTTACTGCCTCTGCCATATTCCTTTCCAGCGCTGCGATACCACCTCTGTCCATAACGCGCGCTGCTGCAAACTCCCTATCGACCGCCCATTTTTTTGAACGCTGTTCTGACATTATTGAACGCTGGTTCTGTTGTTTAACGCTGTGTGTTCATTCCATCTCAAACGTGAACGTTGAACGCTGTATACCCTTCAACGCTATGTGTTTGAACGCTGTCCATATGAAATCAGGACTGATGAAAGATATTTGTATCTGGAATGTCCAGTGAGCATTTTGTATTTTTTATAAAAAGTGGAAGTCGCTCATAAATCGTGGGCTGGTCATGGTATAATGTTTAGGGTTATGTAATAGCAATCTGGTTTCATTCTCACACGTTGCCAGAGTTTTTTCTGAAAAATTAGTTGACCTCTTGTTGTTTTGCGGTGGAGGATTTTATCTCAGTCTTCTCATTCTTGATAGTTTCCAGCAATATCGGAGTTGTGGAAGGTTTTCCTTGTGGACGTTTGGTACCTGCGCTTGCTCTTTCATTCTAGCCACCATCGCTAAGGTTTTGAAAGCCTGTCATGAGTTATGTTGGGCGTTGCAGTTCACCACGACCACCACCACTCGTTGATCTGAGAACCAGAAACCGTCAGCTTACTTTGTAGCGTAACAGCAGAAAGTATTTGATTAGTTTATTGCTGTTTCGAATTTGAATAGTTTAAGCAGCATCACCCCAGCGTTGTTTCGAATTTGAATAGACATTGTTGTTTTAGCTTCGGTGGCCTGGCGCTCCAGCGTTGTTTTATTTGTTTAATCAGTTAAAAAGAAGTTATGCTGGTGCTCTGAGCGTTCGATTTTTTTGGGACGGTTTGTCAAGAACTACTCCCCCGTTTAAAGTGCCATCAAATTTGGTTCGAATTGCTGGAATATTTTGGTTCTCTGGAGTCTTCAAAGCCTTCACGCAGGAAGCCAATCAGCTCGGCCTCTTCTTTGTATATAGATCTGGCCGGTCCATACCTCGATGAGCGTATTGACTGGTATTTGATATAATATTCCTTGATTGGTCAGAGAATATTGAAAACTTGAGATGTTGCAAATAATTTGTTATGTATTGAAAGCTCGAAATTAGTGGATACAATGGATTACTCTGCCCATGCTTATACATATTTTCCATATCATGTAATATTTGAATGTAATAATGGACGCATTTATATTGGAGGCATTTGAAGAAAATACATTTGGAGAAAATATGTTGCATAAAGTTGTAGCGTGAGGTATTGATGTACATATTGGTATATGAGGAAGAGATTTGAAATTTTTTGAGAATACCCTTTTGAGTACAATTTTTACTGTATATTGGCAGAAATATTTTTCTATCAGCAGAAATAATTTTTGTTACAGTATGCATACTAGAGAAAGAGGAAGATATTTCAGAGGCAGGGGGGGCAGACACCCTCAAGAAGAAAAGGCAGACTTACATTGCATTCGCTGCAAAAGAAATGGATCACATGATGCCTCTACATGCAAGCTACCATGGGACAAAATTGAGCAGAAAAGAAACCAACAGAAAGGTAAAACTGATGATACAGACAAAGGTAAAGCACCTGAATCCGCTCACTATATTGAGGCACAATGTAACATTGGAGTAAATGAAGATTTGTTTAATGCTTCACTTGCTTCTTCGAAAAATGATTGGTTGCTTGATTCAGTGTTAGACCCCTACACTAGTAGTTAGGCCCCTATACTACTAGTGTAACGCCTTATTGTTATTAGTACAACCCACTTATGCTATTGATGTACCCATGTAGTGCCCATATTGTTACTAGTGTGCCACATAGAAGCCCACTATTGTTATTATTGTGCCCTTACATTATTATTGTTATGTCGGCTCTGATTATGTTATGACCCCTTAGACTCTTATATATAGAAAGGAGGTCTTTTCATTTGTATCATCGAATAATTGTTCATTTATGTAATGTAAAGGAGGTTGCCCCCTCGAAGAGGTTGAATTCTAAGGCGTTGATCTATCTTTTCTATCTTTTCTTGCGCTGGTTTCATAACATTTGGTATCAGAGCTTTGGATTCTAGGGTTTCGCTGCTCCAAACAGGTCATTGTGGCATTTTCGCTATAACTTTGTTTCTGTGACGTTTCAGAAGTCGCAAAAAAAACCCATTTGAGAAGAAATCACGCTGAACCTTGGGTTCGAATTTTAGAGCTTTTTGCGCGATATTTGCGGAGATATGATCTGAGGAAGTTGGTCTTTTTGCAGACTCCTGAATTACATTCAAAACAGGTGACCTGCGGAAAATCGTCATAACTTTCTCTCTGAGCATCGGATTGAAATTTCGTAAAGAGGTACAGAAAGAGGACGGACTGTAGTTTCTTGTATATCATTTTCAGATCCAAAGGTCGAAACAGTGACTTGTGGCACATCGTACAAGTTCGCACTACTGAACTAGTCTATAATCAGGTCACTGTGGGAGATTTGGCATAGCTCTTCCTTGGAGAATCCAATTTGGATCAGCCTGGTGGCATTGGAAAGAAGACACAAAGGGCTACTACAGGTCACAATTTCAAAACTGTAAGAACTGAAGTTATAGAGTTATAGTCGTTTCAAGGTAAAAGGCGATATGAGGAAGTTTGATGGCAAGGATCCGGTAAATTGGATACATCAAATGGAGAAATATTTTGATCTACATGGTGTACAATTGTTACAAAAGGTATGTATTGCATCTTCATATTTAGAACCGGATCAATTTTTATGGTATAAAGGGCTTTGTTCTCGTAAACAACTTGTTACATGGTCAATTTTCACGGAGGAAATGATAGCACATTATGAGGATACAAAGAGCAACACCTTCTTTAGAGCAACACCACAACATTTGGAAAGAGTAAAAGAGCTTTGTTACATACTGGAAAGTAAAATTATGGCTACCCCTAACAACTATAATAATGGAAGTGTTGTTTCTCCTAGCCTTCCACAACCTACAAGGGTTACACCACAACAATTGGAAGAGAAAAGAGAAAAAGGGCTTTGTTACAATTGTGATAGCAAATGCGCTAAAGGTCATAATTGTGATGAGAAGAAATTATTTTACATAGATTATGAAGAGGAGGAAGAAAAGGATCAAGAAAAGGATCAAGAAACATCAAAAGAAGAGTATATACACCATGAACCAACCCCAAAGAAAGAAGAAATGAATCTGACCATATCTTGTGAAGCATTGGCAAGAATTACCACTCCTCAAACTCTCAAGATAGAAGGACATAGCAAGAAGAAAAAAGTTCAAGAAGTGAAAGATAGCATCGAGAAAGAAGAAATGAATCCAACCACATCTTGTAATGCATTGGCCGGAATTACCACTCCTCAAATTATCAAGATAGAAGGACATATCAAGAAGAAAAATGTTCAAGAAGTGAAAGGTCACATCGAGCATCAAGAAATGAATCCGACCATATCTTGTAAAGGATTGGAAGAAATTACCACTCCAGAAACTTTAGAGATAGAAGGAAATATCAAGAAGAAAAAGGTTCAAGCAGAGAAAGATCACATCGAGCATCAACAACAAATTCTCCAACTTTTAAAGTATAACGCCACTTCAGTGCAAAATCAAACGAAACAACAGGTAGATCAACATCGTAGTGAAATTTTTTTTGATGTAGGTGATTGGGTATTTTTACTGCTACATCTCAAGCAAGCTATTTATGAGGAGGAAATGTTGGCAATACTACATGCACTTAAAAAATGGCAACCTTACCGAATGGGAAGACTCTTCAAGGATGAGGATGTGGAAGCATTGTTTTTTGCTATTTCTATTATCCAACCAGATTGGATAAACGAAGCAAGGGATGAATGGAACAAGGATGAAGAATTATGGCCACTTATTCAAAAGTTGCAAAAGATCCCAATTCAAACAATATTGCCAGAAATTGAAGAGGAAGGAAAAATCATATTGGAACCTGGAGCAGTCACAGAAACAAGAACCCGACAGCTACAAAATCAATCAATTTCAGAGTATCTCATCAAGTGGAAGAACTTACCCGCTGAAGATTCCACATGGGAGGACAAGAATTTTATACAGAAGCATCAAGAACTACTCAAGCGTTGAGGACAACGCTTTTTGAAGGAGAGGGGCATGTTAGGCCCCTATACTACTAGTGTAACCCCTTATTGTTATTAGTACAACCCACTTATTATATTGATGTACCCATGTAGTGCCCATATTGTTACTAGTGTGCCACATAGAAGTCCATTATTGTTATTATTGTGCCCTTACATTATTATTGTTATGTCGGCTCTGATTATGTTATGACCCCTTAGACTCCTATATATAGAAAGGAGGTCTTTTCATTTGTATCATCGAAGAATTGTTCATTTATGTAATGTAAAGGAGGTTGCCCCCTTGAAGAGGTTGAATTCTAAGGCGTTGATCTATCTTTTCTATCTTTTCTTGAGCTGGTTTCATAACATTCAGGAGCAACCTGTCACATGACTCATAGAAAAGATTTTTTTGAAGATTTCACTGACAATGTTGATGGAGCAGTATATTTTGCAGATCAGTCAAAAATCAAGCCATCAGGGCTTGGCACAATCAGGCTTAAACTGCCTGGTCTTCCAGACTTTCTTCTAGATCATGTTCTATATCTCCCACAGCTCAAGAGAAACTTGCCGTCCTTGGTCCACATCCGCCAGCAAGGTCACTCCATTCATATGTTTGATGGCAAGCTTGAGGTAAGAAAAGCTTCTAACCACTCACTTGTCATGAGGGGAATAGAAGAAGAAAGGCTTCTCAAACTGCAAGGAACCTCTGCTCATGCACAACATTTCTCATATATTTCTCATCATGAAGAAGGTACACTTCCATCAAGTTTATTATGGCATGCTAGATTTGGACATTTAAACAATGACAGTCTCCGCTTATTGAAGAAAAATGGTGTTGCTGGTTTGCCTACAATTCCTAGGAAACATAAGCAATGTGATGCTTGCATTCTAGGAAAGCATAGCAAACAATCTTTTCATGATTCACATTCAAGAGCACATAGGAAGCTTGAACTCATTCATTCAGATTTATGTGGTCCAATGCCTGTTCCTTCTGCAAATGGAAATAAATATATCATGACATTTATTGATGATTACACTAGAATGTGTTGGGTTTATTTATTGAAGAACAAATCTGATGCCTTTCAAACATTCAAGAATTTTCATAAATGGATTGAAAATGATGCACAATCTCATATTGGGTCTATTTGCACTGATAATGGAAAAGAATATACATCAAATGAATTTGAAAACTATCTTCGCCAACATGGGATCAAACATCAAACAACTGTGCCTTATAATCCCCAACAGAATGGTGTAGCTGAAAGAATGAATAGGACAATCTTGAATATGGTACGATCCATGCTTTTCTTAAAAAATGTAAAGATAATGTTTTGGGCTGATGCTATTCTATGTGCTGCATATATAAAGAATAGATGTCCATCTAATGCTATAAGAAACAAGACTCCTTATGAATTGTGGTATGGACATGTTCGTTTGGAAAAACATCTCAGGATCTTTGGTTCCACCTGTTATGCTTTGATACCAAAGGTACATAGAAACAAACTTGGTGCTAGGAGTTGTAAGTGTATCTTCCTGGGGTATTCAAACACCTCCAAAACATACCGCCTCTATGATGAAGTAAATAAAAAGTTTGTTGTATCTAGAGATGTAATTTTTCTTGAATCATCCAAATCTGACAATGTTGTTGAGCGGCAACTTGATCGCTTGGATAGATTCGCAAAAACGAAATCATTTCAAGAATTTGATAATCAGATTCCACATCTTGAAGGGGGGATTCCTATTCTAGATCAACATGTGGAATCTTCTTTTGAAGAACACTCTCCCCCGAATGAAACTCCAACAACGGATGATGCTTTAAGTGATGTAATTGATAGAATTGGGAGACTCAATCTTGATTCAGTCCCAACTTAATCAACAGAACAACCTGGAGGCTGGACCATCTCGAAAAGGTCCCCCAAAGTGGCTGACAAAGACACTTGAAAGTGTTCATCCTGATGAAATTGGAAAAACAGGAACCAGAAATTCAAACCGGCAAAATGGAGGTGATGTAGATGACTCTAATTCACCTGTTGATATGGATGTTTCTTATGATTGTGAATTGAACTTGTCTACAGATTTTGAACCAACTTCCTTCAAAGAAGCTGCTTCTCATGATGAATGGAAAGAAGCGATGCAAAAGGAGTATGATGCTCTCATAAAGAACGGCACTTGGAAGCTAGTTGATCCTCCATTTGGAACCAAACCAATTGGCTGCAAGTGGGTCTACAAGAACAAGTACAAAGCTGATGGCTCACTTGACAAGCACAAAGCTAGGCTTGTGGCAAAAGGTTTTGCACATAAGGAAGGGGTCGATTATGAGGAAACTTTTGCCCCCACAGCAAAATGGGCCACCATCCGGACACTCTTTGCACTAGCAGCTCAGAATGGTTGGAAAGTCCATCAAATGGATGTAAAAACTGCCTTCTTGAATGGAGATCTAAAAGAGAATGTTTTTATGTCCCAGCCTGAAGGATTTGCTGTGAAAGGACATGAACATAAAGTATGCAAACTTGTGAAATCCTTGTATGGCCTCAAACAAGCACCGCGAGCCTGGTATGAAAAACTAACTGAGCATCTTTTGAAACTCAACTTCAATCATTTTGATCTTGATGATGCAACTTTATTTGTCAAGAAAGTTGGCAAAACAGTTGTATATCTTGTGGTATATGTAGATGATTTTTTAATGACAGGGAACAATGAAAGTTACATTGCATCCATAAAGAAGGAATTGGGGAAAAGTTTTGAAATGACTGATTTGGGCTATGTTCATTACTATCTTGGCATTGAAGTAACCCAACATCCAAAGTCCATATTTCTTTCTCAAAAGAAATACATTGGAGATTTTTTAAACAGATTTGGCATGACAGAGTGCAATCCTCTTACTACTCCAATGGAACAAAACTTAAAGCTCACATCTATTGAAGGAAAGGAATTTGAGGATGCAACAAAGTATAGACAACTTGTAGGAAGTCTCATCTACCTCACTACTACCAGATTAGACATTTCATTTGCTGTTGGAATCCTCTCCAGGTTTATGCAAAAGCCTTGTGAGGGACATTGGTCTGCTGCAAAAAGAGTTCTAAGGTACTTGAAGGGAACTCAAGACCTTGGAATCAAGTATACACAGGTGGACGACTTCAGCTTGATTGGATACTCTGATTCAGACTTCGATGGAGACAAAGAAACTGGGGTATCTACTTCAGGATATGCTATGAGTCTTGGATCAGGAGCTGTCTCCTGGAGATCACGCAAACAATCAGTTCCAGCAGATTCCACAACAAAAGCAGAATACGTGGCAGCAGCTGAAGCAACGAAAGAAATTGTGTGGCTCAGGAAAATTCTTGAAGATTTGCAGGTAAAACAAGTACAATCAACTCCACTCATGATTGACAACACCTCTGCAATAAAGTTGGCCAAGAACCCAAAGTTCCATGATCGAACAAAGCATATCAATACTAAATATCATCTGATTCGACATCATGTTGAGGCCAAAACAATCCATCTCCGTCATTGTTCCACAAATGAGCAAATTGCAGACATCTTCACCAAAGCACTTGGAAGGGAAAAGCTTGAACGATTCAGAATGATGCTTGGACTCACCAACATCCCTTCAGATTAAGGGGGGGAATGTTGACACCTAATCTTCATGATTGGGGGAATTTTGTGTAAATAAATAAATTAGGAATGTGAACAGTCATCGGGAGATGAATTGAACAATCACTCCTATTGTATATAACAATGACCTACCTATGGAATAATATACGAATCAGTTTTTGTTTTGTGGAGTTACTGCATGGCCTGACAAATTCAGTGTTTATTTGGTTAATAAAATAAAATGCTAGGAATAAAAATTGTTGCAAGTAAATAAATCTGGGTTGGTATTAGGAGATTTAACACCTAGTGTAAACACTTTTGGAGTAATAAGAAAACTATCGTTTTATGTGTTTGAAACCTAGCCCCATAATTTCCTTAACTTCCTCTACACTAGAACTTTGCAAACCCACAAACTTCATGAAACTCACAACCTCATTAAACTTGCAATTATCCTTGTGGAGTACATTTTACCCACAATAATAGTGGTAAGTACACCTTGAACTTCTTCTCGGTAACAAATGATTCTATAATACCAATATTCATTAGATATTCAGCGAAGTAACATGACATGTCCTCCCCCCTCATGTCACATATTTCACGTGTCGGACTTGACATGTGTCTAACATGAGTTTGAGTCATGTTTTGTTCTGAGGACACGAGTTTGAATGGTTTTAGACATGAAATTTGGACATGTGTCTAGTGAGAAAGCATCATAAAATCGATTTATTGCCTCATTCTCACGCAATTCAGTCACAGGTTTGGAACTCTCAAAGGTTTTGGAGTGCAACTAAGGGCGATTAAGCAATGTTAGAAGGGATTCCAAGTGTTGGCAAGTGGATTTGTCTAGGGCCTACTAATGCTATGCATTTAATCGTAATGTTAAATTTCTAACATTATGATTGATTGACTCAGGATGTTTGAGAGTGTTTTTGTCCTTATTGGATTTCATACAGAGAAAGTTAAATTTTAGATCCCACTCAGAATCCAACAAAATTAACAATTTTCAGGATTTCAAGATTGGGGGGATTGCAGCGTTTCCATTGGAGTCTGTCATGTCTGATGGTATGGAACTAGCTTTTAATTAATAGGACCAATCCCTTTATGTACCTCGATGTTGGTGGCATTGATTGTTGAACTCCTCTGTCATGACCCTAGTAAAAATGTTCCCATCACTCAATCTTATTTTAATGCTTAAAGGGTGATATTGATGATGGGGATCACAATATAGGCAATGATTTGGATGATATGTATTACTAGTTATTTGCTATAGCATGATTTTTTTTTGGACTCTACAGGCCATGTAGGACCTCTTTGTCGATGTATTTTTGGTTCAGAGATGGATTTCACTTAGTGGGTTATGAATATAATTATGTAAAAGTAATAAATATAGATAATAAATAATAAACATAATAATATGTAATTAAATAGTAATTAGTTAAACAAAGAGGCATGTCTAAGGAGACATGACCATTCATAAAGGGACACCTGCTTGGTATATAAGAAATCCCCTCACTCTCAATTGTATCATCATATTATTCATACATTTTAATATATATTCTTGTATCTCAGTGGAGGTCTTTATATTCCAAGTCTTCTGGAGTATTTAACTCGAAGAACGAACTTTGTTCGCTTCATTTGGTATCAGAGTAGTTCGATCCTTTGGCCGCTCCACCGCTGCACATAGCCATGCTTTCCGATCCAAGCCCTTGGCCATCCAGGTTTCGTCGACATTGTTGCCGTCGAGATTGAAACGTTTCGTTACACTTTTGGAAGTTTCTTTGTCGCCGATTCGTCAGAGGCCTTTGGCCATTAAAAAAATAATATAAAGAAAAAAAGAAGATAGCCAAAGAAAAAAAAGAGAAAAGAAAAAAAAGTACATATAAAGATTAAAAAAAAAATAGAGAAAAAAATCATATAAAAATCTTCTATTAAGAAAAGATATATATAGTATTGGGGGTTTTCACAGTGCATTATATTAGATATCATTTTGGGATTCAATTGCGTTAAGTAAGTCATTCATCTATGACCATTTTAATTCAAAACAGTGAAGGGAACTCTACTTGAATGGTTCATGAGGCACAATACTTGCTAAGGTTTTGCAAATGGGGTAGCAAGCTAAGTAGGCTTGATTGTGGGGAAAACTCCACAGTTAAGCGCGCTTGAGCCAGAGGCGATTTGGGATGGGTGACCTCCTGGGAAGTCCTGGTTACTGGGTGCAAGCCCCATAAGTGATGATTGATGCTATGTGATTCATTTCACTAGTTTCAATCCCACTTCTTCACCCCTGTGAGCATCGCCCGATGCAATGAGTGCTAAGTGGACTATTCAAAAATCATGGGAAATTAATTAGTTATGACTACCTCTCATGAAAATGGTCATAGATGAATGACTTACTTAATGCAGTTGAATCCCAAAATGATATCTAAGATATATATAGTTCGGTGTAAATTTTGAAGGAGAACATTATTGAATCTTCATTAAAAGGGAATCTTTCCAAATATCTTTAATACTATACATAAGAGAAGGAAGAGTAGATAATATTATCTTGAATCTTCATTAAGTGGTTTACAAGCTTGTGGTTTTAGCAACCCATGGTAATTGCCCATGGTATTTTCAAGGTAAAAGAAAAACAAAAGGAATACAAAATCTCTTTATGTGAATGGTAAGTTTTTACGTGGAGAAAATTAACAGAGTCAAAAGCACATAAGTGGACATATATTTTATATTATACCCAAAGAGGTGAATAGCCACATTTCACTAGAGTTGTAACTTTTCAAAAAGAAAAAAAATTTACATAAAGAGAAGTATTATATTATAAAGGGGTATTTTAAAGAAAAGTTCAAGTCATAAAATTATTGAAAATATATATAAGTACAAAGCGGGTATTATTATAAAAGGTTACTTGAAAGATCCATATATTAAAGTTTATAAAGGGTTAAATCTAGAACTATAAAGAGACATAAGGATATTTTTTTTTTTTTTAATGATGTGGTTCACGGACACCCTGGTCAACGGGTGGCACTACGTCCATGGAAAAATCTGGGCTGATCAACCCCGAAGGGAATCTAGCCCCGCGGCTCACTAGCAAGGCCTAACCCCAAGGGCTTTGGGGAGAATGGACCCTGTGACCTCTCGATGGCGAGGCACTGATTTTGACCAACTGAGCTAACCCTTGGGGTTGACATAAGGATAACAAGTTATAACAAAGGAAGACTACTTTTTAAAAACATTATAATAAATATAAGGTGCTGTTTTTTTAAATAGTGGAGCTGTATTAACTTTTTTTGAAGTGGGAAAAAATATATAATTGAGGAAAATAAAAGTTAAAGGGGTTACTTTTAAAAACCTTAGGCTCATCCGAAGAAGAAAAGATGGAGTCTAATTTAGAAACAAAGGAAGGAAGATTTTCCTATAAAGGTATTCCAATTGTAGATTTTAGATTATTTACATTAAAGGGGTGTATCCAAGGGAAAGAAATTATTATCACTATTAATACAAATGTCGAGAATAATTACATAAATATAGGCGAATGAGGAGGTCTTTTTGGAGGAAAAGAATATGAGATTAATGATTTACAAGTGACAATTGATCATTATGAGTACATATCTCAATTTCGTGTCGTAACTATGCTTGACAAAAAAGTTGACATAATTCTCGGTCGACCTTGGTTCAAGGAATTAGGTACGTTCATTCTAAACACATAAAACAAATTCTTGATATTCCCTTACAAGAAGAATATCGTCACGCTCCAAGACATGACAACGAAATCAAAATTGATATTGCCTTCAACAAAATATCTTAACGATATTTCGAAACTAATGTTTCAAGAGAATCCAGAAATAGTATCAAAGAAGCAAAAAGAGCTTGAAGAAGTCATATCCAACAAAAATAAGGAAAATTCATGTTTGAAGGAGCATAATTAGAAGCTACTTACACAAGTAAGAAAATGTAAAGCTAAGAAACACCAGTTAGAACAAGAAAAGGAAATTTCTGAAAAGAAACTCAACGAAAGTCTATCAGGAAAAGAAGAGAAAAGTTTATGCTTAAAGAACCTTAACCAAAGGTTATTAGAACAAATCAAGTGTTTAAAAGTTGAGAAGCTTGAATACCAAAATAAATTTGACTCAAAAAATGAGGAACTTTTACGTCTCAAAAACCATAATCGAAGTCTACTCACTCAAATTAAGAAACTTAAGGATGATAGGAAATCATTGGAAAACAAGTTAGAAGAACTTATCATGAAAGAAGTGTCGAAGTCGTTAGTCCAAGTTGAAGGTAAAGGAATAAATACCATCCATTTAATATCACGACTCAAGAGGATGAGAAACCAAAAGAAGTTAAAACATATTCAGAAGTTGCAGTTCAAATGATGAACATTCCAAATGATGATGCCAACTCAACAACAACACCACCTAAAGGAAATCAGGGAACTGGCACTAACATGATAAGGGAAAGTCCAACTAGAAGAACTCCTTATCATCATTCGAATCACAAGAACAGATATCTCAATCAATCTACGAATCCATATCACTCAGAACATAACCAACAACTTATGTTCCAGAGAATACTGAAGTGGGCACAACTCAGTCCAGTGATAACAGTTCATCACAATTTTCCAGTAATAAAAAATTTTCACAAAATATTAATTTAGGATGGTTAGATCCTTCATCCGTGTGACATTTTTATATATCATTCCAAGGATCATATCGACTTGTATCGACAAAGATGACTGTCCCGAGACGAGAAGACGTTCGGAGTAGGAAAAAGAGGTCAAGGCCTTTCATCAAAAAGCTTTGAGGACAAAGATTTTTGAAGAGGAAGGCAATGTTATGAATATAATTATGTAAAAGTAATAAATATAGATAATAAATAATAAACATAATAATATGTAATTAAATAGTAATTAGTTAAACAAAAAGGTATGCCTAAGGAGACATGACTGTTCATAAAGGGACACCTGCTTGGTATATAAGGAAACCCCTCACTCTTAATTGTATCATCATCTTCTTCATACATTTTAATATATATTCTTGTATCTCAATGGAGATCTTTATATTCCAAGCCTTCTGGAGTATTTAACTTGAAGAACGAACTTTGTTCGCTTCATAGTGCTATTTTGGTTATATGCATTAGTTGTATGATTGAATTTGTATCATCATAGTGTAAATGTTTTATATATTTCATATTTTATGTGTAATTCATTATTATATAATATATAACATGTCCTCCATGTCATGTTCCCTGCGGGGGGGTGTCCTCGTGTCATGTGACTTAGATATTGAGACTTCAATGTCATAGATGATGGTTAACTATCTTCATTTCCTTTTTCTAGTGATTTGGAGCTAGACATGAGTAATAGGCCCCACATAGCTGGGCTTGATTAAGTACACCCTAGAAGTAAACTTCTTTTTGGCTTTTGCTGTAATAATATAGTTTAAGGTTTAAACAACTTCTCTCTATTCTCTTCTCTTTTACTGTTTGATGAATATAGTTGGCCTAGAATATTAGATTATGGATATGCATAAGGAACTCTCTTATTGTTCATACAAGGTAAGTTCATCTTTTATCCAATTGATCGTCTTTCGTCACTTCATGAAAATAAGTAAAATTTCAATTTCAATTTTAGGTAAGCTTGCTAATAAGAATCAATGATTTATTTTCTTTGTTCACGTCCTATACCATGATGCTGCATATTTACTAAGAAAACTTATGGAATTGAGAGTTTACCTTTTCATGCATGACAGATTAACTACTTATGGGCTAAGTGAATTGAAGGTCTCTGGGGATGGCAATTGCCAGGTTTGTAGGTTTATTGATGGTGATTTCCTTTTAATTTTACTATACAGGGAATTAGATAAAATTGTTGAACCAAAGAAACATGTACCTTGGTTTTGACATGTAATTGACCATAAGTGAATAATTTCTCTAGATCTTTTTTCAATATAAATTTAGTATATTTCAAATTTTTACTAATGCTAGTGAACTTGTACCTTGTTGAACAGTTTCGTGCCTTGTCAGATCAGCTTTATAATTCTCCAGAGTATCACAAGCATGTTAGAAAGGAGGTAGTTAAGCAGGTACCACATGGGACTACACAAGGATTGTTCTTGGTTGATAAGTTGGAATTATAAAAACATTGAAAGACTTAGTTGAAGGTTACTATCTAATGGTTGTTTTGAATGTAACGTGTTGCATATATTTAGTGGATTGGAATGCATTCTTAGGATGGCTTTATAAGTTAATTCTTCTATCTCGGTCGCTTTTGTCATTGTATGTTTTTCCATATAATGTACATTTTATACCATTATAAAATTGACACAGAACTATAAAAGAAGAATCTGAATTGTATTGACTAAAGCATCAAAGCATCACCTTCAGATTCGTACATTATCTCTCATTCATGCTAGAAAAATATTTGAATATTGGTCCTCAAAAATATAGGTGGGAGACCATATTACATTATAACAAATGAGGTACCTAATTATGGAGTATGATCTCCCTTGGAATTTCTTAACATTTTTCGTGAGGAAACATTGTCACAATACACACCCCACAACTTCATTGTTGCCACATAGCCACTTTACTGAAATGAGTTGTAGTTTTGCAATTTTTCTGACCTCTGGTCTATTCTGCTGGTGACTAATGATAAACTACAACATCACGAGAGGTGATAAATTATGGATGGTTTATGACATCAAGATAGGCCACCTATTATGAATCACATTAAATGGTTCATAGCATCACGCAAACTCATATGGCTAGGAGTTTCTCTCTTGAATAAGCAGTTTCTAAGTTTTCATGTTGAGCTTGTTCTTTGTATTAATATGAAGATATTGAACAGTCTGATATGCTGACTGTTGTTTAACATTATTCTTACTACTTAGTTGCATGCATTGTGGAATTCTTCGAATATGGTCTTCCTTATGTTTTAAAACTTTTATTTCTTTTATTGATGTAAACGTGATTAATGTTTTCACAATTCTCCAATTCATATTCATTATGAAAAGAATGAATGTGTCCCCCCCCGCCCTTTAACAGATACATTCTACCCCGGCACTTGATTGATAATTATCTTATATTTATGTCTTTATTTGGTGTCAAGTGGGTCTCTATTTCCTATTTATGGTTATGCTTCCTTTGTTGTTAGGTAGTTGCTATTCGACTAATTTTATTCCCCAAAGTTGTCTAATCCTAAAACAAACTATGAATTCCACTATTGATTTTCCTTGCAAAATGATTCTAAAAGTGTTTAAAAATTAAGACCATATGTATTCGATGGCATGAGGAGTTACGGAGGAAAGCTGGGAATTCCCTGATTTTTGATATTTTTTTTTCTTTAACATATATAAAAAGACATTCTCCCAACACACTCCCACCTGATAAGTATGAACATAGATTGGTTGCACATCATTCTAGGAGTGAAGCATTCAGTTATCGGCAACTTTGCATGTGGCCTGGGTGTGCTTCCCTAGAATATAAGTAATGTTTGATTCAGTTAAATAGGGTACACTAGTAGCATATGTGTGCACTTTTATTCATATTCATTCAGTTTATGAGAGAGTGTGTGCACTGTTTTTCCTTTCCCAAGTTATTAAATAAAGTAGAGACGATTTTCTGAGTGCTGCAATTTCTTACTAGTTTCCATCAGTACCTTTCAGTTAGCATATGTGTTTTCAGATCTAGCACAAGGAAGTAGCTTTGAGAGGTCCTTAAGTTTCTTGTTCTCTAGGGTTAAACAGTTTTCAGGTCTATTTACATGTATTGAAATTCAACACAGTACCAAAGCTCTTTTTCTGAAACCATCGGTGGGGAGTTATTAGAAGGTTTCAAGGATAGGACGCTCAAGATCCATGCTTGAGAAAAAAACTGTGAACTTGTGATAGGTTGTTTTAAGTTGCTGATCTTTTTGGTTTAGGTGTGTTACCATATTTGCAGTGATAATTAGTCTTGGTCCTCATGAGAGTCACATGTTGGATAATGCTTCCAATTTTGTCCTATGGAAGTGCAGGCTACAAAATCTATTGGAGGAGTTTTATCTTTGTGCCAATGTTAAGTAGAACTTGCTTTAGATGAATTTGAGACATTCCCTACTTTTTTGGGTGTGTGGCGCCCCCTAGGATCCTCCTCGGGCCAGGGAGTGTGCTGCCAAGGTGCTCCTTGGACATTCGCCGAGTCCCTAGGCACTCCTTGGATGCTCCCTAATGGTAATGTTAAATTCTTAAAGTAGAAGTTGACTTAAATTTTTAACATTACCATTAATTGTTTCGAGATGTTTGAGAGTGGTTCCAAGCTCATTGGACTTCATATGGGGAAAGTAGAATTTCAAATCCCATTCAAAATTCATTAGTCTTAACAGTTTCCAAGATTTCAGGATTCCGGGATTGCAACATTTTCATTGGATTCTATCATATGAGGGTATGCGATTGACATTTAATCAAGAGCACCAAGCCCCTTATGTATCCAAATGTTGGTGGTGTTGATTATTGAAATCCTTTGTTATGGCCTTAGCAAAAACGTACCTTTCATTCAAACCAAAAACATTGATTAGGGATATTAAGCTTTTTCTACCATATTTTAAGGCTTGGATTAGCCAGTTTCATCCCATGTTGCAGGACTCGTACCTGTATAAGACTTGTCTAGCTATTGAATCAATGACTCATATAAGAATCGGGATCCATGTAAGACTCAACAAAATACAGAGTCCCTCCATTTTCCCCTTCCCTCCACCTAATCTAAAAAAAAATGAAAAAAAAAAAATTGAAATTTGCTGCCAGGGATGGGTCTTATATGGGTCTGTACGAGTTTGATACGAGTTGTGTGCGAGTCAATGCGAGTCTTATGTGAGGGTAAGGGTCTTATGTGCAGGTTCTATGAGAGTGACTCATTTCGGCATATGACTCGTCAAGACCTGCGAGACTTGAAGGGTCTTGTAAGGGTTGTGCTTCATTGGTTTCATCAAAAATTGGGTGGTGTCAATTGATGTCCCTAAAGAATCGAGGTTGAGGCAAAGGCCAGACAAGAGGCAAAGAATGAAGGATGATACTAGTGATGAGAATACCAATATGAGTGATGGTGGAACATTGCTTGTCAAGGATTGGTGTAACATGCATGATAGTGCTACCTCCCAGCTATAGTGTTGGGAAACATGGGTGCTTTCACAAATGGTGAACACTTCTTTTACAGAGGGGTGTTGGACTACAATTTCTCCATAGCATAAAAAGAAATAGGTTGAATGTAAATTGGTTAGAGAGCTTGGTTTATGTTCATTACAACTTGTGATTATTGTCTCATTACTGTGAGGTGCCAAAGTCGGATAAAAGCTTGAAGGCTTGGGACAACAATTTAGAGGAGGATAAGTTGGAGGATTGAGTATTGGTTATAGAGAAACTAGAGAATGCCCTTATGGATGATGGTGATCATGTTGAGATTCCACCCCATCCACTGCCATAGCCCCCATGTGTAGGACACTAGCTCTACTAGTAGGGGCTTCATTTTCAGTTCTGCCTACAACCTCTTCTACATAGTTTCATCTTGCTTTGGCACCACTACCACCAAGCCCACTCAAAAATGTCGTGATGCAAAGAGGAAAGAATAGTGGATAGAATCATAGAGATTAGAATAATTGCAGTGAAGCACGACCCTGATAAGAAACTTCAAGATTCATCGGTCTTGATGAGTCATATGCTGAAACAAGTCACTCTCATAGAACTCGTGCATAAGACCCTTACTCAGGTTGACACGTTGACTCGCATACGACTCGTGTATGGACCCATATAAGAGCCGTCCATGGCAGCAAATTTTGATTTTGATTTTTTTTTTTTGAGATCAGGTGGAGGGAAGGGGAAAATGGAGGGAGTCTGTATTTTGCTGAGTCTTATACGGGTCATTTCTGATTCTGATACAAGTTTCCGAGTCAATAGCTAGACAAGTCTTATACGAGTACAAGTCGTGCAACATGGAAAATTGTTTCTCCTCTTTCACTGCTTTATATATCATACATGATAGATTTATAGTATTTAGCAACTAGCTTAGTTTATTGCTTTGGACCTTTTTGTCTTCATGCTTCGGTGAGAAGATGGCCTATTTTGTAAACATAACTATTTTGTCATGTTATTATTGACAGTTGTAGGGTAACCTATTTCATTCCATAACTTAATGGTCTACTTTCTATTGTAGAAAAATAATGACCTGCACCCATTTCAAGCATTCATTTGAAACATAAAAGAGTTGTTCTACTTTTCAGCTAATACAATGAACAATAAGCAAGCACACACATAAGTTTGACATAATTATTTTGGTCAACTTGACCCTGGAAAAACCCCACAGTGGGGAAAAACAGTGCTGAAAGGAAACTTTTATTTTTTCTTCTTAGAAATTTTTACAACAAAAGATTAACAAGAAATTAACGTATCTCTTCCCTCTGAGCTGTTGCTCAGAGGTCCTCTTTTATACTGAAATTACGGACTGATAATTTCCTCTCAAAGTCACTCTCCTTTCAGCAAATTTTTCGGTCTCTTAGTCAGGGAATGGAACCATTTAGACTGCTACAGATGGCCGTAAACTCAGGCTCATTCTTCACTGAATTTAACCCAGGCTGAAGCTGGCTATTACTCCCCAGAAATCACGTTGTTACACACTCTGAAATGCTACTTAAGGCTCATGGCTTCCCTCTCTTAAACAGACCCGAGATTCTTGCTGAGGTAACCTGAGAATCTCACTGGTAAATACAGGAATACGAGCTGATGTTTTCAGAGATAAACTTGTGGTTTTAGTGACCTAGCTCATGCTGAGAAAGGACGGATATTTGCTTTCAGACTTCGACTCTGTGTGATGACAGTAGATGCTGCCTTGAATCTCAAGCTCCCTTTTCAGCTTTAACTTAGTCTCCTTGGGATTCCTACTGCTGTAGCTCCTTAACTCTGCTGTACAATTTCTCGAAGCTCTCCTCCTTTCTCCCTTGCTCCTCTCCTCAATCTTCTCATGAGAAATAATGAGCCCCTAAAACTCTTTTTCTCCCTTTTTGTCTCTTGGGAAAAGATGAGAACCCTATCCCTAAGATTTAATGGTTGAGATTCAATCTCAAACCATTTAGATCAAGGGTGGAGATTAGTCCCCTACTTGACCCCTGATGTGGTCCCCCTTTCTATTAATGAGCCTGCCTAGTACTTTTAATGTTTTAGCACCATGGTCACTTTTTCTCATAAAGTGACTTTTAAAATAGAAGTCACTTTAATAATATAAAATGTACTTTAGTACTTTACACATGAAGTCGCTTTTAAAAACACATGTGACTTTAAAAACTTAAAGTACCTAGTACTTCTCCACATAAAAAATACTTTAACCCCCTTGATATTAATAAATTCATAATATCACTTCGACAAAAGGTGATTAATGTGTCTCCCTAGGCCAAAAGGAGAAATGCCTAGGAAACACCTCCTTGGTACCATTTTCAACATCTATTATATGGTTTAAAATTTTGTATATTTTTTTGTAATTGCTAGAATTTAGATTCTAGATGATTGATGCTTGAATTATAATTATGAGTGTCATATGGATGCCATTTCTACCTTCATCAATATGTACACATATGCCCTTTTTCATATATTTTGCAACCAATTTGGCATTTTGCATTTTTTGCTATATATATATATATATTGGAATGTGTAACTCCACACTTGATTCTTTCTATTAATGTGCAATTGAATGTATACAAGGTCATGACTCTTCAGTTCATTATCCTGTTGATTTTTAATGTACCTTGGACAAGTGGTTTCCCATGGGTTAGTCTATATCTAGGGAAAAATATCCAAAATAATTCTTTTCCTAAGTATGACTTTATAAAGCGAAAGTGACTTTATAAGTGGTAAAGTCATTGTTAAATTATAAAGTGAAAAGTGACTTTAGACATAGAGTACAATGTGGGTACTTTATCTAATGGGTGAGTTAAAAAATAGAAAGTGAGAATTAAATGCACATTTATTCTCATCTCTTGATCTAAATGAATCTGAGCCATTAGATCTTAGGGTTTCCCAAAAGTCATTTAGGGAAACAAAAGGGGGAAAAGAAAAGAGACACTGTATTCATTCTTTATGAGCAGATTGGAGAAAGGAGGCTGAGAGCTGGAGAAAAGTTATGAAGGAAAAATTTGTTGTAGCAAGCTGAAGGAGTGATTTCTAGGCAAAGTTGGGCACGAAAATCGAGGCATAGAAGACAACAGAAGGTACAGTACGAACAACATTTAATGCTGTGAGTTGCATGGCATTCGAGAGAAGTTTTTGAATTTTTTTTTTTTGAAAATAAATCTGTACAGGCCGTACAACAGTACGGAATCTGTAAACACAGTCCGTACAGTCGTATCTGTACAGTACATATTTATAGCTTCAAGTGGGCACGAAAATTGAGGCAAAGTGGGCACGACTTTCAAGGAGTTTTGGGCTGAAGAGATAAGTTGTATTTTGTTGTTTTGTTTTGTCTGCAAATGTGTTTTTCTTGAACTTGAAAGATAAATAAATTTGAAGAGCCCTCTAATAGGTTTTCCTCGAAGAAGATTGAAGGGGTTTTGCCTGGGTCTAAGTTGACCAAAAATCTGTGTATTTTTATATGTGTTGCTGGTCTATTTATGTCCATATTTATTTTCAGTATGTGTTGACACTCCCATGTGTTTTAATCGGAAAATTTCATTTCCAGAATTCTATATTTTGAATATATGTTTATGGGAAAGGGCATTTAACTGAATGGGAGTGATAAGGTGAAATTAAAACCGGGTTGGGATTGCAGGAAACATTTTAGTCATCAAATTTCAACATGGTATCAGAGCTACAGGTTGAAAATTGCAGTTTGAACAACGGACAGTGGTTTGGGACAACAAACAGTGGTTTGGACAACAAATTGAATTTTTGGACAGCAAATTGAATTTTTGGACAGCAAATTCAGTTTGGACAACAAACTAATATTTTGGGACAGTCAAGTGAAATTTCACACAGACTGAACTTTTGGAACTGCAAGGTGTGTTGGAAAGTTCATTTCTTCATTTTCTTGGTTTTGTAAATTTTGGACAGCAGTCATGGCCATGTTCTTAAGGATAGAGGACAAACTAGATGGGATATCCAACTATGCCGTTTAGAAGGACATAATTCGGATAGTGTTTAAGGAGGCAACAATTTGGGACATAGTGCGGCAAGTGGTTGTACCTCCTACTGCTGCATATGAACTTGCTGAATTCACAAAAAAATAATGCAAAGGCAAAAAATATTTTGATGGACAGTCTAAAGGATCATGTGGTTTCTCAAGTGAGAGGAAACACATATGCATATCAGATGTGGACAACTCAAATCACTCTCTATCAGAGTACTAATGAGAGCAGGAAGATGGTACTCAAAGAACAATTGAAGAACATTAGGATGACAAAGGCTGAAAATGTAGTTCATTATCTTGGTAGGGTCAAACAGGTAAGTGATGATTTGACTGCTATTGGTGAGGTAGTTGCACCCATAGAGTTAGTCAGGATAGCTGTAGTGGGACTTCCTAAGGCTTGGGAGGTCTTTGGAGATATTGTTACCTCTAGGGAGAATCTTCCCAATTGGGACAGATTCTGGGATGATTGTGTGCAGCATGAGATACGAAAGACTGACAGTGGTGGGGTGAAGATAGAAGATGAGGAGGATGTAGCCTTGATAGCCAGGGGGAAGAACAAAGGGAAGGCTAAGAAAGGGGCCTCATCAGATGGGGCTAAGGGAAAGGAGAAGAAGAAGAAGAAAGATACAGATATGTCCAAAGTCAAATGTTGGGCATGTCAGAAGATGGGACACTATGTTGCTATGTGTCCTGAGAGGAAGAACAAGGGGAAGAAGGGTACTGCAGCTTCAACAGAGGTGGAGCAGTTTGCTTCACAATTTGACCAGGACTTTGTATTTATTACTTCTACATCTAGTAGGAGTACATCATCCGATCTGTGGTACATAGACGCGAGGGCTTCCTTCCATATGACAGGTGCACGTGAGTTCTTTTCAGAGCTTGCAAAGAGGGCACTTGATATTGGGATTGTACTAGGAGATGACCGCACTGTGAGAGATGTTGGTGTGGGGATTGTGGCCTTTGAGAGGGAGTCTTTGCCTCCTTTGAAGGTCATGGATGTTTTATATGTTCTGGGGATGAATAAGAACTTGATTTCAGTGTCTGCTATGGAGAAGGGGTTTGACGTCACTTTCTGAGGAGGGCAGGTATTGATGCATCCCAGGGGAGCTTCCATCACTTCGGCCAAAGTGATTGGAGTCCGCTTTGGGAAACTATACAGGTTCAGTTTTCAGTCGGCATGAGCATTAGTGAGTAGCACATCTGGTAGCACTCACACTAGTACCACCAACAGTAGAGACTTGTGTGAGTTATGGCACCGGAGGATGGCGCATATGCATCATGGAGCTTTGAGAGTACTGAGGGAGATCACTATTGGAGTTCCTGATTTTAGTGTCAAGCATTATGAGGTCTGCAGAGGGTGTGCTTTGGGCAATTACACCAAGTTACCATTCCCAGCAAGCGACAACAGATCTACAAGTATACTAGACTTGATTCATACTGATGTTAGTGGTCGTATGTCTCATGTGTCTTTGGGTGGTTATGAGTATTATGTTATATTCATTGATGACTACTCTAGGAGGACTTGGATATATTTCTTGAAGACCAAGGGTGAGGTCTTAAGTTGCTTTAAAGAGTTCAAAGCTCTTGTGGAGAAGCAGATAGGTCTGAAGATTCAGGTCTTGAGGTCAGACAATGGTGGTGAGTAGATCGATGGTGGGTTTTCTGACTTCTGTGCATAGGAGGGCATTGGGAGAGAGTTCACAGTTCCTTACAACCCTAACAGAATGGGGTGTTTGAAAGGAAGAATAAAGCTATTGTCGGGGCTGCTAGAGCGATGATTCATGATCAGGGGCTGCCTTTATTTTTGTGGGTTGAGGCCGACAATACTGATGTTTATCTTCAGAACAGGAGTCCTCACAGAGTATTGGGGAATATGACTTCGGAGGAGGCTTTCACTGGAGAGAAGCCTCATGTGGGACATCTTCGTATCTTTGGATGTCTCACATATTCTTATATCCCCAAGGAGCAGAGGACGAAGTTGGAACCCATGGCAAAGAAGGGTATCTTTATGGGTTACAGCGAGACTTCGAAGGCCTATTGGATCTTCATTCCTTCTAAACGGAGAGTGGTGATTAGGAGGGATGTGAAGTTCGAGGAGGAGAGGGCCTATTGGAGATCACAAGAGTATGATGAGAGAGAGTCACAGACTTCTCCTCAGCAGGGAGGTTAGGTACAGGCAAGACCTCAGGGTTCTGGATCGACTGGTACAGGAGGTACTTCAGTGTTAGTGACATCTGGGGCACTAGTGGCGAGTTCACCGAGCACCTCTTTAGGGAGTCCACTGGTACAAAGTTCACATGTCACTTCAGCTGACACAGGCACAGGTGCTAGTACAGGTTCTTCGAGCACAGACGCTGGTATAGGCACACCAGGGTCAGTTGGCAGACCTTCAGGTTCACTAGATTGGGGGGCAGAGGATGAGGTTCCCTATGGGGAAGCTTCTTCAGGGAAGAGGAGGCCCAAGTGGCTTCAAGACACCTTGAAGGAAGCAGAGTTCGTTGGTCCTTCGAAGAGGGTGAACAGGGAGAGTGTGCCACTTGAGCGATTTTGCAGTTATGTAGCTAAGGCTACCAGCATTGTTGACTCTAAGCCTACTAGCTATTAGGAAGCTGCCAGTCAGGAGGTATGGAGAGAGGTTATGCTGGAGGAGTATGCCTCTATCATTAAGAACAATGTTTGGGAAGTGGTGCCTAGGCCTGAGGGCAAGTCAGTTGTGACTTCCAGGTGGCTCTACAAGATCAAGCATGCTGCGGATGGTAGCATTGAGAAGTTCAAGGCGAGGTTTGTGGCTAGAGGGTTCTCACAGATAGAGGGAGTTGACTATGATGAGACCTTCGCTCCCATAGCTCGGTACACTTCTATCCGGTCCCTTATTTCTATTGCTGTAGAAATGGGTTGGCAAATCCATTAGATGGATGTAAAGACCGCATTTCTGAACAGAGTTATAGAGGAGGAGGTGTATGTTGAGCAGCCATAGGGCTTTGAGGTACTTGGGCGGGAGACCCATGTATGTCGGTTGGGGCGAGCACTCTACGAACTCAAGCAAGCTCTGAGAGCTTGGTATTCGAGGATTGATACTTACTTGCAGCAGATGGGTTTCACGAAGAGTGATGCAGATCTGAACCTATAATACATTGTTGTAGGGGATGATCTGTTCATTCTTGTGCTGTATGTTGATGACTTGTTCATTATTGCGGCAGAGAGATTGATTAGTCGTTGCAAGGAGGATCTTGCTATGGAGTTCGAGATGAAGGACATTGGTTGATGCATTACTTTTTGGGGCTTGAGGTGTGGCAGGAGGAGGGGCATATCTTTCTGGGGCAGGGGCAGTACGCTGTGGATGTGTTGAGCAAATTTCACATGGCAGGCTGTTTTCCCATGTCTACACCTATGATCACCAACTAGAAGAAGCTTCATGCTTCAGATTCTAGTTTGGTGGATCCCACGTTGTATAGGCAGCTTATTGGGTCCTTGATGTATCTGGTCAACACTAGGCCATATATATGCTTTGTAGTGAACACGAGCCCAGGAGGGTCCACTAGGTAGTTGCAAAGCACATTCTTCGCTACATGCAAGGGAGTATTGATTATGGTCTGGACTATAGGCGGGGAGATGGAGTGAGGTTGGCAGGTTACATAGATGCAGATTAGGCAGGCTTTGCTTCTGACAAGAAAAGCACTTGAGGGTCTTGCTTCGGATTGGGTTCGACAGTTGTGTCGTGGTTCAGTCAAAAGCAAAAGTTAGTTGCTTTGAGCTCTTTTGAGGCTGAGTGTATGGCTGCTAGCTAGGCTAGTTGTGAAGCCATTTGGCTTCGCAAGTTGTTGTATGGTCTATTTGATTAGGAGTTGAGATCGACGGTTATTCACTGTGATAATCAGAGTTGCATTAAACTCACGAAGAATCTAGTGTTTCATGACAGGTCAAAACACATTGACATCAGATATCATTTCATCAAGGACTATGTTCAGAAGGGGGCAATGAAGCTGGAGTATATATCAACAGATGAGCAGGTGGCCGATGTTCTCACGAAGTCCTTACCAAGAGGCAAGCATGTCCATTTCAAGGACAAGATGGGTGTGGTGAGAAACACTTTCCTCGGTAAGAGGGAGTGTTGATTTTTAATGTACCTTGGACAAATGGTTTCCCATGGGTTAGTCTCTACCTAGGGAAAAGTGTCCAAAATAATTCTTTTCCTAAGTGTGACTTTATAAAGTGAAAGTGACTTTATAAGTGGTAAAGTCAATGTTAAATTATAAAGTGAAAAGTGACTTTAGACATAAAGTACAATGTGGGTACTTTATTTAATGGGTGAGTTAAAAAATAGAAAGTGAGAATTAAATGCACATTTATTCTCATCCCTTGATCTAAATGAATCTGAGCCATTAGATCTTAGGGTTGCCCAAAAGTCATTTAGGGAAACAAAAGGGGGAAAAGAAAAGAGAGACTGCATTCATTCTTCATGAGTAGATTAGAGAAAGGAGGCTGAGAGCTGGAGAAAAGTTCTGAAGGAGAAATTTGTTGTAGCAAGCTGAAGGAGTGATTTCTGGGCAAAGATGGGCACGAAAATTGAGGCATAGAAGACAACAAAAGGTACAGTATGAACAACATTTGATGCTGTGAGACGCACGCTGTTTGAGAGAAGGTTTTGATTTTTTTTGAAAAAAATCTGTACAGTCTATACAGTCGTATCCGTACAATACATATTTTCAGCTTCAAGTGGGCACGAAAATCAAGGCAAAGTAGTTTTCAAGGAGTTTTGCGCTGAAGAGACAAGTTGTATTTTGCTGTTTTGTTTTGTCTGCAAATTTATTTTTCTTGAACTTGAAAGATAAATAAATTTGAAGAGCTCTCTAACAGGTTTTCTCCGAAGAAGATTGAAGGCGTTTTGCTTGGGTCTAAGTTGACCAAGTGTTGACAGTCCCATGTGTTTTAATCTGAAAATTTCATTTCCAGAATTCTATATGTTGAATGTATGTTTATGAGAAAGGGCATTTAACTGAATGGGAATGATAAGGTGAAATTAAAACTGGGTTGGGATTGCCAGAAACATTTTAGTCATCAAATTTCAACATATCCAAAAGTTCATTCTTCTTCAATTTATCCTACATATTTACAATTTATTTACAAGGATACAAATCCCAAAGGATTATGTCCAACATGCCCCCCTTAAGCCAAAGGGGTGTTTGTGAACCTAAGCATCATCTTCAATTTTTCAAACTTTTCTTCTGCAAGCGCTTTGGTGAAGATGTCCACAAGTTTTTCACTTGAGGAACAATGTCTTAAATGAATAGTCTTGGCTTTTACATAATATTGAATCAAATGGTACTTTGTGTTGATGTGTTTGGTTCGATCATGGAATTTGGGATTATTGGTCAAGTTGATTGCAAAAGTATCATCAACTAGAAGAGGGGTAGAATTCATTTGTTTCTCTTGCAAATTTTCAAATGTTTCCTTGAGCCATACAATCTCTTTTGTTGCTTTCGCAACTCCCACATATTTTGCCTCTATTGTGGAATCTGTTGGAATTGATTGTTTGCATGATTTCCGGGAGACAACTGCTGATCCAAGGCTCATCAAATATCATAAAGTCACTATACCATTTTATGTGCCCTCATCAAAGTTTGAATTAGAATATCTAATCAAGCTGAAGTCATCATTGATCAACATGCGAATATTTGAGTCCAAAGCCTTGAGTTCCCTAAGTATTTTAGAACTCTTTTTGCTACAGAGCAATGTCCTTCACAAGGTTTTTGTAGAAACGTGGAAAGAATCCCAACAACAAATGAAACGTTTGGTTTGGTGGTAGTAAGGTAGGTAAGACTTCCCACAGACTGTTTGAATTTGGTTGAATCCTCAAATTCATTCCCTTCATTTGCCGTGAACTTCAAGTTATTTTCCATTAGAATATATAGAGGGTTGCTTCAACCTGTTCAACAATTCTCCGATGTACTTCTTTTGGGAGATGAATATGTGCTTTGGATGCTAAGTCACTTCAGTGCCTAAGTAGTAGTGAATATGTTCCAAATTCATCATCTCAAAGCCGTTCTTCAACTCATTCTTTATAGATGCAATATAGGTCTCATTGATCCCTGTTGTCAGTAGATCATCTACATACAGTACAAGATGTACAGTATTTTTGCCAACTTTTTTGATAAACAGAGTTGCATAATCAAGATTAAAGTGTTTGAAATTCAATTTTAGAAGATACTCGGTTAACTTTTCATTCTAGGCTCGCGGTGCTTGTTTTAGGCCATTTAAGTATTTGATGTGTTTACATACTTTCTGTTCTTATGCCTTCACAACAAATCCTTTTGGCTGAGACATGAAGACATTCTCTTTCAAGTCTCCATTCAACAGAGCAATGTTCACATCCATTTAATGAACTTTCCGTACATTCGAAGCTTCCATAGCAAAGAGAGTTTTTGGATGGTGGCCCATTTTGTTGTGGGGGCAAAAGTTTCATCATAATGAATAACTTCTTTTTATGCAATTCCTTTTTCCATGAGGCTTGCTTTGTGCTTGTCAAGTGAGTCATCTGATTTGTATTTGTTCTTGTAGACCCACTTGCAACCAATTGGTTTGGTTCGAAATGGAGGGTCCATTGACTTCCATGTTCCGTTATTTATGAGAGCATCATATTCCTTCCACATTGCTTCTGGAATGAACAAAGTTCGTTCTTCAAGTTAAACACTCCAGAAGACTTGGAATATGTAGATCTCCATTGAGATACAAGAATATATATTAAAAATGTATGAATAAGAATGATGTTACAATTGAGAGCGAGGGGCTTGCTTATATACTAGGTAGGTACCTCTTCATGGAAGGTCATGTTGAAATTTCTAAGTATTACCCCTTAGAAATTTTATCTGTATTCTCTGGTTTATTTTGCCTACTTGTTTAATTACTAACAAGTTATTTAACCATATAAATACTGAAATAAACATAATACAGTCTCAACCATCTACAGATCAACAACTAAAAGAAATGAACAAACACACAAGGGACACCGTTATTTTTGGACAATCGTCCCCGGAAAAACCCAATGTGGGAAAACCAGTGCAGCAGTTCTGAGGGTTTTATTATTAAGCATCTTTTCTTGAGTACACTGGGTGCCAAACTGGCTCACCCGACGAAGATAAATAATCTGGCAGTAATGCCTCTCTTCGGAAGCAGATATTCTGAAAGTTTGCCCCACGAAACCCTCTCCAGCATAATCTGAAGCACTACGTCAGCCCTCCTGGCCTCTGCGTCAGCCCTCTGAGGCTTTGGGTCAGCCCTCTGAGGCTCTGCGCAACCTCTCTAGCCTTCTACGTCACTTTTACAGCCTCTACGTGGATGACGCAGGCCCTTCTGGCCTTTGCGCAGTCATTGCTGACCTCGGCGTGGCTCCCTTTGGCTTTGCGTCTGCCTCTCTCCTCTGCATTGGTCTTCCGACACTATCTCTGCCTCTCTGCCTCGTACTCACTGCCCCTCGCTACAACTCTAATTACTGGTTCGATTTCTCTTAGCAAACCCCGCTCTAGAAAATCGAACTGACTGATCACTTTGGTGTATCTCCAACTGACCCTCAAGCCTCCTTTTATATTTTTTCTGTTGAGTCTTCAACGGCCGAGATTACATCTCTAATCAACAACTAAGGTTATATTTGGCTTGACCCATATCATTTAGAACCTTCTAACCCAATTTTATATTAATACCCATTAATATTTTTATTTCCTAAGTTTAGACTTATGAACCCATTTAAAATATTAATTATTTTAATATCTCCTCCACCGGGCAGAATTTCCCCAAACCATTTCTGGGTCTTGGAGATCTCATGTGCTTTAGCCTCTCCACCAATTTTCATGGCTAGATCACATCCGATGCTACGTCAAATCAACACTCCCTCTTAGCGAGGAATGTGCTCTAGTACATGAGTGCTCATGGCACAATCATCATCATCTTCTACCTCCTCCGCCTTCGCTGGCGTTGCCTTGGAGTCAGATGCCTCTCCCTTATTCTTCTTCCTAGGACACTGGGTTGCATAATGGCCTAGCTCCCCACAATTGAAGCACTTTATCTTGGAGAGGTCCTTTTTCTTCCTCTTCCCTTGTTGCCCCGCAGATGCCAGAGCTGCATCCTCTTCCTCCTCTTTCTTGACCCGGGCTCGTTTGCCGCTGCTTCCCGCCTTGGTCAGCCGTATGATGATGATCCCTTCTTGGCGAAGAGTTGCCCACAGTTCTTCCCATCCTGGAAGAATCACTCTACCCAAAATACTTTGGATGAATGTCTCCCACTCCTCGGAGACTGCATTTAGGGTGGTCCTCACCATTAATCCCTGATCCGACGTGGCTCCTATAGAAGTCAGTTGGTCCCGAATCTCGTGCAACCTGTTGAGGAAGTGATCTATCTGCTCCCCCTTCTGCCTCTGGTATGCCCGCAAGTAATTCTCCAGTAGCATCTTCCTCTGCACGAAAGTGCCTTGATACAACTTCGTTAAGGTGTCCCACATTTCCTTTGCTGTGTCCTTCTTGGCAATATGCTGGACCACATGATCCTTGACCCTATCAAGGATTATGCATTTTGCCTTGGCCATTGCATCATCATACCTTTCGTTATCAACTGGGTTGATTGGAACAATCAAGATTCTCAAGTTGAAGGCCATGATGCAATGTCTATTTAGAACAGACAAGATCATGGCCTTCCAGATGACAAAGTTGGACGCCTGTCCTGCGTGTCTTGATCCCTCAGTCCATTCATGGCCATCTCTACTCTTCTTTTCGACTCCTCCGAGTCTCTACTTCCCTCCTGGAAGTTCTCTCTTTGACTCCCTCTGAGTCTCTACTTCCCTTCTGGAAGTTCTCCTGCTAGACTCCCTCTGAGTCTTGATTTCCCTCTTGGAAATCCTCCTGCCAACAGTCGAATCGCACCTCTCTGATCTCCTATGCTCCTGCAACACTGATCTGGATTTCTTGGCTAGAAATCCGCCTAGGTAGCGACTCCCTCTACCTTGGTTCTGTCCTGTTAGGTACTGTTCTGCCTCGACAGCAACAACACCCCACCAGCTTCACTCTCTGCAATCTGCCCACAACTTCCTATGCCCCAACAACTGAAGAACTGAGCCTCTAGGCTCTGTGCAATCCCGACACTGGCTGAATTGCTCCACTAGCCAACTGCGTCACTCCTACTTGGCTGAGCAGGATGACGTGGCTCTTCGTGAGCCTCTTCTGCCTCTCACTGCTTTTGTGCTGGCCCCTTCTCTGGCTCGAACTGATGACGCGGGCCCTTTGTGTCAACCCTTCTCTGCTGCTTTCCGCTAGGAACAACTTCTCTCACTCACGACAACTGTTTCTGCTGCAAATTTTCTGATTCAGTTGGTGCCTTCATCTTTCCTGTGATCTGCAACGCTCTGATACCATGTTGAAATTTCTAAGTATTACACGTTAGAAATTTTATCTGTATTTTCTTGGTTTATTTTGCCTACTTGTTTAATTACTAACAAGTTATTTAACCATATAAATACTGAAATTAACACAATACAATCTCAACCATCTACAGATAAGCAACTGAAAGAAATGAACAAACACACAAGGGACACCATTATTTTTGGACAATCGTCCTCGGAAAAACCCAATGCGGGAAAACCGGTGCAACAGTTTTGAGGGTTTTATTATTAAGCAACTTTTCTTGAGTACACTGGGTGCCAAACTGGCTCACCCGACAGAGATAAATAATCTAGCAGTAATACCTCTCTTCGGAAGCAGATTTTCTGAAAGTCTACCCCACGAAACCCTCTCCAACACAATTTGAAGCACTGTGTCAATCCTCTTGGCCTCTGCGTTGGCCTGAAACCCTCTGCGTCAGCCCTTTGAGGCTCTGCATAGCCTCTCTGGCCCTTTGCGTCACTTCTGCAGCCTCTGCGTGGATGATGAAGGCCCTTCTAGCCTCTACGCAGTCACTGTTGGCCTCTGCGTCTGCCTCTTTGCCTCTGCATTGGTCTTCCGACACTATCTCCTATGTCACAGGGTTTGGCGAACCTAAAGGTTCAGGTTCGAAATTCGTCGAACCTGAAAAAAAAATTTGAAATTCGTTTAGGTTCGCCGAACCTGAATGGCGAACCTCAACGAATTCAAACCTAATCGAACCTGAAAATCGAACCTGAAAAATCAAACTTGAAAATCGAACCTAAACATATTTTAACGCGAATTTCAACGGTTTTTTTCGAGGTTCGATGGTTTTTTTGGCAGTTTTATTTGCCTGTTTACGAGAAAACCTTGGGTCGCATACTGGTTTTCTTCATCGCTTCCCGCCAAAATTTTCTTTATAAATGATGGTGCCGGAAGGATTTGGCACAAGCTGTCGAGTGCGTATGATTGTCAATTTGTCATTGCGTTGTATGTTGTGGTCTTGTGTTTGAGATCGCTATGAGTGTGGTCTTGCTACCCAGTGCCTAAAAGGTAGTAATAAATAACAACGTTTACAAAGCATAGCAATCTATATTATTGTGGTTGATGTGTCGAGCAGTGGACTCTTCAAGTTTGTCGTCGGAGCCGACTTGCTTCAACCTTGACGAACTTGTTGGAGCTGCATTTTTCTTTTCTGCTGTTCCTTTTCTGCTGTTCCGTTTTTTCTGCTGTTCCTATTGTTCAAAATTTAACTTAGTACATTGTTTGGCATTTTATTAAAATTTGGAGGACTGCTAAACTAATTAAAGGTCTAATATAAATACTGAAAAGTCTGGTAATAAACATAGCACTGAGCAGTGGTATGATTCACCCATTTCTGTTTATAAATCTGGAATTTCCAGCTTCGATAAATAATGTTGTTGGTAGCCACTGTACAGTGTCCTTATGACTTCCTTATTATATTAGCATTGATGATGACTCACTAGATGAGCCAAATGATGGAATTCCATGTGTTGATGACTTTGATGATATTTAAAATTTTGAAAATTGAAGATGTCCTACAATGATGTGTATGTTTAAATTTTGATCATGTTTTGATTATGTGATTTTTTAAAAGATTACTAGTATTTGACATTCATTTAAATTTTGAAGACTGAAAATTATGTCATTTCTTTTTGCAAACTACTATTGTGTATGTTTACATTTAACTAGATGTTAGAATGATTACATTATTCATGTATGTTTACTAATAAGAATTTGTATTCATGTGTTTATGGATCGATTTTGAATTTTCTATTATTTTGTCATATATAGATATATATATATATATATATATATATATTGAAAAATATGTATAGTCGAACCTAATGCCGAACCTCATTCGAACCTGATCGGAAAATTCGAATTCGAATCGAACTTAATCGTTGTCGAACTCAAATTCGAACTCGAACTGTGTGACATAGACTATCTCTGCCTCTGCGCTAGTCTTCCGGCACTATCTCTGCCTCTCTGCCTCGTACTCACTGCCCCTTGCTGCAACTCTGATCACTGGTTCGATTTCTCTTAGCAAACCCCGCTCTAGAAAATCAAACTAACTGATCACTCTGGTGTATCTCCAACTGACCCTCAAGCCTCCTCTTATACTTTTTCTGTTGAGTCTTCAACGGTCAAGATTACATCTCTAATCAACAACTAAGATTAGATTTGGCTTGATCCATGTCATTTAGAACCTTCTAACCCAATTTTATATTAATACCCATTAATATTTTTATTTTCCTAAGTTTAGACTTAGGAACCCATTAAAAATATTAATTATTTTAATATCTCCTTCACCGGGTATAATTTCCCCAACCATTTCCGGGTCTTGGAGATCTCATATTCTTTAGCTTCTCCATCAATTTTCATGGCTAGAGCACATCTGATGCTACCTCAAATCAACAGGTCATGTCCCATTTAGACATTCATCTTCAACACTAATTGCTAATTAACTAATCATTATTACAATTATTTATATTTAATATATTTTATTCATAACATTGCCTTCCTCTTCAAAAAAAGCTTTGTTCTCAAAGCTTATTGATGAAAAGGCTTGATCTCTTTTTCATTGATACAAGACGATATGATTGTTGGAGTGATATATAAAATTGTCGCACGGAGAAAGGATCCGACCATCCTAAATTAATCTTTGGTGGAATCTTTCGAATGCTAGAAACTTGTGATGAATCGTTACCATTGCACTGAATTGTGTGCACTTCAGTATCCTTCCTAGCATAAGTTTGTTGTTTTTGTTTTGAGAGATACATATATGCAGACTGATTGGAATGTCTGCTTTTGTGATTTGGATGTAGATAAGGAGTTTGTCTTTCCCATATCATTTGTGTGGCAAGATTGAAACTTACTTTAGGTTCTGATGTCGTCGAGTTGGTTACAAAATTTTCACCTAGGTTTTTCATCGTTTGAACTGCAACTTCTGAGTACGTCCTTACTTTGGATTTGTCTGAATTGTGAGATCAATGGGATCTGTGTTTGTTTCCTTTTTTTCGACTTGGACTGTTACGTCTAAAGAATTTGATACTTCTTTTGTGAGTAATTCTTGTAACTTGTTTTTTAATGATTGCTTATCATACTTAAGTTTCTTAATTTGAGTGAGTAGACTTTGATTATGGTTTCTCAAACGTAAGAGTTCTTTGGTTTTTGATTCATCAACCTTATTTTCAATGTCTTGACTTTTAAGCCTCATATTTTAGATCTCTGATTTGTTCCAATAACCTTTGGTTTAGGTCTTTTAAGTGCAAATTTTCTTCTTCCTTCTCTGATAGAATCTCGTTGAATTCCTTCTTGATACATTCCTTTTCTTCTTCCTTCTGTAATAGAATCTCGTTGAATTCCTTCTCGACACATTCCTTTTCTTCTATTTTTTTCTTTCTTCCCTCGGACTTCTTGACCTTCGCAAGTAATTTTTGGCTATGGTCCCTTAGACGCAAAATTTCCTCATCCTTTTCTGTTAATTTTTGTTCCAGTTTTGCAAGTTTTTCCTCTCGTTCGGTAATTTGCACCAGTACATCATCTTGACATTCTTCCGCATTAAATAATTTTCCACATGTTGGACAACATAATTCACAATTTTTATGAAGCCATGGATATTCAATGTATGTTATACAAAAGAAACATTTAGTCTAAAATAATGATTGTTGTGTGGAACTCATCTTCTGTTCTTTTCTTGAATTCCCTTCTCCAATCACTTTTATTTTAATTTTTTTATGTAATCTTTTTTTAAATGTAAACCTTCTTTCAACTTAAATATTAAATGGTTAATAATCCTTTTTTTTCTATTTAATTTTATATATATTTATCTATAATAATTCCCTTCTTTTTATTTTTTGGGATATAATAAAATATTTTTATTTTCTTTATTTTGCTTTTCAAAATAATCCCACCTCTAAGTAATTAGTGTACAGATTTCTTTTTTTAGGTATATAATTTCAAATGATTTTATAACAAATGGTACACTTATGAATGGGTACGACCATTCATATAATCCTTCCAATTTTTTTTTTTAATTACTTTATTTTAATTTGGGTTGTACGCATCAATTTTTTGTACATGTCAAAAGCGAAAAATCGAGCTCGTAGTAGTGGTGATGCTGCTGACAATGGACAACAATGCCACTTCTATGTACTTAATTTGCAATTAGTTTCTCTTTCGTCATTCGACAACTGAATTGGGGTCGACAACTACAATGGTTGTGTTGATTGCAACACCATTGTTGAGCGACACTTATAGAGTCAAGCAACAATGGTTGGACGGGCTGTCTTTTGCATAGTGATGGTCGTTGATGCAAGAGAATCTAACCTAGGGTTGAGTGTTTAGTAAAGGAGTTAGTTCCTAAGTTAGGATTTAATTATATATTGTATTTTCCTATAGTTTTAGGAGAGAATGAGAATTATTGTAAATAGGAGAAAATTCGAGAGTATTGTGGAAGAGTTGAGAGATTTGAGGGTTAGTTATATCCTTTGTTACACGGGAACCGTTCCCAAGAGTTGGGAAACCCGTTCCAATGGTTCCCGCGCTCCCGGGAGCTTTGGAACTGTATGGGAACATTCCCTTTTCAGTAGGAGCTGCAATGGGAGGTTGGGAAAGTTCCGGGAGCTTTGAAGACTATTTTTTTTGGAGTTACAACGTTTCCTTGGGGTTGGGGAGTACAAATTTTGTAGAGAAATATGGTTGAACTACCCACAAAACATGAGCCTAAGTTGAAACCTTCGCAGGAAGAAAGGCCAAAGACATCCTTAACACCGATATTCTTAATTGAGATACTGGAGCAATCTCTTGATGGGTTAAGGAAGCCTGTGGCTCCTTGATATAAGGGCGACATCTGGGATGTCATGTTGATGAGTATTTCTTTTGATGTTTATGTATATATATCGTAGAAGATTGTGTGCATATTGTATGTGGCAGTCAATGCTTAAACATTAGAGTTGCTTTACTTTTTCTCTTAAAAATAACTAGAGAAACATATGTAAAATTGTTCCTTTGTATTTTTAAGCTAGATTGTTTCAAAGACTTGTCATGTGTCATAATGAACTTGGCATTTTAATATTTTATATATATAAAAGGGAAACACTGAGGGACAGAGACACCTAAAGAATATATTTATATATGAGAGATTATATATTTAAATTGATTTTAATATTTGAATATTTTGATTCAATATTAATTTTGATTATTATATAAATTATATAATTAAAAAAATATTTTTTATTTTTATATCTTTAATTTTTTTATTAATAATATTACCGCTCCTGATTAGCCGTTTCGTGTATATTTTGGGGAAACCTCTAACCGTTCCCGACACCCGTACCCAAGTTCCCAATGTTCCTACGTTTCAGAAACTCATGCAACATAGGTTATATGTTATCTAGAGATAAGGGATTAGATGAGAGTTTTTATGGATCATGAGAGATATTGTGGGAGTTTGTTTAGGATCTAGAACCTACTTTGGGTTTAGATCCACTTGTATAAATCTAGGTATGAGGCATATAAGTGAAGTGAGAAGTAGAGGGAGGAATGAGAGGCCAATGATTAGGCCAAAAATTCTCCTGGAGATATCTTATTTATTTGATGAGTTATTTCTGAGATTTTATGTGCATACGTATTGTGTGGATTTCAGTGTTGTGTGTTGTGTGTGTTAATTATTAATTTGCAGGCCCTATTGTCTGTGACATCAGTGGTGGCCAAAAGTGCAGCACAGATGCGGTGGTTGGAAGTCGATTCAATTGCGATTTCGTGGTGGCATGAATGGAACCCAATAATGAAAGTGGCGGCTTGAAAGAGTGCGACGATGTTCATGTAGATGCAGGGAGGATGAGGTAGAGCTAGGCAGCGTCGGGTGGCTGAGAATTGAGGTCGGGCTAGCGATTGCAGAGGTCGGTCGGGTGGCGGCTGTAGAGGTCGGTCAGGGAATGTTGGCGCTAGACTTCGGCAGCTGCGTTAGTGGTGTCATAAAACTTCGACGAAGGTTTTTTTTTTATTTGTTATGAGGTGGTGATTTTTTTATTTATTAAATGGCCAGAGGCTTGACGCTAAATGGAGAATCTCGAAATTTTGGTAGTGAAATGCTTCAACAACAATGATGTTGACGAATTTGATGGTTAAAGACTTGGATCGGAGAACGTGGCTTTTTGCAACAGTTGAGCGGCTAGAGGACCGAACTGCTCTGATACCAAATGGAACGAACAAAGTTCGTTCTTCAAGTTAAACACTCCAAAAGACCTGGAATATGTAGATCTCCATTGAAATACAATAATATATATTAAAAATGCATGAATAAGAACGATGTTACAATTGAGAGTGAGGGGCCTGCTTATATACTAAGCAGGTGCCTCTTCATGGAAGGTCATGTCCCATTTAGACATGCCTCTTCAACACTAATTGCTAATTAACTAATCATTATTACAATTATTTATGTTTAATATATTTTATTCATAACAACTTCTTTCCATTCATCATGGGAAACAACTTCTTTAAAGGAAGTTGGTTCAAAGTTAATAGATAAATTCAATTTACAATCATATGAAACATCCATATCATTTATATCAACTACATTAGACTTATCTACATCACCTCCAATAGTTTGGTGAAGTCTCTGGTTCTTGTCTTTCTAACCACATCAGAATGAACACTTTCAAGTGTTTTGATGATCCATTTTGGGGAACTTTTTTGAGATGGTCTAGGTTGCTCTACGTGAGATGGGGTTGCATAAAGATTCAACCTTCCAATCCTCTCAATCACATCATTCAAGGGGTCTTCCCGATATGATGAAGTGGCCAGACCTTTCTAGAGAATGATCCAAGATAGGGATTCTCCCTTCAAGATGTGGAATCTTATTATTCAATTCATGATATGTATTTCCATGAGTGAATCTATCCAAACGGTCAAGCTGCCGCTCAACATTATTGATATCCTTGGAAGATTCAAGAAAATTACATCTTTGGAAAGAACAAACTTCTTGTTTACCTCATCGTAAAGATAATATGTCTTGGTGGTATTTGAATACCCCAAGATGACGCACTTTCGACTCCTTGCATTGAGCTTGTTTCTTTGCTCCTTGGAAATCAAGGCATAGCAAGTGGAGCCAAAGACCCTGAGATACAGTACCAAAGGAATGTGACCATTCCACATTTCATAAGGATTTTTATTTTTGAGAGCATGAGAAGGACATTTGTTTTCCACATACACTGCACCTATATTTGCATCATCCCAAAACATCTTCTTTACATTTTTGAAAAACATCAGGAATGAACCATATTTAAGATAGTCTTGCTCATTCCTTTAGATACACCATTATGTTGAGGATTGTACGAAACTGTGGTTGATGCTGAATTCCTTATTGGCGAGGATAATTTTCAAATTCATTAGAGGTATATTCTCTTACATTATCAACACGAAGAGAGCCAATATGTGATTGTGCTTCATTTTGAATCCACTCATGAAAATTTCTAAAAGTTTCAAAAGCTTGAGATTTATCTTTCAACAAGTACACCCGACACACCGTAGTGTAGTCATCATATATTTATTATCACTAGCAAATAGAATAGGCATGGGGAGACATAAATTAGAATGAATTAGTTCAAGTCTTCTACATGCCTTGGAAGTGGAACCATGAAAGGGTTGTTTGCTATGATTTCCAAGGATATAAGCATCACATTGCTTCAGTGTCTTAGGAGTAGTAGGGAAACTAGAAACATCATTCCTTTTTAGTAAACACTGTCATAATTAATATATCCAAATCTAACATACCATAGAAGACTAGATGGAAATGTACCTTCATTGTGAGGGCAGAAGTATGCAAAATTTTTGTGCACGAGTGGATGTCCCTTTCAACTTCAACAATTTTTCATCCTCCACTCTAGTCATGACAACCATGTTTTTAGATGTCTTCCTTGTTTCTACTTTACCATTGAAGATATGAATAGAGTGGTCTTGCTGGCTATTGTACACAAGGGATAATATATTTCTTCTCATCTTTGGAAGGTAGAGTACATCATAGTACATACAGATGATAATGAGGGAATCCATACAGTTTAAGCTTGATGGTGCCAAATCCTGAGGGTTTATGATTTGATTTATTTGCAAAATACATTGTTCCATCAACATTGTCACTAAAGTCTTCAAAGAAGTCTATCTGGAATGTCATGTGGGATGTTGCACCTATGTTACTAACCATGCATCTCTCCAAGAAGCAAATGAAGTGCGAAATCAATCTTTAGTTACTCGAATATTGCAATTGGCAACAATATAATGAGCAGATTTAGGTGCTTTGTCTTTTGTTGCATCTAATGTTTTACCTCCATCTTCTATTTGGTTTTGTTTGTTTTCAATCTTTTCCTTTTGCATGTTGATGTGTCATGTTCATCCTTGCTGCAACAAATGCAATGAAGAGTAGATTGTTCTCCTTGATGGTGTTTACCTCCCTGCCTTTGGAATTCTTTCCTCCACATTGTCTTTTACTGCCATTTCCTCTAAGGGAATCATGTGACTGATGTTTTTTTTTTTGAGCAAGGCACATTGTCTCTTCGAAGGTCTGCGCTGTTGTCTTCCTCTTCACAAAGTATTTCTCTTGATCAACAACTTTCTCCATTAGAGTCAACTGTAATGGACTTGAGTTGGTCACTAGTTTGTTGATATTCTAGATAGTGAAGGTATGTTGAGTAGAGGGCCTTCATGAAGGATGTGAGAGGAATGTCTATCTTTAGTCTAGTGGCATCTATGTCATGCACAAGGGATTTGATTTTAGAAAGCTAGAGCTAAGGGATCACATCTTTCAACTTAATGTTGAAAAGTTTGGCCATTATTTGTACAAGCTCCAACTTGGATTGTGAGTCATACAATGTTGGAAATACTGAGAGGAGGGTGAATTAATATTTCTTAGATTAAGTTTTTTCGCTTTAAATAAAATCTCATCACATAATCAATCATCATCACAATGCATAAACTCAAAGATTAAAGTGAAAATTCAAACTTGAAGAAGAAATGCTATTCAAACAGCCTTCAATTTACTACAACCAGTTTTGAGGATACCAATACTCTATAAGCACCCAAGTACGAAAATAGCAATCTCCAACCTATCAAGAAGAGGAGGACACCAATCCTTGTGGGAACCAATTTTCAACTGTTTTGCTATTCAAGGGACAATATTAAAGGTTTGGAACTTGTTCAAAAGAAGGTTTTCCCTCCTGGCAGCTTATCCCCAACTCAGACTAGAAATTGGCCTCCACAAGGACTGCAACTCGGTCTCCAACAATGCTCGACCTCCAACCAAAACAGGTCTATAATTCGGCCTCTGATCAGGATTGCAACTCGGCCTCTAACCAAGACTGCAACTCAACCTCTAACCAGGATTGTAACTCGGCCCCTAACCAGGACTGCAACTCAGCCTTAAACTAGGACAAAAACTTGGCCTCCAACCAAAACAGATCCAACATAAATCTTTCCAACAAACCCTGAACTTGAACTCCTTCACACCAGAATTTGACCTCCTGAACGGACTCTGAACTCGGCCTCCTTAACAGCAAAACTTGGCCTCAACAGGCCTTAAATAGAACAAAAAACTTTCCCAAGACTTGTGCCAAAAGTCCTTCCAACTCGACTCCATTTCCACTTAACGGTTCATGAGGTATGTGTTGAGAAATCTAGGGCATCAGTGGTTAGGTGATTTCTCTACTTATGATAATTGCTTGTGATAGAATTTTGCTTCTTAATTATGATATTCTCTTTTTTGTACTTATTATTGTGTTCTTTTCATCAAGACAATTACCATATCATGAATAAATAGAGAGACAAGAGACACAGTATATAGGCTTGTCAGCTAGGGCCAAAACCTCTCACTCTTTGAGAGGAAAACCCAAACGAAATTCTTCTTATAGATCTTTAATTGACGGACACCAAGACCATGACAATGACCCTTGACACTAGAGTCCTCGCAAGTCCAAGTCACTAGCCTCTTTTTTGACACTTGTGACTTCGTCTTCTTCTTCCTCTTCTCGTCTTCCTTGAGAATCTCGGTCTCGTTCTCGACTTCCTTGAGAATCTCAGTCTCCTTGAGGTCTCAAGAGAGAGACCTAATGTAATTCTACTCGGCCCCTTCTAGCTAGGTCTTCTTCCCAAATAAGATTTTTGATGTAGCTGCAAGACTTCGACCTTCTTCTGGCACCTTCGTATCTTCTGCCTTCACATGTGGGAGGATATATAATATATTACCTAAAACAGTCCGCAAACTAACTTCGCTCTTCTTCCCTCTTGTTTTGCTAAGATAATGGCTTTCTCTAGTATGATTCTCACACTTCTTTGTAGACTTGCTTGATCGAGTTGCTTACTTTGAAGTGAGGTTTAGTACTTGTATATATACATATTTGCTCATGTCCTTTACGCCGACATGATCACTTGAAGGATGGCCGACATTATCTTCTAGATTTCTCCCTTCCTTGTAGGCCGACTTGAAGAGGGCTAGTGACAAGGTCTTGGAGGATGACTTTACATAGACAAGTGTGACTCTTTACAATGTGTAACATGTCTTCATTACATGACAATGACTCTTTATACTTTTATGACTAGATGACAAAATTCCTAAGGGCTCTCAATGGGAGCCTATACTAAAATAAAATCTCTTGCTCATGAAACCCATGATGCAAGCATTACAATAATTTTATTTTTATTTTTTACAAAAATCACAATTACATGTCATTATGAAGACCGAACCTAGTTACACTTTACAACAATCCCTCTTAACTATGGGGGTATTCATAATGGTACTTGGTCATTCTCAATCTGAAGAACTTCTCATAAGAAGAATCAGATTGGTAATCCATTTGCCTAGTATCATATTAACCAACATTGTTATATATAAAGGCCTTGAATAACAACTCTATCTCTCCACAAGATCTGAGCTCAATGCTGGTGATACCAATGATTTATAGACACCCTCATCATTGTCTCTCTCGGAACATACCCCACCTGGGTTCTCAGGGTGTGCTCCATGAGGACTATTCTTATCTTGGGCTCCCCAACCCTCAAAGAATATCGGTCCTCCACGACTCCTCTTATTTTGGATGCCCTATCTCATCCTCAAAGAGTATCGGATGCCAAATGATTACCCAATCCTCTATTCTGTCTTCCCAAGTGAAGACAAGAATAATGTGTCTATCTCTCCCTCTCAATTAGGGAGGAAAAATTTACTCATTCCTACAGAAGGAATGTACCTAAGCTCCCTCTTGGCTTAGGAATTTCCAAGTTTCTTCCAAGTAAGAAACTTGTTTCCAGGCTCCCTCTTAATTAGGGACCTACAACAACTCCTCAGGTGGAGATGATGGGACAACCAACTGCTAGAAGAACTCCTTCCTTCGATGTCATGTATTTTCTTTGTCAAGGAGTCTTCTTCTTTTGGGGACTTCTTCATAGGGCACAGACCATCCATCACTTTCATCCATGAGTTAATCATGTCATCATCCCTCTCATCAGAAAGTGAGCTATCAGTCTACATCTGGCATTGCTTCATGTTATGCTACCTTCATCATGCTTTCTTCTTTGGAAGGGTCTTTCATCCTTCTTGGAAGATATCCATAGTTATTCCCTTTGGTAGTCCTGCATAAGCCCATCCAAATACTATAAATAAGTAATGAACACTTAAATCATAATTACGTTTGTGAAGGTTTTTCACCATGACATCTTCTTGTAGGCATCATCATCCAGCATACATGTTGACACAACTCCTAAAGATATGTGTTATCAAGGGTCTCTATCTTTTCCAGACTTCTATCAGAGTCTTCATATCTTTTTGGGAGATATCATATTCAAATCTTCTTGGTCTCTCAGATGTTGACTGCCTTTACCATTGTTGCTCATTCCACGATCTCTTCCTATCTTTCTTCACATATTTCATTCCCAGGAAATTCCAATTAGAGTTCCTCAATTGTATCCAATTACCTCATTTTTCATATGAGGACATATTATGTTGATTTCATCTAGTAAATATGTGATCTATGCATTCCTGCATCCTAGGAGGAGATCCTTTCTCTGATCATGCTTCTTAAGATAGAACATTGATCCATGATGTCTGTAAGCATACATACCTCATCTTTCCTTAGACTTTCTGCAACAACTTCCTCTGAATGAAGGAGCCTTGCTTCCTTGTTATGTCATCATGTCATCATCCTATGAATTCCATTAGTTTAGAACCACTTGTCTTTCTTCATGATCGGTGAACCTTACAATGAAGATTCCATCAGAGAATCTGGAGGATCCAACATATCCTATTATGCAGATGTATGATGAGCCTTGTCCTAGATGACTTCTTTCTTCTTTATAAGTATCTTTCAATGAGGTTTTCAAGAGATATACCCTATATAGCTATAGATTTTTGTCCCAGACATTTTACATATATCATGAGTTCTTAATGCTTCTACCATGATGCCATTCTCTAATATGATGCATCCTATCTTATTTACAAAGCTTCCTACCTATACTTTACATAATAGAAGAATATTTGAAGGAGATCATCTCAGTCATAGTAGAGATCTCTCACTTCCTCCTTCTTAAGCTTCTTTGTTTCAGGTTCTTCCACTTCTTCGGTAATATGGGCTTCTTCTTGATTTCTTTTGTTATTGTCCCTTTGAGGACAATCTCTTTTATAGTGCCCATATTCTTGACATCTATAGCACTGAGCCTTAGCCATTTTCTTCTTTTTCTTCTGAGGACCAAATTTACCGAACTTCTTTTTTCCTTTAGTAATTGTTCGACTCCTTTTTCTAGGTTCTTCATCATATTGTCCCTTCAACCTGTTTTCTTCTATCTTGCATAGAGTCCATAAATTGTTGAATGGGATAGCTTCCTCTTCCTTATTGGACACGAGGTTACCTTGTTCATCAGTTAGTGCATTTAGAATGATGGAGATCATTTCCTTATCAGATACCATCTCTCCTAGGTCTTGCAATTGAGTTTTTATTTGAGATGCTTTTGAAAGGCATGAAGATATCCCTTCATCCTTTGATACCTTCAATTTATATAGATCAGATCTAAGTGATATGATCTTTCTTATTGTACTTTCAGAGAATAGTTCTATTAGCTTATCATATATCTCTTTTGATGTCTCCAGCTCGACTATATGAGGAATGAGGGAATATTTGATAGATTCCTTAAGAATCTTTCTAACCTTTAGATCTTTTTCCATGTATTCAGATAGAGCTTGATCTTTGGATGGCTTGGAGATCTTTCCATGGACATGATCGATGACTTCATTTCCTTTGAGGACTATGTCTATCCTTCCTTTCCAAGCAAGGAAGTTTGATATCCCAATCAACTTCTGACTTTCCTTGAAACATGAATTCATTTTACTAGATTATAAGAGAAAAGGTACTTCCTTGTGAAGATAGAATCTTCAATTAGATTTCTTTTGGAGGTGATGAACTTGATGCTTCTCAGATGATTCTTTTAAGGATAAGAAGGTCCTTCTTTAGAAAGCTTCCACTCCTAAGATGATGGACAAATGATGATCTCAAAGATGCTACTAGGGTTTTAGTCTTTCTATCTATTTTCTCCTTGATGACGATTCCACGACTTTTTGCTGAAGTAGATTTCTTTGATCTAGGATTTCGGTAAGATGAAGATCTTGCTTGGTATTCTTTTGTCTTGCTTTGATCCTTCCTTGAAACTCGATCTTTGTGTGCCTTCTCGATTAGATGCCCGTTCTTGACTTTAGCACCTTAGCTCTGATACCATGTTGAGAAATCTAGGGCATCAGTGGTTAGGTGATTTCTCTACTTATGATAACTGCTTGTGATAGACTTTTTCTTCTTAATTATGATCTTCTCTTTCTTGTACTTATTATTGTGTTCTTTTCATCAAGACAGTTACCATGTCATGAATAAATAGAGAGACAAGAGACAGTATATAGGCTTGTCAGCTAAGGCCAAAACCTCTCACTCTTTGAGAGGAAAACCCAAACGAAATTCTTCTTATAGATCTTCAATTGACGAACACCAAGACCATGACAATGACCCTTGACACTAGAGTCCTCCCAAGACCAAGTCACTAGCCTCTTTTTTGACATTGCTTCTTCTTCTTCCTCTTCTTAGCTTCCTTGAGAATCTTGGTCTCCTTCTTCTCGGCTTCCTTAAGAATCTCAGTCTCCTTCTTCTCGGCTTCCTTGAGAATCTCGGTCTCCTTGAGGTCTCAAGAGAGAGACCTAATGCACTTCTACTCGACCCCTTCTAGCGAGGTCTTCTTCCCAAATAAGATCACTTTGATGTAGCTGCAAGACTTCGACCTTCTTCTGGCACCTTCGTATCTTCTGCCTTCGCACGTGGGAGGATATATTACCCAAAACAGTTCACAAACTAACTTCGCTCTCCTTCCCTCTTGCTTCACTGAGATAGTGGCTTTCTCTAGTATGATTCTCGCACTTCTTTGTAGACTTGCTTACTTTGAAATGAGGTCGAGTACTTGTATATATACATGTTTGCTCATGTCCTTTAGGCCGACATGATCACTTGAAGGAGGGCCGACATCATCTTCTGGATTTCTCCCTTCGTTGTAGGCCGACTTGAAGAGGGCTAGTGACAAGGTCTTGGAGGATGACTTTACATAGACAAGTGTGACTCTTTACAATGTGTAACATGTCTTCATTACATGACAATGACTCTTTATACTTTTATGACTAGATGACAAAATTCCTAAGGGCTCTCAATGGGAGCCTATACTAAAATAAAATCTCTTGCTCATGAAACCCATGATGCAAGCATTACAATAATTTTATTTTTCTTCTTTATAAAAATCACAATTACATGTCATTTTGAAGACCGAACCTAGTTACACTTTACAACAGTATGAACCACAGATATGCTCCTCTTCCTTGCTTGACAAAAATGAACTTGCTTGAGCAGTGGCTAGAAATGCTCCTTCTCACGCCTATTTATAGTGCATTTGGGGTCTAGAGTAGGGCCAAGTTGTGTTACTGGCATTACGTATAAAGAATATTCAAAAATTCATTTCTCCTCAATTGTGAAGAGTTAGAAGGCAAGTCACCATATATCGTTGGAAAGTTCTCGAAATATGCTAATTGACTATGTAACTTTCTCTTTCATTTGGACATCCCTTGACATCAATAACAATCATTTTCAACAATACATATCTTTTAACTTCTTTAATGCACCATAAGGATTTGTAATGGGGACAATATGACAACTCAACTCTTCACTTACCGATGCAGTAATTAGGGCATAGGGTTTGTTGTCCTTGTTCTTCCATATGGCTAGCTCCTTGTCTAATGTAGGCTTGGTAGGTGCGTTGCCCTCCTCTCCTTTTCCAGTGGTAGCTTCTCTCTCATAGGTACCATTCCATAAATCATTAAAGATGAGGGCGTGCTTGATGTTTTTGGACCATTCTCTGTAGTTGTGCTTGCCAATCACCAATACCTTGACAATGGAGATGAGGAAATGCATCTTCGTCAATAATTATCTGAGTTGAGGCCCAGATAAACAATATTTTTGTAATAATAATAATCTCTAGTGGATATAATATCTCTACAACTAGAAAAGACTTTTGCTTGAATTTTAAGCTATTATTGCTCTTGCTCTTATGCATAAAAAAATATAGGGTTAGATCCATGAAAAATAAACTAGCTGCAAAGAAGAATGTTGAGCAAAGTAATTGCGTGGGTAATTGGTTTCGGTGAACTCTTGAAATTCTATTTTCCATCGTATAAAGACTACAAAATACACTAGATAATTAAAAACCACCTCAATCCAAGGTGCATTTCAATAGTTTTCTAGCTTTTGACTTTGTCCACACTGAAAAATATAAAAATTTTAGAGAGAAAAGTGATATTGTATGGAAGACACATAACTCAGGGCTAACCCCATTGATAGTATATTATGGTTCCACGAAGGCCTGCAAATATAGCAAGAAATTTGATATTTTGTTTTTATGCATTCTTTGTATGGACATTACGTTTAGAACCCAAATATGTACTTACTGTTATACTTCTCAACATATGTAGAATGTCACATCAAAAATATTCACCAATGCTCTATCAAACAAAACCTAGTTGTGGTTATGTTGTTGGGATTCAAAAATTGAGATTGATACTTTTAGGGATCTAGTATCTCTAGAGTTCTTAAATCGCTAAAATCCATCTCTGCTTCTAGCATCCACTAATCTATTTCCTAGTCATTCTTGGTGTCGCTTCGAAATGGGAAGGAGGCGAGGTTGGACAAACTATGAATGAGCATGTAGGTGAGACAACCAAGGGGGAAAGTGTGTTCGACTGGGAAATGCATTGGACCCAACACACCTGGAATGGACTTCCACCAACAATACTAGAGACAAACCGACAATGCATATCATAATGGAGAACCCTAACTTAGGATCTTGTCAACGATGTCTTAGAGGAAGAGAAACAAAGAGCACTAGGAGTAATGGGTGTGGGAGGAGTAGACTGCGATGAACATGTTAGAATGCTAGGTGTTGACCCCTACTGGTCAACTACGCATGCAGTGCACCCTGTCTTTTCTTGACAAAAAGAAGCAGCACGTGATCAGCATGTCCGTGCCATCCTGCCATCATCAGCAGCTTGATCTTTTTGATTGTAAACCCAGTCTGCATGTGTTAATTGTAAATAATCTTAGCAGACATGAGTCATGTATGTAATTTGCCTAGGTGGACCTAACTTTCTGATGATAATCTACGTCCCGGAAGGTTTTTTGTCTCACCGATCCACGGATCGGCAGAGTTTTCCTTCAAACCTGACCCCAAAGCCGGGATTGATTTTGTCATTAGAACTTTAGGAGAATCCTAGTGTGTTGATCTGCTAGATTATCGTTGTGTCGCAGAGCTGGGTGTTTTGTGAGGGTCTGTATTAAGTGGGTTCATCCCTTTGAGATGTAAATTGTAAAAATCATGATGAAATGTGTCTTGAGGGTTGAAAATGTTGTAAATCCCCTCATGAGTCCTAGGTCCTAGGTCCTAGGTGATGTTCCCAACGGCTTAGTTTGATGATCCATCTTAAAATGAATTAAAAATTAAAAAAATGAATAAAAATAATAAAAAATAATAAAAAATTAAAAAATGAAGCAAAAATCCTAACTAATAAAATAATAATATTTTAAGTTAATAAATCGACGGATGAGATCAAGAGATGTCTTGATCCTCATCAACGGTCGAGATCAGTTCTACATGGATCACCCAAAACTAGCCGTTGGGATCATTTCCTTTATATAGGGTCTTAGGGGGTCATTTTAGATATCTGATCTGTGAGTCTGTACTAAAAGCTCTCTTGTAAACTGATTTCTGATTAATAAAAAGACTTTGGGGTTCAAATTGGCTGGTGTTACTCTCCGGAATTGCTGTAAGGTGTTTGCTTTTCTGCATATTTCAGTTTTCAACAGTTAAAATAGTTGATTTTTTTTCAGAGCATTGTGAGTACAGGTATCTTGCTCACGTGCTAGGGTCTGAATGTTGTAGGGTTTCTGGAAAATGGCAGGTATCTCCATTTTCTCTTGAAATCTAGCGGCATTTCTTGCCCTTTTTTGCTGATGTTTGCTTGAAGTGTGCAGGAAACCATTGAGGTGAAGGGTATTTGTGGGCGTTTGGGGAAGTTCTGGGCTGAACCAGCCGTGTGCCCTGGGTTAAATTTTTTGAAGTTCATTTCATGTTTTACATTGAGAAATTTTCTTTCTGATTTACAGTGAAGTTCACAGTGAATTTTCTTCTGATATTTCAAGAACATTGCTGTCATTATTGTCAAATCTGGCTATGTAGGGGCCAAAATCTGTACATTAGTTAGCTGTTCTAGGGTTTCAAGTTTATTTTTGGGCAGTTTTCATTAGGGTTTCTTCTGAAGATGCGATTAGGGTAATTTTTGAAGGGCTTTACTTTAAAACTTTACATATATCTGCCGGGTTTTGTTTTCTATTTTGCAGGTTACAGGCCTGAGATAAATCTGTAAATCATTGTTAAATCTGGCTAAAAAAGGGGCCAAAAATCTCAGACTCTGCTTAACTGATTCAGGATCTTGAAAATTTTGGTTCTGCACACATATTTTTTATGTCTATTTTCTACACCAAAATCTGCATTTTTTCAGTTGGGTTTAAATCAGATTTTTGGGCTTTTCCTTTATTGAAGATGTAACAAGGACATATTTTTTTTTTTTTTTTTTGGCAGAATTACGTGGCTACAGTCTTCATTTAGCTCAGGGTCGGCACTTTGGGACACTTGACATAACAACCTGTAGCTGCGTCCAAACCTTAAAGCGCTGTTTGCCTCAATCGATTTGAAGACCAGTTATTGTTTCCAAAGTGTGATTCGCCCAGCATTTTCGACTTTAATAAGGGCGGGGATCCTCAATCCATACCCACTCAGATTTTTTTGGGCTGTCGAGACTATGGTGAATTCTGTGCGTATGAGTATCAGCTGAAAAGGGTTCTCTACGCTGTTCTGTCGCCGGCATGAACTGGAAACCTCAGCCATCACACGGGTTAGTTCCTATTCATCATTCGAGCTAGGTAACTTCTGTGTATCTCGTTCTTCAGTTAATTTCAAAAAATCGGTTTCTATTGCCGCTGTCGACTACGCATGCTGTTACCCAAATCGTTTTCACGCAGTCACACATTGAGTCTCATGATTCTGTTGTCATTGTGATTGCATTTGCTGGTCTTCTTCACACCTTCGATTGCAATCGCTGTCGTTTTTTCCGAAAATCGCATTTGATGCTCCTTTACGCCTCTTGTTCTTCACGATGAACCTAAGTGTGGTCGCGTATTTCTCCGCCCTCAGCAATAGCACCTTCGAACACCCTGCCGTCTCACGATTTTGTTCTTAATCTTCACGTTTCCTTTTTGTTTGTCTGCCATACGATGCGTGTTGCTGCATTTGTTTCTATCGTAGGTTTAGATTAGGTTTACGATTCATTTTTTTGGGAAGGATTTTTTATAAAGATTCAAAATAAATAAAAAATATATAAATCGACTTTTGTTTGGTTTTGGATTTCATATGGTAGGCTTGGTTAGGTTTTCTTTTTTTAGATTTAATTTTAATTAGATTTTTTAGATTTTAATTTTTGTTTTATTTTAAAATACAAAAAAAAAGAAAAAAAAAAAAGGAGTTTAGCGTAAATTCTTTTATTTTAATTTTAGCTGTAAGTTTAGTTGTATAGTTTCATTATATTTTAACTTTAGATTTTCGTTTATTAGATTTTTTTAGATTTAGTTTTATGTATATATTTTCTATACTTTTAAGTTTGGTTAGTTTTTTTTAAATTTCAATTTATTTTTTTAGTTTAGCAATTTGTATAGTATATAGATTTTAGATTTTTTAGATTTAGCTTTAATTAGATTTTAATTTTAATCTTTTGATTTTGGAATAAAAAATGAAAAATGAAAAAATATATTTTTTAGTTTTATTTTTAAATGATTAGAATTTAGTTTTTTTAGAATTTTAACCTTTTAGGATTTTTAATTTTTATAACATTGAAAAATAAAAATTGAAAAAAGATTTAAAAAAAAAAAAAAAAAATTTGAAAAAAAAATAAAATTTTTTTGTGGAAAATCGTTTTGCCAGTTTCAGTTGCTTTCGCGATATATCTTTCATGCTGAGATCGGAAATTTTCAAGTCGATACACGAAATATGATATCTGGTTAATAATTTACGATTCTCGTGGTGGTTTAAAGCATTCATCTTTCTAAACTTTCAGTTGTTGGATATCGTTTTGATCATTTTAAGAGCATTGTGATTTAGCTGTTTCCTTTTGATGACAAATGATTGTTGTTCACGTTTTATGTTTCTATGTCATCTAACTAATAATCGTTTTAATAACAATCTCTTAAGGCACTGGTCTACTAAGTTAATCAAATCCATCGAGTGCTTTTTACATCGTATCTCGTGTCTCCCAACCAACTGGTCGACAGTTGGTCACATCATCTCACAGGGTCTACCCCCCTTAGCCGCGGGAGACAGGCTTAAACGGAGAGGCCGGGGATCAGAGTGACAGCCCCCGGTCTGAGCGTTGTCGTGCCAATCCGCGCGATAACATTTTTTGGCGCCGTTGCCGGGGACAGAGTTTTTCTGTTCCTGGGGTTTCATCGACATTCATCTTCTCATCTTCTCATCTCTCATTTGAGCTGGCAGATTCAAATAATTTGGGCATCTTTTCATCGCATATCAGCAGCATCTCTTCGGTTTTGTTTCTTGTTTGGGTGGCGACTCCATTTTTCTCATTTTTCCCAGACAAGAATCTTTCCTCATATCTGCTTGTGGTTACTTTTTGGATCCTAGAATCAGATTCGTTGTTCAAGTGGCGACTCCACTTTTCTCATCTCTTAATTTTCTTGAGCAGAAATCTCTTTCTATCATCCATTTGATCCCTTGTTGTTCATCATGGATTATTCATGTAAGCCATGTCATTTTACTAATAATCTCCATGATCTTCCGAGAGAGGCCATTTCTAAATTATTAAAGTTCTCGGGTGATGATCTGGTCGCTGTTAAACGTCATTTAAACATATTTACTTGTGTAAAGATCTTGTATTGTAGATTTCCTCAATATAATCATGAAGACTTCAAGATGCGTCTATTTGTCCATTCTTTAGAGGGTGATGCCTTGAATTGGTTTAATAATTTTCCTAATGATTTTTTCACTTCTTTACAAGACATTCTCGATGCTTTTAAAGATAAATATGATAGTCCAAACAACTTGCCTTCTACCTCTAAAACTGTGCAAAAAGAAGAAAGTAATCATATTAAAGGTCAAGCTGTTGAAGAAAGAGTTCAAGATCAAAATGTGTCATCCACCGAAAATATTGTAGATCAAATTCATGATAGTGAAAAATCAGGGACAAATAACAGTGAAAGGCAAGAACAAAAGCAAATTATACAAGATCTAATGATGCTGGTAAGAAACATGGAAAGAAATCAAACTAGTCTTGTCAATGATGTTAAAACTTTACGCACCCATCTGGAAAAACGTAATAAGGAGATTGAGGACACGCAAAATCAGCATGCTAAGGAAATTGAGGCCATGAAAATTAAATATGAAATAGAAATTAGAAGCATGCAAAGCAAGATGTCAGTCTTAGAGGGAAATATGGTGACCATGAAAGCTGATCATGATAGGGAAATAGACTCTATGACATTCAATCATAACAATCAGTTGGCTGACATGCAAGCGAAACATAAAGAAGAAATAAATTTCATGCAACATTGCTTGATGGACATAGAGGAAAAGAATGATAAAGTGATAAAACACATGCAAGAACACCATACCATACAAATCAGTGCTATAAGGGATGAATGCTCTAGTCAGATGGATGCCATTAGAATACAAGTTCGAAAGATTCAACAATGGTCAGATGATAAGAAAAACCAGGAGCCTTCTCATTTGCCGCAACAAGTTCCATCTTACTATGAGGAGGTCATTAAGTGGATAATTGAAGGTGATCCAGATAAGCTTAAAAACGATAAAAATCAGATGCAAGACACAAAAAGACTTAGCATGCATAACTTACACACTTCATCTGATAGTTTCGAAACAGAAAGTTTCAGGTCATCAATAATTCATCCTGCCAGAAAGAAGAAGCGCAAGAGGAAGAAGATTAGACGAAGATTTGATGCATCAGACGGCCGTGAGCAGCTTGATTTTCGGATAGGAAGGAGTCCTACCATATGCAAAATTGGACATGGCACATCCGACAAGCAGCCGACAGATTTGCCTGAAAGCAGGCAAATGCTCAGTATGCACTATATTGAAAACATCTGATGCCTTAGGGCATCCTTTGTATCGTATTTCTAACCCTACTCCTTGTTTTTTCCGCATCTTCGTTTCTGTTTTAGATAGTTAATAAATGAAGAGCTTTTTTATTGTGCTTAACGTATATGCTGATTTTTGGATGGACGCTACTTATTTTTGTGTTGTATGGATGCAGATTCTGGATTCTCACATTCCTGCGAGCAGCAACGTGTCCCCAAGTAGAGCCAGATGTTGACCCCTACTGGTCAACTACCCATGCAGTGCACCCTGTCTTTTCTTGACAAAAAGAAGCAGCACGTGATCAGCATGTCCGTGCCATCCTGCCATCATCAGCAGCTTGATCTTTTTGATTGTAAACCCAGTCTGCATGTGTTAATTGTAAATAATCTTAGCAGACATGAGTCATGTATGTAATTTGCCTAGGTGGACCTAACTTTCTGATGATAATCTACGTCCCGGAAGGTTTTTTGTCTCACCGATCCACGGATCGGCAGAGTTTTCCTTCAAACCTGACCCCAAAGCCGGGATTGATTTTGTCATTAGAACTTTAGGAGAATCCTAGTGTGTTGATCTGCTAGATTATCGTTGTGTCGCAGAGCTGGGTGTTTTGTGAGGGTCTGTATTAAGTGGGTTCATCCCTTTGAGATGTAAATTGTAAAAATCATGATGAAATGTGTCTTGAGGGTTGAAAATGTTGTAAATCCCCTCATGAGTCCTAGGTCCTAGGTCCTAGGTGATGTTCCCAACGGCTTAGTTTGATGATCCATCTTAAAATGAATTAAAAATTAAAAAAATGAATAAAAATAATAAAAAATAATAAAAAATTAAAAAATGAAGCAAAAATCCTAACTAATAAAATAATAATATTTTAAGTTAATAAATCGACGGATGAGATCAAACGATGTCTTGATCCTCATCAACGGTCGAGATCAGTTCTACATGGATCACCCAAAACTAGCCGTTGGGATCATTTCCTTTATATAGGGTCTTAGGGGGTCATTTTAGATATCTGATCTGTGAGTCTGTACTAAAAGCTCTCTTGTAAACTGATTTCTGATTAATAAAAAGACTTTGGGGTTCAAATTGGCTGGTGTTACTCTCCGGAATTGCTGTAAGGTGTTTGCTTTTCTGCATATTTCAGTTTTCAACAGTTAAAATAGTTGATTTTTTTTCAGAGCATTGTGAGTACAGGTATCTTGCTCACGTGCTAGGGTCTGAATGTTGTAGGGTTTCTGGAAAATGGCAGGTATCTCCATTTTCTCTTGAAATCTAGCGGCATTTCTTGCCCTTTTTTGCTGATGTTTGCTTGAAGTGTGCAGGAAACCATTGAGGTGAAGGGTATTTGTGGGCGTTTGGGGAAGTTCTGGGCTGAACCAGCCGACTCCCACAGGCTGTTCTGTGCAGAGCCCAGCTGATTGTGCCCTGGGTTAAATTTTTTGAAGTTCATTTCATGTTTTACATTGAGAAATTTTCTTTCTGATTTACAGTGAAGTTCACAGTGAATTTTCTTCTGATATTTCAAGAACATTGCTGTCATTATTGTCAAATCTGGCTATGTAGGGGCCAAAATCTGTACATTAGTTAGCTGTTCTAGGGTTTCAAGTTTATTTTTGGGCAGTTTTCATTAGGGTTTCTTCTGAAGATGCGATTAGGGTAATTTTTGAAGGGCTTTACTTTAAAACTTTACATATATCTGCCGGGTTTTGTTTTCTATTTTGCAGGTTACAGGCCTGAGATAAATCTGTAAATCATTGTTAAATCTGGCTAAAAAAGGGGCCAAAAATCTCGGACTCTGCTTAACTGATTCAGGATCTTGAAAATTTTGGTTCTGCACACATATTTTTTATGTCTATTTTCTACACCAAAATCTGCATTTTTTCAGTTGGGTTTAAATCAGATTTTTGGGCTTTTCCTTTATTGAAGATGTAACATGGACATATTTTTTTTTTTTTTTTTTGGCAGAATTACGTGGCTACAGTCTTCATTTAGCTCAGGGTCGGCACTTTGGGACACTTGACATAACAACCTGTAGCTGCGTCCAAACCTTAAAGCGCTGTTTGCCTCAATCGATTTGAAGACCAGTTATTGTTTCCAAAGTGTGATTCGCCCAGCATTTTCGACTTTAATAAGGGCGGGGATCCTCAATCCATACCCACTCAGATTTTTTTGGGCTGTCGAGACTATGGTGAATTCTGTGCGTATGAGTATCAGCTGAAAAGGGTTCTCTACGATGTTCTGTCGCCGGCATGAACTGGAAACCTCAGCCATCACACGGGTTAGTTCCTATTCATCATTCGAGCTAGGTAACTTCTGTGTATCTCGTTCTTCAGTTAACTTCAAAAAATCGGTTTCTATTGCCGCTGTCGATTACGCATGCTGTTACCCAAATCGTTTTCACGCAGTCACACATTGAGTCTCATGATTCTGTTGTCATTGTGATTGCATTTGCTGGTCTTCTTCACACCTTCGATTGCAATCGCTGTCGTTTTTTCCGAAAATCGCATTTGATGCTCCTTTACGCCTCTTGTTCTTCACGATGAACCTAAGTGTGGTCGCGTATTTCTCCGCCCTCAGCAATAGCACCTTCGAACACCCTGCCGTCTCACGATTTTGTTCTTAATCTTCACGTTTCCTTTTTGTTTGTCTGCCATACGATGCGTGTTGCTGCATTTGTTTCTATCGTAGGTTTAGATTAGGTTTACGATTCATTTTTTTGGGAAGGATTTTTTATAAAGATTCAAAATAAATAAAAAATATATAAATCGACTTTTGTTTGGTTTTGGATTTCATATGGTAGGCTTGGTTAGGTTTTCTTTTTTTAGATTTAATTTTAATTAGATTTTTTAGATTTTAATTTTTTTATTTTAAAATACAAAAAAAAAAAAAAAAAAAAAAGGAGTTTAGCGTAAATTCTTTTATTTTAATTTTAGCTGTAAGTTTAGTTGTATAGTTTCATTATATTTTAACTTTAGATTTTCGTTTATTAGATTTTTTTAGATTTAGTTTTATGTATATATTTTCTATACTTTTAAGTTTGGTTAGTTTTTTTAAATTTCAATTTATTTTTTTAGTTTAGCAATTTGTATAGTATATAGATTTTAGATTTTTTAGATTTAGCTTTAATTAGATTTTAATTTTAATCTTTTGATTTTGGAATAAAAAATGAAAAATGAAAAAATATATTTTTTAGTTTTATTTTTAAATGATTAGAATTTAGTTTTTTTAGAATTTTAACCTTTTAGGATTTTTAATTTTTATAACATTGAAAAATAAAAATTGAAAAAAGATTTAAAAAAAAAAAAAAAAAAATTTGAAAAAAAAATAATTTTTTTTTGTGGAAAATCGTTTTGCCAGTTTCAGTTGCTTTCGCGATATATCTTTCATGCTGAGATCGGAAATTTTCAAGTCGATACACGAAATATGATATCTGGTTAATAATTTACGATTCTCGTGGTGGTTTAAACTTTAAAGCATTCATCTTTCTAAACTTTCAGTTGCTGGATATCGTTTTGATCATTTTAAGAGCATTGTGATTTAGCTGATTCCTTTTGATGACAAATGATTGTTGTTCACGTTTTATGTTTCTATGTCATCTAACTAATAATCGTTTTAATAACAATCTCTTAAGGCACTGGTCTGCTAAGTTAATCAAATCCATCGAGTGCTTTTTACATCGTATCTCGTGTCTCCCAACCAACTGGTCGACAGTTGGTCACATCATCTCACAGGGTCTACCCCCCTTAGCCGCGGGAGACAGGCTTAAACGGAGGGATCGGGGATCAGAGTGACAGCCCCCGGTCTGAGCGTTGTCGTGCCAATCCGCGCGATAACACTAGGTTTGAGAGAACCCTAGGAGAATGTGGAGAGAAATGGTCGACTCAGAGAGTGTGAGTAGAACACCAAAAAATGTGGAGTTAGGAATAAGCGCTTGGCTCTGATATCATGTCAAACCAAAATGCGTAACTCCACATTTGATGCTTTCTACAATTGAATTTATATAGCCTAGAGACTCTTCGGTTCATTATCTAAGTGTTCGTTCATCTTCAAATTCTCCTCATTTACAAATTTATGTACAAGGACAAAAAATCCCAAAGGATTATGTCCAATATTATATATATATATATATATGCTAGACTCAAATGGACTCAGTACTTACATCAAAAGAGGATGCTGGACTCAAATGGACTCAGTACTTACATGACAAATAGAAAGATGAACGCCGCTAATTCCCTCACTGAGAGACGCGAACCACAACTACTCCTCAGGTCTTCATTTTCGCCTTATACTCTCCAAGGTCTTTTAAGAATTACAAAACTGTCCTCAAACATGTGTCCCAATAGGCTTATATATTAAATCAAGCAAAAATATACATACCAAGTGAATAACAACATAAGAGGGCTCGTTCTGAACGATACTCCTCCTTTGTTAAAAACACTTATTTATAAACCAGACTCCAGATAAGTCTCTTCGGATCTGAAATCTGGATTTGAAACGTTTAGAATGATTGAGGGTCTTGCCGGGAATCGTACCCGCAAAATGTCTACTCAATCTTTCTTTTACAATAGTAAATATTCTTATGTACAATTTTATTCACTGTGATTGTAGTCACAGACGCACGGATCCATTCCACAGTCGTTGCAAGTCTTATCGACATCTTTTGCCTTTTGTCTTTCTAGAGCCTCTAGAATATATTCGATATCCACTTCCTCTAGAATGGGGTCTGGCTGAGCATCTTCGTACCATGGTGGTGCTGGATCAACCTCTTTAGTTTTTGATGATTGTCCGGTTTCGATCTTTTTTTATTTACCCATCATGTCGTATCTTTGTTTTTTGCATAGGGCATCTGCATGTGCTAGGCTATCTACTTCGAAACTTTGAATCTAGCTTTTATCAGCATTTAGATGTTTGACATGATTGACAAGTAGTTCTATTCCAGCAAGATCAGAGAAATCGATTTCTTTATCAATTGAATGTTTTATCCATTGCATACATTGCAGATTTATGTCTTTTCCTTTAAGCCACTGATTATCAAACATGACATGGCTACAGCTTCCTGAGGTTAACATCAAGCAGATCAAACATAATGTATCATCATTCCAATTTCCTGAACAAATTATTAAAGTGATTAGAGATTTCACATTGATAATTAATCTGATTGTTCTATCTTTTCCAATTATTCGTTCTGCTTCTTGGATAATTGCCTTTTTGTGAGATAATGCTTTTTCTGGAAAGGTTCGAAACCATTCTGAAACATCTTGAATTAATTGTTTATTGTAAACCAGTCTGATGGCTCTTGCTGATGTTCCTGCTTTTTCCCATAATTAATCAAATGGGTTAAATGATAAATCATCTGTTAAACCAATGGTTTCCCACGGTGTAGATCATCCTTAAATATTTCAAAGATCTTTCAATGTTTTGAAATATTCATATCTCTCTTTTTTGTGCATCTTCCATCGTTTGTTATCCAGTCGGCGTGAGGTTCCAGAATATTAAACATGGGAAAGCTGTCATCTGCTTCATAATCTTCTCCCCAACTTTGATAGAAAGCTCGATTTCTTCTTGGATAGGAATATTTTCTTGATCTAAGAATTTGGCTGAATTATATATCCCCATTCCAAAATCTACACATTTGACTAACTGATAATAGTTGATGATTTTTAGAACCTGTATCATTTATGGTGTCCATGTGATAGACCACATACTTGTAAGTGATCTGAATAAGATTTTTACCTTCATCCCTTCACAGGGATAAATTTTGCAGAGTTCGTCCCTGATTCCTAGTTGAGTACTACTTTTCTTTGTTTTATAACCTTTGATTTTGTTAATCCATTCATTTCTTCTCATTCTCATTCCTACCAGCTTTTTTATTTCATCTGTAAGTTGTGGTATTTGTTGTTCTAAAACTTGAAGCCTCCGTGCTAATGTTGCTTGGCTATCTTCTATTCTCGACATCTCAAAAGGAGAATTTGATTGACTATGAAATCCGAATCTGAACATCTTGTTCATTTCTCTTGTTAACACATCTGCTAACCAATTTGAGTTTCCTGGTATCCATTGAACTTCAAATTCATACTGTTGGAACCATATTTGCTAGGATAGTAATCTGCCTCTAGCCATTTGCCGTCCAATTTTTGCATTTAAGAAAAATTGAAAATTCTTGCAATCTGTTCTGATTATAAATTTAATAGGTGCAAGATATAATTCAAATTTCCGGATTCCATTGAATATAGCCAAAGTTTTTTTTTTTTTTTAATTCCCTGTGAAATAATTCTTCTGACTAGGAGAAAACTCACCTGATTTATATGCACAGATTTGTTCTTCTTGATTTTCTCCTTTTTCAAGCAATACCGCTCCCCAGTATTCATCTGATGCATTTGTCTGAAGAATTAATTGTCCTGTTCCTGGAGGTTTGAGTTTTGCCAGGCTCCGTGCTTCCTTTTTTATCTGCTGTACTTATTTGGTCGCTAAACTGCTCCATCCACCATTCAAGTGTTTTCTAATAGCTTTTGTTTTTTCAGATAATTTAGGAATATATTTATGTACATAATTCATAATTCCCAAAAATCTTTGGATTTGAATTTTGTCTTGTAATTCATATGGGAAACTAGTTATCTTTTGTACAATGTGGGGCTGCATCTGAATTTGTCCATTGATGACGATTATTCCTAGAAACTCAATAGTTTCTTTGAACAATTCTATTTTTCGATCTGATAATACAATCCCATGTGCTTCCACTTCTTTTATGAATATATACAGATGGAGAATATGTTCTTCAATATTTTCACTATGAATTAATATGTCATCAATATATACGATTATGAAATCATACCTGCTAAAAATGTTGTCCATTCGTCGTTGAAAGAAAGCAGGTGCATTTTTTAGACCAAATGGAACTACATTCCATTGGAAGAAACCAGTCGGGCAAGTGAAAGTTGTTTTGTGCCGATCTTCTTGTTTAATCTGTATTTGATAATATCCGCTCTTCATATCAAATTTTGAGAAGATCTTTGACTTTTGTATCTTCTGCATTATAACCTCTTGCCTTGGTAGTGGATATTTGAAGTCCTTTGTGATTGCATTAAGTGGTTTATAATTGATTACCATTCGGGCTTTTCCCCTTACCACTTCTGCATGATTTCTAACAATGAAAGCTGAGCACGAATACTGAGATGTAGATTCTTCAATTAAATTGAGTTTAAGAAGTTCCTTTACCTGAGCTTTCATTTCTTGTTCATCTTGAGGTGTGCATGGAATAACACCTCCTTGCACTCCGTTATCATGGAGTGTTTCAATGTCCTGCATTGGACTTGTTTTGTCCCAAAATTCTTGGGGATCACTGGAACAAAATTTGAGTAACTTTTTTTGGATTTCTTTTTGTTCGTCTGACCAACTTTCTTCTTTGATAGCTTTATTAAGATGATGCTGTTTTTCTTTTGCTTCATATGTTTGCAATACTTCTTGCCAATCATTGCTATCTTTTTTTGGTTTTCTCATTTTTTTTTTCGTTAGTTTTTCTATTCTTTACATTTGATTATGCTAAAGAAATTCTATTTCCACAGACTGCCTTATTCTTGATGTTGCAGATGATTTTATCTTTAGCTATTGTCATTGGGAGGACTGATGTTATAAAGAGCATGCCCAATATCAGATTGGTTGACTGATCATAACATTGGATTGCTGATATTTTTATAATGCTCCCTCCTATCTTCATAGGAATATTATCTACATAATGGGGAGAGTTTGTTAAAATTGGCAACTAGGGCCAAACTCCATGTGGGTCATCTTATTTATGGTAGCTGATATTTTTCTTGGATCCCTCTCATTGAGAGGTGTAGGATTGATCTAAAGATCATTCGATTTCGATAAGTATTCATGGAGTTATGAATTTATTTGCGGTATAAGACAATTCGTCAAGGTCGGCCAACAACCAAATAAACCCCACATGTGTCAACGTTTTAGTATAAATAGAGGTGGCCTTCAAGTCATTTCAACGCACACTTGTGATCTCTTCCTCTCTCTACTTGTCTTTGGGTTTTAGTAGGAGGAGAGATACTAAGGAATAACGTTGCCCTGATTCAGAACGCAAAAAGTCGGAATTGCCGGAAAAGCCGGAAAAGCCGCAATTGCCAGAAAAGACGGAATTGCCAGAAAAGATGGAAAAGCCAGAAATGTCGGAAAAACTGGAACTGCCAGAAAAACCGGAAAAGCCGGAACTGTCGGAAAAGACGGAAAAGCCAGCACTATCGGAAAAGCCGGAACTGCCGGAAAAGCCAGAATTGCCGGAAATGCCGAAAAAGCCGAAAATGTCAGAACTGCCGGATAAACCGGAACTGCCAGAAAAGCCAGAACTGCCGGGACTGCCGGAACTGCCGGGAACAGCCGGAACTACCAGAACTGCCGGAAACTGCCGAAACAGCGGAGCATCTGTCTCTGAAGGAGAGCAACATGCAAGGGACAACTAACTAACATTGGGACAGTTGTATGGTACTTAATAGCAAATACACCTTTTCAGAAGTAAGAGGGAGTTGGATTCCGGATGTGGAATGATAAACTGCAAGCCTGTGACTACCTCGAGGATCTTAACTTTAAGAAGTTATATGGTAGTGATGTCAGACCAGATTTGGGAAATGCCTCTAAGTTTCATAAACTCATTCACGTTGATGTTCTTGGTGAACTTCCGTCCGGACATATGTTTTGCAGTTAGCATGGTGAGCTCATATTTGGTTGAGCCTCACTGGATTGGTGCCAAGAATCTTCTGAGATATCTTCGGGGCACAATCTCTCATGGATTGAGATACACTGCCGAAAGTATGAAACTGCATGATTATTCGAACGCTGATTGGGCAGGTAGTGTGGAGGATCACTAGAGCACTTCTCAGTGCTGGTTCTCTTTGGATTCTGCTTCGATATCATGGATGAGTAGGAAGCAAAAGTCGGTTGCTATAAGCACCACCGAGACCGAATACATAGCTACGAGTATGATCTCGTGTGAAGTTGCATGGTTGCAAAAGCTCTTAAGTGAGCTGTTTGTACACATGATGAATACCACTGTGATTCTATGTGACAACCAGAGGGGGGATTCGATTATTGACGAATCCTGTATTCGATGATTGCTCTGTTGGAAATAATACTGAGAGGGGGGGTGAATCAGTATTATCAGATCAATAAAACCTTTTCAATTTCATACTCAGAAACATATACGCGACTTCAGTTAAGTGAACCCGCGTGTACACGCGACTGTGTCTAAAGCAACTAGCGTATATGCAGATATCTTATGATTCAGTTAATCTTATCTTCAGTAAATGCATCAGAACATTATTAAGCAATTTAGCAGTAAACAGGTGCAGTATAACAGAACAGAGCATCACACAAGAGCCACACACATGAACATCATGATATAAGGTGGAAACCCAATGTGGGTGAAAACCACCTGCTGCAATTCGTCTCTTTCTTCTTTAATGAGAAACTTCTTTTACAATATACTGGTGCAGTCCTTTACCAGTATGCAGGCTACAACCTGCAGAGGGCTACAACCCTCTCTCTCGTTTTCCAACTACTTTTGGAAGGGAGCTACAACCCCCTCAGCTCTTGTACTAGCTGATCCATTTACTAGTACGTAGGTGCTGACCCTACAACCTTCAGGGACCACGTTTCATCAATTTTCAGACTGGATCCAAGAGTACAAAGCAAACATTACCGCAATACAATCATCAACTTATACTTGCATCATAATTCATTAAACAACCCAATACCGAATCACTGAAACCCTGTCATCAAGAACACAGAACCCAAACCAGAATCTAGAACTCTGCAACAACCACCAGAATCAGCAACAACCTGAAATATCAACCCTTATCATGCATACGCTACTTCACTGTACCAAAACCGCGTGTATACGCGCTTTCTCCAAAGGCAACCCGCGTGCAGATCTAGAAATGATTACTTCTGCCTTTGCTGTCAGATCCGACCCTTGCCAAGCGTCCCGAACAGATAACCAGCAATACCAGATCCTCTCACTGCGTCAGACACCCACACACACTTACTCTTTGCCTAGTGATCTTCTCCTTATATAGCCTTAGGCCTTGTTCAATACCAAGAGCCAAAACCATAGAAACACAATACCATCAACTTCAAAACTAGGGATCGACACGCCCGTCGAGATACAATGGTCCGAAACCATAGGCACAACTTCCAAGGACTAACCGCCATGGACCAAAGGTGCTTTTCCACATACACGCGCTTTTTCTGAAGCCAACCTGCGTGTACACGCGACTTGGGCTTAACAAACCTGCGTGTATGAACTTCCTTGGCAAGCTGTACTAGGATCTGTCTTCTGAGTAAGTTGCCATCACCTGAACCAACTTCTGAGTATCTGTACCAACCTCTGAGTGAGTTGCCATCAAGGACAACACTTGAATCATAATGCCAACATGCTCCAGCAAATAGACATTAGATACTGCCTTATCTGCGATATGGTAAATCAATGAGCGAGGAGGCTCCATCGCATTAAGACTGATGTACAGGTCACATATATTTTGTCAAAGCCCCAGGGAAAGGTCAAATCTGTGACTTTTCCGAACGACTTGGAGTCGTTGAGAGACCTTCTTGTAAGGGTCCTGCATGTTGCATGCATTGAGCTCTGGGAGCTCTGGGGGGCTTGGGGTACTTACTGGAGCAACATACGACCACAGGGCGACTCACCCTCCCCTGGTGGTGCGCCATGAACAGGATGATTAGTTCTTTTGTGGGCTGGGATGATTAGTTCTCCCGTGGCAACTGTGGAACAGGATGATTAGTTCTCCTGTGGGCTGGGATGATTAGTTCTCCCATGGAAACTGTGGAATAGGATGATTAGTTCTCCTGTGGGCCAGGATAATTTGTTCTCTGTGTCGACTATGGAACATGATGATTAGTTCTCCTGTGGGCCAGGATGATTTGTTCTTCGTGGCAACTGTGGAACAGGATGATTAGTTCTCCTGTGGGCCAGGATGATTAGTTTTCCGTGGCATCCACTGACAGGATGATTCGTTCTCCTATGGACAGGATGATTAGTTTTCCTGTCGAGGCATCCTACCCATGCAGTTTGAGACTCATGGGAAGTACCTCTCATCTGATGAATGAGTAGGGAAATGAGGATAGGGACCATAGTAGTACTATCGATGGACGCATCGTTGTATCTACCTTTCTCCGTATGCTAGGATGACCTCCATTGATCTGGGCTCAATGAAACTGATCTGGGATCAGTATGAGTGGTTTGAGACACTCTTGTGACATTGATCTGGGTCCTGGGATCAATGAAACTGATCTGGGATCAATATGAGTAGTTTGAGACACTCTCTTGTGATATTGATCTAGGATCGATAAAACTGACTTCGGGTCAGTAAGAGTGATGTGACACACTTTCTTAAGACGAAACTAACTTCGGGTCAGTAGAGAATGGTATGAGACATTCTCGATCAATTCTTCTTCTTCATGGTTCAGCAAAGCAGAGCAGAGTAGTGTAGGGCATTGATGGAAGAGATAGTACAGTCGGACATATGGATCAACGGATGGTGTTTTCCCTAGTTGAGACTTGAGAGGGAGTGTTAAAATTGGCAACTAGGGCCAAACTCCATGTGGGTCATCTTATTTATGGCAACTGATATTTTTGTTGGATCCCTCTCATCGAGAGGTGTAGGATTGGTCTAAAGATCATCCGATTTCGATAAGTATTCATGGAGTTATAAATTTATTTGTGTTATAAGACAATTCGTCAAGGTCGGCCAACAACCAAATAAACCCCACATGTGCTCAACGTTTTAGTATAAATAGAGGTGGCCTTCAAGTCATTTCAATGCACACTTGGGATCTCTTCCTCTCTCTACTTGTCTTTGGGTTTTAGGAGGAGAGATTCTAAGGAATAACGTTGCCCTGATTCAGAGGGCAGAATGCCGGAAAAGCCGGAACTGCCGGAAAATCCAAAAAAACCGAAACTACCGGTAAAGCCAGAAATGTCGGAACTGCTGGAAAAGACAAAACTGCTGGAAAAGCTGGAAAAGCCGGAAATGCCAGAAAAGCTAGAACTGTCGGAAAAGCCGGAACTACCGGAAAAGACAGAAAAGCTGGAACTGCCGGTTGTTATGCAAGGGAAAACTAACTAACATTGGGACAATTGTATGGTACTTAGCAGCAAATACACCAAGCATGCAATGTTATAGCTAGCATGCAAGGGACAACTAGCATGCAACAACAAGCATATTAAGGACAACAATCATATTAAGGACAACAAGCATGCTAGGGACAACAAGCAAGCAAGGGACAACAAGCAAGCAAGGTGCAACCAACACATATGTCAAGATGGCAACATGGTGCAGCAATGGCACATAATGTAGTATAGTGATGGGTACAATCATGATTAATGAAGCATGACGAGATGCAGCATAGTGATGATGGGTGCAACATGGTGCAGCGCGGTGAGGTGCAACATGATGACAAAATGAAACACAATGATAGGTGAAGGAGTCACCTTGGAGAATGAGTTGAAGTAGCATGTCTTCCACTGATCTCATGTATCATCTTCTTAGAGATGATCTATGCTCTTATCTAGATAAGTCAAAGTGTTGACTTCTATTGTAAACGTACTATCTCTCTCTCTCTCTCTCTGTGCTGAACTATTGAAGAACATATAAGAAGAATTGATCAAGGGTTCCCCACATTGGGGTTTGTCCCTGGCTAGCGCCACATCTTGTGTCCACTTGTATTGGCTTGTCTGTTGCGATTTATGTTTATGTTCTATCTGCATTTTACTTTAATGCTGATATGATTGCTAATCTGGAAAAGATATGGAGCTAACTATGAAAATTGAAATAAATTGCTCTAAGCATAGAACATACCTAAAATTAACAGAGTTACATTAACTCCAAATGGTTTCTAAGTTGATTATGTTCCTTAATGGTTTCCATGAGGATTTGAACAAACTTGGCCTGGCCGAATTGTTTGACTGTTTTGAATCGATGAAGACATCTACTTCAACCCAATATTTACCTGATTGAATTTCTACTGTTATGTACAATAGATCATTTGCTCTAACTATTTTCTTCATCATGTTCATTTCAGCTTCTAAATCATATTGTTGGGAGAATTCTGTATTGGTAGAGTAACCAATGTTCTTGGGAACTGGACAAAAACTTGGAGCCTTTGAATATATGTCGTTTACCTTTCCTTTTCCTTTGATTATTGCCAGTTGTGCATGTTTCTCCTCTTCCTCTGATTCTTCTGATATGTCGTTTGTTTCATTGAATTTTGTCTGGCTATACTCGCTTATGGTTTCTGATTCTTATTCTATCTCACAATCTGATCCAATAAAAATATTCATTTTTTGACTTGTATCTAGACCTCCTTCTTCTACCGTGTCTTCCGTTTCAGATAGAATATATACATCAAAGCATTCATCCTCACTATCTACAACAGACCAATTATCTACAAATTCATCCACTTCCATACATTTTTTTAATTTTGATCAAGTATTTTTAGGACATTTAGCAGCAAAGTGTCATTTTTTCTTACAAATAAAACAACATCCATCTTTGACTGGAGCATTTATTCTTTTTATGTATCTATATTATGGAAATGGTTTCCTTGGATTTGCTACCCGTTTTATCTTGTATTTCCCAAAGTATCTTTTCTTATGGTTTGTTCTTTTCATCGAAGTCCATGGGAGTATTTCTTTACAACATTCTTGTGATGGTTTAGTAGTATTTTCTTGAGCATTTTTCTGCCAGCAAAGATATTTCAGATTTTGTTTACAATGATTTATGAGATCTACCCAATATATAGCTTGCAACTTTCTATCCCTTTCTTCTAGATCTTTCATTACTAAGTCACCTATGTTGTGTGGGAGTTTTGACAGAAATGTGACTCTAGTCATTAAATCATTGCTTAGCTCTGTTGTTATTACCAGCCTGAAATATTCTTTGAAGAATTCTTCTAATCTTTTGGTATCTTTTAATTCCATGCGGGCCAGATCCACCATTGCCTGTTTCTTAGAGTCCTCTGGTTCTATACAAAACTTCCAAGCATCTTTTAGATGTTTATCTGATAAGCTCATGGTGTAGTTTGGATAAATAGTACCATACTGACATCTTGGAATCAGGTTGCCTATTATGGACCCAATTCTATCCTGCTCATAATCTAGATGTCTAGAGTCGAATAGATCTTCTAAGACTGGAGCATTTATTCCATTCCTGAATAATGGAACTAAACCAAATCTTATTCCTCCATAGATATATTTGTCAATGCCACCCTTACTTGATATGAGTTTTGTCCTTCAAAGTAGACATGACTTCCTTCCTCCTAGATGAAATCCTTCAATCAATTAATGAGTCTCCTCCTCTTATTATGACCTTAGTTAAATCCTTCCTTAAGATGGTGAGAGCTATTGATCTTCAGGCTGCCTTTTTTCTTCTTCTTCACCTTAGCTCGGGTAATTACTTGTGATTTCTTAGCAATCTTTATTATCTTCTTTTATCTCCTTATCATCAAGAAACTAACAAAACATGAACATGAAGATCAAGGACATAGGATGTAGGCTCTCAGCCAGTGAAAAACCCCTCTTCTAGGGGAAAACCCAAAAAATTCTCCTCTCTTCCTTTAGAACCAAATCAAATTGAAATAGCCAAGACTCTTGACCTAGACAAAGACCTCCTCCAATCCACCAAGTCAGCGTCCCAAGATGATTAGCTAAACTTCAAAAGTCAACTCAAGTCAAATTGCTTCAATACTACAACAAACTTAGATTTCGGCCCTCCTGTAACAAAAATTTCGGCCCTACTATAGACTTGCAATTTCGACCCTTCTTCCGGCGACCCATAAACTCACACGTGTGGCAGAAAAGAGAGAACTTTGGCTTCCTTTGCTAGACATGATGGTTCTTCCTCCTCCATTTTAGATTTCTCCTTCTTTTCTAGGTATTTCACATTTCTTTCTTCCTCTTACAAATGCAGATCAAAACTTGCTTGGTTGTTGATCAAATGAGGTCGAGTAACACTTCTATATATAACATTCTGTGTGGTCGAATCCTTAATGAAGCCAACTTGACTGGAGGGCAAGCCGACTTGGTAGAGGAGGGTTTACATGACCAATTACATAAAAATATACTTTCTTTCTTGACATAAGAAGCCCAAGATGGGTCTATTACATGATGACAAGGACTAAGACACATGACACAAACCCTAGAAGCACACAATGGGTACTTTGACCTAGAAACAAAATAAACAAAGCATGCAACCCATGCTCATAAATAAGCTTTCTTTTATAAATATTTTTCTTTTTCTTTTCTTTTCTTTTGACAAATACATTACATCATGACTTGAATACAATTATGAAGACCGATACTAGTTAAATTTTTCAACATCTTCAACAATGATGCTTTTATCTTGGTCAAGTTTTGGCTAGAGGTGTTTGAGAGGATGGTTTATACAAGTTGCTATTGAATCTAGTGAGACTCCTAGTGCATGATAGTGGCAACTTGGGCGACCTATGTTATACGAGGCTGTGTCACTTGCACTATGGAGCATTTCCTATCTTAAAGGACATAGTGTAGGGATCGCCAAACTTCTAGATTGAGAAGATTGGAGTGTGCACTCGACAAGTATGCCAAGACTACTTCCCAATCAATGAGCATAGATCAAGAGAGATTCTTGATCAGATGCATTCAAATGTATGTGGACTGATGACTTCAATGCCACTTTCAGGGCACAATTATTTTGTTTCATTTACTGACAATTCCTCTTGGAAGTCGTAGATTTGATTCATGAAGACGAAAGGTGAGGTCTTGGAAAAGTTTCAAGAATTTAAAGCTCTTGTAGAAAATTCAAGAATTCAAAGCTCTTGTAGAAAATTAGATAGATAAGAATATTAAAGTGTTGAGATTAGATAATGGAGGAGAGTGTATTTCCATGGAGTTTGAAACTTCTTATAAGGAGGTAGGGATCAAGAGGGAGTCAATAGTCCCTTACAACCCACAAAAGAATGGTGTTGTAGACGAAAAGTATGAGTCCGTCATAGAGATTGCCAAGGCAATGATCCATGTTCTAGATTTTCCCATGCATCTTTGGGTTGAAGCATGTTGCACAATTGGTCTCCTCGTGGGACCATTGAGTGGTTGGCACAATGGGATGTTATCCCCTCCAGCCTGTTTCAAATCCCATGGGGGGGCATCTTTGGCCTGTTGTGATAAGGCTTAAGGAATAGGCTCCCCCAACCTCGTGGAGTCTCGACTTTTGCTAAGTCATAAACTCCTGATATATATGACTTACAGGCTGTTAGATATAGTATATACTCTTGATGTTATAGTGGCAACCACTAGGTTTGATCTGATGCCTTGCCCAAATTACTCCAACGAGTTACTGATTCACCATGGTAGAAAAAGAAATGAAAAGAAGCATGTTGCACAATTTTCTACATTCTAAATAGGCGCCCTCATAGGATTTTGAAGGAAAGAGACTAGAAGAAGCTTTTACTGGGAAGAAACCACATGTATCACAATTTTAGGTTTCTGGTTGTCTTGTATACATTCACATTCCCGAGGAGTAAAGAACTAAATTGGAACCATCTAGTTTGAAGAGTATTTTTGTGGGATACAATGAGACTTCTAAGGCTTACAAGGCCTTCAACAAAGATTGAAATTGTAGAGAAGCTTGCTGCCCCAAAATTTGATCCACAGATTCTAGGTAAATAAATGTCAGATCAACTACATTCCAGTGCAGGTACATAGACCATTTTTCCTTCTAGTTCATTTGGGCCCAAATAGTTTACCTGGATAATACATAAGGCATAGGAGCAAGTAGGAGCTTCTATGACTTCTTTTTAGGTGAGTCATCCTCCTAAGTCGTTTCCTAATTATATTGCATTAATGTCTTATGATACTGATTGAAAGCCTTTCACTTATGAGGAGGTAGTTGGTGAGAAGGTATGGCGGGATGTCATGTTAGAGGAGTACAACTCCATTGTGAAGAATGGTCTCCGGGAGATAGTATTGAGATTAGTAGGGAAGTTCATGATTTCTTCCAAGTGGATGTACAAGGTGAACCATGTAATTGATAGTAGTATTGAGAAGTATAAGGTGAGGTTCGTAGTAAGAGGATATAAGGAGGGAGTGGACTATGAGGAGACCTTTTCCCCAGTTGCTGGGTATACTTTAATTAGAACAATGATGTCTTTAGCATCAATACTTGATTGAGCTTTATATCAAATGGATGTTAAGACAACTTTTTTATTGGTTTGATTTAGGAAGAAGTATACATTAATTAGCCAAGGAGTTTTGAGGTGCATGGGTGAGATACCCATATGTAGGTTGAAGAAGGCTCTTTGTGGGCTGAAGTGGGCATCATCTGCTTGGTACTCATGGATTGATGAGTACCTACATAGTTTGGGCTTCACTAAGACCACTGCAAATCTAAACTTTTCTTATCTGTTTAATAAATCTGATCTACTTATCTTAGTGTTGTATGTAAATGACCTAGACTTGATAGGTAGTTCAAAAAATCAGTGTTTTAAAGTTCGACTCAGGTTCGGAACTGGCCAAGGGTCGACTTCGACTCTGACTCGACTCAGCCGGTTTGATTTCAATGACTCTGTCATTGTAAAAAATGCATTAAATATTTTTTTTTAGGAAAAAACATAATTTTAAAGATTTTCGTTCATGTTTCCAAATACAATGCATTAGAATATAGAGAGAAGACAACATATGATCAAAGTAGGCTCATGAATATATCCACTATATCAAAATGGCACCCAGTGCACTGTCTAATACGTACATGGTATAGAGATCAAAACAAAAACAAATAACCAAGGAGGCTCTAAATGGCCTCTACAACAAAAGTAAACTATAAAACATCACTAGGCACCAGTACTACTGGCTACTACTAACCTCCCCAGTGAAGCTTCTGCCTCTAGAGCTTTATAATGATACCTTGGGTTTAGAAAAAACCCAACTGCGTGTATAGGGCGATGGAGTTGATTGTTCCATCTTTGATCAATGATTTCCCAAATGGGCCCATACTTAGCCACTCTATCCTTGTGTGCTGCCTTTATTTTCTCCTTTGCTTGATCCATAGCCTCATAAATGAAGCCCATAGCCAATCTTTTCCCATCCACCAACCGCAACACCTTAACAAACCGGCCAGGGGTATGGTTTAGTCGGCTCGGCCAGTTCGGTAACAAACCGACCACCGAACCGGTTTTTCTACTGACCCAGCCCGGCCGAGGGTTCGGCTTGGTCAGATCAGCTGAATCCGATTCGGTCCGACCGAATTTTAAAACACTGCAAAAAATATCATAGCATGGTGCAACAAGAAACTGAAAAGTGAATTTGATGTTAAGGACATCGAACTTATGCACTATTTCTTAGGTTTGCAGGTTTTGCAGAGTTCAAGAGAGATGTTCCTTGGACAAAGTAAGCAGGCAGTTGAGATTTTAAAGGGGGTTTAGATGATAGATTGTAAACCCTTGTCTACCATTATGATATCTCATCTAAAGTGAGCAACAAATTCAAAGTCAGATTTGGTTTATCCATCAATTTATAGATAGTTGATAGATTCCCTCGTGCTTGTGAATAATAGACTTGATATTTGCTTTCTTGTAATACACTGGGTCAATATATGGTTGAGCTGAGGTGGATTCACTAGTTTGCTTCAAAGCATGTGCTCTGTTACTTGAAGGCCACAGTAGATCATGGTTTGAGGTATGTAGGAGGTGATGATTTGATGGTGCATGGCTTTGTGGATTTTGATATGGCTGGAGATGTAGGTGATTGTAAGAGTGCTTCATGCTTTCATTTCATTTTGGGTTTAGGTATATATCTTGGTTTAGTGGGAAGTAGGCTGTAGTGGCCCTCAGTTTCACAAAAACAAAGTATATGGAAGCTAGTTCTATTAGTTGGATGGCTATCTGGCCTCACAAGTTGATAGCAGAGTTGACCTCTGATGTTGGAGCTTATAGTGATTTACTGTGATAATCAGAGTTGCATTAAGCTCTTTGAGAATCCATTGTTTTATGATCATTCCAAGCACATTGATATTGGGTACCATTTCGTCAGAAATAAAGTTGAGAAGTGGACAATAGTCTTGGAGTATGTTCCTTCACATTCATAGGTTGTTGATATTTTGGTGAAGTCCCTGGCTAAGGGGAAGTTTGAGATGTTGAGGAAAACAATGGGCTTGGTAGAGAACACCACCATTGCTAGGAGGGAGTGTTAGAATCTACCTTGGTTTCTTTGCAGTTATTCTCGTTTTAGAAACATGCTTCAACATACCTATAGCACCCTGTAGAAACAACATACCTGTAGTAGTTTGTAGCAGTTGGTGAAGGGTCAACAGTGTTTAAGGATCCAACAGCAAAGGGACATGCATGCATCCGCTAGCCATAGATAGACGTGCTATTTCCCTCTTCAGTTCATTTGAGTTGAGTGCTAATATTAGATTTTCACTTCAGTTGTAAAATTCGAGAGCAGGTCTGATGTGGCTTCCAATTTTAGATGAGTGTATTATTCTAGGACTAAGGTGCTTCATTAGAGAAAACTTCTGCATGTAGCCTGGGTGCACTTCCGTATAATAGAATTAGGGCTTAATTCATTTAATTAGGGTGCATGAGTAGAGCAGAAGAGCTGCCCCTGTTGTTATTCATTCAGTTACCAAAGAATGTGTGTCCTGTTTTTCATTTCCTGAGTTAATAAAGAAAACAGAGATAATTTTCTGCGTGCTGTTATTTCTTGTTGGTTACTGTTTGTACTTTTCAGTTAGCATATGTTTTTTAAAATCAACCCCACAGATTTAGTTTTGAGAGTTCCCTAAGTTTTCAGCTCTCTAGGGGTTGATAGTTTGCAGATCTGTTTACCATGTACTGAAATTTAACATTCCTTAGCATTCTTTATCAGCATAATGAGTGAATAGCGAGGCATAGCGATTAATGATTACAGTGGTCTGACATTCGAATTGCTTTCTTTTTCAAGTTTTGGTATTTTAGAAGCAATGGCTGTAATTTTATTTATTTCCCCAAGATATATTCCTAGTTTTCAATCAACATCGCTGAAAACCCTAAGAACTGTTATAACGTATTTGTGATATGTTTAATGCAAATATTTTCAGATGCCTTCTTCATCAGTTGACATTTTTGGTAATTAATCTCTATTACTCAAGGTTTGAAACCCTATTATGCAACTTGAAAAGGGATTTCCATTATCATTTGTTTTTTGGATTTTTACTACGTTAGGAATTTCATCTCTGTGGTTTTTCCAAACTAACAAAATATCCTTTGAAAATAATTAATGTTTGGTTGTTCTTCATTTGTTAAGATATGAGTTCATTTTTTTGAAACCAATATAAGGATTGAGAACTAGTCTGCTCAAACAAACTGCAGGGAGTTGGAGAGATTAAACAATCTTCTAAAATGTCTCTTGAGGTACAAAAGAAAGAGTTTTGTTTGCCATTGTTTGGAATCCACTTTCTAATCATACTATAACTTCTTGTTATCTTTCCAAGCAGGCTCCTTTCTACGACTTGGCTTTTGGTATTGCTATCAAGAACGAAAATTCTTCTATAATGATCAGTTTGAATAAACCGACTTACATTCCCTAGTTGTTCATCACGCCGTATTGTTAATGTCTTGAATCTTTTTACCTTTTACATATACTAGTTGCTATATTGTGACCACCCATGTTATTGTTGGAGCAAGCAATGAGCTCCAATGTTGAATTAATGTATTTTTCTGCTATAAAGTTACGTTAGATTAGTGTCATGACATTATATCAAATGTAGTAAACGTTGTTATTTCGTGACCGAAATATGTAGTGTCACTAGTGTGTTTTAAACATTATTCACTGTAATAGTCAATGTATGGTAATGAATCTCCTGAGAGACGTAAGTTAGGAAACCACGTAAGTAGACCATAAAATGACATGGACTAAATGAACATTTAAGTCACTTTATTAAGTGTAGCTAAATATATGTTAGGGCCGTTTTCATAATTGAAAGTCCTATTTAATACATGGCGTTATTTTTATTAAATAATAAGAATTTATTTTTATTATATTAAATTTGTTGTCACATTTGAGTAATATTGAATGCGAGAAGTTAGACATATTTTACAATTTGGGTGAAAGAGGTGTTATGTTTTCAAGTAATTAGTTAATGTTAAGAAATAGAAAAAGCTGAAATTTGAATTTTAAAAATGATTAATTTTCACAATGTAATAATAAGACGCACTATCAAATTTAGGTGGAAGACATCTATCATTTACAGAAGTGAGTAACGCTAATAAATGAATTAAAAAATTAAACTCTAAATTGTAAAAGAAAAATCCAATGAGCCGAAATTCACCTAAACCCTGAATATTTTTAAAAAGCAGATAAATCTGCACTTAATTTTTTTTGTAATTTTTTTTTGATTGCTCTAATTGTTAAATAAATTAAGAAAAAAGGTACATTTATGTTAATGTGTAATATTCTGCTCTACATGCCCTTACGGAGAAAGTAGCCCTTTTATTGTCACAATGCAAATCTGAATTGGTTAATTGTGTTATCTTGTTACTCCAGTTAACATGCATCGTTCTCACATGTCTCCTAGATGATCTTTCTATGTTGTATGCAATTATGAGTGTTTTAATTGTCTTTCTACTTAGAATAACATAAATTTCCTTTCTCTACATATCAGCTGTTTATGCTTGTAAATGGTTTTATGGAATACATTTTCATGGTTTTTAAAAAAAATTTAATTTCTTTTGCCAAAGTGGCAGTTCAAAGATGTTCCGAGTAGCATACCAGGGCTATTTTCCCACAAAAGCACCGTTGTATTAAGATGGCCAAATATGCTTGATATTTGTTTGTTTTATTTTGTTTCTTTCAACTATTAATTTTGTCTCATTGATGTTTCAGCTTAAAAAGTTTCGATCTGCATATGAAGCCCATGTTCCCATGAAATACAAGCATTATTACAGGAAGATGAGGAAGTATGCTTTCTGCTTATAAATTCTATTCATTGATGTTTTTGACGCTTTAACAATCCCTATTTGATATTATGGTGTACTTCTCATTTATATTTGTTCTTGTTAATCTTTCTTTGAATTGTTGTAAAGCAACAAGCAGTAGTAATCTGTGTTAATCCAATTATGTTCAGGGCTGGAGAATGGGGAGATCATGTTACTCTCCAGGCTGCTGCTGATCGGGTATGATATTGATTGCATTATTCGACCCATAAGTCATAAGATCATAAGCAATGTTTACTCTATATTGGACATCTATTTTGAAAAGGCAATTACTAATTATTTAATCACAATATTGCAAATTACCGTGATCGATAACTTTGCTTCCTTATTTGCATGAATCTATGCCCAATATTCTATCTTATTAAACTATCGTAAGGCAATAATTTAGTCCAGCTTACGAGCTAAAATATTTCACAACCTGGATATTTTTTAAGGATTTCTTGGAAATACTAAGGGAACACTTTGAAACTGCATGGCCACTTCGGAAACTACATAACTGTCTTGAGCGAACACAAACTCCAAAATTTGTTTTTGAAAGATTTCTTTGGAAGAGAGCATGGAATTTTATTATTACGGTCATCTCTTTGTGGTTGTAATTTTTCTTCAGAAACATTTTTCCTGATCTATTATCTGTGCCATTTTGTGACCAGGCTTGACTGGAAGTCCTGACTTCTGATTGCTACAAACCACATTTGGAAGGAAATTTTCCATTTGTGTTTGGTTGATATTGCTTCTCAATATCTTTACAACTTCAAGATTTATTGGGGAATTGTGGTGCACTACAGCGGAGAAAATATTTAAACGATCAGCGGACCACAATGGGAAAGTAATATCTAATTGACATCAGTCGATGATTGTCACAATTGATACTTATCTTTAGGATAACCTTGACCTATTCATTAATATGAACGACCTTTCATCGATCAATAACACTGACTAACTTATTATATATAGTTATTACATATATTCCTTATTAATGTTATATTAGGTTCATCATAGAAGTTTTGATGGTATTGATGGGAGTCTTCTATTACAAGTAAGAAATTTCATTTAGTTCCAAGTGAAGAGGTGACTAAAACAAATAACTATATGGGGATTGTTACCCACCAAAAGTGGGTAACCCCATAGGAGAACTTTTTTCCTATCTTGGACAGCCAGCCAACCAGCAGCCCTACATATTGGCTCAGTTATGATGATATGCTACATTCCTCTGCCATTTGAATGGGTCATACATCTCCCACCATCCAACATTGCTCTTGAATGATGGTGGGCTACCACTTAGTAGGTACTTTAACGATCTTGCAATCAAGTGCTTTTACTTAATGTTTTGGGCATTCTAACATAGATAAGGGGGTGATTAGGATGATTGACTGATCTTGACTGTAAACTTGTTCTCTCACCTTATTAGAGGGGTTAGTCTTTAGCCCTAGTTAAGTGGGCCTTTGCTAAGGCCTTAAGGTTATAGGAGGGGCACTACTTGGGAAACTTGGATTGAAGTAGCGCGTCCATAGCCATTCCATACTTACCACTCTTCACCTTTCCCTTGATATCACATCTATCCATCCTTCGGGTTAAGTGTCATTGATTCATTGGGATTTGGCACCCATACATCTGCATCTTTGAGTTAGGGCTGGAAAACTTGTGTGTGGAGGTTGATGCAGCTACAAGACAGATAAAAACATAAGATGGTCACAACAAAAAGAAAGAAAAGTTAAAATGCAAAAGATGGATGGGATATAATTATCACGTGGACAAAAGCCTAGCATGAGCTCTACCCCCGTCATTAGCTATCACTTGGTTCCAGAGCACTAGATGCTCTATCTCATCATAAGGAACCCTTGCATGTACCAACCCTGTTGAGCGAGAAACTGACTCATTTTATTGGGTTAAATAAATGCTATATCATAAAAAGCAAGCTTGGACACCTAGGCTACGCTCCATATCAAAGCATTATAAAAAATAAGTACAAGCCACACCAAAGGGTGGGAAAAACATGTCGATAAAAGGTGTAACTCATGCCTCCACGATTGCTCCCTGCATACATCTATGCATTTAGGATGTGGACCTCCACTAGCTAGTCCCATGGCCATGACACTTACCCATGAAGTCTTTCCCTCGGTTGTCATTACTGTCACCAATACCTAAGAATTGAAGGGTTTACCTTGAAAATGTCACCTCCCCTTAGGGTTTGGAAGCACCTATAGGGTTGATTACCTAGCCACCTCTAGTAAGGTAGGGAACACTTTTACAGGGCTTGTTCTTGTTAGAATCTAGATATTTGAAGGTGATCCTTGGTTGAAGTCTTACTGTGCTCATAGCAATTAAGAATGGTCCACTATGATGCATCTATGGTCATTGTCTCTGATGAGTGGTTGCTTTCAGTTGAGTTTGAGATGGTTTTTCCATGTGGTTTTTCATAGCGTAATAGAGGCCTAGAGGGCACACTCCACAACAAAGCGTTGGGAAATTTGATGATTTTAGTAGATGATTGACACCTTTGAGCACCCCCATATGTTGAAATGCTAAGCTCACTTTGGTCAGTGTTGTAGATTCTTGATGATGTACACAATGGGCCCGTCATGCCCCCAGGTTGGCATTGACACTGTTTGATGGACATCCCTTTATCTAGAATCCAAATGATGATGATCATCCCTAGGATGATTACGGAGGGCTTGTACCACCTCATGAGGCCCCAACGCTGGAGAGAGATTGCACCACGTTGCCTTGATGGCCCCAATGGAGTTGATGCAGGGTACTTAGAGCTAGCTTTTGAGTCTTCGAATAATGTGCAAAAATATTATGACAACACAATATCTAAGAATGGCCAAGAAGAAAAAAAAAATAGAAAAACCAATTCACAAGACAAGTTGCTTGCGCGAAATGAAGTTTATTATTGCATAATGATTTCACATTTTCACAACACTCAAATGGGTAGGAGGGACTAGCCATACATAATATTGCTTGCTTCTAACAGTGAGTTGAAACCTTCTCCCATAAATAATGAGAAGACTTGGCATCCACAACTTGGAGACTAAGTTGTTACAATGAGAAATAAAATTTTACATGAGAAATCTCCTACAAAAGGGGGTAAATTACTAAATTTGATACAATAGGCCAAATGGCTAGCTTTAGGAGACTCCACCTTGCTTGGTTTGTATTGATTTGAGGTTTGCTTGACATAATTTGGCTTGAGTTGCTTGAAGGGAACCCTCCAACAATGACATTAGGTCCAATGCCCCCTTGATTTGTTCTTAAAACCCTTACTGTCTTTCTTGAGGTGATCCATGACTTGCTTCGTTGAGGTCAACATTTTCCAATTTGAGCTCATGGGTTTGGTTGGAAAAAATTGTAGATGTCTTTTGACATATCACATGCCTCATTTGACTTAGGATTGACCCCAATATCCAAAAGAGTCCACTCATGCCACAAAAAAAGGCCGGACCCCTTTGATTGAGGATATCATTCTAATGCCTTGATATTTTGACAAAATTTCCACATGGCATGAAAGTAAAAATTATGTTGAACAATTTGAGCCTTTGTTGACTTTTGACCCTTGGGATATTGTGCATTGGGATATGTAAAATGCTTAGGAAAACATGAAATGCTGGAAAATGTGAGATTGCCATGTTGAGAACTGTGGCATGAATGATTTATCAAGGCCAAAGAATGGATATAGACTCAATAAATATTATCATGTGGAAATGACAGGTGCATTGAAGACATGGACTGGACTGGCCCTACAAATAACAATCACCTCTACAAAACTAATGGCTTCTCTAAACCATGTATCCAAGTAGGTTTAACCTAAGCCCTCCAGTGCAATATTAGATGAAAGGACCTAAGAGTGGAGTTTAAGAGGACTGGGCATGGCCTACCATAATAGGCCTAGGATACCATATTACAGAGCCTCCACATGGCTTGCAAGGCAATGACATGCATTCTTTGGGGTTACAATGGTGCTACCAAAAATGAAAGATTTGCATATATGTATCTTTGCTGAAATAGTGGTAAACATGTCCTTATTTGGCATTGTTCTTCCTAGTAGTATTATTTTTTTTTAATACAAAGGCAAAATGTATAATGGTGTGGTCATTTTGTTCCACATTTAGGTAACTTTTGTTAAAATATGCAACTAGGGCCAAATTCCACTTTGGACAACTCATTTGAAGAAGATAATTATTGGATTGAATTTCTCTTTTCGAGAGGACCAAAATTGACCTAAAGATTACCAAATTTGGATAAGCAGAAACATGTTTTTGAAGTCAAGCCCACACATGTGCAATTTGTCAAGTTCGACCTGGGGTCAAGTTGGACAAATTGACCCTCCTCCATCACATATAAATAGAAGTGATCTCCAACCTGATTTGGCACATTCACATCACATCATTTCTTCCCTCTCCTACATTGATTGGTTCATACAGATTGCAGGGCAGCCTTTCTTCTTCACACGCGCGAAATTTTTGGAGGAACCTTTGATTGTTTGGGTTGACTTTTTGCAGTAGAATAGTTTGACCTTGTTTGACTGAGTTTCCCTCATTGGTTTGACTTCATTTGACCACCAAAAGTTCGATCTTGGAGGGCCGAGTTGTTGGGCACAAAAATTGAGGAAATCTGGGTTGTTTGACGAGCGTTGACCGTAGAGTTGCATAAATATTTTGACCGCAAGGTGACATCATTATTTGACTGGGTTTGACTGTTGATTTTTTGACTGTTTTTGTTACTCTTTGACCAAAAGAGAAGGCCGAGTTTGACTAAGGTTGACCGAGCTCAAGAGGGGATGTTTGAGTGTTGACTATTGACTGGTTAGGGTTGTCTTGACTACTTTTGACTGAGAGCAGAATTGCAGATTTGACTGGGCTATAGGTTTGATATTTGGATAATGGTATTGGATCATCAAATTGGCAAGTCAATTATGATTCTGACTTTGTATTATTGTACTCTCTCTCTCTCTGTTGAAGATTTGATATTTATAATAAGAAGAATTGATCAAGGGTTTTCTTCCCCATCTTGGGGTTTTTCCCTGGCTTGAGCCAATGCTTGTGTCCTCTTGTCTTGGCTTGTCTTCTGCATTTTATTGTTCATGTTCTATCTATAGTTACCGTCAATGTGAATTAATGGTTAATGTGATTGCTATTTCAAATTAAGTGGAAATGATCATTGGGCTAATAAAAGGACATTGAAGTAATTGTTGGAAGCATAGAACATACCCTTGTTATCTAAATTTAACATGGTACCAGAGCTCAGGTGAGGACGAGCCCAAGAAAGAGAGAAAAAATCACTAAGATATCCGTTGGACAAAGGTTATTGGACAAGTCTCCATGGCCTCTACATCTTACTTCATGACTAAGGACAAGCTCAATGGCAAATCTGACTGTCATGCATGGAAAATGACTTTGGACCTGACTTTGGCAGAGCATGAAGTATTGGACTATGTGCAAGGAAAAGTGGTGGAGCCTCCTTCAAATGCACCTGCTGTTGCTAGAGTGAAGTATAGAAACGGTGAGGTCAAAGCAAAGAAAATTTTGATTGACTCCATTCAAAGGCATTTGGTTGCCTATATTGTTCTGATTTGGGAACTTCTAAGGAAATGTATGATAAGTTGGTTGGGATGCTCAAAGCAATGTTGCGAACATCTTGATAACATCCCGATTTTATCTCGAAATCATGTTTTTTTGGCCTAGCTAATGTTTGTTGATTTTTACCAATATTTTGATGGTATCTTGATTTTACTGATGTTTGCCAATTTTTACCGATATTTTCCCAATTTTTACAATTTTTTGGTTTTCGGACCCTTGCCGATTTTATCTTGATGCTGATGTTCGCAACATTGGTTCAAAGTGAACAATGCAAGTCAAATTCTCTTTCTCAAAAACAAGTTGAAGGATATCAAGATGGATAAAGGGGAGTCTATCCAATCGTACTTCATGAGAATAACTCAAGGATGGCCTACTATCTATTGTAGAAGTTATTGCTAATAGGGAACTCACTCTCATTGCTCTTGGAGGCAACTCACTCTCATTGCTCTTGGAGGTCTTTCAAGACCATGGGATATATTTACCACCACCATTCTCAACAATGACAAGATACCTGGTTTTGATGAGTTATTGGCTAGATGCACTCAAGAGGAAACAAGGATGATGGAGAGAGATAAATCCAACAATGGAAATGAACCTATTGCTTTCTCTGCACATGCTAAGAGGAAGAATGATGCTAGTCCAAGGAGACAGGGTCAAGGATCTAAGAAAGGATTCAAAGGAAGAGGCAAAGGAAGATGCTACAATTGCAACAGGTTCAACCACTATGCTAGAGAGTGTCCTCACAAGAAAAATCCTCCAAGGGATGACAATAACAACAACAACAATTTCAAAGGCAATGGCAATCAAAGGAACAATAGGTATAACAACAAAGGAAAGAGGAATGCTCCCGCTGCTCGAGAAGGAAATAGTCGACCTCCCAAGAGGACAAGAAATGCCAGGTATGATGAAAGTAATGTTGTAGAAAAACAAGATGAGTTCTATCTTATTTTTGCTCTATCTACTACCTCCCCTTCGGATACTTTGGATCATTGGTTAATTGATAGTGGAGCCTCAAGGCATTTCACTGTATACAAAGAGGCCCTCTCAAATTTAGTTGAGAAAAAAACTAATCTAAAGATTATACTTGGAGATAATGCCACCTACCCCGTGAAATGAATAAGAACTGTCACTTCTCACTTGAATTGTGGTCAAACCATACATTTACAGGTTGTATTGTATGTGCCCGATTTGAAGAAGAACCTGGTGTCTATTTCTGTGATGGAAGACAAAGGCTTCAAGGTAGCTTTCATTTATGGAAAGGTACGTATATGGCATAGAAACCCTAAAGATGCTTTTACTCTTGGATTTAGGGTTGATGGTCTCTATCAAGTTGGTGGAAGTCCTTTGGGAGCTTTGGCAAGTGATACTTCTCTTCAATGTGAGCTATGGCACCAAAGGTTTGCCCACTTACATTACAAAGCCTTACCTAGGGTAAGGAAGATGGTCACAGGGATGCCCGAGTTTAATATGAACCATGAAGAAATCTATCAGTGATGTGCAATTGGGAAACATACAAAGGGACCATTCCCTTCTAGTGAAAGCAAGACAACTGATATTCTTCAATTGGTCCATTCTGACTTGTTTGGTATCTTGTCCATAACTTCATTAGGAGGATACTCATATTATGCAATTTTTGTGGATGACTTCTCATGCAAAACATGGATTTATTTCTTGAAGAAGAAGGATGAAGTGTTCAAATGGTTCCGTTCTTTCAAGGCATTGGTGGAGAATCAAATAGGGAAGAAGATCAAGACGTTGAGGATTGACAATGGAACTGAATATGAATCCAATGAATTCAATGACTTTTGCAGAGAGGCTGGCATTAAGAGGGAGACAACTGTTCCATACACTCCAAAGCATAATGGTGTTGCTGAAATAAAGAATCGAACGATTATGGAAGCCACCCGTGCCATGATCTATGATCAAGGTCTACTGAACTTCTTGTGGGGAGAAGTTGCCAACACTGTTATATATGTTCAAAATAGAAGCCCTCATCAAGATTTGGATTTCAAGACACTCGAAGAAGTTTTCTTTGGTAAGAAACCTGATGTTTCTCATTTTAGAATCTTTGGCTGTCCTGTGTATTTTCATGTGCCTAAAGAGAAAAGGAATAAGTTGGAAGCTTCCAGGAAGAAAGATATATTCGTTGGATACAGTGAAAATTCAAAGGCATATAGAATTTATGTACTTGGACAAGGAGATGTGGAAGTAAGCAAAGATGTTACCTTTGATGAAGACACTACCCTTCGGAAAGCCAGAGATCTACCCATCTTAAGGAAGGATGATGATGATGCTGCCGAAAAACAAGAAGAACCTCTGACGGATGAGCTTATGCCCAATGTTGATGGCCTGATGGATCCTCTTGATCCACCTCCTGGTGATTCCTCTACCTCAAGGAAAAGACCACTATGGCTCAAGGATACACTTCAAGATGCTGAAAAGCATACTGCTCCAAGAGGGACGTTTTGCGGAAGTAGGAAGCCAAATAGGTAACAAGGGTACTTGGCTGCCATGAGTACTATTATTCAAGCTGAACCTTGCACGTTTGAAGAAGTTGTAAAACGCTAGGTATGGAAAGATGCTATGAATGAGGAATATGAATCAATCATGAAAAATGATGTTTGGAAGGACAAGTCTGTGGTTATTTCTAAATGGATCTACAAGATAAAACATGGAGTTGATTGAAGTGCTGAAAAGTATAAGGCCAGGTTTTTAGCTCGTGGATTTTGTCAAAAGGAAGGAGTGGACTATGATGAAATATTTGCTCTAGTTGCTCGATATACCACTATCCGAACTAAAATTTTGCTCTCGTTGCAAATCAAGGATGGAGCCTACATCAGATGGACGTCAAGGCTACCTTCTTGCATGGCCTACTTAAGGAGGAAGTTTATTTGGAACAATCGTAACGGTTTGAAGTACAAGATCGAAGGTCTCATGCATGTAGATTGAAGAAATCCCTTTATGGGTTAAAGCAAGCCCCTAGGGCTTGGTATGAGAGGATTGATAACTATCTTATGAAGCTGGGATTTACAAGGAGCTATGCTGATCCAAACCTATACTTCAAGGTTTCACTAGACATGCCACTTTTTGGTCATTTATGTTGATGATATCTTTCTGACTGGTGCAAACCCTCTCATTTATCAATGCAAGAGGGAGTTGACTTTCGAATTTGAGATGAAGGACCTAGGACTGATGCATTACTTCCTAGGCTTGGAGGTCTGGCAAAAGGTAGGCGAGATTTTCCTTTCTCAAGGAAAATACATTGTGAAGTTGCTCAAAAGATGTGGGATGGTGGAATGCAAGTTTGTGTCTACTCCGATGGAACTCAACTTCAAGAAGCTATGTGGAAGTGTTGTTGGTCCCGAATTGGAAAATCCTTCTAAATACAAACAACTTGTGGGGGCCCTAATGTTCTTGGTAAACTCCTGACCGAACATATGCTTTGCTGTAAATACTTTGAGTCAATTTATGGTTGAGCCTCATCACATACATTGGGTTGCTGCAAAGAATCTCTTAAGATATCTCCGTGGCACTATCAACTATGGACTGAGATACACTGCTGGGAATTTGAGGCTACATGGATATTTTGATGCTGACTGGGTTGGCAGTGTGGTGGATAGAAAGAGCATGTCAAGATGTTGCTTCTCTTTGGGATCTGCTTCAATTTCTTGGATGAGCAGGAAGCAGAAATCGATTGCTCTAAGCACCATCGAGGTCGAATATATTGCAACTAGTATGGCCCGTTGTGAAGCTATTTGGTTGATGAAGCTCTTCAGTGAGCTATTTGAGCATGTGATGGATACCACCGTTATCTATTGCGGCAACCAAAGTGGGATTCACCTTTCATAGAATCCCGTGTTCCACGACCGCTCCAAGTATGTTGATATTAGGTACCACTTTATTCGGGGTATGGTATAACGGAGAGCAATAAGGCTCCAACACATAAGGACTAATGAGCAGATTGCTGACATCCTCACGAAGCCCTTGGGAAGGTCAAGTTCTTAGCCTTCCCATAGAGACTTGGAGTCATGGAAGGGCCCTCCCATGAGGGCCCCGCTTGAGTTGGACATTGAGATCTAGGAGCTTTTGCGGGGCCTGGGGTACTTCTTGGAGCTATGTGCAACCATAGGGTGAGTGTTTCATCTTCCCCTATAGGTACGTTGTGTATAGGGTGAGTGGTTCACCTTCCCCTTTGATACCGCATGATGATATATGTGAGCATAGGGTGAGTGGTTCACCTTCCCCTTTGATATCGCATGATGATATATGTGACCATAGGGTGAGTGGTTCACCTTCCCCTATAGATGATGATATATGCTTAGGATGAGTGGTTCATCTTCTCCTTTGGCATATGAGTAGGATGAGTGATTCACCTTCTCTTGGGCACACCGCAACATACGTCCTACCCTTGTAGTGTGGGACTCTTGGGAAGTACCTCGCATTTGGCTAATGAGTTGGGAAAAGTGGTTAGGGACCATAGCACTATAGATGGATGCATCTTATACTGTCGTACTCCCTATGTCTAGGATGCATGGTGTTCAACAACTTGATCGCTCAGGATCAAGTTTGATTGGGGCTTACCCCTGGTTATGTGGACTGACTTTTGTCAGTGGAGAGTGGTAAGGTCTTGTGACTCACTCTTGATCAATCTCTCTCATTATGTATATCAATCTTCAATAGAGATGAGACAAGACACAGAGATAGTACATCACGATCTGGATGGCATGATGATGGATGGATATTGGCAGGTGGAATTCTCCCTAGTTGAGAGAGAGTGTTAAAATGTGCAACTAGGGCCAAATTCCACTTTGGACAGCTCATTTGAAGAAGATAATTATTGGATTGAATTCCTCTTTTTGAGAGGACCAAAATTGAACTAAAGATCACTAAATTTGGACAAGGAGAAATATGTTTTTGAAGTCAAGCCCACACATGTGCAATCTGTCAAGGTCGGCTTGGGGTCAAGTTGGACAAATTGATCCTCGTCCATCGCATATAAATAGAAGTGACCTCCAACCTCATTTGGCACATTCACATCATTTCTTCTCTCCTACATTGATTGGTTTGTACAAATTGTAGGGCAACCTTTCTTCTTCACACATGTGAGATTTTTGGAGGAACCTTTGACTATTTGGGTTGACTTTTTGCAGCAGAACAATTTGACCTTGTTTGATCGAGTTTCCCTCATTGGTCGACTTCATTTGACAACCAAAAATTCAATCTTGGAGGGCAAAGTTTTTGGGCATCGAAACCAAGGAAATATGGGTTGTTTGACCAATGTTGACCACAGAGTTGCAAGATTGTTTTGACCACAAGGTGATATCATCATTTGACTCAGTTTGACCGCTGATTTGTTGACTGTTTTTGCTACTATTTGACCAACAAAGAAGCCGAGTTTGACTGAGGTTGACCGAGCTCAACCTGAGAAAGTTCCTTTTGAATAGGTTTAGGAGTGAGTTCTATGAATCATGCTATATAAATTTCGGCTTTTACTTCCGCATGAGTGCACCCACGTTCTTGGTAATATGTCGGTCCTTAATGAACTCGAGCCCTCTGACGTGGCATACTAATAAAACTGTATGAGATAGAAACCTAGATGAGGGTAGGGGATCCCTTTGACTCGAGATAAGACAGAGAGAGAAGGAGAGACTCGTGTGGAGAGCAGTCCTAGGGACAAATTTTTCCACCACTCGTAGCCTATAAGTTGTCGTTAAAACCCAGAAATGAGCAACCTCAAAGTGTGGAAGGGATGCACCATCCAAAGAAGATATAGTCCTTGTCTTTTGCTTATGACACTTGCTGCCAGTAAACCAAGAATGATTAAGAAATTAAGAGAAAGCATAACGAGAATATAAATGAACCTTCACTGATTGCTCCCAAGACTGTTTGCTTGCAGAGGAATGGTCTCAACAGGATGAACTAGCTAGATTAACGCTCAACTAGATAGAATTATTTCCCAACACAACTCAACTCGAAAATGAACCAATAGAAACATCTACTGTAATTAGAGGCTAGGGGGGTGAAGAAAACAATGACCAACTGCTTGTTATTTTTGCATGCCTTCCCCAAGCTCGAATCTAAACAGATGGAGGACCAAACTAACAACCTGTCGATCTGTATTAAGAGAAAAACCATGCCACATATGGATAAAACAAATAGAATGTACCCGCCTCTAGAAAACACTTGATTCTTTGACCCCATGCCAAAGTTATAGAAGCGTGAGATGGAGTATGGAGCCGCGGAGGTAATAATGCCAACGAAACCAATTAACTAGCTTGCTGCTGAATGATAATCATTGAATGCTCTTCTAATGAGCCCCTGCGACGAGACAAGTTCTCTGGGTGGGCAAATTTCCTTGGGGGATGCATAATCCTCTTTGCCTGTACCAGGGTCCATCAAATAATAGATGTAGTGGGGGATGGATTTGCTGTATAAGTCAGAGGATGGTGGGATGTGAAGTTTCCTCGTGCCTCTTGCATATATTTGTAAGACCATTATGGGGTCGTGTTGCCACGTCCCCTGGCATGTGGCCTGGTGGGACGATGATAGCCCATCCTCTCTCGATCCAAGCACCCCACCCAAGGAGTTCAAATCCTATTGAGTAATGGTCCAACATTATTGCTTAAGGGAAGAGTCTTTGAAGGATTGCTAGGAGGAGGAGATTAGAGAAGCTGGCTTGACACATCCTTGATTAGCCAACTTATTTGAGATTTTATTTCCAGTTCTTTTGATGTGAGTGGGGATGATCACAAGAATGGAGGGAAGGAGCGATGCAACTCGAATGAGTATACCTTCAAGTCTCCAACCACGAGAGATTTTGCTAACTGGGGTGCCACGTGGGATCTTGTCAATCATGTTTATAACAAGTTGCGAGTCTCCCTCCACTAGAAGTTTAGAGTAACTTTAAGTCTAGGTGATCATCAAGCCTTCTTCTAGGGCTTTCAATTGTGTTGCATTGTTATTGTTAAATCCCATTATAGAAGTTTCAAAGTTTACTTAGTTTAGAAACCCTTCATGCACTTTTTCTGATTTATTCCTACCTACATGTTATTTTTCTTTAACAAGTTATTTGCAAAGTAAATACTGAAAATAAACACCAGTGCATGCTCAATATATTACAAATCAGCAACTAAAAGAAACAAGAACAAACACACCACATGACACCATTATTTTTGGACCAATGTCCCATTAAAGACCCAATGCAGGAAAACCGATGCAGCTATCTGAGGGTTTTCTTATTAAGCAATATATCAGAGTACAATTTGGGTGCCGAAACTGGCCTACCCAATAGAGAATTTCCTTAGCAGCTATACCTCACAGTTTGAGAGAAATCTCCTGGTTGAAACCCTGGAAAATCCTTCCGGCAGCTCCTCAACACAAAACTACTCTGCAACCCAAGCGTCTGCCCAATCTGGACTGCTTTAGCCCCTCTCTGTCTCACGCTGGCCCTGCTTCAGCCTTTCTTGGCCCGTGTCAGCCCTAGGAGGCCCTGCGTTAGCTTTCTGGGCCTTTGCATCAGACACTTGGCCTCTCTGGTGCTCTGCGCAACACTTGGCTGCCTCTGCGTGGCCCTGCGTGAGCCCTTGCTAGCTCTGTGTCCCTCTCCTTGGCTGCTGCACTGCTCTCCCGGCACAATCTCTGCCTTCTCTGCTTATCTGTACTCAATACCCCTCAACTGCTCTCCTGATCACTGATTCTATGTCTCTTAGCAAACCCCACTCTAGAGAATACAATGACTGATCACTCTGGTGTGCTCTCTAAGTGACCCTCGAGCCTCTTCTTATACTTTTCTTGTTAACATCTCAACGGCCGAGATTAAGTCCCTAATCAACGGCTAAGATTAGATCTGGCTTGATCCATGTCTTTTGGACCACTCTAACACAGATCCATATCAATACACATTAATATTTTATCTACCCTAAGTTTAGACTTAGGGACTCCATTAAAAATATTAATTATTTTAATATCTCCTGATCTGTTTAGAATTTGCCCAAACCCTTTCTGGGTATTGGAGGTCTCATGTGTCCCAACCTCTCCACCAAATTTCATGGCTAGAGAACATCCGATGCTACCGTAAATCAACACTCTCTCTTAGCGAGGACTGTGCTCTAGCAATACTCCTTACTGAGTATTACTCTGATCATCCGGCATTGGTACCTATGCTGATGCCAGGCCTTCCTGCCCAACATCCTCTGCACTGCTACCCATGGCTCTACCACTGCCACTGCTACATCTGTACGACAACTCCCTCTGCATCCATGCTGCTGTTGGTGCTTCCTGCTAGCACTGCATCTTCAGTGCACCTCCTCTCATCATGTTGCATTGTGCTACCCACTGCGGCACTGCAACTCAGTTACTAAGAAGTAAATATCTCCCAACTGACCTCCCTGTTGGGCTAAAAACACCCACTGATGTTGAAGCTCCCTCTGTCGCTGACAAGTGCTCCCTCTCTCTGACCTTTGCGCTGCTGCAACAACTCCTTGCATCTCGCACCGTTGCACACCTCGCTGTGCCTCCTTGCACTGGTGCAACACTCCTGTGCCTCTTGAACTACTGCAGCCTGCTAGCTCTGCGCTGTCTCGGGACTCCTGGACTGTAGCTCTCTTTGCCTATCCATTCGCATCCGTCTCTACCCACCCAGCCAGTCCTGCTACTCCTCGTCGGGGCTCTTGTAGCAAGGTCTAATCCAAGAGGTTGGGTGCCTCGAGGATCCTGCCCCTCATTGCTTGTAGTCCATCTGACTACAACTCGATGTCTCCCCACTTCCGCTCAAGTGGCGTGTGTGCACTCATGGCACAGTCATCGTCTGTCAAAACTTCCTTCTCTGCCCGTGCTGACGCTGCCTTAGTCTCGAAAGACTCTCCCTTACTCTTCTTCCTTGGGCACTAGGTCGCATAATGACCCAGCTCCCCACAGTGGAAGCACTTGATCTTGGAGAGATCTTTCTTCGTTCGCTTCTCTTGCTTTCCCTTAGAGGCTAGGGCCACATCCTCCTCCTCCTGCTTGACCTTGATCCCTTTGCTGCTGCTACCTGTCTTGGACTCCCGTTTGATCTCTTCTTGGCAAAAATCTGCCCATATCTCGTCCCAAGGTGGGAGAGTCCCTCTGCCTAGGATACTCTGGACAAACACTTCCCAATCTTCTGAGACAACATTCAGGGCTGTCCTCACCATAAGTTCCTGATCCGGTGTCGCTCCTATAGCAGTCAACTGGTCTTGGATCTCATTCAGTCCTCCGAGGAAGGTGTCAATCGATTGACCCTTCTTCATCTGATACGACCTCATCTGGTTCTCGAGCAACATTCTTCTCTGCACAGAAGTATGCTGGTACAGGTTCTTGAGAGCCTCCCACATCTCAACTGCCGTTTCCTTCTCGGCTATATGTGGTACCACATGATCCTTGACCCCGTTAAGGATAATGCACTTGGCCCTCGCCATCGCCTCTTCGTACTTGTCGTTATCATTGGGGTCTACTGGGATAGCTATAACCTTCAAGGCAAATTTCTTGACACGGTTCCTGTCAAGCACTGATAAGATATTGGCCCTCCAGACTGCGAAGTTCGATGCTCTGTCCAGTCTATCCTGGACTCTTACCCCGTGTAGTGCCATGATGCTCCTCTACTTCCCTCCTAGAATTTCTCCGTTCGACTCCTCTAAGTCTCTACTTTCCGTTTGGAAGTTCTCTTCTGGACTCCCTCTGAGCCCTGATTTCCCTCCTGGAAATCCTTCTGTCGCTTGTCGAGATGCCCCCTACTTTGATCGACTTATGCAACTGCACTTCTGATCTCGGTTCTTCGGCTAGAAACCCTCGGTAACAACTCCTCTGGCCCTGCTCTATCAGGTGTTCTGACTCTAGTACCTCACTAGCTTCACTCTGTAATTTTCCTGCAACCTTCTAGACCCCAGCAACTGCCTCTCTGTGAACTGCATCAGCCCCTCTGCCTCATGCTGGCTCTGCGTCACCACGGATGGGTCTGCGTCAGCCCTCTAGCCCTCTGCGTTAGCAACGTTGGCCTCTCTGAGGCTCTGCGTAGTTCTCAACTTTTTCTGCGTGGCTCTTACTGGTTTTGCGCCACACTTCCTTGGCTTCTGCGTTGCCAGAAACAACTTTTGTCACCTCGGGACAACTGTTTTCTGCTACTATTACTCTGCTCTGCTGATGTCTTTTAGTCCTCCTATGATCTGCAATCACCCTCTGATACCATGTTGAAGTTTCTAAATTTACTTAGTTAAGAAACCCTTCATGCACTTTTTCTGATTTATTCCTACCTACTTGTTATTTTTCTTTAACAAGTTATTTACAAAGTAAATACTGAAAATAAACACCAGTGCATGCTCAACATATTACAGATCCACAACTAAAAAAAACAAGAACAAACACACCACTTGACACCATTATTTTTGGACCAATGTCCCCAGAAAAACCTAATGCGGGAAAACCGATGCAACTATCTGAGGGTTTTCTTATTAAGCAATATTAGAGTACAAAATGGGTGCCGAAACTGGCCTACCCAACAGAGAATTTCCTTTGCAGCTATACCTCATAGTTTGAGAGAAATCTCCTAGCTAAAACCCTGGAAAATCCTTTCGGCAGCTCCTCAGCACAAAACTGTGTTGCAACCCCAGCGTCTGCCCAATCTGGATTGCGTTAGCCCCTCTCTGTCTCATGCTGGCCATGCGTCAACCCCAGGAGGCCCTGCGTCAGACACGCTGGCCTCTCTAGTTCTCTGCGCTGCACTTGGCTACCTCTGCGTGGCCCTACGTGAGCCCTTGTTGGCTCTGCGTCCCTCTCCTTGGCTACTGCGCTGCTCCCCCTGCACAATCTCTACCTTCTTTGTTTCTCTGTACTCAATGCCCCTCAGCTGCTCACCTGATCACTGATTCTATCTCTCTTAACAAACCCCACTCTAGAGAATAGAATGAGTAATCACTCTGGTGTCCTCTACAAGTGACCCTCAAGCCTCCTCTTATACTTTTCTTGTTGACATCTCAACGACCGAGATTAAGTCCCTAATCAATGGCTAAGATTAGATTTGGCTTGATCCATGTCTTTTGGACCACTCTTAACACAGATTCATATTAATACACATTAATATTTTATTTTTGCTAAGTTTAGACTTAGGGACTCCATTAAAAATATTAATTATTTTAATATCTCCTGATCTGTTTAGAATCTACCCAAACCCTTTCTGGGTATTGGAGATTTCATGTGCTCCAACCTCTCCATTAAATTTCGTGGCTGGAGAACATCCAATGCTACCCCAAATCAACACCCATGAAACTCGAATAAATGTAGATAGGGATCTCAAGTGAATACCCTTATAGCCTACCACGTTGGGGTTTCCTTTTGAAGCTCCGTTGAAATTGATATTTAAAAAATTAGGTAGAGGAGAGATCCAAGAGGAGGGCACAAAAGATGCAGTTACCAACCTCATGTATATTCTCTGGAATTTGAAATAACTAAGGAAGCATACTTGAAGCAGTCCAAGTCATCAAGCAAATGTTGGCACTGTACCATCACTAGAGACATTGTTACACTTGTAGCTATTAGTTTTGTGTGAAGACCTGTGAAACTGTAAAAACAGTGATCCAAGGTCTATAAGCTGTTGTAAAATGTAACTAGGTTCGGTCTTCATAATGACATGTAACCGTGACTTTTGTAAATGATGTAAATAAAGAAAATAAAATTATTATTGTAAGGCTTGCTTCATGGGTTTCATGAGCAAGGGATTTTATTTTAGATGGCTCCCATTGTGAGCCCTTAGGAATTGTCATAGAGTTAATGTCATGTATGAAGAGCCCTTCTTGGGCATGTGTCAAATGTATAAGTCTATAAAGGTGTCTAGAAGCCCTCCAAAAGACAAGCACAGTGCTCCTCTTCCTATGTTGGCCTCAAGATGAATAAAGGAACTCATGTTGGCTCACCCTATGAAGACACACCTATTCGAAATGATATGTCAGCTTATTTATATGCACCAACAACTATAAATAGGCGTGAAGGGTCCTCGCATTAGGATAGTCCAGAACTCACACATACTTCTGAGATTTTCAGATGGATGTAACAGTGATAAGTTCAGACCTCTATTACAGTCATCAAGTAAGTTCGGATCTTTGTTTTGGGTGGATAGATACGACAAGAAGGTATAGTGAACAGTTTGGACAAAATCACAGTTAAGGGAATTCAGATCCCTCTGAATTTCGGGTGGATGAGCACAGTGACTAGTTCGGATCTCCTTGATCAATAGTTCAGATGGAATGCAGAAGACTGTCTCAGTAAAAAGGTTCGGTCAAGGGTACAAGTTGACAAAGATAAGCTTGGTGAAGAGTCTCTCTGTCTCGGTGGCACATCAAGTGCAGAAAGACAATATTGATGATACAACAGTTCGTTGCAAACATAGTTTGTTGATGATACTACTGTGTTGAGTTTCCATCTCAGAGAAAAGGGCTCGGTGAAGGAATCAGTGAAGTCAAGATAGTAATGAAGATCTCAGTATCAAGGCAATGATGAAGATCTCGGTGATGATAAGAAGGTCGAAACGAAAGAAGAGTGATTGTCAAGAGGACTTGTGTCTTGATCTTGGAGAGGCTACTAGGTCAAGGGTCTTGGTCTTAGTATTTGTCAATTGGAATCTCTATAAGAAGAATTTGTGTGGGTTTTCCTCTCAGTGAGTGAAAGGTTTGGGCCCAGGCTCATAGCCTACATTCTGTGTCTCTTGTCTATTTATGTTTATGCATTAGTAGCTGTTTGATTAAGAAGAAAACTAATAACTCAAGCAAAGAGAAGATCCTAATCTAATGAAGTAAAAGTTACTCACACGCAGTTACTAATCGAGAGAAAACACCTAAGTCTAATGCCTTAGATTTCTCAACATGGAATCAGAGCTAAGGTGACAATGAAGGAAGGGAACCTAATCAAAGAGACACTCAAGGATTGAGTTTCAAGGAAGGCATCAAAGCAAAGTGAAGGATCTACATTGAAGATCCAAACCCTAGATCAAAGGAGGAAGTCTACTTCAAAAGAAGTCTCGGGATCATCAAATTGATGCCAAAGCCTTATTTCTACTCAAGGCAACCAGAAGCCTACACCAATGAGAGTGTTGGATTCTATAGTCTTTAGAAAAAGACCACAAAGACCCTCATCAAGATGAAGAGATCTACTATGCAAGCTAGCCCAAAGTATAGACATCCAAGAGAAGGACTTCAAGTATGAAGATCACATCATATTGGAGAAAGTCGAAACCCTAGAAGCATTTCTGATCTGCACTCGTTCACCACCGAGAAGACGAAGTATCTTGAAGAGAAAGAAGGCTAGAAGGCGTTGTCATCATCTTCAAAAGCTATATGACAAGTTCCCTCTCATTGAAGTAAGGATCCCCTCCTTATCCTTGAAGAAGATCATCCGAGGTAGCAGCAAAACATCCTCATCAATCACCATCAATGAAGAGAGCTAGATCTAAAGGCGTTGACATCATAAATGGAGCAATCTCCTTTATTGAATAAGGGCTTTTCGTTTGGAAGAAGATCATCCAAAAGGGGCACTAATACATCTTGATCGAGTTGAATATTTCATCTTCACTTGTCAAGTAAGTATCTTTCATTCTATAATTAAATTTGGTAAAACGACTTCATTTTGCAAGGAGATCTATAAGTTGGTTGGGTCATTGAAATTCCTTGCTTGGAAAAGGAGGCTAGACATAGTCCTTGAAGAAAGTGACGTCATTGAACATATCAATGAAAATGTCTCCTCTGAATACATGGAAAGGGATTCTTATGAAAGATCCCCTCATATAGTAGTATTGGAGACATCAAAGAGATATATATGATAAGTTGGTAAAACTATTCTTTGCGGATGCGATGAAGAAGGTCACATCACTTAGATCTGATCTACACAAATTGAATGTATTAAAGGATAAGGGGTTATCTTCATAAGATCTCAATTGCAATATTTGGGAGAGATAATCCTCATTGTTCCAAATTCACTAATTGATGAACGAGGTAACAAATGTCTATGAGGATAAGAAGGCTATCCCATTCAACAACTTGTGGGTTCTATGCAAGATAGAAGAAGACAGGTTGGGGAAAAAAGAATTCAGACATTTGCCAAAAAGAAAAGAACATAGCTAAGAATTAATGCTATACAGAAAAGATTGTCCTAAGCTTAAGAAGGACAATAAAAGGAAGTCCATTTCACCGAAGCAATGGAGGAAGTTGAAAGAAGGAAGTCCAAGGAAGTGGAAAAGCATTAGAAGTAAGAGCTCGTGACATCACCTTTGGAAACATGTAAGATGTCTGATAGTCAACTATGAAGGATATAGCTCTTGGGAACTTCATTGGAAACTAAAGGAAAGGAATAAGTCATCTAGGACAAGGCTCATCATACATCAAAGGGTAGCATTTGCTGGATAGGGATATGCAAGATCCTCAAGATTCTCTAATGGAATCCTCATCGAAGGGTTCGCCGATCTAGAGAGAAAGCAAATGTTTCATTAGGAATTCCAAATTGTGGAATTCATGGGATGATGGTATGATGACATAAGAGATGACGCAGAACAAGGGGTTGAAGATCTTTTCAATCAAGGAAGCTGCTGAAAGAAGCGTGGATGACCTAAAGGTAAATGAGGTATGTATGCTTGTATTTGATTTTATAAAGTCATGTTGTATGGTTGCAGGTAACTTGGATCACTACTCTATTTTGAGAAGCATGATCAAAGGAAAGGAATTTCCTCCTATGAAAGAATGCCGGAAGGCATGGGTCACACTAGATGAAATCAACATAATATGTCCTCATATGAAGTATGAGGTGGTTGACTACAACTGAGGAACTATGAATGGAAGCTCATGGGAATGAAATATGTGAAGAAAGGAAGGAAGAGATCGTGATATATGCAACCATGGTAAAGGCAACCAACATTCGAAAGATCAAGAAGATTTGACTAAGAAATCTCCTGGAAAGAATGAAGACTCTAATGAAAGTCTGGAGAAAGATGGAGACCCTTGACAAGACATATCTTTAGGAGATGTGTCAACATATATGCAGGAAGTTGATACCTATAGGAAGATGTCATGATGAAAGACCATCACAATGGTAATTATGGTTTAAGTATTCAATTATCTATAACCTAGTATCTGGATGGGTTTATGCAGGGCTATCGAAGGGAAGAACTATGAATGTCTTCCATAAAGAACCATGTAGAAGGATGCAAGAACCTTCTGGAAAAGAAAGCATGATGAAGGTAGCATAACATGAAGCAATGCCAGATGAAGACTGATGGATCACTTTCCGATGAAAGGAATGATGACATGACTGATGGATGGTCTATGCCCTATGAAGAAGTCCCAAAAGATGAAGACTCCACAACAAAGAAGAAATTCATGACATCGAAGAAAGGAGTTCTTCAAGCAGCTGGTTGTCCCATCATCTCCACCTGAGGAGCTACTGAAGGTCCCTATTTTGAGAGGGAGCCTGGAAAGTTTCTTACTTGGAAGAAACTTGGAAATTCCTAAGCCAAGAGGGAGCTTAGGTACATTCCTTGTGTAGGAATGAGTAAATTCCTTTAGTGGAATGGATATGTCCTCCCTAATTGAGAGGGAGACATCATTTTGGTCTTCAATTGGGAAGACAGAATGAGAGGATTGGGTAATCATTTGGCATTCGATACTCTTTGAGGATGAGGTAGGGCATTCGAGAGAAGAGTAGTTGTGGAGGACCGATATTCTTGGAGGGTTGGGGAGTCCAAGATAAGAATAATCCTCATGGAACACACCCTGAGTACCTGTGTAGGGTATGTTCCGAGAGAGACAATGATGAGGGTGTCTATAAATCATTGGTCTCACCAACATTGAGCTCAGATCTTGTGGAGAGATAGAGATGTTAGTCAAGGCCTTGCTATGTAACAAGGGACAAACCCCAATATGGGGAAACCCTTTGATCAAATCTTCTTTTATCTTCAATAATTCAACAGAGAGAAATAGTACAAAAATCTGATTTATATCAGCAGCAACAAACCCTAGATTAGCCCTAAACTAGGGCAGTCAATATCTGTCAAACCGGAGGTCGGATCACCTTGATTCCTGTGCCAAAAAATGCGGCGTTCCAAAGAGAGTCAACTTCACCTACTGTGCAGTCTACAGAGAGAGAATACTGGTCAACACTGGTCAAAGTTCCGATCTGCAGTTTGTTAAACCCTAGAAAATTGCGTCCTTCCCATGTGAGAGAGAGAGACCTTTCCGCGCAGGAGAGAGAGAGAGAGACTCTTTTCTGCGTATAAGAGAGAGAGAGATAGATGAAAAGTGCGTGTCCAGATGAGGAGGAGACATCTTGTATTTATATGCAAACATTGATGATGAATAGATGCGATTGTTGGGCTTTTGAGCCTACATAAGTTACTGGCCGACTTTGACAATTAGTCCATAATCAAAATAAATTCATATCTCCATAAATACTTATCGGAATTAGATGATCTTTAGATCAATATTACACCTCTCGACGAGAGGAATCTAGAAAAAATATTATCAGCCATGAATAAGGTGACCCACATGAAGTTTGGCCCTAGTTGCCAATTTTAACACTTGTAGAATTCGATTTTCCAGAGTAGCAGCAGTCAATTGTCAGAGAGTTTGAGCTTTAGTGAGGAAGCAGAGTCAGTGCGGGGCAGGGACAGTGATCCGAAGGAAGTTTTCCAGATCCAGAGAGGCGACAACAAGAGGCTGAGTTCTTTCCAATGAGGCAACGCAGTTGCTTCAAAAGAGCAATTCGATTTGGCTGGAGGAAAATTCGATTCAGCGTCTAGAGGCCGGGAAAATCTTCCAAAGGGCCGGAGAATTAGTTTCCTTTGTAGAGATAGCCAAAAAGACTTGATCAGAGGCAGTTCTGGGCTAGAGTCCAAAGGTCTGCACAAGCACTGCACAGAAGCTGACGCAGAGGGTCCAGGAGGATGAATTTTTTAGGTAAAGTCATGCTGGGGTTGCTTGTGGAGGAAGAGAAATTCCCTTAGATAATTTTGGCCAGATTTACTTGCTGTTTGGATTCCCTGTTGGGCATCCATAGATTGTACTCATATTTCACTGCAGCATAATAATAAAACCCTTAGTTGTTACACCAGTTTTCTCAAGTTGGGTTTTTCTGAGGACATTTGTCCAAAAATAATGCTGTCATATTTTTATGTGTGTGTGTGCTAGATTTTCTCAGATTCCAGCGATATTTTTTTTCTTCCGCAGTATTTATTTGTGAAAATCAGTTTGAATTATTTGGTATTTGCCGTAGCACATTGCAAATAAATTGTAAAATAAATTAACAATTAGGAAAAAGTAATTTCCAGTTGCTGTGATAGATTGAAATTTTCACAAACACTACATTCTGGAGCGATATATGTAGTCCAAGATGACATTATCAGTAGTAGACAATGTAATTTTTGTAGAAATTTCCCTACAGATCTATCTCTCTACTACCATGTAGAAAATCTGTATGTAGGTTAACCCGATAATGCAATATAAATCAAAGTAGAATACTATAACCTACTTCTACTATCAAAGTTTTGTAGAAGGTAAAGATCTAGCTGAACACATATAACCAGAAGAAGAAGAATCAACACAATACACATGAAAATATTTCGGGGAAAGTCTCAGCTAAAATCCCCACTATCTGTATTATCATACAAGGTGGAAATACATAGGAATTATACAAAGCCTTAACTCTCACAACTAGCCAACTCTTATTACAATCCTCACAGATGCTTACAGGCAATCAAAGCTTCTCACAAGCCTTCCTCTCCGCCCTCCAAGCTCCTGTTTCCTTGCGCTGTTCCTAGTGGATGATTCTCCTTAGCAAGTGAAAAACCAATCTCACATAGTGCTCTAACACACTATCAGAACTGCGCAATCCTCAAGGAAGTATTTCCTTCTGCATGCATGAGTTTTCTTTATAGGAGAAAACATGCAACTGATAGTACATTGTCCTTGACTTTAATCTCAATTGGGCCTTTCTCAGAATCGACATGCATGAGTTACTAATGAGGGAATCTTCAGTTATGTGGAGTACACTAGTTGAGTGCATGCATGGATCAACTGACTCATAACTCACAATTAGTTCCTCAAATAGTTTGGAACTAATTTAACTGGACTTCACTTAGTACACTGAGTTAACTAATTACAACTCAAATATAACTCAATCTTATCTCCTTAATTAAGGGATAATCTCCTTTATTTAAGGGATAACACTTGCATGACTTCAGAAAGGCTTCTAACTTGAATTTCTGCAACTAATCCATAATGAATTAATTAATTATTTCCAAATAGCTGGTGAGACTAAATTCGATTTTAATTCACAATTTTAATTCAAGGACATTAAAATTTGAATTTCTGGATTCTATTTTATCATTTCTTGTTGCTATTTTCAACGCTCCCTCTCAACAAGAAAGGAATTCAACTCGATCCCGATCGCGAACCTTTGGAATGTTATGCATGCAACACTTCTCTCTAGTGTTGTTGCTCCAACAACTTCAAAAAAAAAAAATCCAACCTGAAACAGTATGATGCATCTGTCATCAAAGTCACGGGCTGCTATTGCCTCTGTCAACTGAAAACTTTGCGCTTCTGCTGACTTTGCCTTTCTGCACTATTGTCAATCCTTCTCTGCACTCTTCAGTATCTGACTACTCTAGCCTCTGTCACTTTGATCTTTGACTGCATCAATCCCATCGATTCCTCCTGCTACTATGTACTTTGGGCTCCCGTAGCAAGCTACGATCCATGAGATAAAACCTCTCAATGGACCCTGCCCAATTTCAGCCTTCTTGGGATTATCACTTCACATCGCCCCACCTCACACCTGGAGGTATGGCTGCATGTGATCCCTCTGCCCACTTGGATTGAAATTCCCCCCTAATGGAGGTATCTGCATGAGTGGATCTCTTCACTCGGTCTCCTCTCTGCTTCTCTAATTGTGGCTCCTCCACAATTGTTTGAGACTTCTTCTGGGGTTGCATGTTGAGAGGTAATTTATTCTCCCTCTCAACCACCAAGTCTCTAACATTTGCCTTGCTCTTCAAGGCTTTGCATGCATCTTGAACCTCAAGAGCATACAGGTTCTTAACTCGTGAACCGATTTGTTTCACCTGTCTCGTGGTGATGTGTCTAAGAAAAACCTTTCCCTTACTAAAGACAACATCGTAGCCTTTTTCCTCCAACATTGCGACTGATACCAAGTTCTTCTTCAGTCCAGGCACATATTTCACATCTGTCAAGGTGATAGGAGCTCCATGCTCCCTATGAAAAGCAACCGTGCCCACTCCTGAAACACTATACCTTTCGTCGTCACCCATCTCTATGCGCATCTTGACATCTTTCTCCTCCAAGGTACTGAATAACTTTTTATCACCAGTCATGTGGAATGAGGCTCCATTGTCAAGATACCAAACACAACCCATCATCGATGACACCATGCATGCGATGAGGGTAAAGTCCATTTCGAACTGAGAGGCAAATGCCTCACCTTCCGATCCTTTTGAGGATCCCTTCTTGGACTTCTTTGATGGGAATTTAGTCGCATAATGTCCCATGTCGTGACAATTAAAGCATCTCACTTTAGACATGTCACCCTTCTTCCCTCCATGAGAAGAATTCGATTTGGAATGGGAAGCCTTCCCCTTCCCTTTCCTTGCCTTACTTGCTAAGTGTTAATTTTAGGTATGTTCCATGCTTAGAGCAATTTATTTCAATTTTCACAGTTAGCACAATATCTTTTCTAGATTAGCAATCACATCAGCATTAAAGTAAACTGCAGATAGAACATAAACATAAATTGTAGAAGACAAGCCAAGACAAGAGGACACAATATGTGGCGCTAGCTAGGGACAAACCCTAATGTGGGGAAACCCTTGATCAATTCTTCCTATATGTTCTTCAATAGTTCGGCAGAGAGAGAGAGAGAGAGAGAGATAGTACGTTTACAATGGAAGTCAACACTTTGGCTTATCTAGATAAGAGCATAGATCATCTCTAAGAAGATGATACATGAGATCAGTTGAAGACATGTTGCTTCAACTGATTCTCCAAGGTGACTCCTTCACCTATCGCTGTGCTGCATTTCGTCATCATGTTGCACCTCACTGTGCTGCACCATGCTGTGCCCATCATCACTATGCTGCATCTCATCATGCTTCATTAATCATGACTGTACCCATCATTGTACTGCATTATGTGCCATTGTTACACCATGTTTCCATACTGACCTATGTGCTGGCTGCATCTTGCTTGCTTGTTGTCCCTAGCTTGCTTGTTGTCCTTTGCATGCTTGCTGTTGTATGCTAGCTGCCCTTGCATGCTAGCTGTAACATTGCATGCTTGGTGTATTTGCTGCTAAGTACCATACAACTGTCCCAATGTTAGTTAGTTGTCCCTTGCATGATACTCTCCTTTGGAGACAAATGCTCAGGCTGTTCCGGCAGTTTCGGCAGTTTCGATTGTTCCCGGCAGTTTCGGTGGTTCCGGCAATTCCGGCTACTCCCGGCAGTTCCCGACAGTTCCAGTAGTTCCAACAATTTTGGCTATTCCCGGTAGTTCTGGCAGTTCTAGCTTTTCACAATAGTTCCCGGCAGTTCCGCCTTTTCTCGACAATTCTGGAAGTTTCGGCTTTTCCCGGCAATTCCGATAGTTTTGGCTTTTCTCGGCAGTTTCGGCAATTCACGGTAGTTTCGGCAATTCCCGGTAGTTTCGACAGTTCCAGCAATTTTGGCTATGCCCGACAGTTCCGGCTTCTGCCTTCTACATTAGGGCAACGTTATCCCTTAGGATCTCTCCTCCTACTAAAACCCAAAGACAAGTAGAGAGGAAGAGATCCCAAGTGTGTTGAAATGACTTGAAGGCCACCTCTATTTATACTAAAACGTTGAGCACAAGTGGGGTTTATTTGGTTGCTGGCTGACCTTGATGAATTGTCCCATAACACAAATAAATTAATATCTCCATGAATACTTATCGGAATCAGATGATCTTTAGATCAATGCTACACCTCTCGATGAGAGGGATCCAAGAAAAATATCGGCTTCCATTAATAAGATGACCCACATGGAGTTTGACCCTAGTTGCCAATTTTAACACTCCCTCTCAACTAGGGAGAACTCCATCCGCTGATCCATATGTCCGATTGTACTATCTTTGCCATCAGTGCCTTGCACTGCTGAGCTTTGCCTTGCTTTGCTCTGCTCTGCTGAACCATGGAGAAGAAGAATTGATCGAAAATGTCTCATACCATTCTCTACTGACCCGAAGTCAGTTTTATTGATCCTAGATCAATATCACAATAGAGTGTCTCAAACCACTCATACTGATCCCATATCAGTTTCATTGATCCTAGATCAATGGAGGACATCCTAGAATAGGGAGTACGGTAGATACATTGATGCGTCCATCAATAGTACTACTATGGTCCCTAACCCCATTTCCCTGCTCATTGATCAGATGAGAGGTACTTCCCATGAGTCCCAGACTGCATGGGTAGGATGCCTCGACAAGAGAACTAATCATCCTATCCTCAGGAGAATGAATTATCTTGCCCCACAGTCGCCATGGGAGAACAAATCATCCCGGCCCACAGGAGAAGTAATCATCCTGTTCCACAGTTGCCACAGGAGAACTAATCATCTTGGCCCACAAGAGAACTAATCATCTTGTTCCACAGTGTCCACGGGAGAACTAATCATCCCGGCCCACAGGAGAACTAATCATCCTGTTCCACAGTTTCCACGGGAGAACTAATCATCTCGGCCCACAGGAGAACTAATCATCCTGTTCTGCAGTTGCCACGGGAGAACTAATCATCCCGTCCCATAGGAGAACTAATCATCCTGTTCCACAGTTGCGACGGGAGAACTAATCATCCCGGCCCACAGGAGAACTAATCATCCTGTTCCACAGTCGCCACAGGGTATCACAAGGGAAGGTTGAACTTGTCATCTTGTACATAGCACACCACCAGGGGAGGGTGAGTCGCCCTGTGGTTGTATGTTGCTCCAGTAAGCACCCCAAGCCCCCCAGATCTTCCAGAGCTCAATGCATGCAACATGCAGGACCCTTATAAGAAGGCCTCTCAACGACTCCAAGTCGTTCAGGAAAGTCATAGATTTGACCTTTCCCCGGGGCTTTATCAAAATGTCTGTGACCTATACATCAGTCTTAATGCGATGGAGCCTCCTCGCTCATCGACTTACGATATCCCAGATAAGGCAGTATCTTATGTCTATCTGCTGGAGCAATCATTGAATACGGGATTCCTCAATAATCGAATCCCCCCTCTGGTTGTCACAGAGAATCACAGTGGTATTCATCATGTGTACAAACAACTCACTTAAGAGCTTCTGTAACCATGCAGCTTCACGTGAAATCATACTCGTAGCTATGTATTCGGTCTCGACGGCACTTATAGCAACCGACTTCTGCTTCTTGCTCATCCATGATATCGAAGCTGAATCCAAAGAGAACCAGCACTGGGAAGTGCTCTCATGATCCTCCACACTGCCTGCCCAGTCAGCATTCAAATAATCATGCATTTTCATATTTTTGGCAGTGTATCTCAATCCATGAGGGATTGTGCCCCGAAGATATCTCAGAAGATTCTTGGCACCAATCCAGTGAGGCTCAACCAAATATGAGCTCACCATGCTAATTGCAAAACATATATCCGGACAGAAGTTCACCAAGAACATCAACACGAATGAGTGTATGAAACTCAGAGGCATTTCCCAAATCTGGTCCTACCATATAACTTATGAAAGTTAAGATCCTCGAGGTAGTCATAGGCTTGCAGTTTATTAGTCCACATTCAGAATCCAACTCCCTCTTACTTCTGCAAATGAGAGGGTCTGCACCTGTCAAAAATAGGTCGTCCTCATAAGGTGCTGGTATGAGAGGTCTATCATCCACAACCTTCAAACAATGGTTTGGATCGGCTTCACTCTTAGTGAATCTCAGCTTCATCTGACAGCTATCAATCCTCTCATACTACGCCCGGGGAGTTTTGCTTCAAGCCATAGAAGGCTTTCTTCCACCTGTATACGTGAGATTCCTGATCATCAATCTCAAACCCGTCGGGTTGTTCCAAACCCATGGACTTGCTACATGAGGGGAACGGTTCCCTTGTAAGATTTTCTTTTGGTACATCGCAGACATGTACTATCATGCTCTTTTTCAATTTAGGCATCCCTGTCACCATCTAACTTACAGACCTCCGGTGCTATGTGTCAATGGACATGGTCCCTAGTGGACTCCTGCAACTTGATACAACCCTGAACTAAAAAACATCTTTGAAAATTCTATTTTCAAACACGTACCTTTCCATCAATGAGTGCCACCTCATAACCTTTGACTTCCATTACCGAAATGGACACTAGGTTCTTCTTGCGATCAAGTACATAAAAGAGATTCTGTAAATGAATCGAGTTATCCTCATTCAATTGAGGGGTAACATTCCCTACAACCTTTCCGGGATAGGTGGCATCGGCTCCAAATATAATCCCACAATTGTTTCCATCTCTACCAAATTAGAGAGTGCACCCTTCTATTCGATGAAGTGCCTTGAAGCAAAACAATCAATAAGTCAGATTCCCAAAGAATCTGAAGGAGAGAGCCAATACAAGATAACACTTCTTTATCTTATCAAAAACAACATTTGATTCTTCATACCTGGGGTTCCTTGCTTTCTTTGAAGAGTCGGCCATTTCCTTGATGACCTGCATTACCTATTATTCCTTTGGACATTGAAGATGACCCTGGAATGATTGTTATCTTCATCAAGGGATGTGTCTCTGCCATTCGGACATTCCTTCACATAATCGCCGAACTTATTGCAACCAAGGCATCTGCCTTTCCTTCCACCCTTAGATCCAGACTTCCCAATGAAGTGATCTTTAGGTAGGCCATCAGAAACTTCTGCTGCACTATTCTGATAATATTCTCTACTTTGACTTCACCCTCGGTGAATTTGAAGAGGGATGAGGAATCCACTGATCCTTTTGTCCTTTCCCAACCGTCTTCGGTGATTGCTCTTTCACTCTTGCTTGGGCATTGTCTTCACATCAACTCTGATACCATGTTAATTTTAGGTATGTTCTATGCTTAGAGCAATTTATTTCAATTTTCACAGTTAGCTCAATATCTTTTCCAGATTAGCAATCACATCAGCATTAAAGTAAACTGCAGACAGAACATAAACATAAATCGCAGAAGACAAGCCAAGAAAAGAGGACACAAGATGTGGCGCTAGCCAGGGACAAACCCCAATGTGGGGAAACCCTTGATCAATTCTTCTTATATGTTCTTCAATAGTTCAGTAGAAAGAGAGAGAGATAGTACGTTTACAATGGAAGTCAACACTTTGACTTATCTAGATAAGAGCATAGATCATCTCTAAGAAGATGATACATGAGATCAGTTGAAGACATGTTGCTTCAATTGATTCTCCAAGTTGACTCTTTCACCTATCGTTGTGCTGCATTTTGTCATCATGCTGCACCTCACCGTGCTGCACCATGCTGCACCCATCATCACTATGCTGCATCTCATCATGCTTCATTAATCATGACTGTACCCATCATTGTACTGCATTATGTGCCATTGTTGCACCATGTTGCCATACTGACCTATGTGCTGGCTGCATCTTGCTTGCTTGTTGTCGCTAGCATACTTGCTGCTGTATGCTAGCTGTCCCTTGCATGCTTGCTATTGTATGCTAGATGTCCCTTGCATGCTAGTTATAACATTGCATGCTTGGTTTATTTGCTGCTAAGTACCATACAACTGTTCCAATGTTAGTTAGTTGTCCCTTGCATGCTGCTCTCCTTCGGAGACAGATGCTCAGGCTGTTCCAGCAGTTTCAGCAATTCCGACTGTTCTCGTCAGTTCCGGTAGTTCTGGCAATTCTGGCTATTCCCGATAGTTCTGGCAGTTCCGACTTTTCCCGACAGTGCCAACAGTTCTCGATAGTTCCGGCTTCTGCCCTCTGCGTCAGCTTTCCACGCTGTTCCGACAGTTCCGGCTGTCCCTGGTAGTTTTGGCTATTCCCAGTAGTTTCGGCAGTTCCGGCTTTTCCTGGTAGTTTCCGATAGTTCCGACAGTTTCGACTTTTCCTGACAGTTCCAGCTTTTCCCGGCAGTTCCGACAGTTCCGACTTTTCCTAGTAGTTTCGGTAGTTCCCGGTAGTTCCGGAAATTTCGGCTATTCTCGGCAGTTTCAACTTTTGCCCTCTAGATTAGGGCAGCGTTATCCCTTAGGATCTCTCCTCCTACTAAAACCCAAAGACAAGTAGAGAGGAAGAGATCCCAAGTGTGTTGAAATGACTTGAAGGCCACCTCTATTTATACTAAAACGTTGAGCACAAGTGGTGTTTATTTGGTTGCTGGCCGACCTTGATGAATTGTCCCATAACACTAATAAATTCATATCTCCATGAATACTTATTGGAATCGGATGATCTAATGATCAATCCTACGCCTCTCGATGAGGAGGATCCAAGAAAAATATCAGCTTCCATTAATAAGATGACCCACATGGAGTTTGGCCCTAGTTGCCAATTTTAACACTAAGGCCAGATTTTCTTCATCATCATCCTTGGATGGAGAACCATCTTGTGTGCTCCTCTTGATCTCCTCCTGCATTAGATCCGACCACAGTCGTTCCCAATCCGACAGTTTCTCCCTTCTATTCATAGAGTCCTGGTAGCTATTCCAGCTCTTTGGAAAGCCAAGGAGAGTGAGGCTCACCATATCATCATCGGCAGTAGTTATTCCCACACTGCCAAGCTCATCTCTGTAGGTGGTGAGCTTGTTCAGATATGTGGAAATAGTATCGCTCTTCTCCATCTTGATACTTCGAAGCTTATCCTTGAGTGCCAATTTCCTCTGGTCGCTACTGTTCTGGTAGAGGTCCTTCAATGTCTTCCACATTGAAAATGGAGTATCCTTCCCATGAAGACTCGAGACAATATGGTCTCGAACTCCCTCAAGGATGATCCATCTCGCCTTCGCCACACACTTCTTCCACTTAGCCAACTCTTGTGCATTAGTTGAAGCTGGCTTTGGGATTTCTTGATCAATGAAATCCTTCAAGCCATTGTCTTCTAATACAGCATTCATTCTATCTTTCCATGCTATGTAATTCGAGCTACCTTCCAAGGCATACTCGAGTCTCAAGCCATAGAATGCCATTGGCCAACCGAAGTATGATATGAATTCGATTTCAACCTGCAACCCTGAACTTCAAACTTCGATTTCTCTTCTCCGTATACTGTTCATAGCTCTGATACCATGTAGAAATTTCCCTACAGATCTATCTCTCTACTACCATGTAGAAAATCTGTATGTAGGTTAACCCGATAATGCAATATAAATCAACACAGAATACTATAACCTACTTCTACTATCAAAGTTTTGCGGAAGGTAAAGATTGAGCTGAACACATATAACCAGAAGAAGAAGAATCAACACAATACACATGAAAATACTTTGGGGAAAGTCTCAGCTAAAATCCCCACAATTTGTATTATCATACAAGGTGGAAATACATAGGAATTATACAAAGCCTTAGCTCTCACAACTAGCCAGCTCTCAGTACAATCCTCACAGATGCTCACAGGCAATCAAAGCTTCTCACAAGCCTTCCTCTCTGCCCTCCAAGCTCCTATTTCCTTGACAGATGTGAAGTATGTGCTTGGACTGAAGAAGAACTTGATATCGGTCGCGATGTTGGATGACAAAGGCTACAATGTTGTCTTTAGTAAGGGAAAGGTTTTCCTTAGACTCATCATCACGAGACAGGTGAAACAGATTGGTTCACGAGTTAAGAACCTGTATGCTCTTGAGGTTCAAGATGCATGCCAAGCCTTGAGGAGCAAGGCAAATGTTAGAGACTTGGTGGTTGAGAGGGAGAGTAAATTACCTCTCCACATGCAACCCCAGAAGAAGTCTTAGACAATTGTGGAGGAGCCACAATTGGAGAAGCAGAGAGGAGACTGAGTGAAGAGATCCACTCATGCAGATATCTCCATTAGGGGGGAATTTCGGTCCAAGTGGGCAGAGGGATCACATGCAGCCATACCTCCAGGTGTGAGGTGGGGCGATGTGAAGTGGTAGTCCCAAGAAGGCTGAAATTGGGTAGGGTCCATTGAGAGGTTTTATCGCATGGATCGTACCTTGCTATGGGAGCCCAAAGTACATAGCAGGAGGAATCGGTGGGATTGATGCAGTCAGAGATCAAAGTGATAGAGGCTAGAGGAGTAAGATACTGAAGAGCATAGAGAAGGATTGACAATAGTGCAAAAATGCAGAGTCAGTAGAAGCACAAAGTTTTCAGTTGTTAGAGGCAATAGCAGTCCAAGACTGATGACAGATGCATCATACTATTTCAGGTTGGATGTTTTTTTGTTTTTGTTTCTGAAGTTGTTGGAGCAACAACACTAGGGAGAAGTGTTGCATGCATAACATTCCAAAGGTTCACGATCGTGATCGAGTTGAATTCCTTTCTTGTTGAGAGGGAGTGTTGAAAATAGCAACAAGAAATGATAAAAATAGAATCCAGAAATTCAAATTTTAAAATTGTCCTTGAATTAAAATCGAATTTAGTCTCACCAACTACTTGGAAATAATTAATTAATTCATTATGGATTAATTAGTTGGAGAAATTCAAGTTAGAAGTCTTTCTAAAGTCATGTGAGTGTTATCCCTTAAATTAAGGAGATTATCCCTTAATTAAGGAGATAAGGTTGAGTTATACCTGAGTTGTAATTAGTTAACTAAGTTTACTGTGTTAAGTCTAGTTAAATTAGTTCCAAACTGTTTGAGGAACTAATTGTGAGTTATCAGTCAGTGGATCCATGCATGCACTCAACTAGTGTACTCCAGATAACTGAAGATTCCCTTATTAGTAACTCATGCATGTCTATTTTGAGAAAGGCCCAGTTGAGATTAAAGTCAAGGACAATGTATTATTAGTTGCATGTTTTCTCCTATAAAGAAAACTTATGCATGCAGAAGGAAATACTTCCTTGAGGATTGCGCAGTTCTGACAGTGTGTTAGAGCACTGTGTGAGATTGGTTTTCCCTTGCTAAGGAGAATCATCCACTAGGAACAACGCAAGGAAATAGGAGCTTGGAGGGCAGAGAGGAAGGCTTGTGAGAAGCTTTGATTGCCTGTGAGCATCTGTAAGGATTGTACTGAGAGCTGGCTAGCTGTGAGAGCTAAGGCTTTGTATAATTCCTATGTATTCCCACCTTGTATGATAATACAGATAGTGGGGTTTTTAGCTGAGGCTTTCCCCGAAGTATTTTCATGTGTTTTGTGTTGATTCTTCTTCTTCTGGTTATATGTGTTCAGTTCGATCTTTAAGCTTCCGCAAAAATTTTGATAGTAGAAGTAGGTTATATTATTCTGCTTTGATTTATATTGCATTATCGGGTTAACCTACATACAGATTTTCTACATGGTAGTAGAGAGATAGATCTGTAGGGAAATTTCTACAATTTTTTTCTAAACCTTGACCTTGGTGAGCCAAGATTTTCAAGGACCATGCGAATGATCATTAGTAGATTGAATTCCATGCCTTAAGCATGTAACACGGAGAATCAATTGTAGTGGTAGTTTTCAGAAAGTTTTACCATTAAGATGTCAGACACTTCAATTTAATTTTCTCTAGTGTCCTTCAAAACCACAACATTGGTAAAAGAATGGCTAAAATAGGGTAGACAAACTTCAATGTCATTCTAAAATGTTCATTTAAACTTGTAAAAACTGGGGAGCTAACTCACAGAAGTTCATAGCAAGTTTTCAGAAGTGCAGCAACAACAATGAACTAGGGACCTGTGGTAGTGGCGACTATTAACATCAAAATAAATAGAGGAATTGCAGCCAATATAGACATACACAATTTAAACAAAAGCTCAAGGAATGATGGAAATCCTCCTTCGAAAGATTAATTTTGTCTACGACAGGAGATAAAATATACAATCAAGAGTTGACCACATATTATGAACTGATATTTTCTAGGCTGCATGGTTCTCTGCAGATATAGTTTTTACAACTCTGTTTGTTTACAGTGGTTCTTTAGGTAACCTATCTTTCTATTCTGTTTGCATTTCGTTTCTGGCCCATTATTTCATGTATCAGGCTGTGATTCAAGTAGTTTTCAATCTTGTTTCCATATTTTTCTTTTTAATGACTTTTAATGTTTCTATATCACTTATCTCCGATAAGGTTGTTATTAGTTATCTGATATATTCTTGTACTTTTATGGCATTAATGCCACAATATATGGAGTTACTATAAACTATAGAAACATTTTTAACAATCAATTGCTGGTATTTATATTCATGACATGCACAAATTTTCCTTTATAAATGATTCCCAGTCTTTAATACAGAGTGCTGTTGTTGGTTACGAGGTTTTGAATGCTTAAACGACTGATATGGTGGTTCCTTCTCTTGTGTGTGCAGTTCAGCGCTAAAATATGTTTGCTTACATCATTCAGGGACACTTGCTTTATTGAGATCATGCCAAGACAGCAGAGTCCACAGAGAGGTTCCAGTTCTAAAAGGCCTTTGAATTTATTAATATCAGCGTTTAAGCAGACTGATTTATTGTTACAATTACAATTTTTTTCAATGAGCATTGTCCGGTGTACTAATTAGGTTACCTGAATCCTCAATTAGGTTATTGTGTTAGTAAAAACATTTCCAATGATGTTTGAAAGGAAATATTCACTGGTATACATAGAGCTTTAAACTTGAACATGTATGTAGTGTATTTTTATCTCGAAAAGTATGTTTTATATTTACAAAAATCTGAACAAAGGAAAGAAGGGTATGTCCAATGGAGATCATATCCTCTTTCTTAGACCAATTAGTGCTGCAATAAAATCAGAATACTAAGATGGAATTAAATATCATGCATCTTTTATGAAAAGAGATTATTTAACCAGGAGCTTATGGTGATCCTCATCCTGCCATAGAGAACAAAAGGAAGACACAGAACCCACCTCATGAGCAAAAACAGCCTTGCACCTAATTTACAAAGAAAAAAAAGGCAGAAACCCTTAGGCAGTGCCAAATTGGTGCAAATGCAGGAGAAACCTCAAACCTGTGAGTGGCAATCACCAATTATTGCAAGCCTCTAGCAAGTCCTGTCTTGAACCAACCCTAATCGTTGATCCTCAAGAAACCTCCAACACTACTTGACAAACTAACACTCTCAAAAGATGTGCTTAACAGTCTCTGAGCATTGGCAAACAAGGAAAAGGCCATTAGAAAGCCCACTTTTGGCTAGCTTGGCCTTTGACGAAACCCCTTGGTGTATTGCCAACCATGAAAATCCCCTCAGCTTGTAGGAAAGCCGAATCGACCATACTTTGTGAAGAGTAATAAATTGATCTATCCTCCAAGTCTCTAGAGAGCCATTGAACATTAAGGACTGGGGATAGCAGCTGTCTCTGATGAAGCACGGAGTACAGAATGTGAATCACACTGCATAAGCGAATAGCCAAAGCACCACTATCAATCCCTCCAAAAAAGTCTTGACATCCCAATGTTCATTTTAAATAACTTAGTTTTTGATATAAGTTCTTGCAACTCCAGGATGAAGAAACGATTAGGAGCAAGGAGGCCATATTCCTTAACAAGGGCATACCACTTGTTGTAAGCTGTGGGATTACAGATTATAGGTTACCAGTAGCGGAGTCACACAGCCATAATATACAAGTATTACACAAAAAATACACAAGCATGCCTACATAGAAGGATGAAGAGAAAAGTAGTAGTGGAACCAGCAAGAATTTGTCTTTGTTATATCTAATCAATAGCAATTTTTTACATTGTGGATGCATACATTTGCATCAGTGGAAGGTAGCTGCGACTATCTTTAGCTACCTTGGTTGGTCAGCCTGACCTAGTGGTCGATCAACCTAATTGTTTGATCAACTGAACTTCACAGTCAATTGACTCTTTTACAATTGATCAACTCACCAGCCTAGTAACATCCCCCCCCACCGTCAAAGCCTTCTTTGTCTTGAATAAGGGAGAGTTTGGAAAACATACAAAATTTCAAAATTATATCCAAAAATTACAGCAAATACACTTAGGGTTTCTCTATCTGAATGCTACTGCTCATTGACACACTGGGGCTAAAAAAAATTAAACCAAGGTCTTAGATGGGATGGTGGCAGTGCATGCTGTGAGGGTGGTTCCTTAGTGACTTATGCACAAGTGTTGTAAATATGCAGTGCGTGTTCTGCTGTGATAGTCTTGTCAAAATCCCATCAAAAGCAAATTCACAAAATATGGGTTCTTTGTCAAAGTTGTGGCAAGTTCACCCTTGGTAAAGTTGGAAGTGCTACCATAGACAGCAGAAAGCCATTATGAAATTGATACATATGATTCTTCTGAATGTACTTGGTGAATTCCCCCTATTACCACTCTTGCCACTTGCCCTCAAGAGCTCGTGGGAGATGGGAATCATTATTTTGTCCTTCGATGTCTTTTTGTACCACAATGCTTTGTACTTTCGTCATATCGTGTGGCATTAGAGTGAAGCCATCTCTCCATTTGCCATCGCTGATGGTCCATTTCTTGAAGTTGAACTAGCACTTCTATCAGTCGATCTCTTCAATTCTTGCTTGTCGATTGTTGTTCATGTGGGCCTCCAACTCCAACATCAATTGTTTGTCGAACCTTTTATTGGTTCGGGGTTTGATCACTCTGGACTTTGGTGCCTTTAAAGGTGGCGTTGCCCCTCTCATCTTATGTTAATATTTAGGGCTAGGTTGTTCTCTGCTGTAGATAATTGTGATTTTAAAATTTTCAACATTTTCATATAACATTCACCCCATAACATCATTTCTTCATTAGCAATTATGTAGAGAGAACAATAACATCAACAATGCAGTGGAACAATAAAGAACAATAAAAGAAAAGCATGCGCAATAGAGACACCAGGATTTAGGTAAGAGACTAGGGAAAAACCTCACAAGGGGCAAAACCCAACCAAATTCTTCTTCTTAGATATTCATCAATTGTTCAACTGTGATTCAAAGTACAATAAGAATGAGATACAACAATCACATCAGGCCTCCTAGAGCCAACCCAAGCCAGTTCACAACTTTGTTTGTAAACTGAATAATTTGACCTTCGATAATCAAACAAGTCCAAGAGAGCTGCTATCATATCACTGTCTCAAGTACCATCATCCATGTTGCTGCAACAAGTGTCATCAATATCAAGAGTCTTCACTATCAAGGAACATCATCACTGTCAAGTGTCATCATTACTATCATGTATCATAAGAGCAAGGTCATTGTCATCATAAGACCATGGTCACTGTCATCAGATATCTTACTGTAATCATATATCATAACAGCAAAAGGTCACTGTCATATAACCAGGTCACTTCCATACAAGATCACTGGCATGTCACTCATCAGGGTCACTGTCATGAATCAAAGTCATTACCATACATATATATCACTGCCATTTATCAAAGTCACTGCCATACATATAGATCACTGTCATGTATTAAATTCACTGCCATAAGTTTACTTTCATATTAGGGTCACTGTAATATTAAGGTTATTGTCATGTCTAGATTATATCAAAGGATGCTACCATTTACATATGTATCAAGGTCTTTGCCATAGAAACAAATTACTGTTATCACTGTTGTCAAGATTACTGCCATACATTATTGTCATGAGGACTATTGTACATTACCGTGTCATATCATAGATCACTGCCACAAGTCTCCAAATCACTATCATAGATTACTTCAGAAATACAATGTGAATCATAGATATATAATTGTGAACCACATAGATAAGAAGGCGAACCACTGTATTATGTGAGTCATAGTGATACCAAATGCGAGATACAAAATCATAGCGAGCCACCACAAAGAATTCTCATTGTGATAGCGAGCCACTGTGAATGCTAGCGAGTCATTGTGAAATAGATATGATCCATTGATACGAGCCAGAGGTGAAAATATGATCCATAGAAAGCGAGCTACATTTTGAACCACAGAATATAACCAACCACTGACCCCATCCCAACACTGATTTTAACCATAATGTTTATCAGCAATCAAATGACCCCATCCCAACATGAATTTAACCATAATGTTTTGGATGATTTGCATAATGGTGCACTCTAGGATGTAGCAAAATGAGAGAGTTGAGGCCATAGTTTGGAAAGAGGAGGATTTTGTGACTCTATAGGGAGGATGGAACTTTGGAGAACAACTCAAAGATTAAGGAGTTATTTGGTTTACATTTTAGGGGCATATTTTGTTCCTATTAACATTTAGGCTCAATTGTGCTAGACAATTGAGCCTATTATCAAGTGATTCTTAGGAATGCTAGTTTGATTGATTATGATCAGTTGAATTCTATGCTTTCCAAGGAGGAACTCTTTTTAGTGCTATCTTGTTAAAATTGCCAACTAGGGCCAAATTCCACTTTGGACAGCTCATTTGATGGAGATGATGATTGCATTGAATTCCTCTTTTCGAAAGGACCAAAATTGATTTAAAGATCATCAAATTTGGACAAGCAGAAATGTGTTTTTGAATGTATGCCAACACGTGTAAATTGTCAAGGTTGGCCACATCATCATGTAGGCTCATGAAGCCCAAGAGACATGTCACTTCACCTTCAATAACTTGTATAAATCTAAGTGACCTCTCACCTCATTTGGCATCATCGTCACTCACACATTCTTCTCTTTCTTTCTCCCATTGGTTCTTACAACTATTGGGCATACTCTTTATCTCACATGTGCGGCAGGGAGGACGAATATCAAACATAATTACAGGGCCAAAAATTTCAGTCTTTCTTGTAGTTTGACCAGTGCTGACTTTGACTTTCTAGGCAGAATTTCAGTTCGATCTTTTGGGCAGTTTCTGTTTGGGCAGGTCGTACTCTTTGGCACAGAAACCGAGGTATTATGAGCTCTTTGACTGTAGAGATAAATTGCAGGTTGACCGCAGACTTCAGGGCAGAGTTTGACCAAGTTTGATCGCTGACTTTGGGACTGTTTTAGGCTGACTTTGACCTCCTGTTTAGGCCAAGCTTGACTGGTTATGACCAAGCTGCTTTGAGGACATTTTGATGCTACTTTGACAAGTGTTGAGTTTATGGTTAGGGCTGAATTTGACTGTAGTTGACTAGATTTGATAGGGCTGTTTTGAATTTGATTTGGCAAGTCAACTTTGACTTTTTGTACTCTCTGCTGAACATTTCATATAATAATAAGAAGAATGGATCGAATGGTTTTCCCCAATGTTGCACGAAGCGGGAGCGGAAGCGGAAGCGCAGAAGCGTCATTTTCCAAAAATCTAGGAAGCGAAGCGTCCGCGGAAGCGTCTGCTATATATATATATATATTTTTATATTTTTTTGCATTTATACTCAAAACAAACATCCCAAATACCAAATTAATTGTAGAAGACATGAAAACATGCATATTTTTGCATAAATCAAGATAGATATGGCATCCATGATTCCATTGTAGTTACTAGTATGTACAACAATCATCTATATTCTAGCTATTACAAACATACATCAAATTTTTAAGCATATTATAAAACATAAAACATTTAAGCATATTATAAAACATAAAACATAGAGCATATTATGATTTATCTAGCAAGTGAGCAACTGTCAACATTTGTCATGTCCAAAATTCAAATAATAATGTTTACAAAATATGTCACTTGGTCACCGCCAAGCCAAAAAGGTTCAAAATTCAAATTCACAAGTCTACAAGTCTAATGAGTAATCTATGACAAAATGTAGTAGATTGTGAATATATCTACTAATCTCTCCTCCTTCCACCACGAATAGAACGTGGTGGCGGGCCTCCACGTGGTGGCTATGAAGAAGATGGTGCCTGTGTAAGTCGTGGCACTGAAACTGATGAAGAAGAACCCCCTGCTGTTGGTGTTGAACCATGGAACCTAGGAACCAAGGGACCAGATGGGGGTGGGGGTGGTGGCATATCAACACGGTCATCATCATCCTAGAATCGCTCAAAAAATTCATGCAAAAAAAAAACACTAGTTAACAAAAAAATTAAAAACATGAATTAGAGAAATGATTTATAAGGGAAAATTGGAAAATTCATACCACAATGGACATACCTGGATAAGAGCATCCTCTAATTGCTCTAGTCGCAACACTCCATCCTCCAAATTGGGCTCCTCTGGATTCTTGTCCCAATTCAACAAGTCTTTATTAGACTTTGCATCTTCACAGTAATGGGACAACAATCGCAAGTTGTAATGAACATAAACCAAGCTCTCTGCCCGGTCTAAACTCAACCTGTTCCTTTTAACACTGTGGATGAAAGAATAAGAGCTCCAACACCTCTCTGCAGAAGAAGTGTTTACCACCTGTGATAGCACCCGCAATGCCAAACTCTGTAGAAGTGGAGTACCCCCTCCATGCATGTTCCACCACTCAAGAGCAGAAAAAGTCTCTCGATCTTTAATTGCATGCATGCTCCCAAATGGACCAGTGTTGAGCGTATAGTTGCTCACCTGTCTCCGTACCAATGCAGCGTCCTCCTCATCAGGGATTAATTTACTCAATGCAGCCATATATTTTTGGTGAACCTCTTGATCTTGGTGTGGTTTTCTCCTGCTTCCCCCCCAGGTGCTGGTGTTGAAAGCCATGATGGATGATAGTATTTAGGTGTCAAAACATATGCTAATGCATGCAATGGAATATTTAGCATTTCCCATCGGTTTTGCACCTCTACACGAATATAATTGTACAAGGTGGTATCTCTAGGCTCAACAATGTCTTTAATCTGCCCCAACATGCTATCCATTTGCTCATACACCTCCCCAATTACTGGTTGATCTGAATCTGCAAACTTGATCATGTAATAAATTGGTTTGGTGAATTGCAAAACATATTTAACCTGTGACCAAAAGTAACTGTCAAGAACAGTGTCCTTGACTGCATTAGCACCATTTGTGTCAGTGTTAATTTCATCCCATGTTTCAGCACACACCAGATTAGTTAAAGCTTGTCTCACCTTCACTAGCCGCCTAAAGGTGAGGTAATAACTAGCAAATCTTGTCTTTGCAATTTTAAGCAATTGCAACTTGGAGTAAGTGCCATAGAAGTAGTTTACCCTTGTATGCCCTGTGATGAATTTAATGAGCTGCTTCCCTTTCCTGTAAACCTCAGCAATCCACCCACATTCTTTGTGTTTCACAATATCATGCATCAAAAGGTTCAATGTGTGAACCAGGCACCCAGACCAAAAGATGTGTGGATGAGTACGCTCAATAATTTTTCCTGCTGCCTTACAATTTGCTGCATTATCTGTGATCACTTGAACCACATTATTCGGATCAACATCTTTGATTGATTTCAATAGGAGATCTGCAATGTTTTGTGCAGATGCAGTGATGGAGGAGGAGTCATGACATGCAATAAATACTGCACCACTAGAAGAAACACCAAGAACATTTATCAAATGTTGGTTTCTAATATTTGTCCACCCATCTGATACAATGGATACCCCAGAATCTACCCACTCATTTGTAAAACGTGTCAAAGCTCTTTGAACCTTAGCTTTTTCTCTTTCTAATAACACTGTTCTAGCTTTCTCATAGTTGGGGGCCTTGTATCCTTTTGGGGCTTCATTGATGGCCTTTACCATTTCATGCCAATAGGGAGAGCGAAGCACATTGAATGGTACACCGCAAGCACAAAGAAAACGGACTATCTTTCCATCCACATCATCCCTCCCAGCAACATTAAGGAAATCCCTTATTGTTCTTCTACCTCCAGAGCTTGCAGAAGTACCATGAGGAGATGAGCAACTACCAAATTTAGAGGTTGCACTTGATTCAGAATGAGTTTTTTGTTTCTTGTTTTTTTGTTGTGCAACCATTTCTATTTGGATGTATTTTCTTCTTTCTTCAGTTGAAATGTTTGGGCAAATTTGTACCCCCACAGAACCCTTTTTTTCATCACTGTCCAGCACCCCACAAAGATGCCTCCTCAGACGGGTATATGAACCACAATATGGTTTTCCTCCATGACAACCTTGAGGGCACACAAATTTGTAAGATCCACCACCCTTTCCCCCATCAAGTTTGGTCACATAGTTCCACAAGGGTGTTGATGTAGCTTTCCCATCTTGTGTTTCAGTGTCCCCTTCAAGTTCATCCCCTTCCTCTTCAAACCCTTCCTCCTCATCATACATTGGGTCACTACTATTAGGACCATCACCAATGTCCTCTTCTGTTTCTTCCCTTCTATTCCTCACCCTTGCCATCATTAAAACCAAGAGTGGAATGATACATAGAAGCCAAAAGAACACCATCTTGGAATATGGATATAGGTGGTGGACAACGGCAACCTGTAAATAAAGGAGCAAGTAGAAACAATGGGAAAGAGTAGGAGAGGGAGGAGAAAAATACAATTTTTTTTTCAAAAAAACAAGGGAGTTTGGGGTTTGAACTTACCTCTTTAGCTCTTGTAGATGAAGTCCTCCAAGCTCTTGCTCCAAGCTCCTCCTCCTTCTCCTAGCTCCTCCTTCTTCACTCCTCCAAGCTCTCCTCTCTTCTCCTCTCCTTTCCTCTCTTCTCTTCTCCTCTCCTCTCTTCTCTTCTCCAACTCTCATAAACTCAAAGTGAGAAAATGAGGAATGAATGGGGGCTTTATTCTTTTCATTCCTCACCTTAACCTCACCCTAACCTCACCCTAACCCACCCCCTTAAGGTTGAGTTAACTTAACTTTAAAAAAAAATTAAAAAAAAATTTGTTTTTCTCCCTTGGGCGCGCCCCTTTCCGCCGAAGCGTACGGAAGCGTGCGTGAAGCGCACGCTTCCTGCTCCGAAGCGCCACGCTTCGGCGGCCCGAAGCGCCGTACGAAGCGCGCTTCGGAAATTCCAGGAAGCGCAAAAAAATTTACGAATCGCGCTTCCGAATTTCCGAAGCGCGCTTCGGAAGGCGCTTCGTACGACGCTTCCGTATGGGGCGCGCTTCGGAGCTTCGGAGCGGGGGGGGGGGGGGGGGGCGCTTCGTGCAACGCTGGTTTTCCCCATCTTGGGGTTTTTCCCTGGCATTCGCCAAATCTGGTGTTCTCTTGTCTTGGCTTGTCTTCTGCATTTTGTTATTTCATGTTCTATCTACAGTTACTGTCAATGTGATTAATGGTTAATGTGATTGCTATTGGAAACTAAATTGGAAATTGTCATTGGGATGCTAAAGGACATTGAAGTAATTGTGTTAAGCATAGAACATACCATTGTTAACTAAAATTAACATGGTATCAAAGCATAGGTGAAGACAAACCCCAAGAAAGAGAGAGAAAAACAATCACGAAGGGAGATTTGTTAGTCAAGATTATTGGACTAGCCTCAATGGCTACAACATCTTATATCAAATCTGAGGATAAGCTCAAGGACAAATCTAACTATCATGCATGGGAGATGACGTTGGACTTGACTTTGGAAGAGCATGATGCGATGGACTATGTGCAAAGAAGAGTGATGGAGCCTCCTTCAAATGCAACTGCTACTTCAAAGGTGAAGTATAAGAAAGGTGAGGTCAAAGCTAAAAGACTTAACATAGACTCCATTCAAAAGCATTTGGTTGCCTATATTTCTGATTTGGGAACATCTAAGGAGATGTATGATAAGCTGGTTGGGATGGTCAAAGTGAACAACGCAAATCAAATCCGCTTGAAGGACATCAATATAGATAAAGGGGAGTCTATCCAATCCTACTTTCTGAGAATAACACAAATCAAGAATGACCTATTATCTATTGGAGAAGTTATTGTTGATAAAGAGATCACTCTCATTGCACTTGGAGGCCTTTCAAGAGCACGGGATGTGTTTAACACCGCCATTCTCAACAATGATAGGATACCTAGTTTTGATGACAAATGGAAATGAACCTACTGCTTTCTCTGCTCATGCAAAGAGGAAAAACAATGTTGGTCCAAGGATTCAAAGAAGGAAGAACAAGAAGGTGCTACAATTGTAACAGGTTCGACGACTATGCTAGAGATTGTCCTCGCAAGAAGAATTCTTCAAGGGATGATGACAACAACAACAACAATTTCAAAGGCAATGACAATCAAAGGAACAACATGTTCAACAACAAAGGAAAGAAGAATGCTACCATTGCTCGATATGGAAATGGTCGACATGCCAAGAGGACAAGAAATTCCAGGTATGAGGAAAGTAATATTGTAGAAAAAAAAATTGAATTTGATCTTATTTCCGCTCTATCCACTGCCTCTCCTTTGGATATCTTGGATCATTGATTGATTGATAGTGGAGCCTCAAGGCACTTCACTGGGTACAATGAGGCCCTCTCCAATTTGGTTGAAAAGAAGACTAATTTCGAGATCATACTTGGTGATAATACTACCTACCCCGTGAAAGGGATAGGTACTGTCACTCTTTACTTGAATCAAGGTCAAACCATTCATCTACAAGAAGTGTTGTATGTGCTTGATTTGAAGAACCTGGTGTCTATTTCTGCAATGGAAGATAAAGGCTTCAAGGTAGCATTCATTGATGGAAAGGTACACATTTGGCAAATAAACCCTAAAGATGCATTCACACTTGGATTTAGGATTGATGGTCTCTTTCAAGTTGGAGGAAGTCCTTTTGGAGCCTTGAATTGCAATACTTCTCTTCAATCTGAATTATGGCACCAAAGATTTGCCCACCTTCATTACAAAGCCTTATTTGGGGCAAGGAAGATGGTCACAGGTATGCCCGAGTTCAACATGAATCATGAAGGATTTTGTCAGGGTTGTGCAACTGGGAAACTTACAAGGGCACCATTCCCTTCTAGTGAAAGCCAAACTATCGATGTTCTTCAATTGGTCCATTATGTGTGAAAATTTCTAACCCAAAATTCTACTGCAGTAACTGATTTATTTCACCTACTTATTTCTCAAAATAAGTTATTTACAAAATCCCTTTAGAAAACATTAAAATAAATTCTACTGCAGTTATCACATAATTACATTGAGAAAATAACAAGCACAAGAACCAATCACATCAACGCAGTTGTTTTGGACAATTGTCCCCAGAAAAACCCAATGTGGGAAAATCGGTGCAACAGATCAGGGTTTTATTAATCTTCAACTTTAATCGCTTTACAAGGAATGATTTTACAGAGAAACTAAGACACTACTGAGAGAAAACACCTGAGACAAGGTTCATCCCTCTCTTGGAAACTTTCTAACACCTTGGAGACCCTTCTCCCACTTCTCCGTCACTTCTGCTTCACTCTGCATGGTTATGCGTCCCTCTGCGTCAGCCTGCATCTCCTGGACTGCGTCTTCCCTCTGCACTGTCTCTCAATACACCTGCGTCACCTCCTCCTTAGTCACTTACTGCTGCTAATGCCCTTTTCTTGCTCTACCCTGCAACTCTCCCTTTGAAATCGATCTCCTTCTCTGTGACAATCCATTTTCCTTGGGATTCTGAGTATTTGCTGGTGTGTCTCCAAATGATTCTCAAGTCTTCTCTTATACTTTTCCTATTGATGAATCAACAGCCGATATTAAGTCTCTAATCAACAGCTAAGATTAAAACAGACTTGATCCTCGTCTCTTAGAAGCTTCTCACCCTTATCTTTATTAATACCCATTAATATTTTTATTTTCCTAAGTTTAGACATTAAAAATATTAATTATTTTAATAACTCCTCATCCGGGTGGAATTTCCCCAAATGATTTTTGGGTCTTGGAGATCTCATGTATTCTAGACCCTCCACAAAATTTTGGAGCTAGAGCACATCCGATGCTACCCAAAATCAACACTTCCTCTTAGCGAGGAATGTGCTCTAGCAGTGTTTCCCAATGGAAGCACTACATTGATCCACGACATCGGTCCTTTGCCCCTTGTCTACTGGGTTGCTGCAACCTGTACTGCTGCCCATGACACTGCATCTGTCACTGCTACATATGTACTGCGGCCCCCTCTAAATATGATGCATCATGCTGCCCATAGTACTGCCATTGCTAACTGTTGCACTGCAACACTCGGTACTTATCCATTTCTGCTACTGAAATGGATTCTTCACCATCCCCATTTTCTCCCTCAAATAAACAAACTTATCTCTTCCTAGAGCCTTGATGAGGATGTCTGCCACCTGTTCTCCTGTAGGAGTGTACTTCAACTGCACTGCCCCTTGTTGGAAACAATCTTTGACAAAGTGACACCTGATAAGAATGTGGTTCGATCGATCATGAAATACTGGATTCTCAGAGAGCTTGATGCAACTTTGATTATCACACAAAAACTTGGTCGCTTCCATCCTTCTCTTGAATAGATTCACAAGCAATTTCCGAATCCATATGGCTTCGCACAAAGTTGTGCTAGCTACCATATATTCTGCTTCAGCTGAGCTCAGAGCCACAAATTTCTATTTTCTACTACACCAAGAGGTCATTCTCGATCCAATGTTGAAACAATACCCAGTTGTACTTTTCCGATCTACTGAACTTCCAGCCCAATCTGCGTCAGTGAACCCACTCAGCCTGATGTCATTGCCTTGGGTGTACAATAGTCCATGCTCGACTGTTCCTTGTATATACCTGAGAACATGTTTCGCTGCTGCCTAGTGCGCCCTCTTGGGTTTCACCATGAACTGACTGAGGGTGTTGACAACGTAACAAATGTCTGGCCTGGTATTGACCAGATACATCAGGGACCCTATAAGTTGCTGGTACAAGGTGTGATCAACGTCCCTATCTTCTGATGCATCAATCTTCTTCCAGTTGGTGATCATTGGAGTAGCCTTAGGTCTACTGTCCTGCATCCTGAATCTCTTCAAGATTTTTGTAGCATATCTCCCTTGTCCAAGGAAGATCTCACCCTTCTGCTGCCCAACTTCCAACCCCAGAAAATAATGCATCTGTCCCAAATCCTTCATGTCGAATTCTAGGTTCTTCTTGTAGTCTTTGATGAGCTTGGATGATCCTGTTAGGAAAAGATCATCCACATATAACACCAGGAGTAGAGGCTCATTCTCTATGATAAGATAATAGAGATTAGGATCTGGATCACTCTTGACGAACCCCATCTTCTGCAAGTAGCCATCAATTCGACCATACCATGCTCTAGGTGCTTGTTTAAGCCCATACAAGGCTTTCTTTAATTTGCATAATTGAGATTCCTTCTCATGTGTCTCAAAACCCTTTGGCTGTTCAATGTATACTTATTCTTCTATCACTCCATTCAAGAATGTTGTCTTGACATCCATCTGGTGAATCTCCCACCCCATTTGTGCTGCAAGAGATATCACGGTTCTAATAGAAGTATACCTGCTACTGGGGCGAAGGTTTCTTCTTAGTCTATCCCTTCCTTCTGAGCACACCCCTTAGCCACAAACTTGGCTTTTTATTTCTCCACACTGCCGTCTACAACATATTTGACTTTGTAGATCCATCTCGAACCTACCACTAACCTGTCCTGAGCCTAGGTACCACCTTCCAGACATCATTGACCATTATAGAATTATATTCCTCCACCATAACATCTACCCATACTTGATGCTAAATGACCTCTTGAAAACTTGAGGGTTCCCCAACCTGAGCTACTAGGGCCTAGTATCTGTCTGGCTGTCTTCGCTCCCTTTTATCATTCTTGGGTGCACCAATGAAGTCCTCTGCATTTCGTAGAATCTGTCGGAGTTCCCGGCTCATTCTTTCACTGGTAGTGGGTACATCTATCAACTCTTCCTCTTCTTGAGATGCCTCCTGTTTTGAAACTTTGCTTTTAGGAGAATTGCTGGTACTAGTTTCTGCTGGTCGAAGTGGTTGGACCAACGTATCGTCTTTTGACTGTTCCTAGGAAGGCATTTCTCGGGATTTCCTGAAAGCTCTATCCTCCATGAACTTTACATCTCGCCAAACTACTACCTTCCTACTCCCTGGAAGATAGACTCTATATGCCTTAGCATTCTCGCTATATCCCATTAGATATCCTTTCTCAACAGTTTGATCTAATTTCTTTCTCTTTTCTTCGAGTATACGACAATACGCCAAACTCCTATATATCCCGAAATAACTGACTTCATGTGTCTTCCTGGTGAAGACCCTTTCTGGAGTGATTTTGTCCAATGCCCTGTGGGGAGTCCTGTTCTGGACATAAAATGTCGTTCTGCATGCTTCTACCCACAAGAATTTGGGCATATCCTGATCATATAGGATCGCCCTAGCTGCTTCCACAATAGTCTTGTTTTTCCTTTTTGCTACTCCATTCTGCTCCGGATTGTAGGGAGTTGTCCACTCTCTTCTGATGCCTTCCCTAGTGCAAAAACCGATGAAGTCCTTGTCAATGTACTCTCCACCATTGTCTGAGCGCAACACTTTTATCTTCTTTCCTGTCAGATTCTCTACTAGAGCCTTGAACTCTTTGAATTGACCAAAAACCTCATCCTTGGTTTTCAAAAAGTAGATCCAAGTCTTCCTGGAATGGTCATCGATGAAGGTAACAAAGTATCCGGTACCACTAAGGGCTTTTTTGGACATAGTTCCATAGATGTCTGAGTGTATCAATCCTAGAACGCTCTGAGCTCTATTGTTTCTTCTGGAAAACGCTGCTTTGACATACTTGCCTAGAGCACACTCTCTGCGTACATCATCTCGTTTGGTACTTAATTCTGGAACTCCTGATATTGTTTTCTTGAGAATTCTTAGAGCCCCATGGTGTAAGTGTCCCATCCTCCTGTGCCATAGTTCATTCAAATCTTTATCTCCATTGTTGCCTATTAGTGCCATTGGAGATTCTAGTTGTAATCTATACAGCGTGTTACTTCTGATTCCAATCTGGGCCTTCCTTTTCCAACTCAGGTGTTTGACATATACTTTCTCCTTAATGAATAAAATGTCATAGCCCTTGTTTTGAAGTTGAGATACAGAGAGTAAGTTCATCTCCAATCCTGGCACATGCAACACATTGGTTGCTCGAAGCCGCTCTCTTGCTTCGGTTTGAAAGACTACAGTACCTCTTCCTACGGGGGTACACTTTGCCTTATTTCCCATGGTGATCTGAAAATTCATCCTTTCTTCCTGATAATTTGAAAAACATTCTTGAATTCCTGTCATATGCTAGGAAGCTCCACTATCTATATACCAAACCTCAGAGGAGGCAGAGCTTGCTAGGCAAGCGACTTCTTCTTCCAGTCTGGAAGCTAACATAGAATAATCGTGATCCATGTTCCTCGTGCTTTCTTCTGGAAATCTGCGTGAGTCCCTTTGAGTTGATGCCTTTGCATCATGCTCCTGACCCATAGCTGATTCTTCTCTCCTGTTGTCGGATCTCTACTCTGATACCATGTGAAAATTTCTAACCTGAAATTCTACTGCAGTAATTGATTTATTTCACCTACTTATTTCTCACAATAAGTTATTTATGAAATCCCTTCAACAAACATTAAAATAAATTCTACTGCAGTTATCACATAATTACATAGAGAAAATAACAAGCACAAGAACCAATCACATCAACACAGTTGTTTTTGGACAATTGTCCCTGGAAAAACCCAATGTGGGAAAACCGGTGTAGCAGATGAGGGTTTTATTAATCTTTAGCATTTATCACTTTACATGGAATGATTTTACAGAGAAACTGAGACACTACTGAGAGAAAACACCTGAGACAAGGTTCATCCCTCTCCTGGAAACTTTTTGACACCCTGGAGACCCTTCTCCCACTTCTGCGTCACTTCTGCATCACTTTGCGTGGTTCTGCGTCCCTCTGCGCCAGCCTGCATGAGGACTGCATCTCCTAGACTGCGTCTTCCCTCTGCGCTGTCTCTAAATATCCCTGCGTCACCTCCTCCTTAGTCACCGACTGCTGTTGATACCCTCCTCTTCCTCCACCCTGCAACTCTCCCTCTGAAATCGATCTCCTTCTTTGTGAGAATCGATTTTCCTTGAGATACTAAGTATCCGCTGGTGTCTCCAAATGATCCTCAAGTCTTCTCTTATACTTTTCTTGTTGATGAATCAACGACCGAGATCAAGTCTCTAATCAATGGCTAAAATTAAAATAGACTTGATCCTCGTCTCTTAGAAGCTTCTCACCCTTATCTTTATTAATACCCATTAATATTTTTATTTTCCTAAGTTTAGACTTAGGAACCCATTAAAAATAATAATTATTTTTACAACTCCTCATCCTGGTGGAATTTCCCCAGAAATAACTTAGGAACCCATTAAAAATAATAATTATTTTTATAACTCCTCATCCTGGTAGAATTTCCCCAAACGATTTCTATGTCTTGGAGATCTCATGTATTCTAGCCCCTCCACAAAATTTTGGAGCGAGAGAACATTCAATGCTACCCAAAATCAACATTCTGAGCTATATGGTATGTTGCCTGAAACATCATTGTGAGGATACTTATACTATGCAATCTTTGTGGATGACTTCTCACGCAAGTCATGGATCTATTTCTTGAAGAAGAAGGATGAAGTGCTCAAGTGGTTTTGTTCTTTCAAAGCTTTCGTGGAAATTCAAACAGGGAAGAAAATCAAGATATTGAGGACCGATAATGGAACCAAATATGAATCAAATGAATTCAATGAATTTTGCAGAGAGGCTGACATTAAGAGGGAGACAACTGTTCCATACACTCCTGAGCAGAATGGAGTTGCTGCAAGGAAGAATCAAACAATCGTGGAAGCTACTCATGCCATGCTCCATGATCAAGGCCTACCAAAGTTTTTATGGGGAGAAGCTGCCAACACTACCCTGTATGTTCAAAATAGGAGCCCACATCAAGCATTGGATTTCAAGACACCTAAGGAAGTTTTCACTGGTAAGAAACCTGATGTTTCTCATATTAGAATTTTTGGTTGTCTCATATGCTTTCATGTGCCGGAAGAGAAAAGAAACAATTGGAAGCATCTGGGAAGAAAGGTATATTTGTTGGCTACAATGAAAATTGAAAGGCATATCGAATCTATGTGCCTGGTCAAAGAGATGTGCAAGTAAGCGATGATGTCATCTTTGATGAAGATACTGCCCTTGGGAAAGCTAGCGATCTCCCTATCCCAAGGAAGGACAATAATGATGCTGAAGAAAAACAGGATGAACCTTCGACACATGAGCCTATGCCCAATGTTGAAGGCCCAATGGATCCCATTGATCCAACTCCTGGTGATCCCTCTACCTCAAGGAAAAGACCTTTGTGGTTCAAAGATACTCTTGAAGACGCTAAAAAACATACTGCTCCAAGAGGGACATTTCACGAAAGTAAAAGACCAAACATGTATCAAGGGTACTTAGCCGCTGTGAGTACTATTGTTCAAGCTGAGCCATGTATGTTCAAAGAAGCCATAAAGCACCAAGTTTGGAAGGATGCGATGAATGAGGAATATGAATCTATCATGAAGAATGATGTCTGGGAAGTGGTGCCTAGACCCAAGGACAAGTCTGTAGTCACCTCAAAATGGATATACAAAATTGAACATGGAACTGATGTGTGTGTTGAAAAATATAAGGCCAGGTTCGTTGGTCGAGTCTTCTCTCAAAAAGGAGTGGACTATGACGAGATATTTGCACCGGTTATACAACTATCCGATCAATTATTGCTATCGCTGCCTCTCAAGGATGGAGCCTACATCAAATGGATGTTAAGATTGCTTTCTTGCATGGCTCACTTAAGGAGGAAGTCTACTTGGAACAACCTCAGGGGTTTGAAGTACAAGATCAAAGGACACACGTATGCAGGTTAAAGAAAGCCCTCTATGGGTTGAAACAAGCCCCTAAGGCTTGGTATGAGCGGATTGATAACTATCGTATGAAGCTAGGATTTACAAGGAGTGATGCCGATCCTAACCTATACTTCAAGGTTGAAAAGGAAATGCCTCTCATTTTAGTCCGTTATGTAGACGATCTCTTTCTAATAGGTGCAGACCCTCTCATTTATCAATGCAAGAGGGAGTTGGCTTCTGAGTTCAAGATGAAGGACTTAGGTCCGATGCACTACTTCCTAGGCCTGGAGGTCTGGCAAAAGCCAAGTGAGATTTTCCTTTCTCAAGGAAAATACATTGTGAAGCTGCTTGAGAGATGTGGGATGGCGGATTGCAAGTCTGTGTCTATTCCGATGGAACACAACTTCAAGAAGCTATGTGGAAGTGCTGTTGGGCCTGAATTAGCAAACCCTTCTGAATATAAACAATTTGTGGGGGCCGTAATGTTCTTGTTAAACTCCTGTCCGGACATATGCTTCGCTGTGAATAGGCTGAGTCAATTTATGGTCGAACCTCATCACATACATTGGATTGCTACTAAGAATCTCTTGAGATATCTCCATGGCACAATCAACTATGGACCGAGATACACTGCCTAGAATTTGAGGTTACATGGATATACTAATGCTGACTAGGCTGGTAGTGTGGTGGATTGAAAAGGCACATCTGGATGTTGCTTCTCATTGGGGCCTGCTTCAATTTCTTGGATGAGTAGGAAGCATAAATTGATTTCTCTAAGCACTGCCGAGGTCGAATATATTGCAGCTAGTATGGCTTGTTGTGAGGCTGTTTGGTTGAGGAAGCTCTTTAGTGAGCTATTTGAGCACGTACTGGATACCACCGTGATCTATTGTGACAACCAGAGTTGGATTCGCCTTTCAGAGAATCCCGTGTTCCAAGATCGCTCCAAGCACATTGATATCAGGTACCACTTTATCTGGGATATGATACAACGAGGAGCAATAAGGCTTCAACACATCAGGACTGATGAGTAGGTCACATAGATCCTCGTGAAGCCCTTAGGGAAGGTCAAATTCGTAACCTTTCGAGAGAGACTTGGAGTCGTGGAATTTCCCTCCCATGAGGGTCCCGCTTGAGTGGGACATTGAGCTCTGGGAGCTCCTGGGGGCTTGGGGTACTTCTAGGAGCTATAAGTGACCATAGGGTGAGTGGTTCACCTTCCCCTATCGGTGCGCTATGTATAGGGTGAGTGGTTCACCTTCCCCTGTGATACCCCATGATGGTTGACATGTGTGTAGGGTAGGTGGTTCACCTTCCTCTATGATTGATGACATGTGTGTAGGGTGAGTGGTTCACCTTCCCCTATGATTAATATATGCATAGGATGAGTGGTTCACTTTCTCCTATGGCATATGAGCAGGATGAGTGGTTCACCTTCTCCTGCGGATGCCCCAACTGTTGATTTATGAGTAGCTTGGGAGGTACTCCAAGCCCTAGGGTTTAGGATTTGGAGGGCAAAGCACCACAAGGGAAACTTGTGGGTTTGGAACCCAAGTGTGGGGTTTTTCACCCATCGATGTTTGGGCTAAAACCTTGATGGATTGTGACATGTGATGGATGAGGATGATGGTACTCGACGAGACAATTCCAACGCAATGAGAATCATCCGATTCCGGGTTGTCGTTAGAGAGAAATGAATGTTTGAAGTTGATTAATTAATTATTGGTTGTCAAGTCATGTAGGCTTGATGTAAAACACTCCAATAGAAGGGTCTCTTCACTAATTTGTGGAAGCCCCTCTTTAGCCTATAAAAAGAGGGTGAGCACTTGTGTTTTAGGCATCCATAATGAGCAACACATCCTCTAAAGGAGCTCTGAGATGAAGAAGGCTAGCCACAACTAGAAGGAGGTCAAAGACAACGCGTGAGGAGGTCGAGGAGCAGCGTGGAGAGTCTGTGGTTAAGGGCCGAGTGTTGTAGGTGACAACAGAGTTGCTGAGGGGTTGTTTGAGGGTTGTTCTAGACTGAGTTTGTTGGGCAATCAAGGTCGAGGAAGAGAGGGACAGAACAGGGCTGTGTAGGGACTGTTTGGGTTAGTGTTTGAGGGAGCCGCAGCTACAACTAACTGCTTAGCTAGGCCACAAGCCATAGCTAGCAGCTAAGGTTGTTTCAAGGGCATCGTCAAGGTGACAAAGGCTTGTTTGAGGCAGTGTGGCAGTGGAAGGCTCTCTCCAAGGAAGACCACAACCCATGAGAGCTTCATACAGCTGAATGTGTGAAGGGTTAAGGGCTGGAGTTTGTGCCCTAACCAGAGTTGCAGGAGCAACAAGCAAACAGTGAAGGACAACAACGTTTTGTGGAGTGTTGGGTCATAGTTTATGACCAAATTTGGATCAGTTTACTTTCTAACCTGTGGGAGCCAATTTGCAGACAAGATTGAGTGATCATGTGTCTTCATTGGAGCATATCTTGCAATGACATGATTGGGTGCCATAGATCTGATTAGAGGGTAGTGTGTTGGCTACCCAAAGTAGCCCTAGAGCAGCAGACAAGAAGGACGTTATTGGTGTGTGATTGGGTGAAGTATTGCAACCTTATGAGTAGCTCTTTGATGGATGAAAGAGGCTACTAGAACGCATATTGAAGCTCGAGAATTGGCCAACCTAGAGAGCAGTTGATGCACCTGTGTACATGCAGCAGAAGTGTCTTGCAACATTGTTAGGAGGCAGCCCTCTTGGAGTCTCGATGTGTAGTGGCCTTGATGGACTAAGGCACTACTAGTGAGTAGTATGGGAGCGAAGGATCGATATGTCAAGATATGACATTGAATTTGCGCAACGAAGTTTGTCATTGTATCTTGTATACCATAGATTGTTGTATTATTTAGATTTGTTTTAATATAACGAAGATTGGTGATGGTACAATATTGTACAATTTTGTTAAAAACTGTGTATATTTGTGCAAATGTGATTTACTGCTTTATATTTCGGTTGTGCAAAGTAGTTTATGGTTGAGATTCTTGGTTTGGTAGCGTTAGTGATTTTAAAACTCTAACCTAGATCCAAGGTCCTGGAAATTCAACACCAATATACATCCTACCTAAGTAGTCCGGGGACCGGGACTGATGGGAAGTACCTCTCATCTGGCCAATGAGTTGGGAAAAGTGGATAGGGACCATAGCACTACAAATGGATGCATTGTGTACTACCATACTCCCTATGTCTAGGATGCATGGTGTTCAATAACTTGATTTGGGATCAAGTCTGATTGAGTTCTACCTCTGGACTGACTTTTGTCAATGGAGAATGGTAAGTTCTTGTGACTCACTCTCGATCGATTCTTCTTCATTAACTATATTAGTGTTCAACAAAGCAAAGATGAGATATAGAGATGGTACATGACGACAAGATGGCATGATGATCAATGATGATGGATGGATTGGCATGTGGAATTTTCCTTAGTTGAGAGGGAGTGTTAAAATTGGCAACTAGGGCCAAATTCCACTTTGGACAACTCAATTGATGGAGATGATGATTGCATTGAATTCCTCTTTTTGAGAGGACCAAAATTGATCTAAATATCATCAAATTTGGACAAGCAGAAATGTGTTTTTGAATTTATGCCCACACGTGTAAATTGTCAAGTTTGGCCACATCATCATGTAGGCTCATGAAGCCCAAGAGACATGTCACTTTACCCTCAACGACCTGTATAAATATAACTTATAAGTGACCTCTCACCTCATTTGGCATCATCATCACTCACACATTCTTCTCTCTCATTCTCTCATTGGTTTGTACAATTATTGGGCATATTCTTTCTTTCACACGTGTGGCAAGGAGGACAAATTTCAAACAAAACTATAGGGCCGAAAATTTCAGTCTTTCCTGCAATTTAACCAACATTGACTTTGACTTTCCAGGCAGATTTTGAGTTTGATCTTTTGGGCAGTTTTCTGTTTGGGCAAGCTGTACTCTTTGGCACAAAAATCAAGGTGTTCTGAGCACTTTGACTGCAGAGATAAATTGCAGGTTGACCGCAGACTTCAGGGCAGAGTTTGACCAAGTTTGATCACTGACTTTGGGACTGTTTTGGCCTGACTTTGACCTCCTATTCAGGCCGAGTTTGATTGGGTATGACCGAGCTGCTTTGAGGACATTTTGCTGATACTTTGACCAATGTTGACTTTCTGGTTAGAGCTGAATTTGATTGCAGTTGACTGCAGATTTGACATGGCTGTTTTGACTTTGATTTGGCAAGTCAACTTATTTTTTGTACTCTCTCTCTCTGCTGAACATTTGATATAATAATAAGAACAATTGATCAAAGGGTTTTCCCCATCTTGGTTTTTTTTCCATGGCATCTGCCAAATTTGGTATTTTCTTGTCTTCTGCATTTTGTTATTTCATGTTCTGTCCACAATTACTGTCAGTATGATTAATGGTTAATGTGATTGCTATTGGAAACTAAATTGGAAATTGTCATTGGGCTACTAAAGGACATTGAAGTAATTTTGCTAAGCATAAAACATACCATTGTTAACTAAAATTAACATATCTTCTTTGAAGAATGTGATTCTCTCGGTATCAATGGGTTGCTTTGCAAGTTTTTCAAGGCAATTTGTGATTCAGTTAGAGATGATCTTTATTTGTATGGTTAGTGAAGCCTTTTCTTTTGGGCATTTGCTAACTCTTAATCAAGGGGTTATTGAGCTGATTCCTAAAAATACTGCTTGTGATTCCTTTGGAGATTGCAATCCCATTACCCTCCTTATCTTTCCCTCATGCACTCCAATTGCGTGGAGTTGCCTCACACATTGTTTAGGAGAAGAAGATTGGTTTTGTACAACACAAATTCTATCGTGAAATTGTTGCTTTTGCATTAGAGTCCATGGATCGTGCTCGGGAGATTGGGTAGTAGCCATTGTTTCTTAAGATTGATTTTGATAAAGCCTATGACAAAGTTGATTGCATTTAATCACATATATGCTCTAGTGCGTTGGTTTTGGCTCAAGTATGTTGGAATGATTCAAAATCATTTCTCCAATGCTTCAACCTTTGTTTTAGCAAATAATGCTTTGATGGATCTTTTCCCTCTTCCTCACTTGATCAATTAGTGCAATCCCCTCTTTGCATGCTTGTATGTTCTTGTTGCTGATGCCTTGAGTTATCCTTTGGAATATACAAGGATGTAATGTCCCCAAATATTGGATTTTTTTGTGATGTGCTTAGGAGGGATTTCCAAAGCTTGTGTTAGCGCGATCATAGGAGTGAGATTACTCCATTGGTGGGCCCAGAGAGTTTTAGAGGAGTTTTATGGGTCCGACTAGGATCACTTACCATATTTCAAAATTCATCGTTAGGATCAATTCTGCATGGTTCTCTCTTGGTTCCATTGCATTTCAATGATTCTCGTAAAACAGAGTTATTAACGGGCATATTTTAATTAATTTCACTTGAGGTGTTGTTTCAGGCAGTGTTTTAAAAAACGGTCGGCTCAGAATCAACTCGATCGAGTTGGTCTGAGCCAGGCCTCAAAAATTTGACTCGGCCAAGTATTCGGTTCGGCCGGACGGGTTAATACCAAGCTGGCCGAGTTGTCTAACAACTCGGCCGGCTCGGTATTAACCCAGCCGGCTCAGTATTAACCCGGCCGGCTCGGCCGAGTCCGTATTAACCCGGTCGGGTTACGTACAGCGGCCCAGGCACATAAAAAAACAACGATTTTTATTTTTATTTTATTAATTGTTTAGCCTGAGAGAGATCTGTTCTGGGTTGCTAGCAGTAGAAGCTATGATGATTAAAATGGACAGAAGCCTCTTCACCAAAGTTTCTTAGCGGTTTGTAATGGTTCTGTAGAGCATTTTTTTGGAAAAGGCTAAAGCTTAGTTGATTGTACTTGGATGCATATACACAGTAAGGATCTTTTGAATCTTAGAATAGAAATATATTTCCTGGCCACCATGGAAACCAATGAAACAGAATATATTAGAAACTCTTACAGTAGAACAAATTTAGGTCCCATTTGAACTTTTATATACCTGTTGTCTGACTCTGATGATGATCTAGAGATTGATCCACATGATCTTGGCTCCTCTGGCGGTAGCTACTAGCCAATAGTACTGGTCACAGTTTACTTTTGTTGTAGAGGCCATTTCTAGCCTCCTTGGTTATGTGTTTTTGTTTTGATCATGTATGCCATTTTGATATAATGGATATATACATGAGCCTGCTTTGAGCATATGTTGTCTTCTATCTATATTTTAATGCTGTGTGTTTGGAAACATGAATGAAAATCTTTAAATTTATGTTTTTTATAAAAAAAAATATTTAATGTATTTTTTACAACGACCAAGTCATTGAAATCGAGCCAGCCGAGTCGATACCGAGTTGGAGTCGGAGTCAGAGTCAGAGTCGGAGTTTTAAAACATTGGTTTCAGGCTAATTACTTGGAGAAACACCTTAGCGTAATAGTTCGTTGGAATCAGGGCGAAAAGATCTACAGGGCATGATGATGAAAAGGGGTTTTGGGTGGCCAGTGTGACCATGGAGGTGAATTAAGCATTTTTTAACGTTAAAATTGGCTTTAATTAGTTAATAAAAGTCACTTTATTAAATAAGGATGGAAAAGTGCTTTTATTATTTAATTGGAGGGAAAAAGTAAAAAGGGCAGCAAAAGAGTCAAGTAAGTTACAAAAAAGGGAAATGAGGGGGGAGGGCTCTTCTCATTCTAGAATTTTGCTCACTTGAGATTTTTTTTTAAAGAGCTCTTGAGAAAGAGTCTAAGGTTTTTGGAAACCCTCATTCTGGTTGCTGGTTTCGGTGTTAAAACTATACACCCTAGCTAGTATTGGAACAAAATCACTTATATTTCAACATTGGGCTTCATTGATGAGGAAGAAGAAAATGATGGCAGTGATGGAGTAAACTTTTAAAGGTGTTATCAGTTGATTTTATTTTTGACTTTTTGGTTTTCTATATATTCTCTTCACAGGCCAGATCTGGAGTTTTATTGGGGGCAACCATTATACCTTTCAAGGAGGCCAAGTTCTCTTATTTTGGGCCTAAGTTAGATTGTTGTGCATGTAAAGGTAATTTCTGGGTCATGTACATTAGATTTGGAGCTTGAGTTAGTACTGTTGCTATGCCTGAAGGGAGACATTTACTGCTGGGATATTTCGGAGTTGTTTGCCAAGAGAAAGTGTTGTCGCACAGATTGTCACGACAACGCTCAGACCGGGGGCTGTCACTCTGATCCCCGATCTCTCTGTTTAAGCATGTCTCCTGTTAGCGCTTGAATTTGCCTCAGGCTGAGGAAGGCAGAATCCAAGGCAACATCAAACCACTTAGCCTTGTAGCTAGCCCTACGGGGACAGGAGAGGGCTCTCTCCGGGTCTATCTCGGCAAAAGGTCTTCAAAGGGCTGAGATGACCAATAAAGGACACTGATTTTAGGCTAGTAAACTGATAGGGAAAGTTTGATTTTAAATTTTTAGGGTTTTGTTGGAAAATCGAGGACATCAATTTTGGGTGCGGGGATGTGACACAGTTTTTGCAGAGGTCTTTTTGGGGCAAGGTAGGAGATTGTCTTGATGCCTTTGAAATAAGTGAATGGATAGATGTGACCGGTGAGGAGCTAAGGAGAGAAAGAAACCATTGAGAGTTCTCTTTAGACAGAGGAAAACATAGATATTAAGCAAACTTAAAGGCAGAGCATATAAATTATGAATTCTACCTTAACACTTCATTTACTTAATGTGCAGAAAAGAGAAATAGGAAATTGATACACATAACAAATCTTACAAGTACATGAGAGAAGCACACCATCAACACAAATAACCACAGGAATCCCAAATAGTGCTGCAAAACCCTGGTCTTTCCTTTGCCAAAATTGCAGAGATACAAAGTGTAATACAATAGAAGCTTATCCCTCCAGAGTCCAACCATGAAAATGACCAAGAAAGTACATAATATAGGCAATCTAACATCTTTCCTTGCCTCTAGGAGTCGAGCTCACTATCCTAGGAGCTGTTTCAACCAATTCTAAACTGAGCACTAAAATCTAGGCAGTCAAAACCACTTTCCTCTATAAGCTAGGAAACCAATTCATTCATTAAATTTTTGACTTTTTATGAATGAATCTTCTAGAAGAGATAAATAAGTGCCATGACATCATAAAATTATATCAATTACATCAAGGAGGATGAAAAATCACTCCAAAAAGTCAAAACTAGTCAAATCTGCGTTTTGTTGAGCTGTAGGTGCATTTCTGTGAAAATAGCCTGATGCGTAGCGCCCTGAATCTCAACGCGTAGCGCGCCTTTGGGCCTGCTTTTGAGGCACTTCCCGGAGTCCAAATGAGGCAAAAGTGGGCTTGTTGGAAAGGTCTGGATGTCTACTTTCCAACCCAAGTGGAATTTCTGAATTTGGTGACCATTTGCCCCTCCAAAATTGCAATCTCCCAAGACTGCTTCCTGTGTGTCAAAAAGGTGGCAGAAAGTCATTTTTTGCTTGTTTTTTGACCTTCTGGAGGCTCAAAACTTGATGGAATCTCTTGGCCATTGCTGAGCAAGTGTAATTTGTCATGACAAATCCAAAAATGCTGAGTTTTTGAGGAATGGACTTGCCCATCTTCAGGGTAGCGCGCGGCGCGCTACGCGTTGAGGGCAAAAACCTGTGTGTGGCACAAAAAATTCACAATTGACAAAATTTTCTCCAAATTTCTTGAAATTTGGGCTGGGAGTCCCCAATCAAGTACCATGCTCAGTCAAAGAGGCTTTGGCCAAAATTTGGAGTGGATCGGGCCTTTTTCTCCATTTTAGTGCTTTGCTCAACCTCCTTGGATCTGGCGATTGTATTTTTGACATTTCTCTAAAACCATGACACTTGTGTAAAAAGTGAAGGAGGTTTTTCTTCCTTGGCATGTTGTGGACAAAAACCTCTCTCAGTTTTCCAAAATTCATCTTTGATTGTTCTGAAACATCTTTTGAGTGAAACTTATCCCGATGTGTGAAATAAGGAATTTTGTCGAAATGAAGCGAAATGAAGGGGATAAGAGGCTTCTAAATTCTTGGGGAAATTTTTGCAAGTAGGGAGGGATGTTAGGAAGCAGGGGAAAATGGAATCGCGGAGATCGAGTGAGGGGAAGGGATCCAAAAGGGCAAAACACAGGCCCAACCTAGAAAATTGCCAAGTTGTAGCAAGAAACTAGGGTTTGTGCGAAAATGAGGAATTTGGCGGATCTAAGGGATGGGAAGCATTTAATAAGGTACTTTAAGGATAGGGGAAAGTGTATGAACATCAGGATACAAGTTTTGCCGATGATTTGACCGTCCAAGAGAAATTGCCTTCAAAACCCTAGGAGAGGGAAATGACCTTACCTAGGCGCAACTGAAGCATGAACAAGGTGTAAAATGACTCATTAGACACTGAGATGATAATGACAACCCTATGAATGATGATAGACTCAGCTGAATAGTGACATAGATTGGCATTTGGGCAACTTTGAAAAGAGTGAGAGCAAACCCTAGACCTAATGCCTAGTGACCAAGTTTTGCTTGAAGACTCACTGAAATGACAAAATTTGACCTTGACACACTGAGACCACTTTGTAAGAGCATATTTGATCACTGGAGGAAGGCTGGAAAGACTGACACTAACATCTCCCACGGTTAAGGGGGGTAGACCCTGTAGGGAAATGGATGACCAACTATGAACCAGTTGGGTTGGGAGACACAAAGGAACAAGCACTAAATTGATTTGTTAAATAAATAGACCAGTGCCTTATAAAGTTAATGTTTAAATGATTACTTACTAAATGCTGCAAAAAAGTCAACCATGTAGAGCAATCATTTATCATCAAATAACTCGAACAAAGATTAACTTTCACCAAATGAGAGAAAATGCTTAAATGATACTCCGGCGATTTAAAGCTTCAAAAGATAAAATTCGATACAAAACCACAAAATTCTAACCATATATCACATTCATGATCATTCAAGCATGATAAATCACATAAAAAATGATAAACATTAATTCTACATCAAAATTTTAGCCTCAGCAGAAAAGATAAAACGTGATAGATCCCCGAGCCAAGATTGAATCTGGCAAAATATTTCCAAAATATTTTTATGTTTTTCAGATAAGGCAAAATTTTAAAGCTAAATGAAACTTTAAAAAAAAAAATCTAAATGATATTAAATCAAAATCTAAACTATAGGAAAATGAATTTTTTTTAAGAAGTTTTATAATTTTTTATGATTTTTTAAAAGTTTAAATTTTTTTTTATAAATTTTAATTCTTAAACTCAAAAGGAAGCCTAAAAAATAAAATAAAAAAATCTAATTTAAATCTAATCTAAAACTAAAAAAAATCAAATCTAAATTAAAGCTTAAAGCCTAAAGAATTTTTATGAAATTTATTTATTTATTTATTTTTTTGATTTTAAAATTAAAATGAAACAAAAACTAGAATAAAATCTAATCAAAATATAACTAAACGTAAAGTTACATCTAAGCTATCTTAAATCAAATAAACATAAAGAAGAAACTTAAAATCGAATTTTTTCTTTTTTGATTTAAATTTTAATAAACCTAAAACAAACAAAAGAAACCTGCGTTAGCACCTATTCATGAAATAAAAAAAAAAAATGAAATCGAAAACTAAGCCAACAATACCTTACCGCTCAACGCAAAGAAAAGACTTATGCTAAACTGTAATAACACCAAAGTCCTAAAATCGTATTTACGTTGGACCCAAAAAACAATTTCTTCAGGCAAAGAAAAGACTTGTGCATAACAGTTCAGCATTACCTGGCCCGTAAAAATAAAATGTGATTTCTTATAGTGCGTTTGCAGGCTCCTTCGATGGCGGATGGAGAACATTCTCGAGTTTGCAGCTTCCAGCAACGTTTAATGGTGGAATGCTCTTCGACACAGTACGCAGGTCTTGAAGAAATTATCCAGTGCTCTTCAAAAAAGCTTGAAACGTTACCCACGCAAAGCCTCAATAGCTTCTGCGTTAATCAGGTGTAGGCCCACGATGTTTGATGGCGAAAGGCAAGGTTTGCAGGTAAATGTTAATGGAGGGAGCTGCGGGTCAAATAATGAATGATACGCTATGCTTGCAGGTGCAATGACAGCAAAGAACCATACGAGGTCATACGCAGGGAAAGAAAAGCGATTCGTTATTTCAGACCCGAGAGAAAATCGAATTGGCTATGTGGCTGCAGGCTTGCGTTGAAAAATTGAGAGAAAACGTGGCAGCGTGGGAGAGCTGAAAGATGGTGAAGTGTAGAGAAGTAAACGCAGATTGGATTTGAAGCTGGCTGTATGGTAAGCAGCAAGGGTTTTACCCAGTTCATAAAAAAAATCTTCGGGAACTTTCTTCCTGCAAATAAAACCCTCCAGATCTGAAAACAACTGAAATTGAAACCCTTGGACAGCAAAACAGCTTGGATAAACCCTCGGAAATCTCCAGAAAACCCTGCAACCTGTAATGAAAAAACACCCAAAAATAATATGCGCAAGGATAAAAACCTAAAACCCTAAAACCCAGCTAAATTTTTTTTTACAGTATTTACAGATTTTCGACTCTTTATCAGCCAGATTTGTCAATAATCCACAGTAATATTTTCAGAGTATAAGTTTAATGTAAGACGCTTCAGAAAACCCTGCATGCATTCATAAATAAAAATTTTCGAATGATTAGCCCGGGATCAAGAACTAGCTGGGCTCTTTCAGAAAACACAATCCGGGAGTTGGCTGGTTCAGCCGAGAACTTCCCCTAACGCCCCGTAAATCTGAAGAAAAGGATTTCCTGCACAGCTTAAAATCAACCATTAACATAGAGGGGAAAAACAATAGTGAAACCCAGATCAAATGGAGATACCTGCCACTATATTTCAGAATCTAAACTATCATTCAAACCCCAAAGATCAGACAAGATATCTGTGCCTAGATCAATCATCATTAAGCTATCATCAATGGCTGAAAATAAAATTATGCAGAAATATAAAACAATCTTACAGCATTTTCAGAAGAGTAACACCAGTAAGATTTTTAACCCCAAAGTCTTTCTTTATTAGCACAAAAAATGACTACAAGAGAGCTTTCTTTAGCACCAGACTCTCAGACCTAATCTGTGATCTCAAATGACCCCTAGCACCCTATTTAAAGGAAAAATTTCCAACGGCTAGTTCGAGTGATCCACGTCAAAATGATCTCGACCGTCGATGAGGATCAAGACATCTCTTAATCTCATCCGTCGAATTTTTTAATGCATTAAAAATTGAAATTCTGGATTTATTTACTCAAAAATATTATTATTTTATTATTTCTAAGTTTTTATTTTTTTATTATTTATTTAATTATTATTATTATTATTATTATTATTTTTATTTTTATTTTATTTTATTTTATTTATATCTTTAATTTTAAATTTTTTATTTTTTATTTTTTCAGTTTTTAAATATTTTTTTTTTTAAAAATGGATCCCTGAACTTAGCCTTTGGAAAAGTCACCTAGGACCTAGGACTTAGGACTTATGAGGGGATTAAAACATTTTCTAACCCTCAAGACACTTTACATCATGACTTTTACAATTTTACATCTAAAGGGGGAGAACCCATTTGACATAGACCCTCATAGACCACCCAGTTCTGCGACACAACTATAATCTAGCAGATCAACATACTAGGATTCTCCTAAGATTCTAATGACAAAATCCATTCCGGCTTTGGGGTTAGGCTAAAGGAAAAATCTGCCGATCATGGATTGGTGAGACGAAAAACCTTCCGGAACGTAGATTATCACTAGAAAATTAGGTTCACCTAGGCAATTTACATACATGACTTGACTCTGCTAAAATTATTTACAATTTACATATGTAGACTGGGTTTACAACATAAATTGATCAAGCTGATGATGACAATCGAATGGCACGGACATGTCGATCTAGTGCTATCCCTTTTGCGAAGAAAAAGGGGGGGTACTACTATGGGAAGTTGACACGTAGTGGTCAACAGAAAGCATTGTTCTTTGGAAATTGGACCAAGTTCTTTATTTTCTTAGTGTTGAAGGGATTGCTGTTTGTGGGGCTGAGTTTATAGAGGGAAGAAAGCCCCCTTTTGAAGATGAATTTTAACTGTTGTTCGTTGCCCAATTTCTGGGTTATATATATCAAATCCAAGGAGCTAGATACCATTGTCTTCAAGGGACTAATTATTACTTATTGGGGGCTGAGTTTTGTACCTCAAGAAGCTAAGTTATTTGTGGGATTTCTCATGTTTATTTAGGAAGGAAGAGAGTTGATAATCTATAGCATAAGTGTTTGATAAAAATCTGCTGTCTTAAGACTCTCATTCTCTCTCTCATATTGCAAGCATCTATCAGTGAATACTTCTGTTCATGAAGAGACTCAAATCTGATAAAAAGGGGAGGACGAGCTGAAGGCTGGAAAGGGTCACTGTTCACGGGTCACTGTTCACCATACTATCCTATCTCTATTGGCTGGTCCTTTAAAGTTTAAACTCATATTCCAAGTGCTATCTTACAGCCAATATGAATGTACAGTTTGCTGATATTTATCTTTATACTTTTGTGGCCTTCTTCATCGCTGATAGGTACCTTTCTGAGCATAGTATACAACACATATTGTTGTGTGGAATAATTTTTCATTGTGTATTCTTAGTACTGAGTTCATTTCTTTTGAGATAAATGATAAAAAATGCACCTACATCCATGGACATACTAACTGTTTGACGAAAGACCACGAAGGCTATCTCAAGTAAAACTTAGAAATTTAGTGGTGAATTTGAGTTACTTCCAGGGGGGTATCTTACAGTGGTATCAGAGCATGTTCTTGGACAGTTGTTAGGTTTAAAGGGCAGATTGTAACAAGAGAAAAATGCTTTCAAGTCAAGAAGAACTATTTTCCCAAAAATTTGAAGATTATGACAAAACCTTTGCAAAGATGATAGAGCACATGGAAGTACAAGTGTTATCAAAGACAAGAAATAAAAAAGGAAAAGCAGATCCAAAAATGAAAAGGTAGCTAAGGACCAGGTAGCAAGGATTGAAGGGAGCCCAAAGGAGAATAATAGTTCAAATAAGGACAGGAGAAAAGTATTAACTCATACAAAAGAGTCAGCTCCTGTAGTTGAAGGTGAAGACCATGACCAAACCTCCCAGGACGAATTGGGAAAAGTCATACCTGTTGAAGATGAAGCTAGCACAAATTCAATCCAACAGGTTGGTACAAGGATTTCATATGAAGGAGAGTTAGAAATGAGTACAAAATTCTTGTTGTCACGAGTACAAAGAAAATCACGAGGCTAGGACAGTTGATGACGATCCCCAAGAGGAGTACAAACAAAATCACGAGGCTAGGATAGTTGATGACGATCCCCAAGTGGTGTGCAAAGATGATAACACACAGGTTGTTAGTGGTGTGAACCTAGGCCCATCAGTTGATGAAGTAAATGTTGCTCATAAGCCTACTTGTACCCATAACTTGGAAAAGCAATTGAAGATGAACGTAGACAAGTTTATGGCAGCCAAGGGGCAATATGATGATACACAGGCATTGATTGCAGATTATTGTTGGAGTGCAGTGACACATGACAGTTTGGGAGGAAAGCCTTCACTTGTAGATTTTCAAACTCTTAGAAAGGCACTGGTAGAGATGAAATCTAACTACATACACCTCCTTTCAGACAAAAATCACTTACTCATGCTTGCTAAGATATATAATGATGCGCTAGTAGGGAGAGAGGAGGAAGTTAATAGGCTTACACTTGAGCTTGAGACTACCCATGAGTCCTTGAAGAGCACTCAAATGGCCCTTCAAGAATCAAAGTTGTAGGTTGAGCATCTTTGTATGGGGTTGAGTTGTGGACACTCTTCAACGTCCATGGCAGATAATTAGTTAGCTATGGCAACCATCACACAAGAGGATGTTAGTGGCACTCATGATTTGATAGAGAAGCCTCTTGCGATAGTTGAGCATGGGGAGCACCTAGATGAATTAGCACTTGCAAAGAGATATGCCCAAGAGTTTCCTGATTATGCACCTATGGAATGCAGAGACAAATATATTTTAGACGAGGATACATACATCTGGGATCTAGGTTCAGTTGACATGAGTGGAGTGGATACTGGAAGCTCAGGGTGGCACTAGGATCCAAGTGGGGCTTTCCATCGTAAAATAGAGGTGCAGGATGACTATGGCGTTGGTGGAATGGTTGATCTAGTGACCGAGCACACACGTTATTTAGGGGAGTCCTAGTTAGCACTAGTGGCCATTCAATTCATGAACAAAATTTGGGAGACGTCTTGGCACATCGTTTGTGTGCGGGGTTATGGGCAGGAGTTACTTAGATGGGAGGGCATTGGCATGCCACCAGGTAGGGTATTGTATGGAGATGATGCACTTCCATTGATGTATCGGGCATAAGAGCCACCAAGGATCAACACAACAATGACATCCCCACTAGCATGTGAGGAGTTATGCCACTAGTGTCTACTAGGATGAATGGGGAGATATGACTCACATCATGGTAGGTTCACTAACAGAGTGGCGGATCCATTAGCACATGTGGGATACCAAACGATAAAGGGTGGTATGACTGTGCGAAGTGCAGTGTTATGCAGAGGAGTGCAGGGATACGTGGCTGTATGCAGTAACGTACGATGTTGCAAAACAAGATTTGGAATGTGGGCTCCAGAGAAATCTCCTGATAGGGACGTTAGGCATACCATTGGGTTTAGCTTACTCGGGATCGATGAGGGCACAAATGAGAACCTCTTTATCATACCCCTAGGGACTCACACACCTATCTCTCCTCTGTATTGCTTATAGCCATTGAGGATTTGGTTGTTGTCCCTTGATGTTGTTCTCACATGTAGCACAACATGGGAGGTTCACTTAAGACAGTTGGATGGGACACGGTGCATCAAGAGAAGGACTTCCCAGCTATGGTATATGGTTAGGATGCGAGTTGGTAGAGGCAGGCTTGGGGATGGCCTGATCTCAGTGTTTTTAAAACCGGAACCGGTCACCGGACCAGTCCACCTAATGAACCAGTTTGCCGACCGGAATTGGTCTAACCAGGATTGGTTTGGTCTAAACGAACCGGTTTTAAAAAATAAACAAAACTATTTTTAAGATTTAAAACCATGATTCCAAGCCAATAGAGACAAAATATGCAAAGTTTGCTCATTTATATACCATGTAAAGGTGAATATATCAAAATGGCACTGAGTGCAATACATATCATCGACAAAATAGAAAAATACATAAGCAATGAGGCTCTAAATGGCATATAAAGTCCAGAAACAATGCTGCAAGCTATGAGGCCATTGGCCTACTACAAGTCTACAGTGTACACATGATCAATCATCAAGTTCATCACCACTACTAGCCACAGGATCATCACTAGGAGATACATAGACATTATCTGGTTCAGAGTCTGAGAATGCCTTAGCCTGATCTGCAACCTCAATATCAATGCCACCAATAACAATAGAAGTGGACGTAATGGAAGCACGAGTTTGTCGACCTGCACAACTAGTGCCTTCCATTGGTTCTTTTCCTTTCCTTGATGCTGCTACTGGTCCTGGTTCTGATGCCGCCACATAATCTGCTTCATCCCCCACTAAAGCCATGTCGATATCAAAATCAGCCTCAAACACAGGATCTTCAGTCTCCTCCACCCATTTTGATGTTGGATCAATATTGTCCAACACAATGGGATCTAGATCAGGTGTTTTGCTCATCATTTGGTTCCTCCTCAGTCAAAGGTTGTATTGCACGAAAACAAGATCATTTAACCGTTTTTGTTCCAAACGGTTTCTCTTCTTTGTGTGTATGCGCTTAAATACAGACCAATTGCGCTCACAACCTGAAGCACTGCAAGTTTGACTGAGGACTCTAATTGCAAACCTTTGCAATTGAGGACATTGGCCACCAAATGACTCCCACCAATGTGCTGCAAAGAAAAAGACATTAATTAGTAACTTAGTTTATAATTTGAATTGTAAAGAACGTAAACAATTTTAACTTGAAAAGAAAAACAAATTGGAAATTGGAATTACTTACCTGGCTGGTCTACATCTCTTGCCATCTTTGCCAAGTTTTTGCCAAAAGTACCACCTGCCATATTGAAAACAGTAAGCTGTCTATGCATTTCCAACTGGTTTGCATGGCTAGGGACCATGCACTCCAAGCAATCAATCAATTCAGCTTTGACCTCCCCATCATGCAGATCTCCTAGCCGATTTTTATAATGATACTTTGGGTTCAAACAATACCCAGCTACATGTATAGGAAGATGGAGTTGATTGTTCCATCTGTTATCAATGATCTCTCATATACGGCCATATTTAGCTAACCTATCCTTGTAAGCTGCCCGTATCTGCTCCTTTGCCTGATCCATAGCCTCATAAATGTAGCCCATGGCCAATCTTTCCCCATCCACCATCCTTAGCACCTTAACAAGGGGCTCGGTAATTTTCACAAGCTCTAGAGACCTTTTCCAAAAATAAGTGTCTAACACTTTCTTTTTGGTGTCTTTTCCATCTGGTCTACGAGCCCACTGAGATTCAGACCATTCTTCAGAGGAAAACATTTTCTGCAAGTTTTTATGTTGACCATTGAGACATTGCAACGTGAGGAAGTGAGTTGCAAATCTCGTAATTGCAGGCCTAACAAGCTCTTTGCCCCTAGTGTGTTTCCTCATTAGGCTCAATACCCATGAGTGGTTGTAAATGTATTTTGTAATGCACTTGGCATGCTCTACAGTGTTTTTTACCCACTCCACTTTGCCTATATCCTCAAGCATGAGGTCTATGCAATGTGCAGCACATGGAGTCCAAAATATGGTCTTATATTTGGTCTCAAGCATCTTTCCAACAAGAACATAGTTTGAGGCATTCTCGGTGATGACCTGCAAGCTCAAATAGAAGGGCTGTATCCTTTACCTTATCAGATGCATCAACTGATTTCAAAAACATGGTTCCTTGAGGGCAAGAAACAAGGAAATTAATGATTGTGCGGTTCTTTCCATCGGCCCATCCATCTGACATGATGGAACAACCTGTTTTGAGCCATGAATCTTTAAACTCAACCAAATACTCATCAATGGAAGATATCTATTTTTTCAAAATAGCTCCCCTCAAGTCATGCAGACTAGGGCCTTTGAAGACTTTTCCTGCAGCTATAACAGAGTCCCACATAACTTAGTAATAAGGTGAGCGAGCAGCGTTAAATGGGATATCTGAATCATACCACCATCTAGCAATGTATTGATGAGAAGTTTCTTTGCATTGTCTTTTCCAATGTTGATCCAAAGTGGGTTTTGAACTTGGTTGGGAGGAAGTGGGATTAGAAGAGGCAATGTTGGCGGAATATGAGAAATAACTTTGGATGTTTGTTCTCTTTGTTCCTTTTGATGGTTGGCCAAAAGAAGGATAAACATAGTGAAAGGGGTCATTGGTGGAAGGGATAAAAGAGGAGTCTTGAATCTCATAATCATCATACCCTCTCTCTTTCATGGCTTCTAATAAGTCCCTCTTCCTTGCAATGTCATCTTGGATGGCCTTCTCCCTAGCTTTATCCTCATAAAACTTTTCAAGATTGGAAATGTATTCTGCCCTAATAGGACCTAACAATGCATTTGGTGCATCGCATGGCTTTACTTGGCCTCTTATCCCAGCCAAGTTTTGTTTCAACCTAAGAATACCCCCACCTCCAATAGATTTATGGCATAATTTGCATATCATTTTTCCATCAATTACATCACAATGAGCCCATGCACTGTCCTTTCCTTTTGGAGCCATGTTTGCTTGAAATAATAACAATTTGCAAAGAAATCTGCCATTTAAAAAAAAATTGCAGCTAAGCAACATGGAAAACCAAAGATAAATGTAGGAAAACAAATGCACATGCAAGCTACAAAATTTGATAGCATAGAGCTAGAGAGTTCATAGCATAGATGATAGAAGTGAGAAGTTTATAAATTTATAACACATAAAAAAATTTAATTCATGGACAACAGTCAAATGAGGAATTTTCAAGTGAAAATCCTTACCTGGAAATGCAAACTAGCTTCCTTAGCCTCCTCTTGAAGATGGCAACTCCACTGACAGCTACACACTATCTCCAAAATAGCTCCAACTCCAACTCCAAGATGACTACTTCAGCAAAAACTCAACACTCTCCAAGCTCACAAACAAACTCACAAACACTCATAAACACTCCAAATCAGATGTGTGAGACAAATGAGAGTGAGAGGGGCCTCTTAAAGGCTTGGAGAGGGTGTTTTTGGAGGGAAAGCACCCTTAGTTCCCCCCAAAACCCCTAAAACACAGTCAGAAAGTCACTTTTTCAGTTGACGGTGGGCGTGCCTCCTAACCGGCCGGTTTAGGATGGAACCAGCTAGTTTGATACAAACCGGCCGGTTAGGACCAGTTAGTTGCAAAAAAATGAGAAATGGCCCCTCTGACCGGGTTTTTTTGGCTGGTTTCAACCAGTGGGCCTGCTAACCGGTCGGTTAGACTGGTAACTGGTTAGCAAGGCCGGTTTTGAATACTATGCTTGATCTATTGCAGAGATAACATAGGTTCCGCCCCTAAGCTCACACTTAGGGAGGTGCATGACACACTTTGGGCAAGACATTCTGAGACGGTCTATGAGCATGAGATACAACAGATGGTAAACCTCTTTTACAAGAGGGTGTATGGACACTAGGTAGTTTTGGGGTGTGCCAACAGATTTATCTGTGTGATCTGGTGGGAGCAGGGCAACTTAACAGACACCAGGTTGATTATCGATACATGGTGTATCTTTGTTGAGTGCATGTAGTGATTAGAGGGGAGGCATGGATGGGTTCCAAAAGTTAGCAGTACTTCGTCACAACAATCAATCATGATCAGAGTGGTGTAACGATAACATGGCAGTCTCCTTTTGAGATCAACATGGGACCATGACATTACAGGTCTTGACAGCTCAGTTACCATTATGCATGAGCTGGTCTTTACATGGGAAGATCACTTATGTCTTCCGTTAGACTTTAGTTTGATGGAGGGCATTTCACTTCTTAGTGATTCATTGATGGTATTAGAGGAGGAGGCAACAATTAGTTCATGTGGGTGAAGACCCTTTTTAGCAAGAGTTGAATTGTACTTTCAAGAGTTCACTCTTGAGGTATATGGGATTGGTTTTCCGATAGTAGCTTCTTGAGGAGTTGGTCGGAATTTCTCATTTTCGAGATGCTCTACTTATTGGTAGTATGTAGAGGGCCTCTAGCGCCTATTCCTTGTTGGGGAGTGAGTGGAGTGAGAGATGATTCACGATGATTAGGATGGTTTGGGACCCTCGTATTTGCTTGGATCGGCTAGTGGAGCAACAACATGCAATGACATTGCTCGAGGACAAGCAATTTTGGGGAGGGGAGACTGTAATGTCCCCAAATATTGGATTACCTTGTGAGGTGATTAGGAGGGATTGCCAAATCTCGTGTCACCCTGGTCATAGGAGTGAGATTACACCATTGGTGGTTCCAGAGCTTTTTTAGAGGAGTTTTATGGGTACGACTGGCACTGCTTACCATATTTCATCATTAGTATCAATTCCGCATGGTTTGCTCTTGGTTCCATTGCATTCTAACGATTCTCGTAAAATAGAGTTATTAATGGGCATATTTTAATTAATTTCACTTAAGGTGTTGTTTTGGGCTAATTACTTGGATAAACACCTTAGTGTAATAGTTCATTGGAATCGGGGTGAAAAGATCTATAGGGCAGGATGATGAAAAGGGGCTTTGGGTGGCCAGTGTGACCATAGAGGCAAATTAAGCATTTTCCAGTGTTAAAAGTGGCTTTATTTACTTAATAAAAGTCACTTTATTAAATAAGGAAGGAAAAATGTTTTTATTTTTTAATTGGAGGGAAAAAGTAAAAAGGGTAGCAAAAGAGTCAAGTGAGTTGTAAAAAAGGGAAATGAGAGGGCCTCTCCTCATTCTAGCATTTTGCTCACTTGAGAAAAGGAATTTTGGAGAGCTTTTGAGAAAGAGTCTAGGGTTTTTGAAAACCCTCATTCTGATTGCTAGTTTCGGTGTTGAAACTATACATCCTAGTTAGTATTGGAACGAAATCACTCAGATTTCAACATTGGGCTTCATTGATGAGGAAGAAGAAGATGATGATAGAGATGGAGTAAGTTTTTAAAGGTGTTATCAGTTGATTTTATCTCTGACTTCTTGGTTTTCTATATATTCTCTTCACATGCTAGATCTGGAGTTTTATTGGGGGTAACCATTATACCTTTCAAGGAGGCCAAGTTCTCTTATTTTGGGCCTGAGTTAGATTGTTGTGCATATAAAGGTAATTTCTAGGTCATGTACATCAGATTTGGAGCTTGATTTAGTATTGTTGCTATACCTGAAGGGAGCTAGTTACTGCTGGGATATTTCGGAGTTGTTTGCCAAGAGAAAGCACTGTTCTTTGGGCCAAGTTCGTGGGGTTGAGTTTATAGAGGGCAGAAATCCCTCTTTTGAAGCTGAAATTTAACTGTTGTTCGTTGCCCAAATTTTGGGACTCATGGGAAGTACCTCTCATCTAGTCAATGAGTTGGGAAAAGATGGTTAGGGACCATAGCACTACCGTACTCCCTATGACTAGGATGCATGGTGTTCAATAACTTGATCTGGGATCAAGGAATGACTTTTGTCAGTGGAGAGTGGTATATGTTGAAGAATCTAAGGCATCTGAGTTATAATGAGATTCTTCTGACGATGATAACAATTTGTGAAGTACTTTTACTTTTCTTATTAACACGATCTTCTTCTTCTTATTATTATTGTATGTTCTCTTACTTCATCAAACAGTTACCAAAACGCAAGAGACAAGAACACAAGATATTGGCTCTCAGCCAAGGCAAAACCTCTCTCTCCTATAGAGGAAAACCCTTCTGAAAATTTCTCTTATTGAAGCTTCAATTGACAAATGCCAAACCCTATACCCTTGACAAGAAGTCCTCCAAGTACAAGCAAGCCTTTTTTTTTGCATCACTTCGTCCTCCGTCTTCCAGCACTTCGTCCTCCCACTTCCGACACTTCGTCCTCTTACTATGTTCTTATTTTGGCAACTGATAGCAGCCTAGTTATGCTTTGCCTAGAAGAGATTCCTTTGTTTGAGATGTAGACTTCCTCACTAAGGAAGAGGACCTTATTATTTACCCAATGGAGTTCTTCCTTTTGATATAGTTGCAGATCTGATGTAGCAGCAGTGTGGCCCTAATTCTTCGCATGTGTGAGGGGATATCTTCAATAAAATGGTGATTGATACCTTTCAAGGAGGCCAAGTTCTCTTATTTTGGGCTTGAGTTAGATTGTTGTGCATATAAAGGTAATTTCTAGGTCATGTACATCAGATTTGGAGCTTGATTTAGTATTGTTGCTATACCTGAAGGGAGCTAGTTACTGCTGGGATATTTCGGAGTTGTTTGCCAAGAGAAAGCACTGTTCTTTGGGCCAAGTTCGTGGGGTTGAGTTTATAGAGGGCAGAAATCCCTCTTTTGAAGCTGAAATTTAACTGTTGTTCGTTGCCCAAATTTTGGGACTCATGGGAAGTACCTCTCATCTAGTCAATGAGTTGGGAAAAGATGGTTAGGGACCATAGCACTACCGTACTCCCTATGACTAGGATGCATGGTGTTCAATAACTTGATCTGGGATCAAGGAATGACTTTTGTTAGTGGAGAGTGGTATATGTTGAAGAATCTAAGGCATCTGAGTTATAATGAGATTCTTCTGACGATGATAACAATTTGTGAAGTACTTTTACTTTTCTTATTAACACGATCTTCTTCTTCTTATTATTATTGTATGTTCTCTTACTTCATCAAACAGTTACCAAAACGCAAGAGACAAGAACACAAGATATTGGCTCTCAGCCAGGGCAAAACCTCTCTCTCCTACAGAGGAAAACCCTTCTGAAAATTTCTCTTATTGAAGCTTCAATTGACAAATGCCAAACCCTAGACCCTTGACAAGAAGTCCTCCAAGTACAAGCAAGCCTTTTTTTTTTTGCAACACTTCGTCCTCCGTCTTCCAGCACTTCGTCCTCCCACTTCCGACACTTCGTCCTCCCACTTCCGACACTTCGTCCTCTTACTATGTTCTTATTCCGGCAACTGATAGCAGCCTAGTTATGCTTTCCCTAGAAGAGATTCCTTTGTTTGAGGTGTAGACTTCCTCACTAAGGAAGAGGACCTTATTATTTACCCAATGGAGTTCTTCCTTTTGATATAGTTGCAGATCTGATGTAGCAGCAGTGTGGCCCTAATTCTTCGCATGTGTGAGGGGATATCTTCAATAAAATGGTGATTGATTCCTTCTCTTTCCTTCGCTTGAGTAGTCTCCTTCTTTGCTTGAGTAAGAGGCCTAATAGGCACACTTTTCTAGCCCAACTAAGTCTCTTTGAATGACTGCAATAGGAAGACTGTTATGACAGCAGAATGAGCCTCTCTTCCTTCGCACATGTGACTGTAACTAGGCCAGAAATACGCCTTGTGAAGTTGGTCTTCTATCCCTCCTTCTTCGCTGCAAGAGAGACACCTTCTTTGCCCTTTTTCATACCTTGTTCTCTTCCTTCTTCGTCCTTTTTCGTACCTTGTTCTCTTCCTTCTTCCTCACTGATTTCAGAGGTGACTTTCTGCCTTTTGGTGAGGATGAGTAACCCTATATATAGTGGTCTGCCCCTCCTTTTGAGTCGACTTGATGACTTTAGGCCGACTTGACTTTACAGATGCGAATTAATCCCTTTTATGAGGCCGACAAGTGTAAGAGGCTTGTAACTTTGCTTGGAGGTCTTCTTTTTACTCTAATACATATTTTTACATGGTGTAACAAGCCCACAAGGGTCTCCAATAAATACATTGATTCTTTGACTTCCTAGAAGCACTCAAACATGTGCTGGACCTATTCAATGAGCAAGAAACTCATTGTTATAAATGACAAAAATAATATTTCTTTTCTTTTACAAGTACAAAGATCAAAATTACATTTATGAAGATCGAACCTATTTTCTTCAACAGTATAATCTTACGACTCACTCTCGATCACCACTTCTTCATTATTACTTCATGGTTCAACAGAGCAGAGCAGAGTAGAGCAGGGAAGTGATGACAAGGATGGTACAAGATCACAGGGTGGCATGATGATGACAGATGGATTGATAGGTGGAATTCTCCCTAGTTGAGAGGGAATGTTAAAATTGGCAACTAGGGCCAAATTCCACCTTAGGACAATTCATATGATGGATATTATTATTGCATTGGATTCCTCTTTTCGAGAGGTCCAATTTTGATATAAAGATCATCTCATTCTGACAAGCAGAAATAGAATTTTGAATTTATTCTCTCATGCACAAATTGTCAAGGTCATCCTCAGTCAAATGTAGGCTCATGAAGCCCAATAGATGTGTCTCCTCACCCTCAACAAAGTGTATAAATAGGAGTGACCTCTCTCTCATTTGGACATCACTCATCTCATCACATATCTCTCTCTCTCCTCTCTTGATTGGTTCGTACAACTTGGAGGCAACCTTCTCTACTTCGCACGTGTGAAAGGAGGACAAATTTTTGGACTGTTTTGCTGGCCAAATTTTAGGAAAACAGAACAACGTTGACTTGGGTGCTTTTGACTAGCGTTGGATTCGTTCTTGTGGGCAGAAATCCGATTTTTGGAGGCCACATTTATTGGCACAGTTTTCGAGGAGTTTGGGACAGGTTGACCAAGTTGACTTCACCGTTGACTTCATATTTGACTGCAGAATTTACAGCAGGATTTTCTCTCTCCGTTGATTGGTGTGACCGATCAGTTTTGGGCTAACTTTGAACCTTGGAAGGCCAAATTTATTTGCTGTTTACCGAGTTGCTTGGAGGACATTTTGAAGCTGGTTTGACCACCATTGACTTTCTGGTTAGGGCTGCGGTTGATTGCTGATTTGACAGGACTGTTTTTGGGCAAGTTAATTTGATATTTGTACTCTCTCTCTGCTGAACTATTGAAGAATAATAAGAAGATTTGATCAAAGAGTTTCCTCACATTGGGGTTTGTCTTTGGAATCCACCATATCTTGTGTCCTCTTGTCTTGACTTGTTTTTGGCACATGTTTTTATGTTCTATCTGCATTTACTATCAATGTGTTTAAGTTAATGTGATTGCTACTAGATATAATTGAAAGTTGTCATTGGGCTGTTAAAGGAACATTGAAGTAAATTGTGCTAACGCATAGAACATACCATTGTTATCTAAAATTAACAGTTACGGGGGTTGGAGCCTCCTTCAGTTGGATCTGAAAACTTGATGTAATAATTTTTGAAGACAAATATTAAGAAGCGTTTGGTGGTTTTTGACCCAGAGGGGGTTTTCACCTAAAAATCTGTGTCTACTGTCTTGATTATTGTGCATTCCTGAATGGTGTGGTTTACTATTTATGTTGATGAAATGTTAAAAATACTAATTGATATGAAATACTGATTCACCCCCTCAGTGTTTTCAACAAGCTGCTCCATTGCTTCTTTGAAAAGGAACTGATCAAGAATGTGGAGCCTTACCAGAAAATATTTATGTATATACCCTCCACACCAGAATTAAAGCATTTTTTTACTTAAATCCAGATCATAGGAAACTTATCAGATAGGATGATACTATTATTAATGTTTGACTCATGAAATACATGATCACAGTCCTTAAATTCTTACCACCGGCTTCCTTCTGACAACCACATGGATTGGATTTATCACTATTCTCTTCTTGCTTATTTGCTGAACAATTTAAGCATTTTTTAGGGATCTATCCCAAATATTTTTTATAATTTTTGAGAAATCGGTAGCTAATCTACTCAATGGAAGTGAGAATCAGGAGTCAGGTGTATAATCCAAGACCCTAACCTGATCATAACTACCACTAGTGCCATGTACAACAGAAATTTAAACTACATCTATTTACATCAAGCACAAATTGTATGGCAATGAAAAGAGTAGAATTATTTCAAAATCTTGCGTCTGCTAGTGAATATGGCTTTCATTTCATTGAAATTGATAGCGATTATAAGAGAGAGTCTCCTAAAGGCTAAGATCACTTGTTCAGTTATCTAAGAAACCCTAAGACTAGGTATGAAAGGATCTTATTAGGAAACATTTACTGTATATTTTGATAAATAATTTATATGTAAAGATAGCGTCTCTTTAGGATATGCTGTGGGTTAATTTTTTGCACTGTATGTAGCATTTGCAGCAATCTCAGTTATCATGATAGGATGTTATGTGCAACATTAGGATGCTGTCTTTTCATTGTGTCTTCATGTTTATTATATCTTTGTATTTACTTTTGGGGGCGTTTTCTCGTTTTAAGCTGAGATTTACAGATATTATGTTATGATTTGCAGAACTTTGGCTGAGCTTCTGGTCCGAAGTACACTACAATTCTCTGTATGATGTTGGAGGTAAACCAATCTTCCATTTAGTCCAAATTACATCAGTAAATGAACTATAATTTGACATATGCATTAACTTTTGAACTTTGCATTCATCTTTTTATAAGTAGTTTCAAAGTCACTGTGATTAGTGGCAAAGATTCTTCACTGCCATCTCATGAGGCTGCTAGTTCCAGTTATTTTGGATTTAGATTTGTGTTATGCACTGAGAATGATATTTAGTGTGATGCTTTTAATGTTCTTGGTTGCATTTTCAATTCACATTCAGAAATGTTTCAATGCTGATAGCCCTCCTTGCTCCTGATTTCAACAGAAGTTCCATACAGAGCAAAGCAGAAGAAGAAACACTGGCTGTTTTAGAGAAAACCTAGAGGTTCTCTTCTCAAGTTATAATGGATGAGACCCAACATACACTGGGAAAGCATTCTTCTAAATATGAGATCACAGGTATCGACAGTTACATGGTTGACTTGTACTAACCAGATTTGTGAAAATGGCGCTGCCATTACTGCAGTTATTCTTTCGTGAGACAGAGGCCTTTTCTCTACTGCCATTACTTAATTCTTTTTTTGAATTGGAGGCCTTTGCTGTATATAATTTTATTGCTTCACTACTGTATCATGATCATTAAACTTTTATGTAAATATTACTTGATTGATGAGAAAATTCACAAGGCTTCCAACATTCTACTTGTTCATTAAATTTACCTGGAGCTTTCTTCTCTAATTTCCCATATTCCCAGATAAAGAAACTATGCCTGCTATCAGACGATTAAATATTGATACAAACAGACCAACAAAGGCTCAAGTTTGACGCACACAAATGGGTTATGCTGTTTGTTAAAAATGTCTTTATTTTCATATTGAGGACTGTTCCTACTCAAGTCCACTCTCTATCGGTAACTTGTGATAACGTTAATGTCATCCAATCAATCAATTTTTATATTCCAAAAACTTGGGACCTGAAATTATTTTCATGCTTACATCATTGATAATTTTTCTATAAAAGTGATCAATTTGATTAATATTTGTCCTTTTTTCTCCAAAATTAAAAATAATCCTATGTACAAGGAGCTGAAACTTTGTCAATGTATTAGAATGGGATATCTACTCCATGTATTAGAATGGAAAATGTTTGCAAGTTTAAATTGGTAAGTTTTTCTTATAAATTCAAATCAAATAGTTAGTCAAACAACCCTAACAACACCATCATTTCTTGGAAGGAGCAACAACCAAGAAAGATGCAAACTGAAAATAGTATTATAGCTTCTAAATAGTTCGACTATGCAATACAACTTTATGAGCATGATCCCAAGGTTGGCCCTGCTCCGTTGTTCAACATTGACACTGAACTCTTCACAGTGCAAGAGGTATAGATGGGTTATCAAGAAGTTGGGTGTTGAAGCAAAAGACTTAGCTGAACTCCAAGCAGAGCATCTAAAGTGGGGCTTAAAAATTCTTGCACCTCACATTACAAAAATTTTCAACATCATTGTTATATAAAAATAAGTTAATTAGTAGTTAATAGGCAAAGGGCATGATCCATTCACCAAGAGGCACCCAAGGCAGTATAAAGCTAGGGGTCTCCCAGAAATTGTAATCATCTTATCTGTTTTTAATAATAATAATATGAATTGGCTGAATATCTGAGTTTGTTGTGACATCTGGTATCAGAGCGAGTAGATCTCTGCCTTCTTGCTTCCGTGCCGTGCCATGCTGACTTAGTCACTATCTGCGGCGTTCAATTCAATTGATTCACCACTTCACCGCCGCGTACTAGCCACTGTCACAAGTCCGCTGCTCCCTCGCCCCTACCATCATTCCCTGTCTTTGTCAACACCTTCCTTTCCATTGTCCCTGCATCCACAACTTGCAATCTCTACGCTCGTTCCTTCATCCGTTGTCTGCACCAGTCAACAGCGTCCATAACTTGCAATTTTTGTGTCTGTTCCTTCATTCGCCGTCTGCACCAGTGCTAACCGTCGCTTCTCTGCCAGTCATCAACCCAACCCGCTCAACTTACAAATAGTCAACAAACGTGACTGCGACAGCTAATATGACGCAAGGTTCGTGAACAGGTCGGCGGGTCAACTTCGGACAGGGATGACGACTATACTGGAGATAAGTTAAAAATTTAAATTAAATATAGATTTTATATAATTTATAGTTATATAATATATATATATATATATATATATATATATAGTTCAAATTAAGGAAGAAGGTTTAAGTTGGTGAACAAATAAACACCCCCACAAACCCTTTCAATGTCGTCGATGACAATGACCAATTTCAGCAAAAAATCGATTGATATTGAGAATAGGATTACTAGCCATTCCAATATCTATATCTATATCTATATAAAATTAGTTCAAATTAAGGAAGAAGGTTTAAGCTAGCAAACAAATATACACCCCCACAAACCCGTTCAATGTCATCGATGACAATGACCGATTTCAACAAAAAATTGATTGATCTTGAGAATAGGATTATTAGCAACTCCGATGATTTTAACCAAAAAGTAGTCGATCTCGAGAGTAAGGTTACCAGACATTCCAACGGCATCAAGAAGCTTCAGGATACGACAAATCAGATAGAACAACAACTCAAATCAAATCTGAAATGAATCATAATTAGACAATGACAACGCTGATCGTTATGTGTGACAGGATGAAGATTTCACCCGAACAACTATTCTAGGATGATGGAGTTAAACAACAACACAATTCATCTGATTCAACATATTCAATAGATTCTCATGAAAAAATTGAGTCTCCAAAAAAATCATCCACACCATCAAGAAAATAGTAACGCGACGTTTCAAAATAAGCAGCTCTGGAATTCATTCACCAATCAATACCCTCTTTTCACTCCACCATTAGCGACGTATCAACGAAGAGAAAAAATCAAGCTACCCAAGTTCGACGGTAACGAAAAATGCAGCGTTGTGTGGCTGAATAAAGCAGAAGAATATTTCGAGATTTACGATATTGACAATGATGATGAAAAGATTAGGCACACTTCCATGAAAATGGAAGGCGAAGCATATAATTGGTATATGTGGTGGAAGAAGACAACACTCGCTATTAGTTGGAGAAAATTTAAGGATGTATTCTTTAAAAGATTCCAAGGTGTCAAGGAAAAGAGTTCTTTTCAACACTCATCAGATTGCGACAAAAAGGAGATGTGGATGAATACACTCGAGAATGGGAGACCTGTACATGGGTTATCATAATCTCGTCTAATTCAATCATACATCTCTGGACTTAAAACACATCTACGACTAGAGCTTGAGCTTCATGACATTACGTTGATAGAAGTAGCAAGACAAAAAGCAAACTGCTGAAAATAAATTTGAAAAAGACATTGTGGTCAAAACTGGAAAAAGTATATTCGAGACGAAGAATTCCCCAATCTATGTATACGGATAATACAAGATATGTTCCACCACATCTTTGTTAAGGTGAACAATGTAACGTGGAAATGCAAAGGATGAAAGAAGGCAAGTGCAAACGCTGTGGCGAAAAGTGGGACCCTAAACATAGGTGTGCTAAAGGAATAGAGGCAAGGAACCTATATAACTGTGAAGCAACTAATGATTCACAATGATGAATCAAACATAGAAGGAATAAAAGATGCCCTAGAATTCTCTCTAGAATTAGATGACGAAAGCATTCCACAAGTGTCATTACCAGCTATGACAGGTATATCACAACCCCAGACTTTAAAATTAAAAGGACATATAAAGAAGAATGACATAGTGGTTCTCATCGACTCTGGTAGCACCCACAATTTTCTAGACTCAACCAATGTAAAGAGACTCAACATTTTCACATTTCCCATGCCCAACATGAACGTGATCATAGCCGACGGTAAGAAGATTGAAAAGGTAGGGAAATGCCATAAGGTCAAATTGCAGATTCAAGACTTTAGTTTAAAATATCCGTTCTACACTTTACCATTAGGAGGAGTAGATGTGGTCTTAGGTATCCAATGGCTACGAACCTTAGGCATTTACTTTGCCAACCATCAAGAGCAGTTTATAAGCTTTAATTGGGAATGGCAGCGATACAAGTTATACGGATTCCAAGCGCCAAAAAATCTATTGGAAATATTGAAATGGGGGGGGGTGAATCATTATTTCTTTTCAATTGTTATTTTTTTGTTAAATCATTTATATTTAGAACACAAAAATAAATAACAGGTATGACTGCTTTTATTAATATAATCTTTGCAATAAATCAAGTACAATGTATATATAGAGCTTCAACTAGTTGCCAAGCACCAACCTGGACCTTTTGTGAGGCTCCAACCTCCAGAGCACCAACCCTGTCTTGTCAAGGCACCAACCTTGGATTTAGGAGCACCAACTCCCAGGACACCAATCCATCCAGTTCCGGCACACCAACCCCAAGGGATCCAACCCTCTACTGTAAATTGTCTGGATTTGTTTGGTAGTAATTCTCTACTCCCAACCCCGCTGGACCTATGACTTACTTCTGTTCTCCTGCTTCTTCCACTTCTGCTAGACCTTCGGCTTCCTCTGTTTCTTACAGTTTCACCAACCCATGAACTTTCCTTATTCTCTGTTATATATTCCTGATACCCCTGACTTTTGGCTTCCTTTTCGCTCGCTTGATCTTTAATCAATGAATGAATTGAATTGATTTATAATGAGCAATGAAGCTCAATAAATAATACAACTATATTTACAGAAACAACAAGTTTCTACTAAGAATATAGAAACAACAAGTTTCTAACAAGAAACTGCTAATTACAATCATAGATGAGCATTAAACACTAAAATAACATTATTCTAATACCCTCCCTTAATGCTTAATCTATTTACAACACCCATAGACCCTCTGAATTTTACAAACTTATCATGACTAAGAAGCTTGGTGAAGATGTCTGCTGGCTGCTCCATTGTGGGAACATACAACCACTGAATGGATCCGTCTTCAACAAGCTGTTGAATGTAGTGACAATGGTTTTCTACATGCTTTTTTCATTCATGGAAGACTGGATTCTCGGCGAGTTTGAGCACTCCCTGATTATCACAGAACAAGGGAGTAGGACCTACTTGGGAAACATGCATATCTGCAAGCATGCATCGAAGCCAAACAACCTCACAAGATGCCTTAACTGCTCCTCGATACTCTGCTTTTGTCAAGGAGAGAGCCACTGCCTGCTGCTTCTTACTAGTCCATGTGACAGCGTCGGATCCCAGACTAAACACATACCCAACTGTAGATTTACAGTCATCAACCGAACCAGCCCAGTTTGAATCTGTGTAACCACTGAGTGTAGGATCTAAACTCCGAGTGTACAGAAGTCCATAATCAGGAGTGCCTCTTACATAACGCAGCATACGCTTTGCTGCTATCCAATGCTCAGCCTTAGGAGCTGACATGAAGCGGGAAATGTAGCTCACTGCAAAACTGATATTAGGTTCAGTGGTAGTAAGGTGGATGAGGCTGCCCACTAATTGCCTGAATAAAGTTTCATCCACAAGTGGTGAGGGTGACTGAGCTGAAAGTTTGAACCCTGGTTCCATAGGAGTCGTGGCAGGTTTGCAATCCTGCATTATGAACCTGTCCATAGGATTTCTGGGATACTTGGCCTGAGAGAGAAAGATGGTGTTCTTAGTTTGCTAGACTTCAACCCCCAAATAGTAATGAAGAAGTCCCAAATATGTCATATCAAAAGTGTTGTACAAATCCTGTTTGATCCCATGGATCAAATGTGCTGAACTGCCAGTAATGATAAGATCATCCACATAGACAACCACAAACAAAATATCATCACTAGCATGTTTGATATACAGGTTTGCATCAGATGGACTCCGCTGAAAACCACGATCTGTTAGGTACTTGTCAATTTTCATGTACCAAGCCCGAGGGGCTTGTTTCAGACCATAGAGTGCTTTGACTAATCTACAGACTTTCTGTTCTTGACCGACAACCTTGAATCTTGGAGGCTGCGTCATGTAGACTTCTTCCTGTAAGTCACCATTCAAAAAAGCACTCTTTACATCCATCTGATGGACTTTCCAATTGAACTGAGCTGCTAAGGCAAGGACAAGCCGCATAGTACTCATCTTGGCTGTAGGAGCAAAGGTCTCGTCATAGTCTATGCCTTCCTTGTGTGAGAACCCTCAAGCAACAAGGCGAGCCTTATACTTGTCTAGAGTTCTGTCAGCTTTGTATTTCACTTTATACACCCATTTGCAGCTAATGGGCTTCTTCCCTGTAGGAAGATTAGAAAGGATGCAAGTGTGATTCTTTTGAAGACTCTGGAATTTAGCTTGCATAGCCTGTTCCCACTCAGGTATACCCTTAGCGTCTGAATAGGTTTGAGGCTCAAAAACACTGTGTAAGTTAGCCATAAGAGCAAAATTTACGGTAGGCTACTATTTGCTCTTATTTCTGGAAGTTCTACCTTCAAGGAGCTCATTATCCCTGAGACCACCAATAGTTTTAGCCCACCATTTAGGCCGGAGAGTAGAAGAACCAATATCAGGAGTAGCTGGAGGAGGCTCAGGAACAACAGGAACAACAAGAGGAGGATTATTTTCTGGAGGAAGGTCAGGTAGTGCATCATCAAATATTGATGCTGCATTATCCCTCCCATCAAGTGGACCTAACTAAAGAACACTGTGAGGCGGATCCTCATAGCACTGCTCAGAAGGAGACTGAAAGAACCCTTTGTCTTCATCAAATACTATGTCCCAATTGAAGCTAAGACGACTAGTGTCTATATCTATCAGCCTATAGGCGTTGTGGTGATCACTGTACCCTGTCATCATGAGTTTCTGGCTTTTGGAATCCAACTTAGAGCGCTTAGCAACTGGAATCCAAACATATGCAACCGAGCCAAACACTTTGAGGTGACTGATCTTAGGCTTACGACTAGACCAAACCTCTTATGGAGTCTTCCCCTTAACAGCTTGAGTAGGTGATTGGTTAAGAAGATAGACAACAATAAACACTGCTTCAGCCCAAAATTTGTTCGGAACACTCCTGTGTTGTAACATGGAACGATCCATTTCAACAACCGTATGATTGCAATGTTCGACAACACTGTTCTACTGAGGAGTGTAGGGTGTAGTTAACTGGCGTTTGATGCCATGGGTATCACAGAAGTTGGAGAAAGCAAAAGAACAAAATTCCCCCCATTATTTGTCCTAAGAGTTATGATATTACAGCGAGACTTTTTTTCAACTAAGGACTTAAACTTCTGAAAGATACTAAATACATAAGATTTATTTTTTAGAAAGTACACCCACATCTTTCTACTAAAATCATTTACAATAAGCAAAAAATATTTGCAACCATTAACAGAAGATGTATTCATAGGACCAAAAATATCAGCATGAATTAACTGGAGTACCTTAGATGCGCTCCAAGATTCTCGATCCTTGAATGAAGACCGATGTTGCTTGCCAGCTTGATAGGCACCACACACTCCCAACTGTTGAGTCTGAATATTAGGTAACGCTGACCCAAGTCCCTCCCTAGATCGCTAAGAGAGATACTGAATGTTTAGATGCTCATATCTCTGATGCCACCGAGTGCTGATGGGAGAAACACGGGTTGCTAGAGCCACTTCTGGAGAATCACCAGTGTCAAGAAGCCTGTATAGGCCATGGTCTTCTAGGCCAACAACAACCATAAGACGAGTTTCCCTATCAATAATGGAGCATTTGTGTGCACTGAACACTACATCGAGCTGAGGAGAGTTCCTCATAATCTGGCTGACAGACAACAGATTAATTTCCATACCAAGAACATAGTACACATTCAGGAAGATGAGTGTGCGCCCACCAGACTGGATCTGAACTGTACCTTTGCCAACCACTGTGTACTCCTCACCTCCACCGAATACCACAGAATCATTGAAAGATGAGAAGTTAATAAACCAGTCATGCCTGTGAGAGAAATGACGTGATGCACCAGAGTCAATGTACCAGGCAGAAGACGGGACATGATCTGAGGACTTCTTAGCCATAAAGGCGTAAAAGGCAGATTCCATCTGCTTGGAATGTTCTGCAACATTTGCTATCTGATGAGACCCTCCCTGTTTCCTTTGTTAAGAAGTAATCCTCTGTCGAAAATATTTCTTCATGTGGCTGAACTTGTGACAGTAATTACACTGCACATTTTTCTTCCTAGCAAGATCAGAAGGCTGAGAAGAGCCTTTCTGCTGAAAGGACAGAGAGGACTGGTATTTGGTAGCAAAAGCATTTTCTGAGGAGGCTGATGAAGCACCACTACCAAACTGTTGTTTCCAATAATCCTGCTACATGAGTTTGGTGCATAACTCCGGAAACTTCGGATCAACATTAGTGGAGGTAATGTTGAGTGTTTCTATGAAGTGCTGATAAGGTTTCGGTAGACTTTTCAGAGTGATGACTACCATATATTCTTCCTCCATGGTCCGACCAATGGCTTCAAGCCAATCTCGAATGTCTTTAATCTTGTTAAGATGTTCCTCTAAAGACATATGTTCATCCATCATGATGGAGAACAACTGATTCTTTAGAAAGAAAGCTCTGCTCTTGTTGGATGTCTTGTGCAGTTCTTTTAAATGTTGTCAGATTTCGACAGCTGTCTTGCCAGAAGGAATTTGTGGTCACTGATCATCAGTCACAGAGAATTTGAGAAGCATAACAGCGTCTCGATTTCGATCATCAATTTATCTTGATCGGCACAATCTGTACCAGGATGGAGTTCTTTGCCCAAAACGAGTTGGTCAAGACGCCTATATTCAAAAATGGTCAACATTCTCTATTTCCAGATGTTATAATTGGTGCCATTAAAGCGCTGACTGCCTTCTAACATTAGATTGGTTAACGAGGCCATCTGCACGTTTCCCAAGACACATAAAACAATAGAGGAGTCTGGAACGGATTTCAAATGCAGATGCCGGCTGATCCTGGAGAAAAAAAATCTGACAGGTGCTGGTGCAATATAAAATAGAACCAGAAATCGTTCTGAGAAGCAGGTTCAAGGAAATATATAGAGCACGATCTTTTACCAAAATAACTTACCCGGCAAGAATCCCCACAGTCTTTCAGTAGTATCCATCCATTGGAAAATAGGTTTTGTTTGTCTGCGACAGAGATAAAAAATTCTCACGAATTCTATATTTTGGAACAACAGAATTCTATATCCACGGATGGAATTACGTTAAACCTTGAGAATAACTCTCCAATCAAATCACAGCTCGGACGTTTGATTTTGCAGCAGCTTAAATGGAATCCACTCGGTCAAAGAAGAAGGAACAAGGGACTGTGGGTCCTTTTGATTATATAATTTTGAAATGCTTGCGGAATGGCAGAGATAAAGAAGGGTTGACCAGACCTTTTCTTTCACGAAACCCCAACTGTCGTTAAGCCACGAGAATACCAATACGTGGACAAAATACTGGGCGTGAAACTTCTGGTTTCTTTCTTTGTACTTCGACTGTAACAGAGGTTCAAGCGTGCAAGCACAAACAAAATGATCGTGCTGGAAGGGGCCCAGTGACCGTTGAATGATTATGGGCTCGATGGATCGAACAACGACGTCCCCCGTGCTATTCGTGATAGGGAAGCGAAAGATGGGCCGCCTGCTATTCGTTGGGAATCTGCAAACCTTGGAAGAGGTTCACCGCCCTCCCCTCGGCCAAGCCGCTGTCACTCGGGCCGCCGCCAATTGTGTTGAGGCTGACCACTGTGTGGCCATCGATGCCGCCAAGGATGATGAGGCTGAGCTCAAGCGCGCTAATGCTGAAGTCAAATCAACCAAGGTTGAAGCCAAACAAGTAGATGTCGAAGCTGTGCGTGCGGAAGCCTATGCATAGCGCATGGAGATTGAGGCCCAACACATCGAAGACGAGTCTCAAGCTCAAGACGCTGAGGTTGAGGCCAAGCGTATCAACGCCGAGGCCAAGTGTGCAGCCACCGATGCCGAGCGTGCCAGACAAGACGCCCAACTTGCCGAGACTGAAACCAAGTCGGGAACTTCCGATGCCGACACGCCAAACGTGAAACAAGATAAAGCGTGACGCCCAAAAACAAAATGACCAAGTTCCGCTACTGGCTGGAACGATTCTGTGTCAATGAACAGAATCGTATTGGCATTCTTTCGGCTGCTCTCAACACTCGCGAACAACAACCCCTCTTTCGACGAAGAAACCCTATGAAGCGTGTCGATGCAATTCAGCTGCGTCAGAACAGTTCTCTGCTTGCGGAGCGCCCAGTAAAAAAAATTTCAGACTAGAGAGCAATTTCGAAATGAAGCACGAAATTTTTCAAACAATGAAAAATTATTTCGAAAGCTCAATAAATAATAAAACTATATTTATAGAAACAACAAGTTTCTACTAAGAATATAAAAACAAGAAGTTTCTAGCAAGAAACTGCTAATTACAATCATAGATGAGCATTAAACACTAAAATAGAATTATTCTAATAATCTTTCGGCTTCCTCTGCGCTCGCTCTTCAGCGTCCTCTGTGTCTTCGAATTCACCAATACTCAAAGGATGTGTTCATTCGGAAGAGAGGCCAAATTACAAAAGTGTTGCATATTAAAAACCATATTGAAGATCCTATGTGCCACATCCTTCATTTAATCGCAATGGCAGCTTCCGGAGGTCTTTTACAAGTCGTGCCCATAACATACTCTGTCCTCCGATATCAACATCATCGATCTTCATATATCAACATAGTTAAAAACATATAATGGGTGGTCCCACCTGCCACATCATCACCTTAATTGCAATCGTGGTTTACCATCGTTACATTTCTTCAAGACTAGCGATATGCGACGGATGTGATATTCCAATAAGCTTCTTCTAATAACTCAATTGGGTCCACTTAGTCCCAAGTCTTATCGGATTAATTCTCCACATTGATCTCATCTTTAATCTGACGGTTGTTGATCCACCCAATCAACAAACCCAATCGTCGATCCTCCACTGTTTGATCAAGGCGCGCTGGATCCAATGGTTCATAACGATATCGGTTGGGGAACTTGCGTGACACTTAACCACCTTTATGGAGTCGACAAGGATTATAAATCCTTGTTCTATAAAAGTTCGGGTCCGTTCTTGAGACTAACATCCGATCATTTTGTGACCCGATATCCATTGGATATACGAGGTCATCAAATCTATGGTCTGCGGGTCTTCAACTAGCACACGGGTTAACAACAGGCTTAACCCTTGTCGTTCACTGTGACGTAAGCGTTGAAAATGAGATCAATGGCTAGGATTTAGTGCAGGCCTCCAACCACGTACACTCCTACCCCCGCTATTCCGATAGCTATGCTCTTTGTTTTATTCTTTACTTGCTCCGTTGACTGCTTACACTCTTCACTCTTCCTTCGATGATGTGTTCCTCATTTTGGCTCTTTCCTCGCTACGTGTTCCTCTTTGTTCCTTGTGATATTTCATGCAATATCTCTGATATGGTTCTTACTCTTGGCACATGCGATAGATATGCTTTGTCTTGGCTTGTCGCTTTTATGGCTTCTCTTCACTCATATCCCCTATAACTTCCAATACTGCCCCGATAGCTCTTCTCTGCTCTGATAGCGCCTATGACTTCCGATCATCATTTAGTATCCTAGATTATTGACATATTGACATTAATGACAATCTAGATCAACAATCTCCCCCTTTGTTATTGATGGCAATATTCTTCTTCTTCTCTCCCCCTTTAACATCAGTGGCAAAGGAGTGCATAAGGGCTCCCCCTATTGAACTGCTCCCCCTGTCATGTAACATCTTTATGAATCAACTTAATGTGATGCTAAAAAAATAACCCCCATCTTTTGACGAAGATGTTCAAATGCTTCACGAGGAAGAGGTTTTGTGAAAATATTAGCTATCTGCTCCTTAGTATTGATATATTCCAAGATGATGTTTTGTTCAACTACTTGTTCATGAAGGAAATGATACTTGATTGGTATGGGTTTGGTTTTTGAGTGCATCACTGGATTTTTGCTGAGGCTGATAGCACTTGTGTTATCACGATAGATGGTGATTGGTTGATTTGTACCTATGTTGACATCTTTCAGAGCTTCCTTCATCCATAATATTTGAGTACAACAATCTGCGGCAGCGATATACTCGGCTTTAGCTGTAGATAGTGATATGGATGTTTGTTTTTTTGCTGAGCCAAGATACTAGACAATCTCCTAGGAAGAATGCATTTCCACTAGTACTTTTCCGATCAACGACACTTCCGACCCAATCAGCGTTGGTGTATGCAGTCATAGTAGAAGTTGAGCTGTTAGGGTACCAAAGACCGAAATCAGGTTTTCCTTTCAAGTATCCGAGAATTCTTTTTACAGTGGACAAATGGGATTGTTTAGGAGCTGATTGAAATCTTCCCACCATTCCTATTTCTTGCATAATTTCGGGTCTCGTAGTAGTTAAGTATAGAAGTGATCCAATTGTTTACCTGTAATGAGTTGCATCTACCGGAGGGGAGTCATCATCTTTGCTTAATTTGCAATTTGTGGTCATAGGTGTGCTCATGGGTGCACAATCTTCCATTCCATATCTTTTAAGCATGTCTTTAAGATATTTGGCTTGAGATATGAACATGCCTGCTGTGGTTTGAGATACTTGTAATCCAAGGTTAAGATAACTCTCCCATCATCGACATCTCGAACTCTTTTGACATATTTTGGGCAAATTCATGGTTCATCTCATCATTATTACTAGCAAAAATCAGATCATCTGTTGACACCTAATCCTCATGAATGGGTGAATATAATGTAAATAGATAAATAAGTAATATGAACAATCATCGGGAGATGAAGTGAACAGTCTCTCTCATGTATATAATGAAGACCTACCTGAAGGAATAAACATGAATCAATTTTTTGGTTGAGGAGTTACTGTCTGGTCTGACATGGTATCAGAGCCAACACCATTTTTAGTTTCCCTCTGCTTTGTAACTCCCTCCTGCATATTCTGCTTATATCCTGCCCATGTTCTATAGGCTGACATATTTGTCATATCCCTGCGAAATCTCATTCATTATTTAATGTATTCGTTGAAGTGCATTAAGGAGTCGATTCATTGTGTGTGAGTTCCATTTTGCTGTGTGTTATACGCATGTATTTACTGTGAGTTTCAACCCACGACCTGCGCTCTACAATTACTCTGCCACTACCACTGTTTACCACAGTTTTGTCCCTCCATATAAACGTTGTTTCATATATGATTTATGCTGCTCCCTCCTGGTATTTTTAATGTTGGCCTAAATGGTATTTACAAAGACCTGTGCTAGGATGTTATGCTATTTTATTTCTTAACTGTTAATTTCTTGTCCCATAACAGACGCAGAGCATTTGGTATCAGAAAATAGAGGAGTACTTTAAAATTAATTTCTTCAAATTCATGAAACTTTCCTGCCTGCAGTCTTAGGTCTTTTCTCAAAACGGATATCTCGTATTGAGAATATGTACGACAGCCTGTTTCGGGTTGAAACACACGATGTTGTGTATCCTAAAGGCCGGATATTGTGCAAAAGTCGAAGATTAGAAGATCCCCTTCTCTTCCGGATCGAGGGCACCGATATGCGAAACCATGTGCATTTGATTTGATGTAATATTAGGTTCATGAGCTACGACGCAGTTAATGTGACGACATCAGGACTAGAATGGCTTCCACGCACTAGCATCATCTACCCCTCAAATATTTGGGAATTGGGTTATATAAATTTAAGTGTAATTATCTATTTTTTGGTACGCTGACTGCATGGTATTGGCGTCCATATTGGTATATGAGGAAGAGATTTGAAATCTTTTGAGAATGCCTAGCTGATCTATGTTTTATATTTTCATTAAAGACAAAGACAGTACATGGAGAGAATGCCCTTTTGAAATGTAATTTAAAAAAAAAAAATTACCACCAGAAGTACAATTTTACTGTATATTGGCAGAAGTATTTTTCTATCAGCAGAAGTAATTTTTTTTTACAGAATGCATTCAATCATATCCATGGTGGGAATAGTTCTCATTGGCAAGGAGAACTATCCTGAATGGTCCTGGATGATAAAATACACCCTCATTTTCAATGAGTTGTGGAAAGGAGTGTGTGTCGGAGACAGAGACAATGAGCCAGTACAGCCTACCTCAGACAAAGAGCTCGTCATTTGGGAAAGCAAGAACAACAAAGCTTATGCATTAATCACAACATCTGTAAATGAAGAGGTGAGTCGCCATATTTCATCATTTTCAACTGCCTTTGAAGCCTTACAAAAGCTGAAAGAACTCTATGACTCACATTCTGCACTTGAAGTTGTTCAACTGATGATTAAACTCTTCACTATTGAACTGCAAAATAATGATCCTCTTGCTCTTGCATCTGAAGTAAAGTCTATAATGCATGATATCAAATCCACTAAGGTTGAATTGGATATTCCTCTTATCGCTTTTCTCAAGGCACTTTATCCTACTTACTCCAATTATCTTAAGTCATTGCAAGCAAATGGAAATCTCAAAGATATCACCTTTGAATCTCTTGTGGAAAAGTTTGCTGAAAGAGAGAAAGCTTTTGGAAAGAAGACAACCCTTGAATCTTCTAAAGAGGCTATGTGCCTTGCTCATAAAGAAAAGCATCCTACTCAAGATTCTTCAAGAGGAAGAGGTGGTCGAAGAGGAAGAGGAAGATATTTCAGAGGCGGGGGGGGGCAGACATTCTCAAGGAGAAAAGGCAGATTTGTACTGCATTCGTTGCAAAAGAAATGGATCACATGATGCCTCTACATGCAAGCTACCATGGGACAAAATTGAGCAGAAAAGAAACCAACAAAAAGGTAACACTGATGATACAGACAAAGGTAAAGCACCTGAATCTGCTCACTATGCTGTGGCACAATGTAATATTGGAGTAAATGAAGATTTATTTAATGCTTCATTTGCTTCTTGGAAAAATGATTGGTTGCTTGATTTAGGAGCAACTTGCCACGACTCATAGAAAAGATTTTTTTGAAGAATTTACTGACAATGTTGATGGAGCAGTATACTTTGCAGACCAATCAAAAATCAAGCTATCAGGGCTTGACATAATCAGGCTTAAACTGCCTGGTCTTCCAGACTTTCTTTTGCATCATGTTCTATATCTCCCACAGCTCAAGAGAAACTTGTTGTCCTTGGTCGACATCCGCCAGCAAGGTCATTCCATTCATATGTTTGATGGCAAGCTTGAGGTAAGAAAATCATCTGACCACTCACTTGTCATGAGGGGAATAGAAGAAGAAAGGCTTCTCAAGCTGCAAGGAACCTCTACTCGTGCACAACATTTCTCATACAATTCTCATTATGAAGAAGGTACACTTCCATCAAGTTTATTATGGCATGCTAGATTTGGACATTTGAACTATGACAACCTCGCTTGTTGAAGAAAAATGGTGTTGCTAGTTTGCCTACAATTTCTAGGAAACTTAAGCAATGTGATGCTTGCATTCTAGGAAAGCATAGCAAACAATTTTTTCATGATTCACATACAAGAGCACATAGAAAACTTGAATTCATTCTTTCAGATTTATGTGGTCAAATGCCTGTTCGTTCTGCAAATGGAAATAAATATATGATGACATTTATTGATGACTACACCATAATGTGTTGGGTTTATTTATTGAAGAACAAATCTGATGATTTTCAAACATTCAAGAACTTTCATAAATGGATTGAAAATAATGCACAATCTCATATTGGGTCTATTGGCACTGATAATGGAAAAGAATACACATCAAATGAATTTGAAAACTATCTTCACCAACATGGGATCAAACATCAAACAACTGTACCTTATAATCCCCAACAGAATGGTGTAGCTGAAAGAATGAATAGGACAATCTTAAATATGGTACGATCCATGCTCTTCTTAAAAAATGTAAAGATAATGTTTTGGGCTGATGCTGTTCTATGTGTTGCATATATAAAGAATAGATGTCCATCTAATGCTATTAGAAACAAGACTCCTTATGAAATGTGGTATGGAGATGTTCCTTCGGTAAAGCATCTCAGGGTCTTTGGTTCCACCTGTTATGTCTTGATATCAAAGGTACATAGAAACAAACTTGGTGCTAGAAGTCGTAAGTGTATCTTCTTGGGGTATTCAAACACCTCCAAAGCATACCGTCTTTATGATGAAGTAAATAAAAAGTTTGTTGTATCTAGAGATGTAATTTTTCTTGAATCATCCAAAACTGACAATGTTGTTGAGTGGCAGCTTGATCGCTTGGATAGATTCACAAATGCAAAATCATTTCATGAATTTGATAATCAGATTCTACATCTTGAAGGGGGGATTCCTATACTAGATCAACATGTGGAATCTTCTTCTGAAGAACACTCTCCCCTGCATGAAACCCCAACAATGGATGATGCTTTAAGTGATGTGATTGATAGAATTGGGAGACTCAATCTTGATTCAGTCCCAACTCAATCAACGGAGCAGCCTGGACCATCTAAGAAAGCCCCCCAAAGTGGCTGACAAAGACACTTGAAAGTGTTGATCCTGATGAGGTTGGAAAGACAGGAATTAGAAATTCAAACCGGCAAAATGGAGGTGATGTGGATGACTCTAATTCACCTATTGATATGGATGTTTTTTATGATTGTGAATTGAACTTATCTACAAATTTTGAACCAACTTCCTTCAAAGAAGCTGCTTCTCATGATGAATGGAAATAAGCGATGCAAAACGAGTATGATGCCCTCATAAAGAACGACACTTGGAAGCTGGTTGATCCTCCATTAGGAACCAAACCAATTGGCTGCAAGTGGGTCTACAAGAACAAGTATAAAGCTGATGGCTCACTTGACAAGCACAAAGCTAGGCTTGTGGCAAAAGGTTTTGCACAGAAGGAAGGGGTCGATTATGAGAAGAATTTTGCCCCCACAACAAAATGGGCTACCATCCGGACGCTCTTTGCCCTAGCAGCTCAGAACGGTTGGAAAGTCCATCAAATGGATGTAAAAACTGCTTTCTTGAATGGAGATCTAAAAGAGAATGTTTTTATGTCCCAGCCTGAAGGATTTGCTGTGAAAGTACATGAACATAAAGTATGCAAACTTGTGAAGTCTTTGTATGGCCTCAAACAAGCACCGCGAGCCTGGTATGAAAAACTAACTGAGCATCTTCTGAAACTCAATTTCAAACATTATGATCTTGATGATGCAACTTTATTTGTCAAGAAAGTTGGCAAAACAGTTGTATATCTTGTGGTATATGTAGATGATCTTTTGATGACAGGGAACAATGAAAGTTACATTGCATCCATAAAGAAGGAATTGGGGAAAAGTTTTGAAATGACTGATTTGGGCTATGTTCATTACTATCTTGGCATTGAAGTAACCCAACATCCGAAGTCCATATTTCTTTCTCAAAAGAAATACATTGGAGATCTGTTGAACAGGTTTGGCATGACAGAATGCAATCCTCTTACTACTCCAATGGAACAAAACTTAAAGCTCACATCTATTGAAGGAAAAGAATTTGAGGATGCAACAAAGTATAGACAGCTTGTAGGAAGTCTCAACTACCTAACTACTACCAGACCAAACATTTCGTTTGCTGTTGGAATCCTCTCCAGGTTTATGCAAAAGCCTTGTGAGGGACATTGGTCTGCTGCAAAAGGAGTTCTAAGGTATTTGAAGGGAACTCAAGACTTTGGAATCAAGTATACACAAGTGGATGACTTCAGCTTGATTGGATACTCTAATTCAGACTTCGATGGAGACAAAGAAACTGGGGTATCTACTTCAGGATATGCTATGAGTCTTGGATTAGGAGCTGTCTCCTGGAGATCACGCAAACAATCAGTTCCAACAGATTCCACGACAGAAGCAGAATACGTGGCAAGAGCTGAAGCAACAAAAAAAATTGTGTGGCTCAGGAAAATTCTTGAAGATTTGCAGGTAAAACAAGTACAATCAACTCCACTCATGATTGACAATACCTCTGCAATAAAGTTGGCCAAGAACCCAAAGTTCCATGATCGAACGAAGCACATCAATACTAAATATCATCTGATTCGACATCATGTTGAGGCCAAAACAATCCATCTCTGTCATTGTTCCACAAATGAGCAAATTGCAGACATCTTCACCAAAGCGCTTGGAAGAGAAAAGCTTGAACGATTCAGAATGATGCTTGGACTCACCAACATCCCTTCAGATTAAGGGGGGAATGTTGACACCTAATCCTCATGATTGGGTGAATATAATGTAAATAGATAAATAAGTAATATGAACAGTCATCGGGAGATGAAGTGAACAGTCTCTCCCTCATGTATATAACGAAGACCTACTTGAAGGAATAAACATGAATCGGTTTTTTGGTTGAGGAGTTACTGCCTGGTCTGACATCATCAACATAGACAAGTGTGACTAGTAACTTATCCTCATTCGTCTTTATGTAGAGATGACTTCCTGCCACCCCCTTCTTGAAACCTTGTTGTTGTATATAGTGATCCAATCTTACGTACCAATCTCTAAGAGCTTGTTTCAACCCATATAATGCCTTTTTCAACTTACAAACAAAGTCTTTTCCTTTTGCTAGATTAAACCTTTCTGGTTGCTCCATATAGACTTCTTCCTTGAGTTCCCCATTTAGAAATGTTGATTTTACTTCCATTTGATAGATTTTAAATCCTTTTGAGCAAGAAAATGCCAAGAACATCCTGATAGCTTCCACACGAGCTACTGGCGCAAAGGTTTCTTCAACGTCAATTCCTTCAATTTGTGAATAGCCTTTACAAACAAGTCTTGCCTTATTTCTGATGATTTTTCCACCTTCATTCATTTTGTTTTTGAACACCCACTTGGTTCCAATTATATTTTTATCCTTTGGATGAGGTACCAGCTCCCATGTCTCATTCTTCTCGATTTGAGACATTTCTTCTTCCACGACTTTTACCCAATGAGGATCCTTGCTTGCTTGAGTAAATGTTTCCGGTTCTATCATGGATAGAAGAGCAACATCATTTTTATTTGGTGTACTTGTCATCCTTCTTCGAGTTTGCATCCATTCATCTATATTGCGAATAATCTGCTCTTCTGGGTGATGTTTTTGGAGAAACTTCATCTTTGAAGGGGTTTGAGATGGTTCTTTTTCCTTGTGTTTTTCTTGATCTTTTTCATCTTTTTTCAGGTTCTTCTTCAATGAGAGGGTCAACTTCATGTTCTTCAATTTCTTTTTCCGTAAGGTCTTCATAAATCTTCACATCAATGCTTTCCACTATTTTCCGTAGTCGATTATTGTAGCACTTGTAGGCTTTGGTCCTTGTAGAATATCCAAGGAATATCCCTTTGTCAACCCGAGAATAAATTTTTCCTGGTGAGTCATCATTGATTTTTATAAAGCACTTGTTTCCAAAAATCTTGAAGTATTTTACTGAAGCAAGTCTTCCTTTCCATAATTCATAAGGAGTCTTCTCATTATTTGGTCTTAGTTGAGTTCGATTCAAAGTATAGACAGTTGTTCTGACTGCTTCTCTCCATAATTTTGGCTGCAAGTCAGTGGTTATTAACATTAACAATGTAAACTTTGAAACGGGAACTATAAACTCAAAACGAGAACTCTAGCCAAAAAACCCCGAAAAAACATCAAAAACAATGTTAAAAATGAAAAGTGTGTATACTGGAATGCTGTTTTTTTTGGGGTCAAATTTGAATATGTTTTAAAAATAGTAGTGAAAACGAAATTTTCGTGCAAAAAACACCCTGAAAACGAAAAGATGGTGATACTGGAATGATGTTTTTTTTTAGGGTCAATTTTCAACATTTTTAAAAAATGCTAGTAAAACCGACTTTTTATGTGCCAAAAAAAGTTGTTTATGGGGAAAAACACATTAATGTTTTTGGTAGAATAACATTTTTCTTTCCTAAGTATAAATTCAACATGCTTTCAATCATAACATGCTAGATACAAAAAATATTGGAATTTTTTCAACCATAAAATTAAAAAACCATGACATTATGAACAAATTACATGACTAAATGAATTCAAATGTCATTATTTGTATATTGAATGAAACATACATTATATCTCTAATTAATGATGCATTGTAGATATTCGAAGTAATAAAAATTATCATAAATAAGACATATAAGCCAACAACATAAAAATGACTCATAACTTCTGATTTAACAGCATATGGAAATCAAAAATTTTATTTCAAGATACGATGCAAACATCAATTATATAAACTATTTTAAACAATTATTCAAAATCACTCATATTTTTTTGCACACCATCAGAATTCACATCTTCAGATGAATGACTGGATGCTGACGAAGATGTTCCATATTCTTCCCTTTCATCAACTAGTGCCCCATTTGAGTTCACATGCATGCCCACCATTTTAGGGTTTCAAAATTCTTCTAGATCTACGACTGGTTTCAGCAGACTCCCATCTCAACACTGTTTTTTCTGGTAAGAACCTTTTCAGAATCTCTATCATCTTGAAGCGAAGAGTTCATTTCTTTATTAAATTGAAGTCATAAACAAGTATGTCAACATCCTCCAATTTTAAGATGTCTGTGCAGCGGCGATTTATATTTGTACCCTTTCTTTTTCACTTTCCGCCATTTTTTTTTCAACTACCATCTCTGGCTTATAAACACCATTGAATGGCTGTGTATTTGCGGCATACCAATGTACTTCAACACCTGTAACATCCTCATTTTCTGTAAAGACCTTTCTAACTTTAGCAACCCAGAATGGATAGCCATTGGGATCTCCATCTTCTAGCACTGCGATCATGCAACCCTCCTTAATATCCTGTACTGAACCCCTGTAAAGGTATTCCATGGCTTCACATTGTGCATGAGATCTTCTGGAACCAATATACATCTCTCTTTCCTCTGCCTCTAAAGAATTAATAATACCTTGAGATTGTCGCTGTTCAACAATTTTTATTTCTTCATGTTCATTTCGACACATGTTGTGGCCAAATAAATGGGTTTTTTAAAGGTATATCTTCATTTGTTGTTGTTGAAATGATATCACTTTGATTATTAAAAAATGACTCCCACCAAACTGAATCAACAATGTCAAAGTACTCATATGTATATCTAATACATTTTTTAATTTCTTCTAGGCAATCAAAATAATTTATATCCCTATTCTGTCTTCGTGCATTATGAACTTCACCAACTAATTGTAATAACAATATTTTTGATGCAAATATTAGATGATTTGGAATGAACTTCAAAAATTCCAAACTTGATGACGGTGCCCATTCTGCAGTAGTTGTATACTTCTTGCCCCATATTAGTGTTTTCCCATCATTCTTTTGATACGAAATTGATGTTGGAAGCTAACGTCATTAGTTGTTCAATGCATTTCTCCTCACCATGTGATCCCAAAATAAATCTTCGCATGTCAACAGTTTCTTCCAACACATCAAAAGTAGACTCTGGCATGTATGATTTCTTAATACATTCAATTAATGATGACAAGCTCCCAACTTCCTTCCTCCTCAATGCGACTGACAAACGATTGAACATTTGATCAATATGGTCATGAGTGTGCCCAACAAGAAGGAAACCAACCTTTACCTTCTGAAAAATTTTCAATTCAACAAGCATGTTTAGATATCCAAAAACAACCTGATTTTTGTTTTCACGGCAAGTGTTGTCCAATTGTAAATACAAAACTTCAGGAAGATTACCAGACCAATGAGAAAGCACATCATGAATTATGGTTATTGTCAGATTTGCATCATTATGAATATTTGGAGCTGTGAAGTACACCCTTGGCAACATTTTCCCATTGAAGACCATACAACCGACCAAGTGATACTGAATAAAATTTCCCTCTTGTAAATTTTTGGGTGTGCGAACAAAATGTGGTAATAATGTTTTCTTCTGGTCCATACCATCAATTATCAAACCCAATTATTTATTTGGATTATCATAACACTTATTTCGATGCTTGTACAACTTTTTCCTTTCACTTGTTTGTTGTTCACGATGCTCCTGAAGTTCTTTGACAATTGAATCTACACAACATAAAAGAAAGCCATTAAGAAATATGTTTTCATAGTTGATGACTATACAATTTTAAAAGTTAAAGTTATGAATGCTTACCTCTTTCTGACCCTTCACATTTGTCCCTTTTTTATTTAAGAGAAGCACATGTACTGCAAATCCCCATCCTTGTCTTCTTAGGAATATGGACATTGTTGAATTCTTTCTTCCATACCTTCACAAAATATTGATATGTAATAAACCAACTATGTCCCTCAGCACCTTCTACATATTCTTTGTATAAATTGTAGATTTCTCGTCTTGAAAAATTATCTGAAATATGTATTGTCTCTCTATTTGACATACACTCTTCATGCTTCGAAAAGAAAGCTTTCATCCATGACATTGCAGTGTTTGATAATGGCCCAAACTGTCTTTTATGAAGTACTTCTGAATAAAATGTGGGATCCTTTTCCAAATTTCCTTGAATTCTTGAGAGACGAAAATTCCCCATCGAATGAAACATTTTGAAAGCCTTTCTACAGATAAATAAAGACCCAATATGATAATCATAACCTGACAATGTAGATTGCATGCACCCAACTAAATATGAATTTTGCATGCTATTATTCATTGACAAATATCTCTTCCTTCTCTCTAATGCAAATTTGAAATCCATATGTTTCAAGCAATCTTGTTGACAACATTCACTTGAAATGAGAGAGTTGATAGAACTTATTCTCGTCAAATATTCTGCTCTACCGCTTGTATAACTAAAACATCTTGCGTTGATATGAAAAGCTCTGCTCCTACTCCTCGATACAATATTTCTTGGCAACATCTCCATCATTGGATCATCATTTGTATAAGCATTTTCATCATCATTAAGAGGAATGCTATCCACACTATGATCAACTATGCTTTTCAAATACTGACTTAGACGATATTCTTCATCTTCCCCTTCTTTAGTGTTACTATCATAGTCCTTACAATTGGGAGTAAATGGAAAATTTGACTCGATGTTTATTGGATATTCTTCCTCATGTGCATTGTCAGTGCTGCTCTCATAGTCCATAGAATTAGGACTATGTTGAAAATGTGATTGTTTACTTACTGAAAATGCTACATCCTGTCCTTTGTCACTGCTACCTTTATAGTCATTAGGATTAGGACTAAGTGCTTCATCCTGTCCTTCATCACTACTGCTCTCATAGTCCGTAGGATTGAGACTAAGAGGACACCGTGACACTCCATTCTTTTGAAATTTTTCATCATGCTCTTCATCGCTACTGCTCTCATAGTCCATAAGATTAGGACTAAGTGAACACCGTGACACTATTATTTTGAAATTTGTCATCATGTTCTTCATCATTGCTAGTCTCATAGTCCATTGGATTAGGACTAAGAGGACACTGTGACACTCCATTCTTTTGAAATTTTTCATCATGCTATTCATCACTGCTGCTCTCATAGTCTTTAGAATTAGGACTAAGAGGACATCATGACACTCCATTCTTTTGAAATTCCTCATCATGCTCTTCATCATTGTTGCTCTCATAGTCCTTAGAATTAGGACTAATTGGACACCGTGACACTCCATTCTTTTGAAATTCGTCATCGTGCTCTTCATCACTGTTTCTCTCATAGTCCATAGGATTAGGACTAAGTGGACACCGTCACACTCCATTCTTTTGAAATTCGTCATCATGCTCTTCATCACTGTTTCTCTCATAGTCCATAGGATTAGGACTAAGTGGACAATGTAGACACTCCATTATTTTGGAATTTGTCATCATGTTCTTCATCACTGCTGCTCTCATAGTCCATAGGTTTAGGACTAAGAGGACACCGTGACACTCCATTCTTTTGAAATTCGTCATCATGCTCTTCATCATTGTTGCTCTCATAGTCCATAGGATTAAGACTAAGAGGACATTGTGGCACTCCATTCTTTTGAAATTCGTCATCATGCTTTTCATCAATGCTGCTCTCATAGTCCATAGGATTAAGACTAAGAGGACATCGTCACACTCCATTCTTTTGAAATTTGTCATCATGCTCTTCATCACCGCTGCTCTCATAGTCCATAAGATTATGACTAAGAGGACACCGTAACACTCCATTCTTTTGAAATTCATCATCATGCTCTTCATCATTGTTGCTCTGATAGTCCATAGGATTAGGACTAACAGGACACCGTGACACTCCATTCTTTTGAAATTCGTCATCATGCTCTTCATCACTGCTGCGCTCATAGTCCTTAGAATTAGGACTAAGTGGAATTCGTGACTCTTTATTTATTTGAAATTCTCCATCCCCTCTTTCATTAGTGCTGCTCTCATAGTCCTTAAAATTATGACTAAGTGGAAGAATTGAATTTCTATTCATAGTGGAAGAATTTCCGTTATATTCACCAATATGATTAGAGTTGTTACATGATGAAGATATTGATGCTTTACAAAGAGAAACTTCACTATCAAGAGAATCTATCCCTTTCAAATAGAATTGATTGAACGATACAAATGCAGACTCTCCTAAAGATATTATATAGGTTAGAGAATGAAATTTTCCCTCCAAAAAGTTTCACCCAAATATTTCCCTCCAAAAATTTTGTTTCATGTATTTCCCTTCATTATTTTATTCTACAATTTATTGAAAAATGTTAACTAATTTTTTTTATAAAATAAATCTTTAAATTTAAAATTGTAAACTAAAACATTTACCTAAATTATTTTAATAGTTAAACTATATAATATTTACTAAACAACTGAATTTTTTTTATTTTATTTTTTATAATACCTTCTAAAACAAATTAATCCCACATTTACCATACGATAAAACATCTCCGTGATTTCGCCTATATAATAAATTTCATTATCACTATTACTCACATCACATCAAGGTTTTCCAAAGTTCGTTGAAAGACTTGTAGCGAATTTGTGGAGCAGCTACATTGTTATCAACATACTCAATGGAGAATTCTCGCAATTGAATGATTATTTAATTTTTTTCCTTGCAAATTTTAATATTAAATAAGTTTAATGAAGTTTTTTTTTTAATTAAAATTTTTGCGGACCAAATTTACTCACTATGTTCGTTTTGGGCATGGTGAGCTCGATAAAGCTCACGGTGGCCTAACGGGCCCGTAGGTTAGGGGCGATGGGGATGGATGGCCCGCCTGCCCATGGGGTGGCAGGGTGGCTATGCAGCCCCCCCGCCCACTGGGTGGCAGGCCGTTGGGGTGGCACGGGGGGAGGGGGGGTTGCAGGGGTGGCTGCCGCAACCTCCCCTTGCGCCACCCTAGTGGCGGGTCACCAAGGTGGCACGGGGGGCGCTAAGGCAGTTCCCCCCCCCCCCCCCCCCAACCCGCGCCACCCCAGTGGCTTGCTTGCCCGCGGGGTGGCGAGACCACTGTTTACCCCCCCCCCCCCGTGCCACCCTGGCAGCCCGCTTGCCCACGGGGTGGCGGGGCGATTCTCGGAATCACCCTGCCTGCCCCACCACCCCGCGGGCAAGTGGGCCGTCGGGGGGGGCTAAACAATTGCCTCACCACCCCGCGAGCGGGTAGGCCACCGGGGTGGTGCGGGGTTGGGGGGGCTGCCTTAGCGCCCCCCTGTGCCACCTCGGCGGCCCGCCCGCTTGCGGGGTGGCGAGCGATTCTTGGAATCGCCTGCCACCTCGCGGGTGGGCGGGCCACCCGGGGGGGGGGAAGGGCGGGCTGCCTTAGCGCCGCCCCGCGCCACCCCAGCGGCCTGCTGCCCACAGGGTGGAACCCACCCGCTGGGGTGGCGTGGGGGGGGCGGGGGGGGGGAGGCAGCGTTAGCCACCCGCCTCCCACCCGCACCACCTAGGCGGCCCGCCCACCCGCGGGGTGGCGTGGGCCGAGGATGGGTAGAGGGCAGTGGTTGAGCCGCTAAGGTGGGCTAGGGGGCCGAACCCAATGGCTGACTCGGTTGGCCAACCGATTTTTTCATGAGGTGGCGACAGGGCGATGTATTTTAATTCTTTTTTTTTCTTTTTTCTTTTTTTTTTTTTAATTTTTAATTTTTTTTCGAAATTGTTATGATTCATAAAATTAATTATCATTTATCGTTTTCTTTGTTAATTTAAGTTAATATGTTTTCGTCATTTATTGATTTATATGTTTCTTTTTTTCTTTAGGAAAATAACATGAAAGAATATTTCTGTGAATCTTTTTGGACCAAAGACTCTTAAAGGTGGATCTTCGAAAAACATTGGTAATCGAACCCCATCTGAGTTGATGGCTACAAATCTTTCAAGTGCCTCAAATGATAAGAAGATAATTTCGTACTGGAAGAAATCAAAAGAAGTGAAACTTCCATCAAAAGTTTGATATGTGAAAGAAAGAGAAAGCCAAAATGTGCAAATATATCTATATGTTGATATACCTAATGATAATGGAATTTAAGACGTGATGGGAAGAGTCATAGACATGTGTTCGGTATCGGACAGTGAAGTTGTTTACATACTTACAAAACCGTCCAAGTCACATGAAAGGATTTAATACCAGTTATCATATTCATTGTATGACAGGAGAGAGGTGTCTACAAAGTTATGTAAACAAATCGTAAATGAGATGAAACAAAATATCGTAAGTATTGTTATTTATATTTGTGTTTTGTGTTATTGTAACTGTTTCACTATATTTTTTTAACTTTGTTTTTATTGACATATGATATTTTGTTTGGCAGAATTTTGTTAAAATGTTGTTCAATTAGGTTGGGAGGCATTCATTTTATAGAGCATGATATTATGAAAGTTGTCAGCAGTTTCTACTCAGTGTCAGAAGAAGATATGGAAAACAAACAAAATGTAGTAATCCATGATGCTACAAAACTACATCCAAGGGATTAGAAAAAAAGGCCTCTAGTGGATAAATCTAGCAAGGGTAAACAAGTTACTTTTGAAGACGAGGAAGTTGAAACTGGCAGTGAAGAATATGTTGTCATTACTGAAGATGACATTGGAACTGAGAAACGCCGTAAAAGACCAAAAGTAACAATGCCCAAAAATAAATGTGTTATAGTTAATGATGAGAATGTTATGAAGAAGAAAAGTAAAGTTGAACATTTTGAAGTAGTCATTACCAACAGTCAAGAACCTAGTGAAACTTCAAAAGAAAGCAGGGAAATTATTACACTAGGGTCTGATTTAGAGGATGGCATTATCAAAACAAAACAAAATGCCATTTGACATAACTTGATAAAGAGAAGCTTAATTGGGGGTGGTCGTACATTTCAGCTTAATGTCAAACAAATCTATAAGGCAAGTGAAGGACAATGTTAATATCAAACCAGAAAGCTACATCATCTGCATGTTCACAACTTGAAGAAACTGATGAGGTACAATCCATATGCTCATGTGGTTAATTATGTGCTTCTTGTTAATCCAGTTCAAGTTCCCAACGAAGAAGCATTTGATAAGTCAAAATGTTTTGAATACAATTATTATGTGCTTGGGGCGGAACCATTATGTATAAGCTCAAAGACAATTGATGGAGGAATATCCTAGTAACCCATGTTTTGAAACAATGAAATGTATCATTGATGCTGGTTTATCTGATACAGAAGCAAAGTTAGTGGCATGGGATCATAATTCAGATAATGAATATAGGATGTCTATGAATTTCATCAAGAGGGTTAGATTTATTCATAGTGAATCTGAAGAAAAATGTGGTGGGGATAGGATAAATGTTACTGTAGATTTCTGAAAGGAATGTTGTATGGAAATTGGCTATCCAATTGAAGAAAAAATCAAGTCAAAAGGTGGCAAAGGTGGAAAATTTAGTGATTTATTCAGAGGTGTTGATAACATTTTCCAGTTGGCATTTAGAACTAGAGAGATATGGGAGTTGATTAATGAGACTTTTAGCACGTGGGAGAACATTGGCATTAAAAACCATAAGGTCTAAAAGTCTAAGCCATCGATATATAGCAACAGTAAATCAAGTCTTGAAATGATGCAGCGTCCAGAAGATATGACTATCAAACCTTGGAGAGCATTGCAAGGAGTGAAGGATAAAAAAATTGTCAAAGAAATAATATCTCGTGTGAGGTCAAGGGAATATCATTAGATGAAATGTTTGAGGAATTTCAAAAGTAAGTTTGTTGAATTATTTTTATTTATTTCTATATTATAATTTTCTTTTAAATATAACATATTGTTCTTGGTAGTATTTGTTATACATATCATTATATTAACTTTTTAAACTTTATCTATGCAGTCATAAAGTTTATATGAAAATTTAAGAACAAATGGTTAAATTGTTGAATGAAGATAGTTGGGATGATGTTGTACGCAACTATCTAGATTCAAGTTCTACATTAACATTAATTTTTTTTTATCTTGCATTTAAAAAGGTATGTTGATTTATACATTCATTTTTATTCATCTGTGTACTATTTTTAATTTATAACTTACACATATATTTGTTTATTTTATAAAAGATGAAGAAGGATGATAATGGAGCACCAGATAGTTTCAGAATATTAAGAATATTGAACTTGATCCAGCTCTTACTCATTTCATTTGGAATGGGCTAGACACTATTCAATATCAAGTAATACAAGGCGACTGTGAAGACATTGTTAAACTCATACCTAAAAGGGATTATGCCCTGATTATTGCAGATACTCCCCATGGTTTCAATATTCCAAACATTGACTATGATAGTGACCCTTATACTTATCAAGCTCTTAGTACAGTGGTTGCGGGATTTCTAGAAGTCACATCATCACCATTATGGAGATTTGTGACATTTCATTCAGACACACAATTGGCAATGTTATTGTCAAGCTTCAAGGGGAAAACAAATTCAAGGATGCAGCTTACATGGTAAGACGTTTAAAATTGTATATTTGTGATCTGAAAATGAGATTTTGGACTAATATTAAGGTATTACAGACTCATGTGCATGGATTTTCCTATATTACTTAGTGCAATGGATCGATAAGATTGCGAATAACATAGACAATGAAGCAGTTAAAGAAACATAATAGGCAAACACACATAACACAACAAGTTTAATATGGAGTTCACCCAAAACTCTTGGGCTACGTCTCCTGGTCCAGCCTTCAGTGGTGACCTCTCTATTATGTCTTCAAGAGCAGAGTTTTACAAAATGTGAGCTCAAATTGAGTCTCAACACAACAAATACAAAACAACAGGAGTTTGCTTGAATCCCTCAAGCCTCTCTGAGTACACAAACTCTTTCTCTCCTTCTTTGTCTCTGTTTTTTCTCTGTCTTAGTACCACTTGCCTCAGTCTCTGTTATTCTGTGGCTTTTAAGCCAATCGGCACTGTCAGTTCGTTTCCTCTCCTGGGCTCTCTGGCTTCTAGCCTCTATTTGTTCAAACCCCCTCTGAGCATTAACCAATCATGGTGTAACGCCTTTAGGGATAATGTCCACTTGTTCTGCAACGGAAGGAATCATCAGTTCTTTAGAAATCCCCAAAACAGTGGTTCTTTGTTTACACAGAGAAATACACAAAAACATAGGAAAATCCACCCGAACGCCTTTTATCGGATTTGAAATATTATTAATTCCGCCCTATAACTCCATCGGGTCCGCCTTTACATCGTTATCACATGTCCACCGTTGATCTATATGATAGTTGATCCAACGGTTGCTATTCATTTCGGGTGATTTATGCGCTTAGAGACTGCTCGCCTGAAAAGGGTGGTTTTCTCTCTCCGGTGCCTAGCCACGTGGTAGCTAGTGTATAGGCTCGGGCAGAGCCCGACCAATACTACTTACTGCTTACGGCCCGCCTGATATTCTGTTCGTTTTGGAACTCAAAACATATATCATTGCGTCTAAAAACCCTTTCGGGTCCATTATATCGCTTAATTCACATTTCCTTTGGTTTTCGTTTATTTAACGAAAACACGAATTTACATTAAAAATGCCTTTTTACGGAACTGAAAATATATTAAACTTCATCAATAATCCTATCGGGTCCGGCTATCGCAGTCACATTTGTTATTGGCCCTGCTCCTTTGCATTACTCCGATGCGATATTGCGATATCGCAATCGCACATCGCATAGTCCTCGGGCCTTTGTATAAGTGCTCCACTGTATTTTTTCGACGTGATATTGCGAGTTAACCTGGGCCGTCGATCTACGCGCTTGATCGACGGTCCTTGTTGACTCGCATTGATCGCTGTCGCAATGTGGTAGCCTTTGATAGCCTTCGCCTGCCATCGCCGATTGCGATATGCCGATCGGATCTGGACTGTTGATTGGCCAGATCCGACGACTCTCATGTAAAGTAGTTTTAAGCCCTCGATAGCTCTGTTTTTCAATGTTTTTTAGGCCCGATAGTGTTATCTGCCATTTTTAAAGGTTTTCCCCTTGCAATAGTTTTTTAACTATATGAAGATTTAAATGGTTTTAGGATCCATTTGGATCATGCCTTCCCATTGAAAAAGCTTTTGGACCACCAAAATTTGGGTTTTAAGCATCAATCAAGTGAGGATACAACTTCCTCACTTGTCCAATCTCTATCCATCTTGCACTGCTTGGTTTTGAACCCTTGAATCCGATTCTCAGGTACTCAACATCCCCTCTGCGCGTAGTTCTCGCCTTCCTGTCCAGAACCGTGTCTTCTTGCAACTCATTGAGATATTCAAGCAACAGATCATTAATAGAAGGCAACTGACTTTGCTCTTCGGGATCTTCATTCAATAAAGGTTCATATAGTCTCAAGTTCTCTACATTAATGACTGAATAAATATGCATATAACCTGGAAAATCAATGCAAAAAGCGTTTTCACCAATTTTCTCAATTATCTTGAAAGGCCCATATCTTATTGGCTTCAGCTTCTTACCTTCACCTTGTGTTCTGTCTTTGCTGATGTACAGTTAGACTTGATCACCAACTTGGAAGTATGCTCAATTCAATGCTTATCATGCCTTGCCTTGTACTTGGCCTGGCTTCTTTCTAGTGGTTCTTGTATTGCCTGGTGAATTTCTTGGATCTGTTCAATGAACTTGGTTGCTTTGTCCACATCATTGTGTCCGTCAAGTGCTATGTCTTTACTAAAGACAAAATCCAATGGAGACTTTGGTGTAAGACCAAAACAAGTCTCAAAAGGAGATCTCTATGTAGAAGAGTGCTTGGCATAGTTGTAAGCATGTTGCACATAACACAAATGTTCATCCCAAAGCTTGGGATGCTTGTTGCAATAGCCCCTAAGCAACTAGATCACTGTTCTATTGACCACCTCTGTTTGGCCATCTGTTTGTGGATGAAATGCTGTGCTCTTCTTCAATATAGTGTCCATCAACTCCCATAGACTTGGCCAAAACTTCCCAATAAATCAGGAATCTCGATCAGATACAATAGAAGTGGGTAACCCAAAATGAATCCATACATGCTGAAAGAACAACTTCGTTGTTTGTTCAGCTGTAATCTTCTTGTTACAAGGTATTAAAATACACATTTCACTGAACCTATCCACAATAACATATAAATAATCATGACCCTTTCTAGATTTTGGCAATCCCCCAACAAAGTCCATGGAAACATTTTCCCAAGGACGAGAAGGAACTGGAAGTGAAGTGTACAAGCCTAGTTTTCTATTGCTGGGCTTGCTTTTAACACACATGGTACATCCTTTAATATATCTAGAAACTATTTCATGCATTCTTGGCCAATAACAGAATCTTTGCAGTTGTGCAATTGTTTTACTTACACCAAAATGACCTAATATTAGAGAAGTATGCGCTTCTCGGATTATGTTAACTCTTTCAGTTTGAGGAATGCATAACTTTCCAAAATGATATAAGAGTTGGTATTTAACATGATAATCCAATTCTTCTACTTGTTTGCCATGACTTAAAGTTGTATATACATCTTTAAAATCTACATCTTGAGCATATTGTTCAATGTAGCGTTCATGTAATACTGGGTTATGTTTAAGTATAGTAGATGCATTTATGATTGGCCTTGATAGCATATCTGCAACCTTATTGTGTATGCCGTTCTTATATCTGATGACAAGATGAAACTGTTGTAGAAAACCCATCCACCTTTAGTGTTTTGATTGCTGCAATTTAGTTTGTGAATGCAAATATTGAAGTGGTTAATGATCTGTATGTATAATTGTTTTTTTGCCCAATAGGTAATGTTTCCACTTTTTTACACTCTGCACTAATGCATACAATTCTTTATCATATGTGGGATAATTAACTACTACAGAATTAAATGTCTCAGAATGATAGCATGTGGGTTTACCATGTTGCATCAACACTGCTCCCATGGCATAGTCACTAGCATATGTTTCAATCTCAAATGGTCGTTGAAGATCTGGCAATGCTAGTACTGGTGCTGTACTAATTTTTTCTTTCAAGGTGTCAAAGGCTTTCTGCTGTTTGCATCCCCATTGAAACACCTTGTTCAATCCTGTTAAAGCATGTAAGGGAGCTGCAATCAAGGAAAAGTTAGCAATAAACTTCAAGGAAAAGTTAGCAATAAACTTTCTCCAATATTGTGCTGCAATGACTTCGACCTTAGAGGGATATATCTTTAATTCGCCACCCCCTACAATATGACCCAAATAATTTAAAGATGTTTTGCCAAATTCACATTTTGATAATTTCACATAGAGATTTTCTCTTTTCAAAACATCTAGAGTTTGCTTTAAATGCTTCAAATGTTCTTCCCATGTTTTACTGAAAACAAGAATGTCATTTAAATATAAAATTACAAAATCATCAATAATAGGTCTGAGTACATCATTCATAACTCTCATGAAAGTGGCAGGAGCATTAGTTAAGCCAAAAGACATAACTAGCCATTCATACAACCCTTGCTTTGTTTTGAAAGCAGTCTTCCATGCATCTTGTTCTACAACTCTAACCTGATGATAGCCACTATGCAAGTCTAACTTGGAAAAGTAAACTGCTTCTTTCAACTGATCTAATAGATCATCTATGCGAGGAAGGGGATAACAATTCTTGATCGTTATTTTATTCAGTGCTCTATAATCAATGCACATCCTCCACGAACTATCTTTATTTCTCACCAACACAATTGGAGATCCACATGGCAATGTACTTGGTCTAATGAACCCTTTATCGAGCAGCTCCTGTACCTGCTTCTTGATCTTTGCGTTCTTTAAAGCGGATAACTTGTACATTCCGATGTTAGACAATGGAGCATCTTGCTGGAAATGAATATCATGTACTATTTCCTTTTTGGGTGGCAGACCTTTAGGTTCTTGAAATAGGATATCATATTCTGAAACAACTTTATTTAAATCAGCTTTCTGTTTAGCATCACAAACTTCAAATGTATTGGTTTTATCAGGGGCCTTTTCCTTTACAACCATTAGTAAAAATTTCTTGCATGAATTTACAATTCTTTTTATCTGCCTTGAGTTTATAAGAGAGTAGTTATTTTTGAGTTTATGAGCTCTTACAGTGTATTCTGTTCCATCTTTAGTGAGTTGATACTTATTTTCAGTTCTATAGAAAATGGATTTTCTATCATACAAGTAACGACTTCCTAAAACAATACCACATATATCCAAGAGAACTATATCCAACTCAACCTCATCTACAAAAGTTGACCCAATAGCAAACCTAAGTTTACATTGTCTAGTCACTTGTAGCTTTTCTTTATCACATACCCAACCTAATGGATATGGCTTCTTGTGAGACGTTGTTAGTAAGCCCAACTTCTTTACAATTGTTTTAGAAATCAAGTTTACTTGTGAACCACTATCAAATAAAGTATCAATCTTTTGGTGCTTGGAAATAACTCTAATATGAAAAAGCTCATGCCTTTTCCTCTCATTATCTTCATTATCAATAGATTGTGTAGAATTACTTGTAGATGCTTCAAAATTTTTACCTTTTATACTTGTGGCTGTGATTGTTGTTTCATCACCTAAGTCTGACCCCAAATCTTTCTGTATAGCAGCAACAATCTTCTTCTTCTTCTTACCACCGAAATTTTGGGTTTTAGCTCCGGATGTAAAGACCAGCAGTGTTCATCATCGTGCCCATCCTTCTTGCAATGAGTGCATGAAAGTTTGTCCTTCTGTACAGTGTTTGCCTTCCTCTCCTTCCATTTCTGCTTCTTCTTTTCCTTGTTTTTGCTTGCAGATGGTTTTGATGATCCCCAATCTCTGGGTTCACATTCTTGCCTCTAGCCTCTAGATGTGTAGCCTGAACTGATACATTATCTAGGCTAGTGGGATTAAACATGAGAATGGTGTGCCTCAAATAGCTATGCAGACCACCTATATACTTCAGCAAAGTTTCATGTGAGTTTAGAGAAATGCCTAGAGTTAAAGCTCTTTTTATAAATTCCTGGGTATAGCTTTGTACACTTTGGCCTTTTAATTGGCGAAGAGTTTTCCAACTCATCATTGCTTCCTGCATATAAGCTAGTGGATATAATTTTTTTAATGGTAGAAAAAAATTCATTCCGGGTAGAAAGAATTTTACCATGCTTCTTCAAATCAGCTTGTGTCCTACCTTCCCACCACACTAGGGCAGTTCCTCCAAGGAGAAGGCTAGCCAATTGAATCTTTCTCCTCTATGAATCAATGTTCTGCACCCTGCAATATACATCAATCTGTCTAATCCAATTATGTATATTTTCTGCATTTAATTCTCCATCATAGATTGGGAAATCAAATTTCACATCTAATTTAATCACAAATGTTTTCTTCTTTTTCTTTTCAGGGTTAGGAGATGAGGATGATGGAGGTGATGGTGGAGGAGATGATGGAGGAAGCTTTTCCCCTTTTCCTTTGCCCTCTGGGGCACCTAGAGAAGGTTCCTTTGCTCTTTTGTCTTGTTTGGAGGTTGAAGTACTTTCACCTCGACCTTTCTTAAATTCTCGATACATCTCTTCCACCATGGCTCTCATGGTCCTAAAACTGTCCATGAACTGAGATTCTGATTCCAATGGGATTTGTTCTGCGATTCTCCTCCTAGGATAGAATCTTCCAATTTTTGGATTAGCTTCAACAAGTTCTCCTTCTCTTAGTTTGAGCTTTGACCTAGTTAACATTCAACAATCCAACACAAGCTTGTCTAACCTTAGCAATCCTGGCTCTGATACCACTTGATTTGAAAATGAGATCTTAGACTAATATTAAGGTATTACAGACTCATGTGCATGGATTTGCCTATATTACTTAGTGCAATGGATTGATAAGATTGCGAATAACATAGACAATGAAGCAATTAAAGAAACATAATAGGCAAACACACATAACACAACAAGTTTAATATGGAGTTCACCCAAAACTCTTGGGCTACGTCTCCTAGTCCAGCCTTCAGTGGTGACCTCTCTATTATGTCTTCAAGAGCAAAGTTTTACAAAATGTGAGCTCAAATTGAGTCTCAACACAACAGATACAAAACAACGAGAGTTTGTTTGAATCCCTCAAGCCTCTCTGAGTACACAGACTCTTTCTCTCCTTCTCTGGCTCCGTTTTCTCTCTATCTCAGTACTGCTTGCCTTTGTCTATGTCATTCTATGGCTTTTAAGCCAATCGGCACTGTCTGTTCGTTTCCTCTCCTGGGCTCTTTGGCTTTCGACCTTTGTCTGTTCAAACCCCCTCTAGGTGTTAACCAATCATGGTGTAACGCCTTCAGGGATGGTGGACACCTGTTCTGCAACAGAAGGAACCATCGATGCTTTAGAAATCCCCAAAACAGTGGTTCTCTATTTACACAGAGAAATACACAAAAACGCAGGAAAATCCGCCCAAACTCCTTCTATCGGAATTGAAATATTATTAATTCCGCCTTATAACTCCATCGGGTCTGCCTTTACATCGCTATCGCATGTCCACCGTTGATCTCTATGATCGTTGATCCAACGATTGCTATTCATTTCGGGTGGCTTATGCGCTCGGAGATTACTCACCCAAAAAGGGTGGTTTTCTCTCTTCGACGCCTAGCCATGTGGCAACCAGTGTATGGGCTCAGGGGGAGCCCGGCCAATACCACTTACCGCCTATGGCCCGCCCGAAATCTTGCTCATTTCGGAACTCAAAACATATATCATTGTGTCTAAAAACCCTTTCGGGTTCGTTATATCGCCTAATTCGCATTTGCGAATTTACATTAAAAAACGCCTTTTTACGGAACTCAAAATATATTAAACTTCATCCATAATCCTATCGGGTCTGGCTATCGTAGTCGCATTTGTTATCAGCCCCTCTCCTTAACATTGCTCCGATGCCATATTGTGATATCGCAATGCACATCGCATAGTCCTCAGGTCTTTGTATAAGTGCTCCACTATATTTTTCCGACGCGATATTGCGGGTTAACCTGGGCCATCGATTTGCGCGCTTGATCGACGGTCCTCGTTGACTTGCGCTGATCGCTGTCACAACGTTCGCATGGTAGCCTCCGACAGCCTTTGCCTACCATCGCCAATTGCGTTATGCCGATCGAATATGGACCGTTGATCGGTCAGATCCGACGGCTCTCGTGTGAAGTAGTTTTAAGCCCCCGATAGCTCTGTTTTTCAATGTTTTTCAGGCTCGATAGTGTTATCCGCCATTTTTAAAAGTTTTCCCCTTGCAATAGTTTTTTAACTATATGAAGACTTAGATGGTTTTAGGATATATTTGGATCAATTTGAATAATGTTAAAAAATTCATTTATGTACAAGTTAATTGAACTTTTACTATTTCATGTTACAGAGAAAATAAAGTATTTTTAACTGTGAAGATCAACTATTTATAAATGATTGTGAGTTCATCCATATTGATAGTTGGGCAAAATATGATAGCTATATGTCTATGATTTTTAATCGGGTAGATGGAAAGAGTCATAGCCAAATACTGACTTATGATGTTGTTATGAGAAAAATAACAAATGAAGACAAAGAAGCAAAAGGAGAGATAGCTAACATTTATCAAAAAACACAGTTATTGATTAACTATCTTATAGACATATGTTCAAATGAAGGAGATTGGGTTCTGGATTTATTTTCTGGCTCAGGTAAGTTTTATTATATGGAATTGAATTTCAATATGTTATTTTTTAATTAATATGTCATTGTATTAATTTGCTTCATTATTTCTTTTGTGTTTGATAATTAGGTACAACACTAGCATGTTGCCTTCAAAAAGGAAGAAATTGCATTGCAATTGAAAAAGATCCAATACAGTGCAATTTCATTCAGCAAAGAATTAACACTCTTCAATTTCTTCCAGATGCAATGCAAAAAATTGGGTTGAAGAAAGGGGATTTTAGTGAATCACGTGTGACTAAAAAGGCAAAGGAACCCCAACCACCATTACACGGAATGATTGGAAAGACATATATTGGGAGATTCGCAGACATCAAAGATCCGTTAGAAGAGGAAAATGAGCAAAATGAAGCAGAAAATATCATGGAAGAAGAGAATGATGAAACTTTAGAGGACGAAGAATTTGGATTACGTGACATTGTTGATTAAATTTAAGTTATGCTTGGAAATCAAGTTCATTTTTTGTAACTATTAATTAGTTATACTTGTAATGTTTTGACTTTGACATTTTATGAGAAAAATATACACTCAATTAAGGTTGTCTGCGCTCAATATTTGTATTATGTGATTTTCGCATTAATTTTTATGTTAATCATTATTTTTTGAAAAAAATGATTATTATTATTTTTTTGACATGAAATTCATAAAAAAAACTATTATTTAACCATTTTTAGTTAAAAATTTCCTATAAAAATTGTGATTTTGATATATCATTTTTAGCAAAAAAAAACAAAAAATTATCAAAATGTGTAGTTTTTTAGTTATATTTATGTTAAAAATGGTTATTTTTATGTCAATTATTAAAATTTATTGTTTTTTAGAGACAATTATTTCATGTGGATTGAAAAATTAATTAATGATGTATAAATATGTAGAATATCGAAAATTCAAAATATGGACCTCTTCGTCAAATATGCAAAACAATAAAAACCTCACTTACAAAAAAAAATTAAAATAAAAACAAGAAAATATGAAGAAGAAGACTACAAAGTTTATTAAATTTAGAAAACAATTGTTTACATTTCATATATTAGAAAATTTAAAGTGAAAAAAAAAGGCCTTTTAAAAAAAGGGCCTGGTGTAAAATTACCACTTTTTTTAAATCAACATGAAAATCACTACCATTCTAAAACGCAATGAACATAAAAAAAATTATAGTGCCAAAAAATATGCTCTAAAAAAACATGTGTGTTATGCATCACCCATTTTCAAAATCGGGTCACTTTTTTGCTATCTTTACGAAATGGGTAACAGTATCAGTTCTCGTTTCAAAGTTTACATTGTTAATTGTTCTTGCTATTTCTTGAACTGTTCGGTTTCTTCTTTCAACTACCCCATTTTGCTTGGGTGTTCTAGCAGTAGAGAGTTCTCTTTCGATTCCATGTACTTTACAGAATTCATCAAATTCTTTTGATGTGAATTCTCCCCCTCTATCTGTTCTGAGACATTTAATCTTAGAGTCCTTTTCATTTTCTACAAGAGCTTTAAGATTCTTAAAACTGTTAGGATACTCCGACACATAGGAAATAGTTAAGTATACCTTGGTCTAGTGTAGAGTTAGGTAAAGTGTGTTTCTTTACTATGTACTTTTGTAACTTACAATCCGACGGTCACGATATGTAGTGATCCAACGGTTCATTCTATCCTCGGTATTGCCAACACTTGATTCGTGGCTTAACACCCGATTAGTCCATGATCTCTATTTAAAGAGCATGGAGATTCATTTGTAGGGTAATTGTTCATGAGAGAAGCTTATGTAAATTTCCATTCTTTTATTAGTAAATTGCCTGAAATGGCCGTGTTGGCTCAAGCTGTGGACTGTTTCCCTCTTTGAGGGTTTTAACCACGTCAACAATATTGGTGTATTGATATGTGATCTGTTTGTGAGTGGTGTCCTTTGGTGTTCTGTCTAAAGAACTTACCCTGTAAATTCCTACAAGGTATCAAAGCCATTTGAAGGCTGCATCCGTTGGTGATCCAAATCTGAAGCCGATAGAACTGCATCCGACTGCCGTTTCTTAGATCTACTGTTTCTGACTGCTTTCGGGCCGAGAGGATTGCTCTACTATGTTAGAAGCATTTTTTACAGTGAGGAACCCCTTTCTTTTCACGCGAAAAGGTTTCCGGTAGCCCTAGCTACGTCATTTTTAAGATCTGGAGGTAAACAATGTTTATTTGAAATTTCTAGTTATTTTCTTTCTGTTTATTTCTGTTTATTTAGCTTTTTGTTTTTTCATTACCGGATCTATACTTTTCATTTCTGCATATGCTTTTTGCCTCACGACTCTGTGCGATCTGGGCAAATCAGAAACAGAAAGGAAGGATTTTTCTCATGCGTATGCTTTTTTCCGTCGTGCTTTAGTGTGATCTCGGAAAATCAAAAACATTGAGGAAAACATTTAGTTTCCGGCTAAAGTTAACTTCAAGCCGCAAGGTTTTTTTTTTGCATGTCCATGTTGGGTTTTGTGTTTTTTATTTTGTAGGGAAAAAAAGAGCTTTCTCAAGTAAGCACGCAACCCAAAGCTTCAGTGACTTATAAAAAATAAAAAATTAAAAAAAAAACCCCTTCCTCTTTTCCAAAAATTACTAACCTTTTAATCTAGCTCACTTGGTCAAAAGCTACTTTATGAGAGTAGAGGTCTTGAGTTCAAATCTTCTTTGTGTTGAGCTATTTAAGTTTGGAAAAGGGGGCAGTTTTTTTTTAAATATAACATTGTCATTCATTTCTACACATTCCCGCACTTCGTCGGCATCTTCAACAACTTTTCTTCAAAAATCCATAACTTCTTCATCCAAAAGTCGTTTCTAGAGCTGTTTTTTTTAACCAGCCTAATTTTTCAAGATCTTTCCATTGGAACACTTAGTTTCAGCATCTATAGCTTCAGTTTATGTTAAAATGGAAAGTCCATGCCAAGTTATTCTTGACAGCGCCAACTACTTCCAATGGTGGTCCTACATTGTGGATTTACTTAGAAGTAAAGGTCTTTACAGAATAGCCTCAGGCCAAGAAACCAAACCGAAAGATGAAGATAAGGCAGCCAAATGGGAAAATAGGCAAGATCAAGCACGTGGGTTGATAGGGATGTCTATTTCTCCAGATCTTAGATTCCATATCGTAGAACTTGATACTCCTGATGAAGAAATGAAACATAACACTAAAGTTTTTGGAATTAAAAATGAACTTCGAACCCATCAACTCGAAAATGAGTTGGTTACATTGGACCCCAATAATTTTTCTTCCATTGAAGATTTTCTGTCCTAGTTCAAGACCCTTAGACTTCTCTTGGAAGGTGTTAAGGTTAAGAAAGAAGATGGTAACCTTATCTATTCCATTCTTACGAAGTTGGGACCAACTTACTTTGTGTTTATTTCCACCTTCCATTCTACAAGGGAAGCCTTCATTTCTCAAGGACAAGCCTACAAGTCCCCTTCTTTTGATTCCTTTTGTGATTCTTTAATAAGAGAACAAGAAAAACTATTACACCTTGGTCTTTTTAATCTTGGAAACTCTTCTAAGAAAGTGTTAGCCGCCCAACAACAACCAAATTCAAAGAATCCTAAGAAGTCGTATCCTAAAAAGAATGGTCCTAAACCAAACAAGGGTCCTAAGCAATTTCAGCCTCAAAATGAAAAATCATTTCAACAAAATGATAAGGCAAATAAAAACAAAGGGAAGAAGACTGATAGACATTGCCACTTTTGTAATCGAGATGGCCACTTAGAATCCAAATGCTTTAAGAAGATGGAAGCCTTGGAAGCAACAATGAAGAAGCATAACATCCATTTGGAGCACTCTTCAACTTCAACTTCATCTTCAGGAATAGCACTTTCTGCATGTGGTTGTCAAACATCTCGGTCTGGATATGCACTAAATGTATCTTCTTCTTCTAATTCTCATGAGTGGCTCATTGATTCTGGAGCTTCTTATCACATGGCCAAAAACAAAGCCATGTTTTCTTCTTTAAATGATTGTAACACCAAAAATATATATGTTGGTGATGATAGATCTTTTAGTGTTGTAGGGACTAGAACTATTCATATAGACAATGGTTAATTTAATGATGTATTATGTGTTCCAACCTTATCCTGCAACCTTCTATCTATATATCAGATAACTCATTCAGGTGAAGGTAAAATCGTTGAATTTTCACCTCACGATGTTGTAATTAAGGACCTAAGAGATCCTAGACAGATTTTAATTACTGGCATTGCTAATGATTCTACAAGGTTGTATAAGTTTAACAACTTTGGGTCATCAAATCTTCCCTCGGTATTTGTTGCTCATAACGATGAAGTGAACAAAATTTGGCATGAGCGATTTGGTCACTTAAACTATCGTTCCCTTCAGAATCTATGTAAAGAAAATATGGTGACAAGTCTTCCAATGGTATCTTGCAGAGATGGTGTTTGTTTCGGATGTGTACTCGGAAAACATTATCAGGATAGTTTTGAAAAACATGCCTCTTGGCATGCCTCAGCCCCTTTACAGCTTGTGCATAGTGATTTATGTGGTCCATTTCCAGTTGTTTCATTCTCTGGTTACAAGTATTTTTTAACTTTCATTGATGATTTCTCCAGACGCACTTGGGTATACTTCTTAAAACTCAAGAGTGAAGTATTTAACATGTTCTTGGCCTTTAAGGCCTTTGTTGAAAAACAATCTAGACATCAAATTCTTAAGCTAAGATCTGATAATGGCGGAGAATATGTTAACAACAAATTCATCAACTTTTTCATTGAGAATGGAATTCAAATGCAACATACTGTTCCATATATGCCACAACAAAATGGTGTAGCTGAAAGGAAGAACCACACCTTAAAGGAAATGGCTAATTATATGCTTCAATCTAAAGTACTTAGTCTTAATTTTTGGGCAGAAGCAATTAACTGTGCAAATTACATAATAAATCGCACTCCTACTAAGGTTTTAAAGAATATCACTCCAGAAGAAGCATGGAGCTCAATTAAACCAGATGTAAGTCACTTTTGTGTTTTTGGAAGTGAAGCATGGACCCATATTCCAGATGAGAAACATAAAGCTTTAGAACCTAAGAGTGAAAAATGTATTTTTGTTGGATATTCTGAAGATGTCAAAGGATATAGACTTATTCCACTTAAGTCGAAAAATGTTATCATTAGAAGAGATGTAAAGTTTGCTGAAAATATATCGGCCTACGAGCCTAGTTCGACGGATGTGCCACCTCTCTCTGTCTCTTCTACTTTTGAAAATATTTCTTCCTCAAATGATCAAAGCGAGGAAGAAAATCCTCCCCCACCTTCTCAGGATCCTCCGTCAGCTCCTCAACTTCCAAAATGGGTCCGTGCTACTCGGGATGTAGCAGGTGATCTTGTTGGTGATCCTATAGATCAAGGACATACACGTTCTCAGTTCGATATAGCCTCTTCTTTACTGGCTCAAGCTTCAGCGAACTATGATCCTGACAACTTTGAAGAAGCTTCAGGCCATCTAGATTGGAACACAACTATGAATGAAGAATATCGTTCATTATTGGCAAATGATACATGGGATCTTGTTCCTCTACCAAAGGGACGAAAACTTGTTAGATGCAAATGGGTTTACAGAACCAAGTATGGACCAGATGGAAAAGTTGATAAACATAAAGCTCGTCTTGTTGCTAAGGGTTTTTCACAAGTTGAAGGCATTGACTATACTGAAACCTTCTCCCTTGTTGCCAAAATGAACTCTATTTGCCTTGTTCTTTCCCTTGCTGCCTCTTTCAAATGGGAAGTCCATTAGATGGATGTTAAATCTGCCTTCTTGCATGGGGACTTGCATGAAGAAATCTATATGGAACAACCTACTGGCTTTATACAAACAAACTCCAGCCTTTTATGTCAGCTTAAGAAATCCCTTTATGGTCTCAAGCAAGCTCCTCGGGCTTGGTATGCCAAAATGGATAGCTTTCTTTTAGAAACTAGCTTTTCTAGGTGTCATTCTGACAATACTGTCTACACTAAGAAAGTGGGCAAGTCTCTTATCATTCTGGTTCTTTATGTTGATGATCTTATCCTTACTGGTAGTGATCCCAACCTTATAAACCATGTGAAGTCCAGCCTTAAAAAGAAGTTTGAAATGACAAACTTAGGACATTTGCATTATTTTCTTGGTCTTCAAGTCTTGCAATCCAAGGAAGGTATTTCCCTTTCCTAGTCCAAGTATGCTTGTGATCTTCTACGCCATTTTCACATGGAAGACTGTAAGCCAACCCCTTCTCCCTTTCAGTTTGGAGCCAAACTTTCAATTGCTTGTCCTTGACTTGAAGTTGATGCTACCTTATACCGTCAACTTGTAGGAAAACTTTTGTATCTGACCCATACTCGTCCTGACCTTTCCTTTGTTGTTGGCCTTATTGCTCAGTTTATGTAAAACCCACATGAAAGTCATTGGAGAGCAGCTAAAAGAATACTTCGTCATGTTCGAGGCACAGTTCAGTTTGGGATTCATTATAGTGCAGAAGCATCTCCTCTATTGGTTGGTTTCACTGATTCTGATTGGGCTGGTGACCCTGATGATCGAAAGTCTACTGCAGGTTATGTGTTCACTCTTGGTTTAGGACCTATTATATGGGCTTGCAAGAAACAAAGTGCCATTTCTCTTTCTTCAGTAGAAGCAGAGTATCGTGGTGCCGTAGAAGCTAGTAAGGAAGCCCCGCGGCTTCGTCAGATCCTGCCAGAGTTTGGCTTTCAGCAGCAGCATCCGACTACACTTTGGTGTGATAATCAAAGTGCCATTCAACTATGCAAAGATCCAGTCCAACATCAACGCAACAAACACATTGAACTGCACATGCACTTCATCAGTAAGCTCATTCATGACCATGTTCTTAAAGTGCAATATTGTTCAATAGATGATCAAGTTGCAGACATCTTTACAAAGGCTCTCATAGAGGCGATGTTTACTAAACTTTAATTTATGGTTGGAGTTCAGGAAGTTGTCACTAAGGGGGGATAGGCTCTAATGCCTCCTTCCTTCTCCTATTGTGTCATATTTGTACATCCTTCAATCCTATCCCAAGTTGTTCTTAAGGGGGATTGTTAGGATATTCCGACACATAGGAAATAGCTAAGTATAACTTGGTCTAGTGTAGAGTTAGGTAAAGTGTGTTTCTTTACTATGTACTTTTGTAACTTACAATCCGACGGTCACGATATGTAGTGATCCGACGATTCATTCTCTCCTCGGTATTACTAACACTTGATCTGTGGCTTAACACCCGATTGGTCCATGATCTCTATTTAAAGAGCATGGAGGGTCATTTGTAGGGTAACCGTTCATGAGAGAAGCTTATGTAAATTTTCATTCTTTTATTAATAAATTGCCTGAAGTGGCCGCGTTGGCTCAGGCCATGGACTGTTTCCCTCTTTGAGGGTTTTAACCACATCAACAATACTGGTGTATTGATCTGTGATTTGTTTGTGAGATGTGTCCTTTGGTGTTCTGTCTAAGGAACTTACCCTGTAAATTCCTACAAAAACACTCAAATGCTTCGGATTTGTATTTTATGAAATATACCCCCATCATTCTAGTATAGTCATCAACAAATAAAGCAAATTACCTTTCTCCTTGGAGTGTCGGAGTTCTAATTGGTCCACATAAGTCAGCATGAATGATCTCCAAAGGCTTTGATGTAGAAAACTCCTTGGTCTTGTGGCTAGTTCTAGTTTACTTTCCATGTTGACATGGACCACATACTCCTTGATTTGGCTTGAATAACTTTGGGATGTGTCGTATTGCATTAATCTTGGTGATAATGACCAAGTTTTCAAGACTTGTATGTCTAAGTCACTTGTGCCACAACCAACTTTCATCTGTTTGACTTAAGTAACATTTATCTTCTTGAATTTTGTTTAGAATGTAGATGTTGTCTGGTGTTCTAACCCCTTTCGCCACAAGTTCCCCTGAGGAAGAGTTCCTTATTTCACAATCTTTAGTGCTAAAGACAACATTATGTCCTTGATCATAGATTTGGTTAACACTCAGGAGATTGTGTTTGAGCTCGTTTACTAGCAAAGCATTTTGGGCCTTTCCTTTTCCATTAAGAAGGGTAACAATTCATTTTCCAACAATTTTGGCAGATCCACTTCCAAAGGATACATTTCCTTCCTTTTTTTTCAATGAGACAAAATTACTTTTGTCCCCTATCATGTGTCTGGAGCACCCACTATCCACAAACCAATGATTTTCATCACTGTGAGCACATAGAGCTAGGCCACATTTATCCGTGTTGGGATTCTCATTTTTTTCTTTTCTTCTTTTGAGGGGGAAATTTTGTTCATTGTGTCCATTATCATTACATAATGAGCACATTGGATCCAACTTGGCCAAGAGATCAAAAGAGTTGGTCTTTATTTGTCCTTGCCCTTTGGGACCATATCGTTTATTTGTTTGATCCTTCAATTTTGGTGTTTCATTCTTACGGGCCATGCAATGTCTAGCTTGATGACCAAAATTTTTACAATAAAAACAATGCCCAAAAAAGATAGTTTTGTACCTATTGTAATAGCCATGATTTGAATCAACATTCTTCCTTGGAGTTACTCTCTCTTCATTCTTTGGATTTGAGATGGGCCTTTGATGAAATAATGTTTTGTACCTGTTGTAATAGCCATGATTTGAATCAACATTCTTTATTGGAGTTACTCTCTTTTCGTTCTTGGATTTGAGATGGGCCTTTGATAAAATAATATTTCTTCTTTTGTGTTGTTGGAAAGTACATTGGTATATATTTTTGCATTATTCTTAGTACTTTATGATTCTCCTTTAAAACATATCCCAAATTTATCATGTTGAGGTTTTTGATTATTTAGGATAGTATCAAGAATTTGAGAGCTTTCCACCCTATTTTTGACTTGCTCCAGTTCCTTCCTCAGAGATACTATTTCGGCTTCACGTTCTTCACAAACTTCTTCTTTTTCTTTTAGCTTATTTTTCAATAGGTCTTCCCTTCTTTTCGTTTCCTTGTTTTCTACCTTGAGAGAGATGATTTTATTTCATAATTTCCCATTTTCTTCAATGGCTTATTAACAATTCATCTACATTTCCTTTTAGCCCTGAATCATCATCACTTGTGAATGCCATGAATAGTACTTCTTGGCTTCCAGCATGGTCATTTTCTTCATCTGATTCTTCATTACCTTCGTTGTGGTGAGGGACCTCATTAGTTGATTTCTTTTTGATGACTACAAATTCATCTTCATCAGTCTCATCTTACTTAGATCCTTTCTTTAGTCTTTGTACAAATTGCGCCAATTCGGATTCAACATCAGAGTCATCACTACTGGCATTCCATTCTTTCCCCTTTTTTGATTTCGAGGCCTTGAATGCTGCATCTTTGGAACTTGGGCATTCTTTTCTCATCTCATATGCAATGAGGATTCCATGAAGTTCATCCATCTTGAGAGTATCTAGATCCTTCATTTCTTCTATAGCACTTAATTTGGAGTCAAATCTGTCTAGGAGAAATCTTAAGATATTTTGAACAATTGTGCTTTCTTCAATGTTTTCTTCCATTCCTTTAAGAGAGTTGACTGCTTCAACTACTTGGAGAAAGTATGATGCAATATCTTCTTCATCATCCATTTTCGGACTTTCAAATTGCCTTCTATGAGTTTGAAGCTTAGCCTTCTTAACTTTAGAGTCCCCATCGTATAAACTAATTAGCTTATCCCATACTTCTTTGGTCGAGTTACAATTCATGACTTTTGTAAATTCAGAATCAATGATTCCACTAGTGACGGAGTTTAAGGCTTTTGCATTTGCAATGTAGCCTTTCCTTTTGTTTTGATCTATTGGAAGAGTGGAAGGAGATGTGCACTCATTTAAAACCGAATGCCAAACTTCAGGGCCAAGGGACATTAAGTAGTAGGACATTCTCTTTTTCCAAAAACCAAAATTCGTGCCATCGAACAGAGGGGGTCTTCCTAACAGTTCTTGATTTCTCATCATGACTAAGAACCCTTCTTCAAGCTGTTAGGCTGATATGAAGAAGCCTAGCTCTAATACCAATTGTTGGAAATACTGAAGGGGGGGGGTGAATCAGTGTTTCTTTTCAATTTTTATTTTTTTGTTAAATCATTTATATTTAGAACATAAAAACAAATAATAGGAATGGATGCTTTTATTAATATAATCTTTGCAATAAATCAAGTACAATGTATATATATAGCTTCAACCAGTTTCAAAGCACCAACTTGGACCTTTTGTGAGGCTCCAACCTCCATATCACCAACCTTGTCTTGTCAAGGCACCAACCTTGGATTTAGGAGCACCAACTCCTAGGACACCGATCCATCCAGTTCTGAGGCACCAACCCCAAGGGCTCCAACCCTCTGCTATAAATTGTCTGGATCTGTTTGGTAGTAATTCTCTGCTCCCAACCTCGCTGGACCTATGACTTAATTCTGTCCTCCTGATTCTTCTGCTTCTGCCAGACCTTCGGCTTCCTTTTCTTCTTATAGTTTCACCAACTCATGAAGTATGCGCTTCTCGGATTATGTTAACTCTTTCAGTTTGAGGAATGCATAACTTTCCAAAATGATATAAGAGTTGGTCTTTAACATGATAATCCAATTCTTCTACTTGTTTGCCATGACTTAAAGTTGTATATACATCTTTAAAATCTACATCTTGAGCATATTGTTCAATGTAGCGTTCATGTAATACTGGGTTATGTTTAAGTATAGTAGATGCATTTATGATTGGCCTTGATAGCATATCTGCAACCTTATTGTGTATGCCGTTCTTATATCTGATGACAAGATGAAACTGTTGTAGAAAACCCATCCACCTTTAGTGTTTTGATTGCTGCAATTTAGTTTGTGAATGCAAATATTGAAGTGGTTAATGATCTGTATGTATAATTGTTTTTTTGCCCAATAGGTAATGTTTCCACTTTTTTACACTCTGCACTAATGCATACAATTCTTTATCATATGTGGGATAATTAACTACTACAGAATTAAATGTCTCAGAATGATAGCATGTGGGTTTACCATGTTGCATCAACACTGCTCCCATGGCATAGTCACTAGCATATGTTTCAATCTCAAATGGTCGTTGAAGATCTGGCAATGCTAGTACTGGTGCTGTACTAATTTTTTCTTTCAAGGTGTCAAAGGCTTTCTGCTGTTTGCATCCCCATTGAAACACCTTGTTCAATCCTGTTAAAGCATGTAAGGGAGCTGCAATCAAGGAAAAGTTAGCAATAAACTTCAAGGAAAAGTTAGCAATAAACTTTCTCCAATATTGTGCTGCAATGACTTCGACCTTAGAGGGATATATCTTTAATTCGCCACCCCCTACAATATGACCCAAATAATTTAAAGATGTTTTGCCAAATTCACATTTTGATAATTTCACATAGAGATTTTCTCTTTTCAAAACATCTAGAGTTTGCTTTAAATGCTTCAAATGTTCTTCCCATGTTTTACTGAAAACAAGAATGTCATTTAAATATAAAATTACAAAATCATCAATAATAGGTCTGAGTACATCATTCATAACTCTCATGAAAGTGGCAGGAGCATTAGTTAAGCCAAAAGACATAACTAGCCATTCATACAACCCTTGCTTTGTTTTGAAAGCAGTCTTCCATGCATCTTGTTCTACAACTCTAACCTGATGATAGCCACTATGCAAGTCTAACTTGGAAAAGTAAACTGCTTCTTTCAACTGATCTAATAGATCATCTATGCGAGGAAGGGGATAACAATTCTTGATCGTTATTTTATTCAGTGCTCTATAATCAATGCACATCCTCCACGAACTATCTTTATTTCTCACCAACACAATTGGAGATCCACATGGCGATGTACTTGGTCTAATGAACCCTTTATCGAGCAGCTCCTGTACCTGCTTCTTGATCTTTGCGTTCTTTAAAGCGGATAACTTGTACATTCCGATGTTAGACAATGGAGCATCTTGCTGGAAATGAATATCATGTACTATTTCCTTTTTGGGTGGCAGACCTTTAGGTTCTTGAAATAGGATATCATATTCTGAAACAACTTTATTTAAATCAGCTTTCTGTTTAGCATCACAAACTTCAAATGTATTGGTTTTATCAGGGGCCTTTTCCTTTACAACCATTAGTAAAAATTTCTTGCATGAATTTACAATTCTTTTTATCTGCCTTGAGTTTATAAGAGAGTAGTTATTTTTGAGTTTATGAGCTCTTACAGTGTATTCTGTTCCATCTTTAGTGAGTTGATACTTATTTTCAGTTCTATAGAAAATGGATTTTCTATCATACAAGTAACGACTTCCTAAAACAATACCACATATATCCAAGAGAACTATATCCAACTCAACCTCATCTACAAAAGTTGACCCAATAGCAAACCTAAGTTTACATTGTCTAGTCACTTGTAGCTTTTCTTTATCACATACCCAACCTAATGGATATGGCTTCTTGTGAGACGTTGTTAGTAAGCCCAACTTCTTTACAATTGTTTTAGAAATCAAGTTTACTTGTGAACCACTATCAAATAAAGTATCAATCTTTTGGTGCTTGGAAATAACTCTAATATGAAAAAGCTCATGCCTTTTCCTCTCATTATCTTCATTATCAATAGATTGTGTAGAATTACTTGTAGATGCTTCAAAATTTTTACCTTTTATACTTGTGGCTGTGATTGTTGTTTCATCACCTAAGTCTGACCCCAAATCTTTCTGTATAGCAGCAACAATCTTCTTCTTCTTCTTACCACCGAAATTTTGGGTTTTAGCTCCGGATGTAAAGACCAGCAGTGTTCATCATCGTGCCCATCCTTCTTGCAATGAGTGCATGAAAGTTTGTCCTTCTGTACAGTGTTTGCCTTCCTCTCCTTCCATTTCTGCTTCTTCTTTTCCTTGTTTTTGCTTGCAGATGGTTTTGATGATCCCCAATCTCTGGGTTCACATTCTTGCCTCTAGCCTCTAGATGTGTAGCCTGAACTGATACATTATCTAGGCTAGTGGGATTAAACATGAGAATGGTGTGCCTCAAATAGCTATGCAGACCACCTATATACTTCAGCAAAGTTTCATGTGAGTTTAGAGAAATGCCTAGAGTTAAAGCTCTTTTTATAAATTCCTGGGTATAGCTTTGTACACTTTGGCCTTTTAATTGGCGAAGAGTTTTCCAACTCATCATTGCTTCCTGCATATAAGCTAGTGGATATAATTTTTTTAATGGTAGAAAAAAATTCATTCCGGGTAGAAAGAATTTTACCATGCTTCTTCAAATCAGCTTGTGTCCTACCTTCCCACCACACTAGGGCAGTTCCTCCAAGGAGAAGGCTAGCCAATTGAATCTTTCTCCTCTATGAATCAATGTTCTGCACCCTGCAATATACATCAATCTGTCTAATCCAATTATGTATATTTTCTGCATTTAATTCTCCATCATAGATTGGGAAATCAAATTTCACATCTAATTTAATCACAAATGTTTTCTTCTTTTTCTTTTCAGGGTTAGGAGATGAGGATGATGGAGGTGATGGTGGAGGAGATGATGGAGGAAGCTTTTCCCCTTTTCCTTTGCCCTCTGGGGCACCTAGAGAAGGTTCCTTTGCTCTTTTGTCTTGTTTGGAGGTTGAAGTACTTTCACCTCGACCTTTCTTAAATTCTCGATATATCTCTTCCACCATGGCTCTCATGGTCCTAAAACTGTCCATGAACTGAGATTCTGATTCCAATGGGATTTGTTCTGCGATTCTCCTCCTAGGATAGAATCTTCCAATTTTTGGATTAGCTTCAACAAGTTCTCCTTCTCTTAGTTTGAGCTTTGACCTAGTTAACATTCAACAATCCAACACAAGCTTGTCTAACCTTAGCAATCCTGGCTCTGATACCACTTGATTTGAAAATGAGATCTTAGACTAATATTAAGGTATTACAGACTCATGTGCATGGATTTGCCTATATTACTTGGTGCAATGGATTGATAAGATTGCGAATAACATAGACAATGAAGCAATTAAAGAAACATAATAGGCAAACACACATAACACAACAAGTTTAATATGGAGTTCACCCAAAACTCTTGGGCTACGTCTCCTAGTCCAGCCTTCAGTGGTGACCTCTCTATTATGTCTTCAAGAGCAAAGTTTTACAAAATGTGAGCTCAAATTGAGTCTCAACACAACAGATACAAAACAACAAGAGTTTGCTTGAATCCCTCAAGCCTCTCTGAGTACACAGACTCTTTCTCTCCTTCTCTGGCTCTGTTTTCTCTCTATCTCAGTACTGCTTGCCTTTGTCTCTGTCATTCTATGGCTTTTAAGCCAATCGGCACTGTCTGTTCGTTTCCTCTCCTGGGCTCTTTGGCTTTCGGCCTTTGTCTGTTCAAACCCCCTCTGAGTGTTAACCAATCATGGTGTAACGCCTTCAGGGATGGTGGCCACCTGTTCTGCAACAGAAGGAACCATCGATGCTTTAGAAATCCCCAAAACAGTGGTTCTTTGTTTACACAGAGAAATACACAAAAACACAGGAAAATTCGCCCAAACTCCTTCTATTGGAATTGAAATATTATTAATTCCGCCTTATAACTCCATCGGGTCTGCCTTTACATCGCTATCGCATGTCCACCGTTGATCTCTATGATCGTTGATCCAACGATTGCTATTCATTTCGGGTGGCTTATGCGCTCGGAGATTACTCACCCAAAAAGGGTGGTTTTCTCTCTTCGACGCCTAGCCATGTGGCAACCAGTGTATGGGCTCAGGGGGAGCCCGGCCAATACCACTTACCGCCTATGGCCCGCCCGAAATCTTGCTCATTTCGGAACTCAAAACATATATCATTGTGTCTAAAAACCCTTTCGGGTTCGTTATATCGCCTAATTCGCATTTGCGAATTTACATTAAAAAACGCCTTTTTACGGAACTCAAAATATATTAAACTTCATCCATAATCCTATCGGGTCTGGCTATCGTAGTCGCATTTGTTATCAGCCCCTCTCCTTAACATTGCTCCGATGCCATATTGTGATATCGCAATGCACATCGCATAGTCCTCAGGTCTTTGTATAAGTGCTCCACTATATTTTTCCGACGCGATATTGCGGGTTAACCTGGGCCATCGATTTGCGCGCTTGATCGACGGTCCTCGTTGACTTGCGCTGATCGCTGTCACAACGTTCGCATGGTAGCCTCCGACAGCCTTTGCCTACCATCGCCAATTGCGTTATGCCGATCGAATATGGACCGTTGATCGGTCAGATCCGACGGCTCTCGTGTGAAGTAGTTTTAAGCCCCCGATAGCTCTGTTTTTCAATGTTTTTCAGGCTCGATAGTGTTATCCGCCATTTTTAAAAGTTTTCCCCTTGCAATAGTTTTTTAACTATATGAAGACTTAGATGGTTTTAGGATATATTTGGATCAATTTGAATAATGTTAAAAAATTCATTTATGTACAAGTTAATTGAACTTTTACTATTTCATGTTACAGAGAAAATAAAGTATTTTTAACTGTGAAGATCAACTATTTATAAATGATTGTGAGTTCATCCATATTGATAGTTGGGCAAAATATGATAGCTATATGTCTATGATTTTTAATCGGGTAGATGGAAAGAGTCATAGCCAAATACTGACTTATGATGTTGTTATGAGAAAAATAACAAATGAAGACAAAGAAGCAAAAGGAGAGATAGCTAACATTTATCAAAAAACACAGTTATTGATTAACTATCTTATAGACATATGTTCAAATGAAGGAGATTGGGTTCTGGATTTATTTTCTGGCTCAGGTAAGTTTTATTATATGGAATTGAATTTCAATATGTTATTTTTTAATTAATATGTCATTGTATTAATTTGCTTCATTATTTCTTTTGTGTTTGATAATTAGGTACAACACTAGCATGTTGCCTTCAAAAAGGAAGAAATTGCATTGCAATTGAAAAAGATCCAATACAGTGCAATTTCATTCAGCAAAGAATTAACACTCTTCAATTTCTTCCAGATGCAATGCAAAAAATTGGGTTGAAGAAAGGGGATTTTAGTGAATCACGTGTGACTAAAAAGGCAAAGGAACCCCAACCACCATTACACGGAATGATTGGAAAGACATATATTGGGAGATTCGCAGACATCAAAGATCCGTTAGAAGAGGAAAATGAGCAAAATGAAGCAGAAAATATCATGGAAGAAGAGAATGATGAAACTTTAGAGGACGAAGAATTTGGATTACGTGACATTGTTGATTAAATTTAAGTTATGCTTGGAAATCAAGTTCATTTTTTGTAACTATTAATTAGTTATACTTGTAATGTTTTGACTTTGACATTTTATGAGAAAAATATACACTCAATTAAGGTTGTCTGCGCTCAATATTTGTATTATGTGATTTTCGCATTAATTTTTATGTTAATCATTATTTTTTGAAAAAAATGATTATTATTATTTTTTTGACATGAAATTCATAAAAAAAACTATTATTTAACCATTTTTAGTTAAAAATTTCCTATAAAAATTGTGATTTTGATATATCATTTTTAGCAAAAAAAAACAAAAAATTATCAAAATGTGTAGTTTTTTAGTTATATTTATGTTAAAAATGGTTATTTTTATGTCAATTATTAAAATTTATTGTTTTTTAGAGACAATTATTTCATGTGGATTGAAAAATTAATTAATGATGTATAAATATGTAGAATATCGAAAATTCAAAATATGGACCTCTTCGTCAAATATGCAAAACAATAAAAACCTCACTTACAAAAAAAAATTAAAATAAAAACAAGAAAATATGAAGAAGAAGACTACAAAGTTTATTAAATTTAGAAAACAATTGTTTACATTTCATATATTAGAAAATTTAAAGTGAAAAAAAAAGGCCTTTTAAAAAAAGGGCCTGGTGTAAAATTACCACTTTTTTTAAATCAACATGAAAATCACTACCATTCTAAAACGCAATGAACATAAAAAAAATTATAGTGCCAAAAAATATGCTCTAAAAAAACATGTGTGTTATGCATCACCCATTTTCAAAATCGGGTCACTTTTTTGCTATCTTTACGAAATGGGTAACAGTATCAGTTCTCGTTTCAAAGTTTACATTGTTAATTGTTCTTGCTATTTCTTGAACTGTTCGGTTTCTTCTTTCAACTACCCCATTTTGCTTGGGTGTTCTAGCAGTAGAGAGTTCTCTTTCGATTCCATGTACTTTACAGAATTCATCAAATTCTTTTGATGTGAATTCTCCCCCTCTATCTGTTCTGAGACATTTAATCTTAGAGTCCTTTTCATTTTCTACAAGAGCTTTAAGATTCTTAAAACTGTTAGGATACTCCGACACATAGGAAATAGTTAAGTATACCTTGGTCTAGTGTAGAGTTAGGTAAAGTGTGTTTCTTTACTATGTACTTTTGTAACTTACAATCCGACGGTCACGATATGTAGTGATCCAACGGTTCATTCTATCCTCGGTATTGCCAACACTTGATTCGTGGCTTAACACCCGATTAGTCCATGATCTCTATTTAAAGAGCATGGAGATTCATTTGTAGGGTAATTGTTCATGAGAGAAGCTTATGTAAATTTCCATTCTTTTATTAGTAAATTGCCTGAAATGGCCGTGTTGGCTCAAGCTGTGGACTGTTTCCCTCTTTGAGGGTTTTAACCACGTCAACAATATTGGTGTATTGATATGTGATCTGTTTGTGAGTGGTGTCCTTTGGTGTTCTGTCTAAAGAACTTACCCTGTAAATTCCTACAAGGTATCAAAGCCATTTGAAGGCTGCATCCGTTGGTGATCCAAATCTGAAGCCGATAGAACTGCATCCGACTGCCGTTTCTTAGATCTACTGTTTCTGACTGCTTTCGGGCCGAGAGGATTGCTCTACTATGTTAGAAGCATTTTTTACAGTGAGGAACCCCTTTCTTTTCACGCGAAAAGGTTTCCGGTAGCCCTAGCTACGTCATTTTTAAGATCTGGAGGTAAACAATGTTTATTTGAAATTTCTAGTTATTTTCTTTCTGTTTATTTCTGTTTATTTAGCTTTTTGTTTTTTCATTACCGGATCTATACTTTTCATTTCTGCATATGCTTTTTGCCTCACGACTCTGTGCGATCTGGGCAAATCAGAAACAGAAAGGAAGGATTTTTCTCATGCGTATGCTTTTTTCCGTCGTGCTTTAGTGTGATCTCGGAAAATCAAAAACATTGAGGAAAACATTTAGTTTCCGGCTAAAGTTAACTTCAAGCCGCAAGGTTTTTTTTTTGCATGTCCATGTTGGGTTTTGTGTTTTTTATTTTGTAGGGAAAAAAAGAGCTTTCTCAAGTAAGCACGCACCCCAAAGCTTCAGTGACTTATAAAAAATAAAAAATTAAAAAAAAAACCCCTTCCTCTTTTCCAAAAATTACTAACCTTTTAATCTAGCTCACTTGGTCCAAAGCTACTTTATGAGAGTAGAGGTCTTGAGTTCAAATCTTCTTTGTGTTGAGCTATTTAAGTTTGGAAAGGGGGCAGTTTTTTTTTAAATATAACATTGTCATTCATTTCTACACATTCCCGCACTTCGTCGGCATCTTCAACAACTTTTCTTCAAAAATCCATAACTTCTTCATCCAAAAGTCGTTTTTAGAGCTGTTTTTTTTAATCAGCCTAATTTTTCAAGATCTTTCCATTGGAACACTTAGTTTCAGCATCTATAGCTTCAGTTTATGTTAAAATGGAAAGTCCATGCCAAGTTATTCTTGACAGCACCAACTACTTCCAATGGTGGTCCTACATTGTGGATTTACTTAGAAGTAAAGGTCTTTACAGAATAGCCTCAGGCCAAGAAACCAAACCGAAAGATGAAGATAAGGCAGCCAAATGGGAAAATAGGCAAGATCAAGCACGTGGGTTGATAGGGATGTCTATTTCTCCAGATCTTAGATTCCATATCGTAGAACTTGATACTCCTGATGAAGAAATGAAACATATCACTAAAGTTTTTGGAATTAAAAATGAACTTCGAGCCCATCAACTCGAAAATGAGTTGGTTACATTGGACCCCAATAATTTTTCTTCCATTGAAGATTTTCTGTCCAAGTTCAAGACCCTTAGACTTCTCTTGGAAGGTGTTAAGGTTAAGAAAGAAGATGGTAACCTTATCTATTCCATTCTTACGAAGTTGGGACCAACTTACTTTGTGTTTATTTCCACCTTCCATTCTACAAGGGAAGCCTTCATTTCTCAAGGACAAGCCTACAAGTCCCCTTCTTTTGATTCCTTTTGTGATTCTTTAATAAGAGAACAAGAAAAACTATTACACCTTGGTCTTTTTAATCTTGGAAACTCTTCTAAGAAAGTGTTAGCCGCCCAACAACAACCAAATTCAAAGAATCCTAAGAAGTCGTATCCTAAAAAGAATGGTCCTAAACCAAACAAGGGTCCTAAGCAATTTCAGCCTCAAAATGAAAAATCATTTCAACAAAATGATAAGGCAAATAAAAACAAAGGGAAGAAGACTGATAGACATTGCCACTTTTGTAATCGAGATGGCCACTTAGAATCCAAATGCTTTAAGAAGATGGAAGCCTTGGAAGCAACAATGAAGAAGCATAACATCCATTTGGAGCACTCTTCAACTTCAACTTCATCTTCAGGAATAGCACTTTCTGCATGTGGTTGTCAAACATCTCGGTCTGGATATGCACTAAATGTATCTTCTTCTTCTAATTCTCATGAGTGGCTCATTGATTCTGGAGCTTCTTATCACATGGCCAAAAACAAAGCCATGTTTTCTTCTTTAAATGATTGTAACACCAAAAATATATATGTTGGTGATGATAGATCTCTTAGTGTTGTAGGGACTAGAACTATTCATATAGACAATGGTTAATTTAATGATGTATTATGTGTTCCAACCTTATCCTGCAACCTTCTATCTATATATCAGATAACTCATTCAGGTGAAGGTAAAATCGTTGAATTTTCACCTCACGATGTTGTAATTAAGGACCTAAGAGATCCTAGACAGATTTTAATTACTGGCATTGCTAATGATTCTACAAGGTTGTATAAGTTTAACAACTTTGGGTCATCAAATCTTCCCTCGGTATTTGTTGCTCATAACGATGAAGTGAACAAAATTTGGCATGAGCGATTTGGTCACTTAAACTATCGTTCCCTTCAGAATCTATGTAAAGAAAATATGGTGACAAGTCTTCCAATGGTATCTTGCAGAGATGGTGTTTGTTTCGGATGTGTACTCGGAAAACATTATCAGGATAGTTTTGAAAAACATGCCTCTTGGCATGCCTCAGCCCCTTTACAGCTTGTGCATAGTGATTTATGTGGTCCATTTCCAGTTGTTTCATTCTCTGGTTACAAGTATTTTTTAACTTTCATTGATGATTTCTCCAGACGCACTTGGGTATACTTCTTAAAACTCAAGAGTGAAGTATTTAACATGTTCTTGGCCTTTAAGGCCTTTGTTGAAAAACAATCTAGACATCAAATTCTTAAGCTAAGATCTGATAATGGCGGAGAATATGTTAACAACAAATTCATCAACTTTTTCATTGAGAATGGAATTCAAATGCAACATACTGTTCCATATATGCCACAACAAAATGGTGTAGCTGAAAGGAAGAACCACACCTTAAAGGAAATGGCTAATTATATGCTTCAATCTAAAGTACTTAGTCTTAATTTTTGGGCAGAAGCAATTAACTGTGCAAATTACATAATAAATCGCACTCCTACTAAGGTTTTAAAGAATATCACTCCAGAAGAAGCATGGAGCTCAATTAAACCAGATGTAAGTCACTTTTGTGTTTTTGGAAGTGAAGCATGGACCCATATTCCAGATGAGAAACATAAAGCTTTAGAACCTAAGAGTGAAAAATGTATTTTTGTTGGATATTCTGAAGATGTCAAAGGATATAGACTTATTCCACTTAAGTCGAAAAATGTTATCATTAGAAGAGATGTAAAGTTTGCTGAAAATATATCGGCCTACGAGCCTAGTTCGACGGATGTGCCACCTCTCTCTGTCTCTTCTACTTTTGAAAATATTTCTTCCTCAAATGATCAAAGCGAGGAAGAAAATCCTCCCCCACCTTCTCAGGATCCTCCGTCAGCTCCTCAACTTCCAAAATGGGTCCGTGCTACTCGGGATGTAGCAGGTGATCTTGTTGGTGATCCTATAGATCAAGGACATACACGTTCTCAGTTCGATATAGCCTCTTCTTTACTGGCTCAAGCTTCAGCGAACTATGATCCTGACAACTTTGAAGAAGCTTCAGGCCATCTAGATTGGAACACAACTATGAATGAAGAATATCGTTCATTATTGGCAAATGATACATGAGATCTTGTTCCTCTACCAAAGGGACGAAAACTTGTTAGATGCAAATGGGTTTACAGAACCAAGTATGGACCAGATGGAAAAGTTGATAAACATAAAGCTCGTCTTGTTGCTAAGGGTTTTTCACAAGTTGAAGGCATTGACTATACTGAAACCTTCTCCCTTGTTGCCAAAATGAACTCTATTTGCCTTGTTCTTTCCCTTGCTGCCTCTTTCAAATGGGAAGTCCATTAGATGGATGTTAAATCTGCCTTCTTGCATGGGGACTTGCAGGAAGAAATCTATATGGAACAACCTACTGGCTTTATACAAACAAACTCCAGCCTTTTATGTCAGCTTAAGAAATCTCTTTATGGTCTCAAGCAAGCTCCTCGGGCTTGGTATGCCAAAATGGATAGCTTTCTTTTAGAAACTAGCTTTTCTAGGTGTCATTCTGACAATACTGTCTACACTAAGAAAGTGGGCAAGTCTCTTATCATTCTGGTTCTTTATGTTGATGATCTTATCCGTACTGGTAGTGATCCCAACCTTATAAACCATGTGAAGTCCAGCCTTAAAAAGAAGTTTGAAATGACAAACTTAGGACATTTGCATTATTTTCTTGGTCTTCAAGTCTTGCAATCCAAGGAAGGTATTTCCCTTTCCTAGTCCAAGTATGCTTGTGATCTTCTACGCCATTTTCACATGGAAGAATGTAAGCCAACCCCTTCTCCCTTTCAGTTTGGATCCAAACTTTCAATCGGTTGTCCTTCACCTGAAGTTGATGCTACCTTATACCGTCAACTTGTAGGAAAACTTTTGTATCTGACCCATACTCGTCTTGACCTTTCCTTTGTTGTTGGCCTTATTGCTTAGTTTATGTAAAACCCACATGAAAGTCATTGGAGAGCAGCTAAAAGAATACTTCGTCATGTTCGAGGCACAGTTCAGTTTGGGATTCATTATAGTGCAGAAGCATCTCCTCTATTGGTTGGTTTCACTGATTCTGATTGGGCTGGTGACCCTGATGATCGAAAGTCTACTGCAGGTTATGTGTTCACTCTTGGTTTAGGACCTATTATATGGGCTTGCAAGAAACAAAGTGCCATTTCTCTTTCTTCAGTAGAAGCAGAGTATCGTGGTGCCGTAGAAGCTAGTAAGGAAGCCCCGTGGCTTCGTCAGATCCTGCCAGAGTTTGGCTTTCAGCAGCAGCATCCGACTACACTTTGGTGTGATAATCAAAGTGCCATTCAACTATGCAAAGATCCAGTCCAACATCAACGCAACAAACACATTGAACTGCACATGCACTTCATCAGAAAGCTCATTCATGACCATGTTCTTAAAGTGCAATATTGTTCAATAGATGATCAAGTTGCAGACATCTTTACAAAGGCTCTCATAGAGGCGATGTTTACTAAACTTTAATTTATGGTTGGAGTTCAGGAAGTTGTCACTAAGGGGGGATAGGCTCTAATGCCTCCTTCCTTCTCCTATTGTGTCATATTTGTACATCCTTCAATCCTATCCCAAGTTGTTCTTAAGGGGGATTGTTAGGATATTCCGACACATAGGAAATAGTTAAGTATAACTTGGTCTAGTGTAGAGTTAGGTAAAGTGTGTTTCTTTACTATGTACTTTTGTAACTTACAATCCGACGGTCACGATATGTAGTGATCCGACGATTCATTCTCTCCTCGGTATTACTAACACTTGATCTGTGGCTTAACACCCGATTGGTCCATGATCTCTATTTAAAGAGCATGGAGGGTCATTTGTAGGGTAACCGTTCATGAGAGAAGCTTATGTAAATTTTCATTCTTTTATTAATAAATTGCCTGAAGTGGCCGCGTTGGCTCAGGCCATGGACTGTTTCCCTCTTTGAGGGTTTTAACCACATCAACAATACTGGTGTATTGATCTGTGATTTGTTTGTGAGATGTGTCCTTTGGTGTTCTGTCTAAGGAACTTACCCTGTAAATTCCTACAAAAACACTCAAATGCTTCGGATTTGTATTTTATGAAATATACCCCCATCATTCTAGTATAGTCATCAACAAATAAAGCAAATTACCTTTCTCCTTGGAGTGTCGGAGTTCTAATTGGTCCACATAAGTCAGCATGAATGATCTCCAAAGGCTTTGATGTAGAAAACTCCTTGGTCTTGTGGCTAGTTCTAGTTTACTTTCCATGTTGACATGGACCACATACTCCTTGATTTGGCTTGAATAACTTTGGGATGTGTCGTATTGCATTAATCTTGGTGATAATGACCAAGTTTTCAAGACTTGTATGTCTAAGTCACTTGTGCCACAACCAACTTTCATCTGTTTGACTTAAGTAACATTTATCTTCTTGAATTTTGTTTAGAATGTAGATGTTGTCTGGTGTTCTAACCCCTTTCGCCACAAGTTCCCCTGAGGAAGAGTTCCTTATTTCACAATCTTTAGTGCTAAAGACAACATTATGTCCTTGATCATAGATTTGGTTAACACTCAGGAGATTGTGTTTGAGCTCGTTTACTAGCAAAGCATTTTGGGCCTTTCCTTTTCCATTAAGAAGGGTAACAATTCATTTTCCAACAATTTTGGCAGATCCACTTCCAAAGGATACATTTCCTTCCTTTTTTTTCAATGAGACAAAATTACTTTTGTCCCCTATCATGTGTCTGGAGCACCCACTATCCACAAACCAATGATTTTCATCACTGTGAGCACATAGAGCTAGGCCACATTTATCCGTGTTGGGATTCTCATTTTTTTCTTTTCTTCTTTTGAGGGGGAAATTTTGTTCATTGTGTCCATTATCATTACATAATGAGCACATTGGATCCAACTTGGCCAAGAGATCAAAAGAGTTGGTCTTTATTTGTCCTTGCCCTTTGGGACCATATCGTTTATTTGTTTGATCCTTCAATTTTGGTGTTTCATTCTTACGGGCCATGCAATGTCTAGCTTGATGACCAAAATTTTTACAATAAAAACAATGCCCAAAAAAGATAGTTTTGTACCTATTGTAATAGCCATGATTTGAATCAACATTCTTCCTTGGAGTTACTCTCTCTTCATTCTTTGGATTTGAGATGGGCCTTTGATGAAATAATGTTTTGTACCTGTTGTAATAGCCATGATTTGAATCAACATTCTTTATTGGAGTTACTCCCTTTTCATTCTTGGATTTGAGTTGGGCCTTTGATGAAATAATATTTCTTCTTTTGTGTTGTTGGAAAGTACATTGGTATATATTTTTGCATTTTTCTTAGTACTTTATGATTCTCCTTTAAAACCTATCCCAGATTTGTCATGTTGAGGTTTTTGATTATTTAGGATAGTATCAAGAATGAGCTTTCCCAACTATTTTTGAATTGCTCCAGTTCCTTCCTCAAAGATACTATTTCGGCTTCACGTTCTTCACAAACTTCTTCTTTTTCTTTTAGCTTATTTTTCAATAGGTCTTCCCTTCTTTTCGTTTCCTTGTTTTCTACCTTGAGAGAGATGATTTTATTTCATAATTTCCCATTTTCTTCAATGGCTTATTAACAATTCATCTACATTTCCTTTTAGCCCTGAATCATCATCACTTGTGAATGCCATGAATAATACTTCTTGGCTTCCAGCATGGTCATTTTCTTCATCTGATTCTTCATTACCTTCGTTGTGGTGAGGGACCTCATTAGTTGATTTCTTTTTGATGACTACAAATTCATCTTCATCAGTCTCATCTTACTTAGATCCTTTCTTTAGTCTTTGTACAAATTGCGCCAATTCGGATTCAACATCAGAGTCATCACTACTGGCATTCCATTCTTTCCCCTTTTTTGATTTCGAGGCCTTGAATGCTGCATCTTTGGAACTTGGGCATTCTTTTCTCATCTCATATGCAATGAGGATTCCATGAAGTTCATCCATCTTGAGAGTATCTAGATCCTTCATTTCTTCTATAGCACTTAATTTGGAGTCAAATCTGTCTAGGAGAAATCTTAAGATATTTTGAACAATTGTGCTTTCTTCAATGTTTTCTTCCATTCCTTTAAGAGAGTTGACTGCTTCAACTACTTGGAGAAAGTATGATGCAATATCTTCTTCATCATCCATTTTCGGACTTTCAAATTGCCTTCTATGAGTTTGAAGCTTAGCCTTCTTAACTTTAGAGTCCCCATCGTATAAACTAATTAGCTTATCCCATACTTCTTTGGTCGAGTTACAATTCATGACTTTTGTAAATTCAGAATCAATGATTCCACTAGTGACGGAGTTTAAGGCTTTTGCATTTGCAATGTAGGCTTTCCTTTTGTTTTGATCTATTGGAAGAGTGGAAGGAGATGTGCACTCATTTAAAACCGAATGCCAAACTTCAGGGCCAAGGGACATTAAGTAGTAGGACATTCTCTTTTTCCAAAAACCAAAATTCGTGCCATCGAACAGAGGGGGTCTTCCTAACAGTTCTTGATTTCTCATCATGACTAAGAACCCTTCTTCAAGCTGTTAGGCTGATATGAAGAAGCCTAGCTCTAATACCAATTGTTGGAAATACTGAAGGGGGGGGGTGAATCAGTGTTTCTTTTCAATTTTTATTTTTTTGTTAAATCATTTATATTTAGAACATAAAAACAAATAATAGGAATGGATGCTTTTATTAATATAATCTTTGCAATAAATCAAGTACAATGTATATATATAGCTTCAACCAGTTTCAAAGCACCAACTTGGACCTTTTGTGAGGCTCCAACCTCCATATCACCAACCTTGTCTTGTCAAGGCACCAACCTTGGATTTAGGAGCACCAACTCCTAGGACACCGATCCATCCAGTTTTGAGGCACCAACCCCAAGGGCTCCAACCCTCTGCTATAAATTGTCTGGATCTGTTTGGTAGTAATTCTCTGCTCCCAACCTCGCTGGACCTATGACTTAATTCTGTCCTCCTGATTCTTCTGCTTCTGCCAGACCTTCGGCTTCCTTTTCTTCTTATAGTTTCACCAACTCATGAACTTTCCTTGTTCTCTGTGATATATACCTGATACCCTTGACCTTTGCCTTCCTTTTCACTTGCTTCTTTTTCGCTCGCTTGATCTTTCGGCTTCCTCTGCGCTCGCTCTTTGGCTTCCTCTATCTCTTCGAATTCACCAATACTCAAAGGACGCATTCCTTCGGAAGAGAGGCTGAATTACAGAAGTGTTGCATATTAAAAACCATATTGAGGATCCTACGTGCCACGTCCTTCATTTAATCGCAATGGCAGCTTCCAGAGGTCTTTTACAAGTCGTGCTCATAACATACTCTGTCCTCCGATATCAACATCATCAATCTTCATATATCAACATAGTTAAAAACATATAATGGTGGTCCCACCTGCCACATCATCACCTTAATCACAATTGAAGTTTACCAGCATTACATTTCTTCAAGACTAGCGATATGCAACGGATGCGATATTCAAATAAGCTTCTTCTGATAACTCAATCGGGTCCACTTAGTCCCAAGTCTTATCGGATTAATTCTCCATCGTTGATCTCATCTTTAATCCGACGGTTGTTGATCCATCCGATCAAAAAACTCAATCGTCGATCCTCCACTGTTTGATCAAGGCGCGCTGGATCCAATGGTTGATAACGATATCGGTCGGGGAACTTGTGCAACACTTAACCGCCTTTATGGAGCTGATAAGGATTATAAATCCTTGTTCTATAAAAGTTCGAGTCCATTCTTGAGATTAACATCCGATCATTTTGTGACCCGATATCCATTGGATATACGAGGTCATCAAATCTACGGCCTACGGATCTTCAACTAGCACATGGGTTAACTACAGGCTTAACCCCCTCCGTTGATTGTGATGTAAGTGTTGAAAATTAGATCAACGGCTAGGATTTATTGCGAGCTTTTAGCCACATACACTCCTACCCTCGCTCTTCCGATAGCTGTGCTCTTTGTTTTCTTCTTTACTTGCCCCGTTGACTACGTACACTCTTCACTCTTCCTTTGATGATGTGTTCCTCATTTTGGCTCTTTCATCGCTGCGTGTTACTCTTTGTTCCTTCCGATATTTCATGCGTTATCTCTGATATGGTTCTTACTCTCAGCACATGTGATAGATCTGCTTTGTCTTGGCTTGTCGTTCCTATGGCTTCTCTTCACTCCTACCCCCTATAACTTTTGATACTGCTTCGATAGCTCTTCTCTGCTTTGATAGCTCTCCTCTGATAGCTCCTATGACTTCCAATCATCATCTAGTATCTTAAAATATTGCCATAATGACATTAATGACAATCTAGATCAACAAAATCAAATCGTGTCATCATCCCAGATGATGAAAATGATTCAAAAAGGAGCACCAACTTATGTAGTACAATGTCACCAATTAGAAATGTTATCTACAAAAGTGATTAGCAAGGATTCACCAGAAGTACAAGAGCTAATTAAGAAGCACAAAAAGTATTCCAAGACATACCCATGAAAATGCTGCCTAACAGGGAAATCGAGCATACAATAGAAGTCAAAGCAGGATCAGACCCTGTCAACATCAAACCGTATCGATATCCGCATCACCAAAATACTAAAATTGAGAGTTAATCCAAGACCTTTTAAAATGTGGAATCATCTCAAAAAGTAAGAGTTTGTATGTTGCTCCAGTGGTATTGGTAAGGAAGAAGGATGGCTCATTCAAGCTATGCATTGATTATAGGGGATTAAACAAAATAATGATTAAAAACACTTTCCCAATTCCCTTTATCGATAAAATGTTGGATGAACTAAATGGCATAAAATACTTAACAAAATTGGACTTAAGGTCACGCTATTACCAAATCAGAATCAGGTTGGAAGACATACCAAAATTGTGTTCCGAACACACGAAGGTCACTATGAATTTAAAGTAATGCCCTTTGGGTTAACCAATGCACTAGCAACATTCCAAGCCACTATGATCGAGTTATTCCGTCCATATCTTAGAAAGTTTGTCTTAGTATTCTTTGTTGATATTTTTGTTTACAGTAAAACTTGGAAGGAGCACCTACAACATCTGGATAAAGTTCTTACACTGTTGGAAGAGCATTAGTTCTACGTCAAGAAATCCAAATGCACCTTTGGGAAGGAAGAAGTAGAATATCTTGGACACATAATATCCCATGAAGGAGTAAAAGTGGACCCTAATAAAATCAAGGCTATAAAGGAATGGACCAAACTTGTTACTATATCCAAGCTAAGAGGGTTCTTAGGATTAACTGGATATTACCGAAGATTTATTAAAAACTATCCACATATAACTGCACCTCTAACAAACCTTTTAAAGAAGAATTCTTTTCAATGGAGTGAGGAAGCATGAAGGTGTTTTGAAGAATTAAAGGAAATTATGTCTAATGCCCTAGTATTGACAACTCCAGATTTCTCTAAACCATTTTTCAATGAGTGTGATGCTTCCGGGTTCGGTATAGGTGCAGTGTTAATGCAAGAGGGGCATCCAATAGCTTTTAAAAGCAGGAAGCTCAATAAACGAGAACGTCTTAAGTCCACATATAACAAGGAAATTCTCACTATTATGCACGCACTAGCCAAGTGGAGACAATATCTTTTGGGAAGTAAGTTCTCCATTCGAATAGACCATAACAGTCTCCATCACCTCCTTCAACAAAAAACACTTTCCGAAGAACAACAAAAATGGATTGAAAAAATTACCGCCTTTGACATGGAGATACTACATAAAAAGGGAAAAGACAATGTTGTAGCAGATGCCCTGTCTAGGAAGGATGAAGAACCAACATTACTTGCAGTCTCGGTTGTTGTTCTTGAATGGCTTAATGATATTCGAAGTGAGTATGCCAAGGATCCAAAAATAATTACGATAATCAATAACCTTCCAGAAAACTCAAAATTTGAATGGAAGAATGATATTCTATGGTACAAAGGAAGAATCTATCTGAATTCAAACTCCAAGTTTAAATCCAAGATACTCAAGGAGTCATATGATTCACCGTTAGCCGAACATGTAGGATTCTTTAAAACTTACTACAATGCACGTCAATCCTTCTTTTGGAAGGGGTTGAGTCACACTATTCAAAAATATGTAGCAGAATGTGACAAATGTTAAAGAAATAAAAGTGAAAATATTATGACACTTGGATTACTTCACCCTAACATTCCGAATTAGAAACGGGAAGAAATATCAATGGAATTTATTGAGGGATTACTTGTGTTTGAGGGCAAGGATAATATTTTCGTATTAGTCGACAAACTCACGAAATATGCTCACTTTATTGAAATGAAGAAATCAGACTCAACTAAATAAATCGCTGAGATATTTTGCAAAAATATTTGTAAGTTACACGGTTTTCCAAAAGTCATTGTGAGTGATAGAGATGCCAATTTTAAGGGTAATTTATGGAAGGAATTGTTCAACCATATATGAACCTACCTAAATATCAGTTCCGCTTACCACCTTCAAACAAATGGACAAACGAAAGTTATCAATAAATGTTTGGAAGCCTCCCTACGTTGTTACGCTATAGAAAAACAAAATAAGTGGGTTTAATGGTTGCATCTCGCTGAATTGTGGTATAATTATACTTATCATACGCCGGAAAAAATAACTCCATTCCAAGCTTTGTATGGATATGAACCTATGAAATGGAAGGATCTAGCTACCATCCAGACAAATCTACCAACTGTTAATAACCAACTAGAAGAAACCCAAAAAATCATCCAAACCCTAAAGAGAAAATTTAAATAATGCAAGAAACCGTATGAAGCAACAAGCTGACCGAAACAGAATCGAGTGAGAATTTGAAGTTGGAGAATGGGTATTTGTCAAGCTCCAACCATCCAAATAGTTGTTCTTGAAACAAAAAGGAAAAAATAAATTAGCACCAAAGTTCTATGGACCATACCAGATCAACAAAAATATCAACCAAGTTGCATATAGTTTAAGCCTTCTGGATAAAAGTCGTGTTCACAATGTCTTCCATGTATCCTGCCTTAAAAGGGCAGCAAGAGACCATAAATTAGCACAGACAACACTTCCATCCTTAGATGATGAAGGAAGGGTCCTTTTAGAACCATAAGGTATCATATCCACTAAGGAAAAGAAGCTTCGATCTCATGTAATCAAGGAATACTTGATCAAGAAGAAAGACTTACCAGAAGAAGAAGCTTCTTGGGAGACTGAAGCATTTCGTCAACAACATCCTTTGTTGCGTATGCTTTGAGGACAAAACAATTTTTTGGGAGGAAGGCAATGTTATATAAAAATTAGTTAGTAGTTAATAAGCAAAGGGCATGATCAAAGATCATGCCCATTCACCAAGAGGGGCCCAATGCAGTATAAAGCCAAGGCCTCCCACAAATTGTAATCATCTTATCTGTTTTTAATAATAATAAATATGAATTCGCTGAATATCTAAGTTTGTTGTGCCAATCATACAACAGGGGTTCCCCACAAACTGAACAACTATTCTGACAATACCTCTTTTCAAGAGTGGTGACATCAATAATCCATCCAATTATAAGACTATAATGATAAACCCCTTGTTTGTAAAGTTATTTGGAAGCGTGCTAGAAAATAAAATCAGCATGTGGGTAGAAGAAAGAGATAAATGTGCTAAAGGGCAAGCAAGTTTTAGACCTAAATATTCCATTGTCGATATTGGTATAACTTTGGCACATCATTGAAAAAGTTTGGGAGAAAAAAGAAGAAGCTTTTTGTTGCTTTGTTGATTTCAGAAAAGCCTTTGACATGATTCGCAGGGATAAGCTTTGGCACAGAATGGAGGAACTTGTTCCTAGACATTTGAGAGTAGTTCTGTATAGGTTGTATGAAGACATGCAAGTCGAAATTAGAACTTCATCATACATCTCTGAAAGTCTTAGAAGCAATATTAGGGTCAAGCAAGGTTGCCCATTGTCTCCTACCCTTTTTAGTTTATATATCGACAAGCTTGAAGAGTGGCTAAATTCGTAAGGAGGTGACGGTATCCATTTGGGAAAGTTTGTTATAAGGCTTCTTTTGTATGCATATGACCATATTTTGATTGCTAAATATGCTCTTGGCTTGCAAGAGCACTTACTTTCCCTTGTTCATTTTTGTAGAATGGTGGGGATGCAAGTCAATATCAACAAAACAAAAGTAGTGGTTTTATCTAACAAAAGAAAACATAACCAACATAAGTTCTACTTTAAAGGAAACATTTTAGAAGAAGTTGCATATTACAAATACCTCAGAATTGAATTCAACATAACTCTGAGTTGGGATGGTTGTAAAAAGAAAAAAACTTTCAGGGGTTGGAAAACATTTTATGCCTTTCAAAATAGGTGTAAAGAGGCAGAGTTATGGAATTGGAAAACCACCATAACTATTTTTTGGCTTTTAGTGATTCCAGTGATTCTCTAGGGTTGTGAACTGTGGGCCAATAGTACATACGACATGCAGTGGAAATAAATTGAGAAAATTCAGAAGCGTTTGATTACAAAAAAATTCAAAATTAAAAGTGCAATTCCTTATGTTATCTTGTTAAGTGAAACAATGGTTGCTCCTATTGAATAAATTGCTATGGTGCGAGTCATAATGTATTTAAAAAAAAAAAGAGCAAATGGCACAAGTTTGTCTTTAATGGCATACTGTGCAAAATATAGAAGACTTGGATGTGGCAAAATAACAAATGGTTTAGTAAATAGAGTATTTGTTTGAACGTGTGTCCCATAAATAGTAGAGATAAAAACTTTTGTTATGGATAAGTTCCACAAGCATACTTTTGATAAGGAGCTAGGGAGAAAGAAAAAATACTATATTGAAGACTTTAATCCCACTCATAATCATCAACAAAAAACGTACATAGGGGCCAATATATATTGGAGAGCCAAAATTCTTATTGCTTAGTTAAAAACTAATTCTCATCAACTCTATTGTGAAACAGGGCACTGGGAAAGGCCAAAAGAAGTGTGGGAGGAAAGAGTATGTATATTTTTCTCTTCCAGAAAGGTGGAAACATAAAAGCATTTCATTTTAAAATGCGAGGCCTTCAAAGACAACATTGAAAGTTATTTAGATATTCTAGCAGCTAGCTCTTGGAATAATCTATTCGGCGAGGGGTTTGTGGAGAAGCAGGGAGCATTTATTGTGAGGCTTCACAAGAAAATGGCCGAATATAGGAACCAGATGGAGAAGAAATCTGTCCCATAGACTATCTTTAGCCTCGTGGATGTTAAAATAATTTCTTTTTCTTCTATTTGGACTTCTATTGAAACCAATGTTACAAAAATGTATTTCCAACTGTACAAATTACTGAAAAGAGTTTTATTCTTAGAGGGAAAAAGCACAAATGACAACATTTAAAAAAAAGCACTCCAATGGTCTACCTTGTTGTTAATCACTAAGCCACACGCTTCCTCTGTAAGCAATTGGTCTACTTTGATTTTAGTCGATAGAGAGCTACACGCTTCCCTGTTATTTTTTATTTTATTTTTATTTTTTCAACTACAAACAAATCCAAGACTACAATTCCACTGATATTAATGCAGAAGTGTAAGAGACAAATTATTGTAGTGGACACAATGTATAGACCATATTTGAAGGGTAATAAATATTTGATGGATAGAGGATACTTTTTGTGGTAGTAAAATCGGTGAAGAGATTTCAGAACCACATATTTTATGCTACATTAGAAGTTTATGGTTATAAACAAGTTTAATAATATTATTGTATTGATATATATGGAGGAGGATAAACTTAGTGGATAGAGAGTATTTTATGTAGTGGTGAGTAAATAGAGAGTCACATACTTTATGTTATATGATGTTAAATGGAATGTTAAATTTATAAATAAGTATAAGGAAATGTATGAAAAGGATAATGTCTAAAATAAGATTTTAGATTCTTATATATTGTGTATTTTATTTTATGGAAGAAAAATCTACATGTTTTTTTTTATAAGAAAGATAATTAAATTTATATTAAAATGAATATAAAAAAGGAAATACAAAAAATGCAATATAAACATTATAGAATGTGTTGTAGTTGCTACAACACTATGCTAAAAATTTTTCTATCTCAAAATTTCGGTCTCTTTTTGTGATTCTAAACATTATGTTCATGTTTTGAATTACTCATTCTCCCAATGAGTCATTTGTCATCAAACTCTGTTAATGCACACATGTACATAATGCATAAATTACCTTGGATCTTGGTTATACTAATGCATTAAGGTTCAAGGGAGTAGCGTATGATGATAACCTCACCTTGCCTTAGTCCTCATCCTCTCAAATGCATTAGGGTTTATAAAACTATTACCTTGCTCAAGTACATTTGAAACCCTAGATTATCATGGCAAAAGTCCTAGCCATGTTTAACCTAATTTCAACCTCGAGGATGCATTCACACAAGCATTACAGGGAACTTGCATTATAATCATATCATGTCGGGAATTACATTGTACAATCACCAAGTTCATGCATGTACTTAAGTGAAAGGTTAGTTGTGTGTGACGGATTAGGTCTTCAAAAAGTTCTATGACGTGCATGGCATATCTCTATTCTAAAAGGCCATTAGGAAAATCTATATGAGTTTCTATTTGCTTTAACACTTGAATCATAAAATAGTCCCTATGTAGTGTAAATTGACTATTTGGTATCAATATGTTGACATGCAAGTTTTTGAGTGATTCTAACCAGCGAAGTAATGTTGAATATGTTATCATGCCAAGGGGAATAGGTCCACACATATGAATTAGTGGCCCTAGGAATAATGTGTAGCACCATGGATGTATGTATAAAATTTTCATACAAAGGAAGCCTTAAAGAACAACACAAATTGTATTAGGTGAGTGACATAAGTAAAGCGTAGGTGCTGCCAAAGAAGGAAGCATAATTGCCACCTTATATCACGTCTGCAAATTACATGAATGGAGCTACAAGATATTTAGTTGATACGAAAGGGGCCTTCATGCGACAATGAAAACTTAAGAGTGATACGCCAGTCACGTCATTGCATGCTTTATAAACAAAGAAATAAGAGTCCAAATTAGTTGTAGACTGCAATTGTAAATGCAGTGACTCCTCATTGCCACCTGCGACCTCTGTTAAGCCTGTTGCATGCGATTGGATCAATGCGCAAGACCCATCTGCGACCTCAGCATTGGATGGGCGACTCCTTTCCACTGATTGCATGCGACGGATTCTTTGTGCAATATTTACATGCGACCTACAGTGGTACTAAAAATTGCGAACTGTGATTTCCTTTAAGGCACCTTGCCCTTAAGTCACATTTCACATCTTGAAAGAGCAGTAGTTTCCCACTAATCTCTGCATATGTGATCTACGACTCACATTTAAAACCAACTGGGCATTTCACCTATCCCTTGCCTTGGTTATTTATACCCTCAACGCTCATTTTTTTCTCTTTGCGCTCATCCTTTGAGTTTTTGCTCCCATTTTCCTCTTGAGCCCAAGACTTAACATTTATGGCTTCAAACTCTAGCTCGCCATTCCTACACCTTCCATCCATTGAGCTCTTGCTCTTTATCTTCTTCTCTAATCCAATACATAGCACTTTTGTCCATAATCCCTAACCCATCTATTCTAATGCGCTCATATTCACTGTGTCATGCAACTCAGATCGTGCCCATTCGACTAAAACTCTGAACTCATGCGTTTATTCACTTAAGGCATGAATTGTGTGATTTGCGGCTTGAATTAGAACAAGAGTACACTGACTTTTGGGTTTCATTTCTTTGGTGTAATCGCCGGTGTGATGGCAGGTTTTATGGTTTGGAGCTATAATGAAATGAAAAGGATAATAAGAAGCAAGAAGAGATGGAGAGGGAGACAGTTTTCTGCCCCAATTGTACAAAGAGACATTTTAACTTTCAGAGACATAGGACCACTAGCTTTCTTGTTTTTTTTTTGCAATTCAATCCTCTTATTATTCAAATTAATGATGAGCTGATCCAACCTTCTAACAGTCCCCTCACTGAAAAGACTATGCCAAGGAACGGATGTTAACATACTATTGTAATTGTCTCTGATCCACTGAAAGCATCACATTCCAAAATAAAATGTTTTTCCTATTCCATTGCCACTTGAATTAAAAGATTCACATTTATTTTTGGGTACCTCCTCTTGTTGGTTTGCCTCATTGGTATTCCAGAAGCAATATATCCGGTCAATTTTAGTGTGGAAAGCTGATCTGATCCTGACGTATACCACATTGAATACTCCCTTGATGTATGTTTGCCAATCTCCAATTCATTTTCTATATTCAATTTCAATAGCAGCGTTGCACATAACGTTTTTTTTTTGAAGATTTCTTCTCACAAGCCATATATTAATCCATTCTTATGAGTGAAGAGGCTTTTGCGCATTTATTTTGTGCTTGCAAGATGAATATAAGATGCAAAGAAATTCTTTAGGAAAAGAGAATAACTGATGTTATCATTGGAAGGAAAGCACTCAAAAGGCATATTGTTCCTCAATACCTGGAATTGTGGCTTTCAAATATATCAGTTGAGGATGGTAAATTCACTCCTCTTGCTTATGATGACAACCTAGTTAGAGAAGTACACTTGGAAATTTCCCTTTAGAGGGAGAGTCAAGCAAGAAGGAATTGGGCAGTAGGAAGGATCCTCAGAAAGAAATTGGCTTATCAACACTCATTCGATTAGATATCACCAGAAGAAATAAGCAGCGTGGCAACAAAACAATCTCCTTTTGACAATGTGATAACCGGCATATTTGCCATGCCTATGGAGCAAAATGGTCCTTTGGGGCATGTTTGATTTATAACTACTTGATTTAAAGGATGCAATATTTATACAAAAGAGAGCATTGGTAAGTTCTGGTGTGGAATTCCTTTCAAATAAAAACAACCATCAGATTCAATAGGGTAGATGCGATGGTCACATATTACTTTCACATTCACGTTTTGAAAAAACACAGGAAGGATTAACATTTTGAAGATATGGGAAGCAATGTTAATCGGCTTGAGACCATAGAAATTGGTAAACAATTCATGGCAACTAATAATGAATGGTGATCACCTTCCTAATGAGCATCCTGGTTGCCCAAAGCAGATTCAAAGAAGTAGACATCTCGCATTAAAAATTCTATGTCCCAAAACTGGTGAAACTACATGCCTCTGGGCACTGCAAGATAATTATGCTGCATTTAACATTTTCTCCATTACCTTTCATGATAAATAATGAAGAACATATGTGGTAAGTTGAATTGCAATTTCAATTTCTTTTCCACATTATCAATCACATGATCATAAAGTAAACTGCAGATAGAACATAAATATAAATCGCAGAAAACAAGCCAAGACAAAAGGACACAAGATGTGGCACTAGCCAGGGACAAACCCCACAATGTGGGGAAACCCTTGATCGATTCTTCTTTTATGTTCTTCAAAGTTCAGCAGAGAAAGTGAGAGAGATAGTACATTTACAATAGAAGTCAATCACTTTGACTTTTGATATCGGCATGAGATCAATTGAAGACATATTGCTTCAACTGATTCTCTAACGTGACTCGTTCACCTATCACAGTGCTGCATATCGTCTATCATAGTGCTGCATCTCATCTATTTTCTGCACATTAGTGTGTGACACCTTGCTGTACTGTCACATGTGTTGAACCTTGATGACTGAGCTGCTCTCATCTTCATGCTGCTCATAACGCTGCATCTTCCATGGTCTTATTCATCATCAAGCTGCCCATGCTCATGATCTCATTCATCATTATGCTGCCCATGCTCATATCATCATGCTGCTTATTACGCTGCCCATGATCTCATACACAGGGAAAATTTTAAGAACCCCCCCTAAATTTATAAATATAATAAATGGGCGAATCTCCATGGTATATAAGAATAATGGAAGGCGATTTTATCAATAATATAATATGTATATATAATTTTTTGGCGAATCTCTCACCAGGCATGGCGAATATTTTACTCAATTATAAAATCTTGTAAGATCTTGGCGAGTCTTTCACTAAATAATAAAACTTTGTAAAGTCCTAGTGAATCTTAGCATAGGCTACATGCTGGTTTAATTCCCCCATTTAAATAGGCTACATTCCAGGTGAATACCATGGGTCAATACCATGTGCCATTTTGGTGAATACCATGGGTCAATACCATGTGCCATTTTTATTTTTATTAATTCTAATATTAGGGTTAATAATGGTTTTTTGCATGGTATTAATAACAATCTAGTCCATGGTATTTGTCCCATAGTATTTTGGCCATAAGTTTCACCTAAATATAACCCATTTTTCGAGTGTTTGTAAATATAAGGTGACTTATGGAGTAAATATAAAAAAATGTTTTATTTGTTTACCATACCTCTCTTTTATTTATATTTTTATTAATTTACCATACCTCTTTTACAAATATGGTATTTGGCCCATAGGATTCACTTAAATAAAACCTCTTTCTTGAGCCTTCATAAATAGAACGAGGGTTATGGACTAAATATAAAAAGAGGTTTTATTTATTTACGATACGTCTAGTTTATTTATATTTTTATTTATTTACCATACCGTTTGAGTAAGTATAAAAAGACGTTTTATTTATTTACCATACCTCCACTTTACTTATATTTTTATTTGTTTACACCGTTACATGTATATAAGGTGACTTATGGAGTAAATATAAAAAATGTTTTATTTATTTACCATACCTCTCATTTATTTATATTTTTATTAATTTACCATACCTCTTTTACAAATATGGTATTTGGCCCATAGGATTCATAAAACCTATTCTTGAAAATGGGCGAATGGATTCACTTAAATAAAACCTATTCTTGAAAATGGGCGAATGAATTCACTTAAATAAAACCTATTCTTGAAAATGGGCGAATGGAAGGTTGTAAGTCCTAATTTCAAGGGCTAAATTTACCTTTTTTACCCTCTCCCTTAAAATAAGGTGGGCTATTTGAGGTGATTTGTAAAAATGTACTATGATACAAAATATTCGCCCACTAAAAATTTAAAACCCCTTAATTTCACCAAAGGGCAAACATTCGCCCCTAAAATTATCCTTGCTCATACATCATGCTACCCATACTCATATCATCATGCATCATTATGCTGCCCATGCCCATATCATCATGCTGCTTATTATGTTGCCCATGATCTCATACATTATGCCGTCTTCCTTCAGAGACAGATGCTCCGGCTATTTCGGCAGTTCCCGGTAATTCTGGCTTTTCCGGATTTTCTGGTAGTTCCGGCTTTTTTGGCTTTTCCGACTTTTCCTTAGGATCTCTCCTCCTACTAAAACCCAAAGAGAAGTAGAGAGAAGAAGAGATCCAAGTGTGTGTAGAAATGACTTGATTCCCTTTTCTATTTATACTAAAACGTAGAGGTTGAATAGACATGATTGTTGGGCTTTTGAGCCTACATAAGTTGTTCGCTGACTTAACAATTTGTCCATAACATAAATAAATTCATAACTTCATAAATACTTATCGGAATCGGATGATATTTAGATCAATCCTACACCTTTCAATGAGAGAGATCCAATAAAAATATCAGCGACTATAAATAATATGACCCACATGGAGTTTGGCCCTAGTTGCCAATTTAACACTCCCTCTCAACTAGGGAGAACTCCATTTGCTGATCCATATGTCCAACTGTACTATCTCCAATGCCCTGCACTACTCTGCTCAACTCTGCCGGCTCTGCTCAGCTCTGTCGGCTCTGCTCTGCTCTGCTCATCTTTGATCTGCTCAGATCTGTTGGCTCTGCTCTGCTCTGCCATCAATGCCCTGCACTACTCTGCTCAACTCTGCTCAACTCTGCTAGCTCTGCTCAGCTCTGCTGGCTCTGCTTAGCTCTTCCGGCTCTGTTGGCTCTGCTTTGATCTGCTCAGCTCTATTGGCTCTGCTCTGCTCTGCTCAACTTTGCTGGCTCTGATGGCTCTGCTTTGCTCTGCTGGCTCTGTTCTGCTCTGCTGGCTCTGCTCTGCACAACTTAGCTCTATTGAACCATGAAGAAGAAGAATTGATCGAGAATGTGTCATACCATTCTCCACTGACCCAAATTCAGTCTCAGAGTGTGTACCACGGGTCCCAGACCAGTCCTCAACCGACCCGAAGTCAGTCTCATAGTAGGTACAACTCCTACCACTGGTCCCAGACCAGTACTCTACTGACTCGAAGTTAGTCTCAGAGTATGTACCACTGGTCCCAGACTAGTCTTCAACCGACCCGAAGTCAGTGTCATAGTGGGTACAACTCCTACCACTGGTCATAGACCAGTATCATTGATCCCAGATCAATGAAGGTCATTCTAGCATAGGGAGTACAGTAGATACATCGATGCGTCCATCGGTACTACTATGGTCCCTATCCTCATTTCCCTGCTCATTGATCAGATGAGAGGTACTTCCCATGAGTACTAGCCGGATGGGTAGGATGCCTCGATAGGAGAACTAATCATCCTGCTACACAATCGCCATGGAGAACACATCATCCAGGCCTCACAGGAGAACTAATCATCCTGCGAGACAATCGTCATGGAGAACACATCATCCAGACCTCATAGGAGAACTAATCATCCTGCTACACAATCGTCATGGAGAACACATTATCCAGACCTCACAGGAGAACTAATCATCCTGCTACACAATCGTCATGGAGAACACATCATCCAGACCTCATAGGAGAATTAATCATCCTGCTACACAATCATCATGGAGAACACATCATCCAGACCTCACAGGAGAATTAATCATCCTGCTACACAGGAGAGAAAATCATCCTGTCCCACAAGAGAGCGAATCATCTTGTCCCACAGGAGAGCGAATCATCTTGTTCACAGGAGAGTGAATCATCCTGTCCTACAAGAGAGCGAATCATCTTGTCCCACAAGAGAGCGAATCACTTGTCCACATGAGAGCGAATCATCCTGTCCACAGGAGAGCGAATCATCCTGTCCCAATGCACACCACCAGGGGAGGGTGAGTCACCCTGTGGTCGTATGTTGCTCCAGTAAGAACCGCAAGCCCCCAGAGCTTCCAGAGCTCAATGTAAGCAACATGCAAGACCCTTTTACAAGGGTCTCTCGACGACTCCATGTCGTTCGGGAAAATCACAAATTTGATCTTTCCCCGGGGCTCTAACAAAGTGTAGTGACTTGTACATCATCTCAGTGCGATGGAGCCTCCTTGCTTATCGACTTACCATATCCCAGAGAAGGTAGTATCTGATGTCTATCTGCTGGAGCAATTATTGAATACGAGATTCCTTAATAATCGAATCCCACCTCTAGTTGTCATAGAGAATCACACTGGTATTCATCATGTGTACTCACTGAAGAGTTTCCACAACCAGGCAACTTCATATGAGGTCATACTCGTAGTTATGTATCCGGTCTCGGCAGTACTTATAACAATTGATTTATGCTTCTTGCTCATCCATGATATCGAAGCAGAATCCAAAGAGAACTAGCACGGAGAAGTGCTTTAGTGGTCCTCCACACTGCCTGCCCAGTGAGCATTCGAATAATCTTGCAGTTTTCATATCTCCAGGAGTGTATCTCAATCCATGAGAGATTGTGCCCCGAAGATATCTCAGAGGATTCTTGGCACCAATCGAGTGAGGCTCAACCAAATATGAAGGAATCTTGAAGCAAAGACATATTAAGGAATCTTGAAGCAAAGACATATTTGTTTGTATAATTTAAAATTTATTACAAATAGCTGTTGCAAATTTAAAATTCTAATTCTATGGAAAATAATAGTGATTTAAATTTGAAAAGTGATAACATATAAAAATAATATGCTAGACATATAGTTGGAGCAACTATGAAATTCTACAAAGCATAACAAGAGTATAACTGGGATTTTGTTAAAAGTAATAACTAGAACAAATTTGAAATTATACTATAATAATAGTATACGTGGATGTAAATTATACTAAAATAATAGTGTACGTGGATGTAATATTCAACTAGAAGATTATTTGGAATAAATACGACATTTTACTAAAAATGGCAGCGTGAACAGATACACAAGTTTGCAAAAAAATTACAAACATAGACATGAAATTATGCCAAAAATAGTGTGAGCAAATATGGAATTCAACTAGAAAGATTGCACAACATAAGTAGATTTGAATTTTTACTAGTCTTTGTTCGAGTAATGGATTGTCATGAGTTAGGTTTTGGATTTGATTAAAAAATTAAAGATGAATATGCACATTAAGGAGTCATGAGTTAGGTTCTGGATTTGATTCAAAAATTAAAGATGAATATGTACATTAAGGAGTCTTGAAGCAAAGATATGACTTAGGTTTTGGATTTGATTCAAAAATTAAAGACGAATATGCATATTAAGGAACCTTGAAGCAAAGATTTTTTTTTGCCCAATTTAAAATTTACTAAAAATAGTTACAGAAAATATAATTTTTTTCTTAAAATATAGTGGTTGTAATTTGAAAATTTGAAAAGTAATAAATATATCTTATTTTTTAATTTTCATATATAAATAATATAATGAACAAAGTTGGAATTTTGTTAAAAATAATGGAACAACTATGAAATTCTTCTAAATTTTACATGAGCAAAACTAGAATTTTGTTAATAGTGACCATTAGAACAAATTTAAAATTCTACTAAAATAATAACATACATGGATGTAATAATCAATTAAGATTATTTGGAACAAAAATAATATTTTACTATAAATAGTAGCATGGACAATTGCATAAGTTAACAATGTAAATTACATGGATGTAATAATCAACTAAAAAATTATTTGGAGCAAAAATAATATTTAACTAAAAATAGTAGCATGGACAGATGTAATAATCAATTAAAAAATTATTTGGAACAAAAATAATATTTTACTCAAAATAGTAGCATGGACAGTTACAAAAGTTAACAATGTAAACTTTGAAATGAGAACTAATACGATTACCTGTTTCGTTCAGGTAGCAAAAAAGTCAACAGATTTTGAAAAGTTATGATGTAGAATACTGTGGATATTTTTTTTTAAATGTCGACATTATTTGACACTTTAACATCAACTCCCTTTTTAAGAGGGCTTATTTTTGAGACTATATTTTCTAATGTATTAACTATGGATATATTTTTTTAAATGTTACATTTTTTGACACTTTAATTTTTTTATGTCCAATTATTTTTTAAATGTTAATTACTTAACAAATTTTCTAGTTGTATTATTTCTCTTTTTTTAAATGTTGATTATTTAAAAAACAAATATAAAATATATATAAAAAGACAAAAAACCATAAAAAATGTAAATTTTTTTTAAAATCTTGTAAACCATAAAAAATTGAATTATTATTATTTTTTAACTATAGAAATTAATAAATAAAAATACAATAATTTAAAAAAACTATTAAAATAAATTTAAAAAAACTTGCCGAGCTGAAATCCAATCTTGAGCCCTGTCCCCTTAGTATATGTATGTATATATATATATATATATATATATATATATATATATATATATATATATATATATATATATATATATATATATATACATATACATATAGTCTATGAGACTATTAGTTCCCTGTTTTTTGCTTTTTGCAATTCAATAATTTTCTAACTCAAATTGATGATGAGCTGGCCCAACCTTCCAACAATCCCCTCGCTAAAAAGACAATGCCAAGAAACTGATGCTAACATGTTGGCTCTGCTGGCTCTGCTCTGCTCTGCTCAGCTTTGCTGGCTCTGATGGCTCTTTTCTGCTTTGCTCATCTCTGCTCAGCTTTGCTGGCTCTACTCTGCTCTGCTCAGCTCTGCTGGTTCTAGTCTGCTCAACTTAGCTCTGCTGGACCATGAAGAAGACGAATTGATCGAGAATGTGTCATACCATTCTCCACTGACCCGAAGTCAGTCTCAGAGTGTGTACCACTAGTCCCAGACCAGTCCTCAACCGACCCAAAGTCAGAGTCATAGTAGGTACAACTCCTACCACTGGTCCCAGACCAGTACTCTACTGACTCGAAGTTAGTCTTAGAGTATGTACCACTGGTCCCAAACCAGTCCTCAACCGACCTGAAGTTAGTGTCATAGTGGGTATAACTCCTACCACTAGTCATAGACCAGTATCATTGATTCCAGATCAGTGAAGGTCATCCTAGCATAAGGAGTACGGTAGATACAACGATGCGTCCATCGGTACTACTATGGTCCCTATCCTCATTTCCCTGCTCATTGATCAGATGTGAGGTGCTTCCCATGAGTACGAGACTACATGGGTGGGATGCCTCAACAGGAGAACTAATCATCTTGCTACACAATCGCCATGGAGAACACATCATCCAGGCCTCACAGGAGAACTAATCATCCTGCTATACAATCGTCATGGAGAACACATCATCCAGACCTCACAGGAGAACTAATCATCCTGCTACATAATCGTCATGTATAACACATCATCCAGACCTCACAAGAGAATTAATCATGCTACTACACAATCGTCATGGAGAACACATCATCCAGACCTCACAGGAGAATTAATCATCTTGCTACACAATCGTCATGGAGAACACATCATCGAGACCTCACAGGAGAATTAATCATCCTGCTACACAGGAGAGCGAATCATCCTGTCCCACAAGAGAGCGATTCATCTTGTCCCACAAGAGAGCGAATCATCTTGTTCACAGGAGAGAGAATCATCCTGTCCACAGGAGAGCAAATCATCTTGTCCCACAAGAGAGCGAATCATCTTGTCCCACAAGAGAGCGAATCGAGAGTGAATCATCCTGTCCACAGGAGAGAGAACCATCCTTACCCACAAGAGAGTGAATCATCTTGTCCACAGGAGAGTGAATCATCCTGTCCATAGGAGAGCGAATCATCCTGTCCCAGTGCGCACGACTAGGGGAGGGTGAGTCACCTTGTGGTTGTATGTTGCTCCAGTAAGAACTGCAACCCCCTAGAGGTCCCAAAGCTCAATGTAAGCAACATGCAAGACCCTTTTACAAGGGTCTCTCGACGACTCCAAGTCGTTTTGGAAAATCACAAATTTGATCTTTCCTAGGGCTCTGACAAAGTGTAGTGACCTGTACATCATCTTAGTGCGATGGAGCCTCCTTGCTCATCGACTTATCATATCCCAGATAAGGTAGTACCTAATGTCTATCTACTGGAGCAATCATTGAATACGGGATTCCTCAATAATCGAATCCCACCTCTGGTTGTCACAGAGAATCACACTGGTATTCATCATGTGTACTCACTGAAGAGTTTCCACAGCCAGGCAACTTCATACGAGGTCATACTCGTAGTTATGTATCCGGTCTCGGTGGTACTTATAACAACTGATTTATGCTTCCTGCTCATCCATGATATCGAAGCAGAATCCAAAGAGAACTAGCACTGAGAAGTGCTCTAGTGATCCTCCACACTGCCTGCCCAGTGAGCATTCGAATAATCATGCAGTTTTCGTATTTCTGGAAGTGTATCTCAATCCATGAGAGATTGTGCCCCAAAGATATCTCAAAGGATTCTTGGCACCAATCCAGTGAGGCTCAACCAAATATGAGCTCACCATGCTAACTACAAAACATATGTCCGGAGTTCACCAAGAACATCAGCGTGATTGAGTTTATAAAACTCAGATGCATTTCCCAAACCTGGTCCGACATTACTACCATATAACTTCTGAAAGTTAATATCCTCGAGGTGGTCACAGGCTTGTAGTTTATCATTCCACATTTGGAATCCAACTCCCTCTTACTTCTGCAAATGAGAGGTTTTGCACCTGTCAGAAATAGGTTGTCCTTATGAGGTGCCAGTATGAGAGGTCTATCATCCACAACCTTCGGGTAATGGTTTGGATCGGTTTCACTCCTAGTGAATCTCAACTTCATAAAATAGCTATCAATCCTCTCATACTACGCCCGAGGTGTTTTGCTTCAAGCCATAGAAGGCTTTCTTCCACTTGTATACATGAGATTCCCATTCATGAATCTTAAACTCCATGGGCTGTTCCAAACCTGTGGACCTGCTACATGAGGGGAATTTTCCCTTGTAAGATTTTCCTTCGGTACATCTCAGACATGTACCTTCATGCTCTTTTTGCATTCAGGCATCCTGGTCACCATCTGACTCACAGACCTTCGGTGCCGAGTCAATGAACATGGTCCTCAGTGGACTTGATACAACCATGAATTCTAAAACATCTTTGAAAAATCTATTTTCAAACACGTACCTTTCCATCGATGAGTGCCACCCTGAAACCTTAAACTTCCATTTCCGAGATGGACACCAGGTTCTTCTTGCGATCAGGTACATAAAAGAGATTCCAGGGTTCCTTGCTTTCTTTGAAGAGTCGACCATTTCCTTGATGACCTGTATTACTTATCATTCCTCTGATCATTGAAGATGTCCCTAGAATGATTGTTATCTTCATCAAGAGATGTGTCTCCACTCTTTGCATGATGGTTGAACTTATTGCAACCAAGGCATCTGCCTTTCCTTCCACCCTTAGATCTAAACTTCCCAATGAAGTGATCTTCAGTTATTCCATTCTGATAATATTCTCTGCTTCCACTTCACCCTTAGCGAACTTAGAAGAGATATGTGGAACTCATTGATCCTTTTGTCTTGTCCCTATTGTCTTTGGTGATTGCTCTTTTACTCTTGCTTGGGCATTGTCTTCACCTCAGCGCTGATCCCATGTTAATTTTAGGTATGTTCTATGCTAGAGAAATTTATTTCAATTTCTTTTCCACATTAGCAATCACATGATCATAAAGTAAACTACAGATAGAACATAAATATAAATCGCAAAAGACAAGCCAAGACAAGAGGACACAAGATGTGGCGCTAGCCAGGGACAAACCCCACAATGTGGGGAAACCCTTGATACTTCTTCTTTTATGTTCTTCAAAGTTCAGTAGAGAAAGTGAGAAAGAGAGTACATTTACAATAGAAGTCAATCACTTTGACTTTTGATATCGGCATGAGATCAATTGAAGACATATTGCTTCGACTGATTCTCTAAGGTGACTCGTTCACCTATCATAGTGCTACATCTTGTCTATTTGTTGCACATTATCATGTGACACCTTGCTGTACTGTCACATGTGTTGAACCTTGATTATTAAGCTTCTCTCATCTTCATGATGCTCATCATGCTGCATCTTCCATGGTCTTATTCATCATCAAGCTGCCCATGCTCATGATCTCATTAATCATTATGCTGCCCATGGTCATATCATCATGTATCATTATGCTGCCCATGCTCATATCATCATGCTGCTTGTTATGCTGCCCATGATCTCATATATCATGCTTCCCATACTCATATCATCATGCATTGTTATGCTGCCCATGCTCATATCATCATGCTGCTTATTATGCTACCCATGATCTCATACATTATGCTGCCTTCCTTTGGAGACAGATGCTCCGGCTATTTCGGCAGTTCCCGGTAGTTTCAGCTTTTCTGATAGTTCCGGCTTTTCTGACAGTTCTGATGGTTTCGGCATTTCCGGCAGTTCCGACAGTTCTAGCTTTTCTGGATTTTCCAGCAGTTTTGGCTTTTCTCGCTTTTCTGGCAGTTCGGGCTTTTCTAGCTTTTCTTTAGGATCTCTCCTCCTACTAAAACCCAAAGACAGGTAGAGAGAGGAAGAGATCCAAGTGTGTGTAGAAATTATTTGAAGTCCTCTTCTATTTATACTAAAATGTAGAGGTTGAATAGACATGATTGTGGGGCTTCTGAGCCTACATAAATTGCTTGCCGACTTAACAATTTGTCCATAACATAAATAGATTCATAACTTCATAAATACTTATCGGAATTGGATGATATTTAGATCAATGCTACACCTCTCAAAGAAAGGGATCCAATAAAAATATTAGCTGATATAAATAATATGACCCACATGGAATTTGGCCCTAGTTGCCAATTTTAACAAGAATGCTGCCCAATGCGGGGTTGTTAGGGAGACCCTATTCATAAGTCTATGGATGATGGAAAAGCCTTGGGATCCATTGCGTAAAACACCGGTTGATGGAATACCTCTTGGATTATGGCTTGGATTCTGCATGGGCTATACATATCTTGAATATTGCACTTCATAAAGGACTATACAAGGGTCTAGAATCGATGTTTACTTTTCATGAATTTATCAGTGACATTTCTAGCTATGTTCTTTAAACGAAGATGTATGTAATCGTTGTAGCTTGATTGTAGGTGAAAGGAGGTAACAAGAATGGAGGATGAGACTGAGTTGAAGGCTACACAGTTAGGGTTTCGACAAACATGTGAACTGGCTCCATGTAGCTGCCTGAGGCACTATGTCAACCTTGATTGCAGATGTAGTAGTAGGAAAATAGACATTTAACAGAACAAATGAACATTACCATCATGTTCATAAGCTTGTGCAAGTCACCATATGCTTGCAACAACATTGGCAACAAGCATTCTTGGGTTTCTAGAAACCATCTCGATTCTCCTCATAATTTCTCTTCTCTCATAATGTAAATACTTATTATTATAATGTTAACAACTATGCATAGATCATTTGAGCATGTAATAGCTATTAGACATGAGATAGTCATGAGGAAATTCGAGAGTCATGAGGGTAGGTGAAAAGTCATAATAGACGAACAATCACCACATCTCTATAAATATGCCCTCATGCCTCATTTTTGGTGGACTTTAGCACTTGAGCTATGCTAGCTTTAGGTAGTTGTTTCATGCTCAAGGAGCTAGAGGCACTCAGATCTTGGCAACTAGTAGGGTGAGATGTGGTGAGACTAGGGTTTTGCTTTGAATAATGGCATGAGCAACCCATGTTTCACTATTGGGCTTTGATGGTTTGCAGGATATGTACTTGAATTTGCAACATTGATACTAGGAAGTTATTCACTTTTGGCATTGATTCCCATGCATCTTCATGGTCGTTGTATTGGCTATCCTGTATCCCCATTGTGTTTGTATGTGTGCTTTCATGTGGTGATATGTTAATCAACTGATTCTTGGCTTACTGCTTGCACGTTTGCTTTGAGTCCTTGCTTTCTTATTTCACTCCATGCTGATAACTTATTGTGCACTGATTTGCAATTAACCTATGACATGTTCCTATTCATGTATGTGTGAGATGGTTTTAGCTTACTACTCCTTCTTGTGGCATGCTTCTTCTTCTTGCTTTGCTGTTATATCCTTGTATCTCGTTCTGCAGGTTATCAATTTTGAGTTGATCTCATACCTGTTCTCCTGGAATTTCATTCTTTCCCTCGCCTTGAGATCTCCTCATTTGAAAGCCAAGAGCAAAATGTACATGATGGCAGCCGAGCCTACATACTAGATGAGGCTCATATCCCAAATGGTGTGAGTTTTAATTGAGACTTTACATCGGGGAGCCCCCTTAGCTGTTGGTGGTACATTCCAACTTGTCAACTAAATGGTAGAAATAAAATAATTTATGTATTGGTAAGTGAATAGAAATGTATGTTTAAATAATTTATATTTAAATATATAAAAAATAAATAGATATATATTTTTAATCAAAATTAAGTTATTATCAAGTTTCTATATTTGGAAGAAATTTGTGTCACGCTTTTAGCAATATAATCCTTTTAATAGGGTTCAAAAGAATCCTTGTGTATGATTGGAGTCTTATTGTTGAAATGGATTGCTTGAACTAGAGTTAGAACAATCTGCCAAAGGGAAGGGATTCATTGGAAAAAATTGCATGATAGTGGAGTCTTATCATTGAAATGGATTGCTTGAACTAGAGTTAAAACAATCTGCCAAAGGGAAGGGATTAATTGGAAAAAAACTGCATGATAGATTTCCTACTCCAGAGCAAAACCAATGGAAGCATTCTCAAATTCAAAAAGGGGAAATGGAAGAATTCTCAAATTCGTAAAGTGGAAATGTTGAGGCAAAGGATACCACTTTCTTTGTAGAGGAAGCATGAACAAAATCAATTACACTAGTGTTGTACTTTCAAGGGTTTAACTCACTTTATTTCACATTCAAGGCACTTGGGAGTAAGACGATAATCGTTGAAGGAGAACATAGTTGATCATATGGTGTGCACATGGATTTTAGATGAGTGTCCAACATTGCAGGTTCACTATGTAGTGACGTTGAAAAATTTAACTACGTGAACATGGCCAACATGTTTACCTAGAATTGTATTGTGTGTTGCCTATGTTTGGCAAGATGTTGCTTAGCAAGTCATTTTGCTAAGAACTTGTATGGTAGGTATTGTTCCTGCAATGAATTTGTTATGAGTTAAATGTAAGGTTATGGGTTTGATTAAATAATTAAAAATGAAGATGCATATTAAGGAATCTTGAAGAAAAGACATATTTGTTTGTATAATTTAAAATTTATTACAAATAGATGTTGCAACTTTAAAATTCTAATTCTACGGAAAATAATAGTGATTTAAATTTTAAAATATGAAAAGTGATAACATATAAAAATAATATGCTATATATATAGTTGGAGCAACTATGAAATTCTACAAAACGGAACATGAGTATAATTGGAATTTTGTTAAAAGTAATAACTAGAATAAATTTGAAATTATATTAAAACAAGATCCGCAAGCGGCGGTAGTACCTGCCGGGCCTGAAATCAGATAATAAACTAATTACAGCTTTGGAATTGATGAAAAGAGACGTGGTAGCAGTAGCACTAGTAGGGCTATAATCATTTAGTATGATTGGAAGCGAGGCCATCTGCTACACTCGGGTCTCCCTCGCTTGAAGCATCAAACTTGTTGCTTTCACATTGTTTGTCAGCACGCCCTTCCACACATAAAGATTCAGGGAAGATTGCTGCCGCAAAGCCCTAAAAAGCTTTCTTGGTGAAGTAAAAAGATTGAAAACCTCAATTGTCAATGGGATGTCAACATCTGAAAATATGTGCATCATTAGAAGGTATATATCCAATTTATATGGTCATTAATATTGCATTGGGTAGAGTGCCCCTTGGTTCGCAAAACTTGCCATTTTAAAAATATAATTATGGTACCATCAAGTTTCACAACAAGGTTGGACTTTGTAGACATCTGGTTCTTTGTTTATTAAGGAAAGCCGTTCTTTTTAAGATACTTGGTTTAAGTTTTCTGCCAAAGCACAACACATGATTGAAGATGTTTCATTCTATTGAAATGGACAATACTGAACATGTTTGCTCAAAGTTTTATCAAAATCCACAACGATAATAACATGTTTCCTCAAAGTTTTATGAAAATCCACAGCGATACTGGTCTTTTTCAAATGGATACCGCGTCCGGGAAGAATCGATTCATTCTCCTTAAATTAAATTAAAGTAATTTCAACATAGATGCTGCGGGATTTTCACATGGAAACTGCGCGATTTGTCGTCCTCTGAATGCATCCATGAAAGACAAGATGGAAGAGCTTTGATTGCAGTTCCATAAGTAAGCACATAGTTATTACAAATGGAAACCGCGTATGCAAGCAAAGAGTTTCAGTGAATGAGGGCTTTCAGAAAATAAAATGAATACCATTCAAGTCTAGGTAGTTGGGGAACTTAAGTTTTGTTGTATAGACACAGGCTCGCATTTGTACTTAGATTTTACACCTCTTATCTTTTTCAAATCCTTCTAGTCATTTAGCCGTGCAATAGTCAATAAAGACTGGTTATAGATACCTAAATTAATACTATGAAATAATTATGATTTTTCGTCAAGCAAACTGTAAGGAGCGGTAATCGTTTATTCAAACACATACAGTAATACAAAGAAATTACTTAAACACATAGGCTGAGAACCACATGTAATATATACAGGTGGTGGAAAATAGTTTTAATTATAATTTATAATCAACTGTCACGCCCCTACACCTACGCTGATCTTCCAACCGCTTGTAGCGAGGTGCGGCACCATCGAGCACTTTCTTTTTAACAATACTAACACCCGTGGAATACGCCTACTTCAACATGAACATACTTAGCTTATGTTTTTGCAACTGAATAAAGCGTTATCCTTTATACTTTAGTGAAGACCATTCTCAATTATTAACCATGTACACTGTCACACCCCTACACATGTGGTAGTCTTCCAACCGCTTGTAGCGAGGTGCGGCACCACCGAACGCTTTCTTTTTAACAATACTAACATTCGTGGACTACGTCTACTCCAATATTAACATACTTAGTTTGTGTTTTGCAACCAAGTAAAAGCATTATCCTTTATACTTTAATGAAGCCCATACTCATTCATTATCCATATGCAATTAACCGAGAACATCAACAATTGCAAACAAGTATAAAGGGGAGGGGCAACTCCCCGTAATGTGAGTCTGCCCGACAATTTTATTAAGAATATCAGATTACAATACAACAGTGTGTCTTGGCCGAACCAAGTCTCACACTTAACCAATTTTTACAAAAGACAGGCCACCTGCCTTTTACAACATGTTCTGCACCCTTGCACGAAGGGAGGTGCTCACCCGAGCCACCCAAGATCCCTTAGCCAAGTCCTGCATAAAACCGTGTACAAAAATCCACTCACACATGGCACTCTTTGCCAACCATCACATAAGACAAAACCTGCACAACTTCCCAAGTCTAATGCGCATGAGGTATGCGCATTTCCTTAACCAAACTGTGCACTCCTCTTTGCCTTACGAAGGTATATGAGCGAAAGACTTATGTTCAAATGAGCCTCCTCACATGTCATATATATATGCAATGTACATGGGTTTTACATGGGGTGTGCAGCCCCATGGCCGACCCCATAAACCCATCATACATGCCCATATGCACCATTAAACAAGTCGGCTTTCATCCTTTAATCCGTCGCATATAAGTTCGCCCAACACTTAGTCGAATTTCTAAGTGTTGCACTTATCGTCGCATTGTCGTGCACGGTTTCGTCGCATTTCCGTGTGCGCTCACCCGCCCGTCCTGCAGACCCGCCTGGCTGACGTGCAGACCCGCCCACCGTGCAGCCTCGCCCGCCCACCGTGCAGCCTCGCCCACCTGTCGTGCAGACCCGCCCGCCGGTTGTGCAGCCTGCGCCCGCCCGTGCCCCCGCGCCTGCCCGTGCGCCCGCGCCCGCCCGTGCGCCCGTGCACGGTGACTTCGCCCGGCGCCCGAACGCGTCCGTAACCAAGGACCTTACATCCTCCTCCACCTGAAATCGTTGTCGTCCTCGACAACATACCATCCCGGTAGCTCTCCACCAAGATCATCATCATCCACGATGTCGACCTTTCTACACAAGGCAAACATCCTTGCAACATATGTAGAGACTCTTTCTCCACTATGTCCCGGCCTAGTGACCACTGCCACCAAGCTCACCATACCAAAGTATGTATCTCCATAATCCATGCTCAGGTCCATGGAAACTCCATCCATCTCATCTGCAACATGCTGTCCATGTGTGTGTCTCCTCCATATGAAGAGATCCTCAAACCGACTCTCGATGTGCCCCATTCAGGTCCATGAATCCCTCTTCATCATCTGCAATGTGCCATCCTCAAGTCTGCCATAGAAACAAGTATGCACTTGTCTCACCTATCCATGTGCTATCCATGATCCTCGATCAAATCAGCTCCCATGTGTAGGAAGTAGTTGAGTCTCGGCTCAACTCATGCTCAAGTCAAAGCATCATCATCGTCATTATTGTAACTCCATCACTCCAAAGTGCCTCATCGATCCTCCACATCAAGTCACTCTTCCAAGCCATGCCCATACATGTACTTTGAAAGTATGCATCCCATACTGCATCAAAGTCACCTGACCTCAGTTCCTCAATGCATCAAATCATCTGAGTCCACCGTACATGAAGTCCCTAAAAGTCACAACAATCTCATGTCATCATGAGCTCCATAAGACATCCCCAACCAACACCTCAGCAAGCATACAATATGCCTCAGCTCCCCATGTAGTAGGAATTCTCCATAGCTGCTTACAACTCCATCCAAGTCTTCAATCTTCGGTTTAGTGAACTCGGTCACCCAACCATCTCATCATTGCATCATCATGTCATGAGTCCCTTCACCATAGCTCCTCTACCAAAGTGTCCACCAAGACTACCTCTTGGTCTCGGCCATGAGAAGTCCACCCAAAACATCACAAGTGTGTGCCCTCCTCAATATGTCCATGAGTCATGCCGGGCACTTAGCCATTCTCCATGTGGCTAAAGCATGACCCAATCCTCCACAACGATCATCAAGTTCCACCCTTGTCACGGGTCCTTGCACCTTTCATCACAAGGTCACAAGCAGCCCCAACAAGCCTTGCAACAATCGACAATCCTTGCTTCCCCATACAAGGTCCCATCATAGTCATCCATGGTAAGATCCTCCATAGCATAGGCAAACTGGCTTTGCCCTTTCCTGCACATGTTCCATCTCCCAAATGCCCAAATGAAACACAAGTATCATCACTTACTTCATCATCATGAGGCTCCTCCATGTGAGTGACCTCATCCATACATGTTGACAAACTGCACGATCCTGGTTCAACTTGATCAGCCTCAAGTTCTTCCTTCATCGTAATCATGTCTGTAACATCTTCATCTACCATAGCTTCCTCTTCCTTGTTAGCACAATCTGCAACTTCATCTTGCTCTATTGTCCAACCAAGTTGAAGAAGTTCTTCCTCAACTTCAACCTTCCTCTTCAAGGCTAGGAGATGCCTCACTTCCTCTTGGTTCAATTTCTTTCTTACTGAGCTCCTTGAGTTCTACTTCAATCAAGTCTACTTCCTTTGCAAGTCGAAGAGCTTCCCCTCTATCCTCATCAGAAATCCCTTCCTTAACCAAGGCACGAAGAGCATCCTTTGTTTCAAACAACCTTTTGCCACATTCTACAAATCCTTGTTTTACTCTTTCTGACTCTTCAAGTAGACTCCCTTCGAATTCTTCGAAGGATGCATAACCCAATTTCTGCAAGATAGACATCTTTACCAAGTCACCTGCAACCTGAACCAGCCCTTGTTCCACTTCGTGTGAAACGGTCTCCTTCACCTGCAAGTACCCTTGTCACTGTCACGAGCAACCTTTGCTCACCAGCTCCAACCGAGCTCTGATACCAACTGTCACGCCCCTACACCTGCGGTAGTCTTCTAGCCGCTTGTAGCAAGGTGCGGCACCACCGAACGCTTTCTTTTTAACAATACTAACATTCGTGGACTACGCCTACTCCAATATTAACATACTTAGTTTGGGTTTTGCAACCAAGTAAAAGAATTATCCTTTATACTTTAATGAAGCGCATACTCATTCATTATCCATATGCAATTAACCGAGAACATCAACAATTGCAAACAAGTATAAAGGGGAGGGGCAACTCCCCGTAATGTGAGTCTGCCCGACAATTTTATTAAGAATATCAGATTACAATACAACAGTGTGTCTTGGCCGAACCAAGTCTCACACTTAACCAATTTTTACAAAAGACAGGCCACCTGCCTTTTACAACATGTTCTGCACCCTTGCACGAAGGGAGGTGCTCACCTGAGCCACCCAAGATCCCTTAGCCAAGTCCTGCATAAAACCGTGTACAAAAATCCACCCACACATGGCACTCTTTGCCAACCATCACATAAGACAAAACCTGCACAACTTCCCAAGTCTAATGCGCATGAGGTATGCGCATTTCCTTAACCAAACTGCGCACTCCTCTTTGCCTTACGAAGGTATATGAGCGAAAGACTTATGTTCAAATGAGCCTCCTCACATGTCATATATATATGCAATGTACATGGGTTTTACATAGGGTGTGCAGCCCCATGGCCGACCCCATAAACCCATCATACATGCCCATATGCACCATTAAACAAGTCGGCTTTCATCCTTTAATCCGTCGCATATAAGTTCGCCCAACACTTAGTCGAATTTCTAAGTGTTGCACTTATCGTCGCATTGTCGTGCACGGTTTCGTCGCATTTCCGTGTGCGCTCACATGCATCCTTGTGAGTGTCGCTTGTTTCAATTTTTTTTTGGAAATTTCTCACATTGTTCAACACGTTTCGCTGCACAGGGTTTGCTTGGGACAGACAGCGATGGCGGAAGTGTCCCACGAGTCGTGTCGCATGAGCTCTGGTGGCGGAAGTGTCCCAAGAGTCGTGATACTCGAAGCATATGACGTTCACCCAGTCTAAATTTTGGGCAATGGAGGTCACAGGGTAACCTGGAAGGGAGACCATTGTTTCTGGAATAGGGAGGTCAATAGATTATTCGACTAGATCAATTTGCAGTGAGGAGGAGCTGAGGGCGATGCAATGGCATGCCTCCGTAGCGTCTTTGGGAATCTCCATCGAGGAATTGTTGGCCATTAAAGCAAAGGCTTCGTGCGGAGCGATCGAGCAAGGCTTCTGCCTCTGTAAGAGAATTTTGCAGCGATTGTAACCAGTTCTTCACAATTTTCAAGGGCTCTCTCTTTTGATTTGGGAAAAGTGTGGTAATATCTGGTTCATCTTGAAACAGGGTGGTAATATCCTGTAGAAGCCTCTCCATACGCCTCAAGTCAGTTTTCAGAATCTGACCGTTATCCTCCTTGTTAATAACCCCTTCCAACAGTTTGATGACCTGGCCGACCAGATGGGTGATGATGGCCTTGCTTGAAAAACCAAGGTGGTCATACCAGTCACTTGCAAAACGTTGCAAAAGATGATTAAAAAATGCTTTCCATGCTCCTATTTGTTCGGACAGTCTCCTTGGCTTGCACACGACACAGTCGAGACACCTTTGGCGTCGTCCCCACTGATGGATTAGGCTTTCTGCCTCTGTAAGCGAATTTTGCAGAAATTGCAACCAAATCTTCATCTCTGGAGGCTCTTTCTATTGATTTCGGATGAAGACTCCGATATCTTGCAGAAGGCTTTCCATACGTCTCAAGCCAGTTTGAAGAATCTGACAGCTATTATTCATTATAATAACATCCTTCAACAATTGCATGACCGGCTTGATTATGGCGTCGGCTGCTACCGTGTTGACGGTTGCCATGGCTTTCTTGTTATTGCAGAGAGCAGCGCAAAGAAAAAGAATGGGGGAATGCGGTGGCTATATCTGTGGTCTTCAATCCCTTGAAGTGCTACAACAACTAGAAAGGATGCCTCCAAGGTAAGGAAAAATTTTAAAACCATAACTAAATGCAATTCCATCTGCCCTGAATCTCCAAAATCCATCTCCCCATCATTAATTTGTGATTATTTTCTACAAGTTTCAACTTTTTTCTGCAAGTATGAACTGAAGACATCTAAAACTAGGGTTGCTTTTAATTTTATTGGATTCTTGGAAAGTTTATCAAACTACAAATATGAGCAAAATATCTAATCTCAAATTTAGAAATCTCTAGGTCAAATTTTCATGAAAATTCAATATTAGTGTAGAAAATACAGTTTTCATGAAAATTCAATATTATTGTAGAAAATACAGTTTTAGGTAGAAGTATAACATTTACTTAAAATGAAATTCTCAAATTTGTCAAATTACCCAGAAATTCTAGCTCTTTTTTTTGTAAAATTGCAGCTTCTATCTAACCTTTTCTTTTTTTTTGTGGCAGCTTCATGTAGCTATTGTGTTCTGCAAAATTGCAACCTTTTTTCCATATTTTTTGTGGCAGCTATTACATATATTTCTTACAGATATTGCTTTCTACAAGAATGTAGCTTTGCGCCTCTAGCCAGTTTTTCTGCAAGATTGCAGCTTTGCGCCTCTGGATTGTTTTTCCCTTGAGTAGAGGTAGGGTGCCGTACCCTGAACATTTCTCCTTCGAGCCTTATGGACAGTTTTCATGAAAAATGGTGCGTGAAAAACCATGGCGAACATATGGTGAACGATGGAAGATGCACCATGGCAGATGTGTGCAACCATGGCGAACATATGGTTAACGATGGAAGATGCACCATGGCAGATGGCACACATGCAAGAGGCGGATATAATTATAATGGAACTTTGGATATCTTACGGTACATGGAGAAGAAAAACATAACAACCGCCAGTTAAAAACTTAGGATAAAATAGCTTCCCCTCGCTAAAAACAACATTGGGGCACGTGAAGCCTGCAATAAGAGGCTAAATTCAAAAGTTTGGTTAAAATTGTGAGGACGCAAAATTGTTAGCAATCAACTTTGGTTAAAATACAAGAAACCCCAAAAAATCCCAGTCAACTGATGAATTAATAGCGGTCAAACGTTCGATCGAACGCTATAGTCCCCGCTTTTACGGAGGCAGGGACTAATAATAGTGTACGTGGATGTAAATTATACTAAAATAGTAGTGTGTGTGGATGTAATATTCAACTAAAAGATTATTTGGAATAAATATGACATTTCACTAAAAATAGCAGCGTGAACAAATACACAAGTTTGCAAAAAAATTACAAACATAGACATGAAATTCTGCCAAAAATAGTGTGAACAAATATGGAATTCAACTAGAAAGATTGCAAAACATAAGCAGATTTGAATTTTTACTAGTCTTTGTTCGAGTAATGGATTGTCATGAGTTAGGTTTTGGATTTGATTCAAAAATTAAAGATGAATATGCACATTAAGGAGTCATGAGTTAGGTTTTGGATTTGATTAAAAAATTAAAGATGAATATGTACATTAAGGAGTCTTGAAGCAAAGACATAAGTTAGGTTTTGGATTTGATTAAAAAATTACAGAAGAATATGCATATTAAGGAATCTTGAAGCAAAGATATTTTTTTGCGCTATTTAAAATTTACTAAAAAGAGTTAAAGAAAATATAAAATTTTTCTTAAAATATAGTGGTTGTAATTTGAAAATTTGAAAAGTAATAAACATATCTTATTTTAAATTTTCATTATAAATAATATAATGAACACAGCTGGAATTTTGTTAAAAATAATGGAGCAACTATGAAATTCTTCTAAATTTTACATGAGTAAAATTAGAATATTGTTAAAAGTGACAATTAGAACAAATTTAAAATTCTACTAAAATAATAACATACATGGATGTAATAATTAATTAAGATTATTTGGAACAAAGATAATATTTTACTATAATTAGTAGCATGGACAATTACATAAGTTAACAATGTAAATTACATGGATGTAATAATCAACTAAAAGATTATTTGGAACAAAATAATATTTTACTAAAAATAGTAGCATGGACAGAGGTAATAATCAATTAAAAAATTATTTGGAACAAAAATAATATTTTACTCAAAATAGTAGCATGAAAAGTTACAAAAGTTAACAATGTAAACTTTGAAATGAGAACTAATACAATTACCGGTTTTGTTCAGGTAGCAAAAAAGTCAATCGATTTTGAAAAGTTATGATATATATATATATATATATATCTATTTTGGAGTATATTTTTGATACTTTAATTTTTTTTTGTGTATCAAATATAAATATTTGTTTTTAAATGTTAGAGATTTTCATGTTGATTTTGAAATGTGTTGATGCAACATCAACTCATTTTTTTAGCAAAAAAGTCAACCGATTTTGAAAAGTGGTGATATATATATATATATATATATATATATATATATATATATATATATATATATTGAGCATATTTTTGACACTTTAAATTTTCTTATGTATCAAATATGAATATTTGTTTTCAAATGTTAGTGATTTTCATGCAGATTTTGAAATGTGTTGATGTAGCATCAACTCATTTTTTAGATGGTTTATTTTCAACACTTTATATTTTCTAATGTATTAATTGTGGATATATTTTTTTTTAAATGTTACATTTTTTGACACTTTAACATCAAAAAATCCATTTTTTAAAGGGTTTATTTTTGACACTTTATATTTTCTAATGTATTAACTATGGATATATTTTTTTAAATGTTACATTTTTTGACACTTTAATTTTTTTATGTCCAATTATTTTTTTAAATTTTAATTACTTAACAAATTTTCTAGTTGTATTATTTCTCTTTTTTTAAATGTTGATTAAATAAAAAACAAATATAAAAATATATATAAAAAGACAAAAAACCATAAAAAATGTAATTTTTTTTTAAATATTGTAAACCATAAATTTTTGATTTTTTTTTAAACTATATATATAAATAAATAAATAAAAATACAATAATTTTATAAAACTATTAAAAAAAATCTAAAAAAAAACCTGCCAGGCTGAAATCCAATCCTGAGCCCCGTCCACTTAAAATATATATATATATATATATATATATATATATATATATATATAGATATATATATAATAAAATGATATTTTAAGGTCCACGAGACTAAAAATAGTCTATGAGACTATAGTTCCCTGTTTTTCGGTTTTTGCAATTCAATAATTTTCTAATTCAAATTGATGATGAGCTGGCCCAACCTTCCAACAATTCCCTCGCTAAAAAGACAATGCCAAGAAACTGATGCTAACATGTTGGCTCTGCTGGCTCTGCTCTGCTCTGCTCAGATTTGTTGGCTCTACTCTACTCTACTCAGCTTCGCTGGCTCTGCTCTCTTCAACTTAGCTTTGCTAAACCATGAAGAAGAAGAATTGATCGAGAATGTGTCATACCATTCTCCACTGACCCGAAGTCAGTCTCAAAGTGTGTACCGCTAGTCCCAGACTAGTCCTCAACCCACCCGAAGTCAGTGTCGTAGAAGGTACAACTCCTACCACTGGTCCCAGACCAGTACTCTACATACTCGAAGTTAGTCTGAGAGTATGTACCATTGTTCCCAGACCAGTCCTCAATTGACCCTGAGTTAGTGTCATAGTGGGTACAACTTCTACCATTGGTCCCAAACCAATATCATTGATCCCAGATCAATGAAGGTCATCCTTGCACAGGGAGTATGGTAGATACATCGATGCGTTCATCGGTACTACTATGGTCCCTATCCTCATTTCCCTGCTTATTGATCAAATGAGAGGTACTTCCCATGAGTACCAGACTGCATGGGTAGGATGCCTCGACAGGAGAACTAATCATCTTGCTACACAATCGCCATGGAGAACACATCATCCAGGCCTCACAGGAGAACTAATCATCCTGCTACACAATCGTCATGGAGAACACATCATCTAGACCTCACAGGAGAACTAATCATCCTGCTACACAATCGTCATGGAGAACACATCATCCAGACCTCACAGGAGAATTAATCATCCTGCTACACAATCATCATGGAGAACACATCATCTAGACCTCACAGGAGAATTAATCATCCTGCTACACAATCGTCATGGAGAACACATCATCCAGATCTCATAGGAGAATTAATCATCCTTCTACACACGAGAGCGAATCATCTTGTCCCACAAGAGGGCGAATCATATTGTTCACAGGAGAGCGAATCATCCTATCCACAGGAGAGCGAATCGTCCTGTCCGACAAGAAAGCGAATCATCTTGTCCCATAAGAGAGTGAATCATCTTGTCCACAGGAGAGCGAATCATCCTGTCCACAGGACAACGAATCATCCTGTCCCACAAGAGAGCGAATCATCTTGTCCACAGGAGAGCGAATCATCCTGTCCACAGGAGAGCGAATCATCCTATCCCAGTGCACACCACTAGGGGAGGGTGAGTCACCCTGTGGTCGTATGTTGCTCCAGTAAGAACCGCAAGCCCTCAGAGCTCCCAGAGCTCAATGTAAGCAACATGCAGGACCCTTTTACAAGGGTCTCTCGACGACTCCAAGTCGTTCGGGAAAATCACAAATTTGATCTATCCCCGAGGCTCTGACAAAGTGTAGTGACTTGTACATCATCTTAGTGCGATGGAGCCTCCTTGCTCATCGACTTACCATATCCCAGATAAGGCAATATCTGATGTCTATCTGCTTGAGCAATCATTGAATACGAGATTCCTCAATAATCAAATCCCACCTCTGGTTGTCATAGAGAATCACACTGGTATTCATCATGTGTACTCACTGAAGAGTTTCCACAACTAGGCAACTTCATACGAGGTCATAGTCGTAGTTATGTATCCGGTCTTGGTAGTACTTATAAAAACTGATTTCTGCTTCTTACTCATCCATGATATCGAAGCAGAATCCAAAGAGAACCAGCACTATGAAGTGCTCTAGTGATCCTCAACACTGCCTGCCCAGTCAACATTCGAATAATCATGCAGTTTTCATATTTCCGGCAGTGTATCTCAATCCATAAGAGATTGTGCCCCAAAGATATCTCAGAGGCTTCTTGGCACTAATCCAGTGATGCTCAACCAAATATGAGCTCACCATGCTAACTGCAAAACATTTGTCCAGAGTTCACCAAGAACATCAACGTGATTGAGTTTATAAAACTCAGAGGCATTTCCAAAACCTGGTCCAACATCACTACCATATAACTTCTGAAAGTTTATATCCTCGAGGTAGTCACAGGGTTGCAGTTTATCATTCCACATTCGGAATCCAACTCCATCTTACTTCTACAAATGAGAGGGTCTGCACCTGTCAGAAATAGGTCGTCCTTATGAGGTGCTAGTATGAGAGGTCTACCATCCACAACCTTCGGGTAATGGTTTGGATCGGTTTCACTCCTAGTGAATCTCAGCTTCATCAAACAACTATCAATCCTCTCATACTATGACTGGGGTGTTTTGCTTCAAGCCATAAAGGGATTTCTTCCACTTTTATACATGAGATTCTCGTTCATGAATCTCAAACTCCATAGGTTGTTGCAAACCTGTGGACCTGCTACATGAGGGGAATGGTCCCCTTGTAATATTTTCCTTCGGTACATCTCAGACATGTACCTTCATGCTCTTTTTGAATTTAGGCATCCCGGTCACCATCTGAATCACAAACCTCCGGTGCTGAGTCAATGGACATGGTCCCCAGTGGACTTGATACAACCTTGAACTCTAAAACATTTTTGAAAAATCTATTTTCAAACACGTACCTTTCCATCAATGAGTGCCACCCTGAAACCTTAAACTTCCATTTCCGAGATGGAAACCATGTTCTTCTTGCGATCAGGTACATAAAAGAGATTCTGGGGCTCCTTGCTTTCTTTGAAGACTCGAGCATTTCCTTGATGACCTATATTACTTATCATTCCTCTGATCATTGAAGATGTCCCTAGAATGATTGTTATCTTCATCAAGAGATGTGTCTCTGCTCTTTGCATGATGGTCGAACTTATTGCAACCAAGGCATCTGCCTTTCCTTCCACCCTTAGATTTGAAATTCCCAATGAGGTGATGTTCAGTTGTTCCATTCTGATAATATTCTTTGCTTCCACTTCACCCTTAGCGAACTTAGAAGAGAGATGTGGAACTCATTGATCCTTTTGTCTTGTCCCTGTTGTTTTTGGTGATTTCTCTTTCACTCTTGCTTGGGCATTGCCTTCACCTCAGCTCTGATCACATGTTAATTTTAGGTATGTTCTATGCTAGAGCAATTTATTTCAATTTCTTTTCCACATTAGCAATCACATTAGCATAAAGTAAACTGCAGATAGAACATAAATATAAATTTCAGAAGACAAGCCAAGACAAGAGGACACAAGATGTGGCGCTAGCTAGGGACAAACCCCACAATGTGGGGAAACCCTTGATCAATTCTTCTTTTATGTTCTCAAAGTTCAACAGAGAAAGTGAGAGAGATAGTATATTTACAATAGAAGTCAATCACTTTGACTTTTGATATCAGCATGAGATTAGTTGAAGACATATTGCTTCAACTCATTCTCTAAAGTGACTCGTTTACTTATCATAGTGCTGCATCTCGTCTATTTGTTGCACATTATCGTGTGACACCTTGTTGTACTGTCACATGTGTTGAACCTTGATGACTAAGCTACTCTCGTCTTCATGCTGCTCATCATGCTGCATCTTCCATGGTCTTATTCATCATCAAGTTGCCCATGCTCATGATCTCATTCATCATTATGCTGCCCATGCTCATATCATCATGCATCATTATGCTGCCCATGCTCATTACATCATGCTGCTTATTATGCTGCCCATGATCTCATACATCATGCTGCCCATACTCATATCATCATGCATCGTTATGTTGCCCATGCTCATATCATCATGCTGCCCATACTCATATCATCATGCATCATTATGTTGCCCATGCTCATATCATCATGCTGCCCATGATCTCATACATTATGCTGCCTTTCTTTGGAGATAGATGCTTTGGCTGTTTTAGCAATTCCCAGTAGTTCCAGTTTTTTCGGCAGTTCCGACAGTTCTAGAATTTACGACAGTTCCGACAGTTTTGGCTTTTTCGGCAGTTCCGGATTTTTCTTAGGATCTCTCCTCCTACTAAAACCCAAAGAAAAGTAGAGAGAGGAAGAGATCCAAGTGTGTGTAGAAATGACTTGAAGTCCTCTTCTATTTATACTAAAACATAGAGGTTGAATAGACATGATTGTTGGGCTTCTAAGCCTACATAAGTTGCTGGCCGACTTAACAATTTGTCCATAACATAAATAAATTCATAACTTCATAAATACTTATCGGAATTGGATGATCTTTAGATCAATCATACACCTCTCAATGAGAGGGATCCAATAAAAATATCAGCTTCCATAAATAATATGATCCACATGGAGTTTGGCCCTAGTTGTGAATTTTAACAAGAATGTTGCCCAATGCAGGGTTGTTAGGGAGACCCTATTCATAAGTCTATGGATGATGGAAAATGCTTGGGATCCATTGCGTAAAAAACCGGTTGATGGAATACCTCTTGGATTATGGCTTGGATTCTGCGCGGGCTATACATATCTTGAATATTGCACTACATAAAGGACTATACAGGGGTCTAGAATCGATGTTTACTTTTCATGAATTTATCACATTTCTAGTTATGTTCTTTAAACCAAAATGTATGTAATCATTGTAGCTTGATTGTAGGAGAAAGGAGGGAACAAGAATGGAGGATGAGAATGAGTTGAAGGCTACATAGTTAGGGTTTCGACAAACATGTGAACTGGCTCCATGTAGTTGCTCGAGGCACTGTGTCAACCTTGATGGCAGATGTAGTAGTAGGAAAATAAACATTTAACACAACAAATGAACATTACCATCATGTTCATAAGCTTGTGCAAGTCACCATATGCTTGCAACAACATTGGCAACAAGCATTCTTGGGTTTCTAGAAACCATCTCGATTCTCCTCATAATTTTTCTTCTCTCATAATGTAAATACTTATTACTATAATGTTAACAACTATGCATAGATCATTTGAGCATGTAATAGCTGTTAGACATGAGATAGTCATGAGGAAATTCAAGAGTCATGAGGGTAGGTGAAAAGTCACAGTAGGTGAACAATCACCACATTTCTATAAATATGCCCTCATGCCTCATTTTTGGTGGACTTTAGCACTTGAGCTAGGTTAGCTTTAGGTAGTTGTTCTGTGCTCAAGGAGCTAGAGGCACTCGGATCTTGGCAACTAGTAGGGTGAGCTATGGTGAGACTAGGGTTTTTCTTTGAATAATATCATGAGCAACCCATGTTTCACTGTTTGGCTTTGATGGTTTGCAGGATATGTACTTGAATCTGCAACATTGATACTAAGAAGTTATTCACTTTTGGCATTGATTCCCATGCATCTTCATGGTCGTTGTATTGGCTATCATGTATCCCCATTGTGTTTGTATGTGTGCTTTCATGTGGTGATATGTTAATGAACTGATTATTGGCTTACTGCTTGCATGTTTTCTTTGAGTCCTTGCTTTCTTATTCCACGCCATGCCGACAACTTATTGTGAACTGATTTGCAATTAACCTATGACATGTTCCTATTTATGTATGTGTGAGATGGTTTTAGCTTACTACTCCTTCTTGTGGCATGCTTCTTCTTGTTGCTTTGCTGTTATATCCTTGTATCTCGTTCTGCAGGTTATCAATTTTGAGTTGATCTCATACCTATTCTCCTGAAATTTCATTATTGCCCTTGTCTTGACATCTCCTCATTTGAAAGCCAAGAGAAAAATCTACATGATGGCAGCCGAGCCTACATACTAGTTGGGGCTCATATCCCAAATGGTGTGAGTTTTAATTGAGACTTTACACCGAGGAGACCCTTAGCTGTTGGTGGTACATTCCAATTTGTCAATAGAATGGTAGAAATAAAATAATTTATGTAATGGTAAGTGAATAAAAATGTATGTTTAAATAATTTATATTTAAATATATAAAAAATAAATAGATATATATTTTTAATAAAATTAAGTTATGATCAAGTTTCTATATTTGGAAGAAATTTGAGTCACGCTTTTAGCAATATAATCCTTTTAATAGGGTTAAAAAGAATCCTTGTGTATAATTGGAGTCTTATTGTTGAAATGGATTGCTTGAACTAGAGTTAGAACAATTTGCCAAAGGGAAGGGATTCATTGGAAAAAACTGCATGATAATGGAGTCTTATTATTGAAATGGATTGCTTGAACTAGAGTTAGAACAATCTGCCAAAGGAAAGGGATTAATTGGAAAAAAAATGCATGATAGATTTCCTACTCCAGAACAAAACCAGTGGAAGCATTCTAAAATTCAAAAAGGGGAAATGTTGAGGCAAAGGATACCACTTTCTTTGTAGAGGAAGCATGAACAAAATCAACTACACTAGTGTTGTACTTTCAAGGGTTTAATTCACTTTATTTCACATTCAAGGCACTTGGGAGTAAGAAGATAATCGTTGTAGGAGAACATACTTGAGCATATGGTGTGCTCATGGATTTTAGATGAGTGTCCAGCATTGCAGGTTCACTATGTAGTGAGGTTGAAAAATTTAACTACATGAACATGGCCAACATGTTTACCTAGAATTGTATTGTGCGTTGCCTATGTTCGGCAAGATGTTGCTTAGCAAGTCATTTTGCTAAGAACTTACATGGTAGGTATTGTTCTTACAGTGAATTGTTACGAGTTAAATGTAAGGTTATGGGTTTGTTTAAATAATTAAAAATGAAGATGCATATTAAGGAGTCTTGAAGCAAAAACATATTTGTTTGTATAATTTAAAATTTATTACAATAGCTGTTGCAAATTGAAAATTCTAATTCTACGGAAAATAATAGTGATTTAAATTTGAAAATTTGAAAAGTGATAACATATAAAAATAATATGCGCTATATATATAGTGGAGCAACTACGAAATTCTACAAAACGGAACATGAGTATAATTGGAATTTTGTTAAAAGTAATAACTAGATCAAATTTGAAATTATACTAAAATAATAGTGTACGTGGATGTAAATTATACTAAAATAAGTGTACGTGGATGTAATATTCAACTAAAAGGTTATTTGGAATAAATATGACATTTTACTAAAAATAGCAGCGTGAACAGATACACAAGTTTGCAAAAAAATTACAAACATAGACATGAAATTCTGCCAAAAATAGTGTGAACAAATATGGAATTCAACTAGAAAGATTGCACAACATAAGCAGATTTGAATTTTTACTGGTCTTTGTTCGAGTAATGGATTGTCATGAGTTAGGTTTTGGATTTGTTTCAAAAATTAAAGATGAATATGCACATTAAGGAGTCATGAGTTAGGTTTTGGATTTGATTCAAAAATTAAAGATGAATATGCATATTAAGGAGTCATGAGTTAGGTTTTGGATTTGATTCAAAAATTAAAGATGAATATGTACATTAAGGAGTCTTGAAGCAAAGACATGAGTTAGGTTTTGGATTTGATTTAAAAATTAAAGATGAATATGCATATTAAGGAATCTTGAAGCAAAGATTTTTTTTGGCAATTTAAAATTTACATAAAATTTTCTTAAAATATACTCGCTATAATTTGAAAATTTGAAAAGTAATAAGTATATCTTATTTTTAATTTTCATATGTAAATACTATAATGAACAAAGCTGGAATTTTGTTAAAAATAACAGAGCAACTATGAAATTCTTCTAAATTTTACATGAGTAAAATTAGAATTTTGTTATAAGTGACAATTAGAACAAATTTAAAATTCTACTAAAATAATAACAAACATGGATACAATAATCAAGATTATTTCGAACACAAATAATATTTTACTATAAATAGTAGCATGGACAATTACATAAGTTAACAATGTAAATTACATAAATGCAATAATCAACTAAAAGATTATTTGGAAAAATAGTAGCATGGACAGATGTAATAATCAATTAAAAAATTATTTGGAACTAAAAATTCAACCGATTTTGAAAAGTTGTGATGTATATATATATATATATATATATATATATATGAGTATATTTTTGATACTTTAAATATTTTTATGTATCAAATATAAATATTTGTTTTTAAATGTTAGTGATTTTCATGCTGATTTTGAAATGTGTTGATGCAGCATCAACTCTTTTTTTTAGCAAAAAAGTCAACCTATTTTGAAAAGTGGAGATGCACAATATATATATATATATATTTGTTTTTTGAGCATATTTTTGACACTTTAAATTTTCTTGTGTATCAAATATAAATATTTTTTTTTAAATGTTAGTGATTTTCATATTGATTTTGAAATGTATTGATGCAGCATCAACTCATTTTTTAGATGGCTTATTTTTGACACTTTATATTTTCTAATGTATTAACTGTGGATTTTTTTTTTTAAATGTTACATTTTTTGCCACTTTAACATCAACTCCATTTTTAGAGGGCTTATTTTGACACTTTATATTTTTTGATGTATTAACTATGGATATATTTTTTTAAATGTTACATTTTTTGACACTTTAATTTTTTTTATGTCCAATTGTTTTTTTTATGTCAATTATTTTTTAGATGTTAATTACTTAACAAATTTTCTAGTTCTCTTATTTCTCTTTTTTAAAATGTTGATTATTTAAAAAACAAATATAAAAATATATATAAAAATACAAAAAAACCATAAAAAAATCCAATTTTTTTTTTAAATCTTGTAAATTATAAATTTTTGTTTTTGTTTTGTTTTTTGTTTTTTTTTTTTTTTGTTTTTTGTTTTTTTTTTAAACTACAAAAATAAATAAATAAATATACAATAACTTTAAAAAATTATTAAAAAAAATTTAAAAAAACCTATTGGGCTCAAATCCGATCTTGAGCTCCATCCCCTTAAAATATATATATATATATATATATATATATATATATATATATGAAATGAAATGATATTTTAAGATCCATGAGACTAAAAATAGTCTATGAGACTATTAGTTCCCTGTTTTTCGCTTTTTGCAATTCAATAATTTTCTAATTCAAATTGATGATGAGGTGACCCAACCTTCCAACAATCCCCTCGCTAAAAAGACAATGCCAAGAAATTGATGCTAACATGTTCTCATAAATTTTTTTGATGTCTTTAAATGCATCACATTCTAAAATGAAATGTTTTTTCGATTCCATAGCCTGAGACATGCAAAATGTACATATTTGTTCTTCCCAAGCTTCTTCTGGCCTTTTCCATCGTTCTGTTTTACATTGAAATTGATGTGAGTTTGTCCTTAATTGAGAAATAAGAACCTTTTCCCTCCACAAAGTGCTAGCTTCAATGAACTCTTTTTGTTGTAGATCACACGTAGGGTTGAATTCCTCAATGTAATATTTCTTCTTTGTACCCAACTCTTTTCCCCATACCTTTTTACGAAACTTCCCCATAACAAAATCCTTTAGTTCCTTGCTATTTGTGGGACAGGGATTTCTTCTTTGTACCCAACTCTTTTCCCCATACCTTTTTACGAAACTTCTCCATAACAAAATCCTTTAGCTCCTTGCTATTTGTGGCACAAGGATTGAGGTAGTTATTCCATTTTTGCATCCATGTGTAGTTTTATTTCATCCATGTTTTCTTTCTTTCACTCATGTCTTCATTGAAGATAACATTAGGCCATCTACCTACTCTCATTTGTTTTTTTTTTTTGAGGAATATTTTTTTTTAGATATTCCTCAATGTAATATTTCTTCTTTGTACCCAACTCTTTTTCCAATATTCTTTTACGAAACTTCTCCATAACAAAATCCTTTAGCTCCTTGCTATTTGTGGGACATAGATTGAGGCAGATATTCCATTTTTGCATCTATGTGTAGTTTTGTTTCATCCATGTTTTCTTTCTTTCACTCACGCCTTCATTGAAGATAACATTAGGCCATCTTCCTACTCTCATTTGCTCCCTTTTTTTAGATATCTTTTGAGGGGCACCATAGAAATTGCTTCAATGGGAGTTATTAACAAAAACAATTGCTAATAATTCTTTTTTCAAGTGAGCGGGGTCAGAATTGGATTTGATTCTCAGAATCAGATTTCAGCCCCACCCTCCATTTTTTTTTTGTTTTTGTACTTTTACGTTTTTCTAATAATTTTTTTTTCTCAGATTTTAATATTAATCTTCTAAATTTTTTAATTAATTATGTTTTTTTTGTATTTTTTTTTTAATTTTTTAAATTTAATTTTTGTTAGTTTGTTTTAATTTTTGTTTTTAAATTATTTAAAATTGTTTTAATTTATTCCTCAATGTAATATTTCTTCTTTCTAACCAATTCTTTTTCTTCTTTCTACCCAATTCTTTTCCCATACCTTTTTACGAAACTTCTCCATAACAAAATCCTTTAACTCCTTGCTATCTGTGGGACATGCATTGAAGTAGATATTTCATTTTTCATCCATGTGTAGTTTTGTTTCATCCATGTTTTCTTTCTTTCACTCATGTCTTCATTGAAGATAACATTAGGCTATCTATCTACTCTCATTTGCTCTATTTTTTTTTAGATATCTTATGACCCACACCATAGTATTTGCTTCAACGGGAGTTATTAGCAATAAAAAATTTGTTAATAATTTTTTATTTATTTTTATAAGTGGGTGGAGATGAAATCTGATTCTTAGAATTGGATGCCCTGGCCATTTAAAAAAAATATTAAAAGAAAAATTGTTAGCCACTTAAAAAAAATTAACAAAAAATAATTGTTAATAATATATATTTTTTTAAGCGGGCGGACCTAAAATCTGATTCTTAGAATCGAATCAGATTCAGAATCGAATAATTCTCAGAAACGTAATCGGATTTCAGTGAGGCCCTCCATTGTTTTTCTTTTACATTTCTTAATTTAATTTTCTTTTTGTAAGATTTTAATATTAATGGTTTTTTATTTTTATTTTTATTTTTTATTTTTGTTAGTTTGTTTTTATTTTTGTTTTTAAATTATTTAAAATTGTTTTAATTATTTTGGTGTTTTTTTTTTTTTGTTTTGTTTTGTTTTGTTTTGTTTTGCCATGTTAGGTTTGTTTGTTTTATAGGTTTTTAATATTGTTGTATTTTTATTTATTTATTTTTTCAATTTTTTATGTTTACATTTTTTTTTTTATAAAGAAAACATGCTTTTGTTATTATTTATTTATTTGTATTTTTAATTTTTTAATTTTGTTTTTCGTTTTTTAATATTTTTATGATTGATTTTTTTTTTTGTCATTTTCAAGGTTATTTTTGTTTTTTTTTTTAATATATATTTTTATTCACTTTTTGTTAATTTTTTTCCTTTTTATTATTTTTATTTTTGCTTTTATTTTTAAATTTATGCTTTCATTATTCTTTTGAAATTTTAATGTTTTTCACAGTCATGATAAAATATTCTAAGCCATTTTTTCAAAATGTTGAAAATTTATCCTGAAAAAAAGGTAGTTAATTTCAACATCAACACTTTTAGTTTTCATGGTTTTTTTGCACAATTTTTGCAGAAAAAATTGGTTTTCATTGCCATTTTTAATACACTTTTAATTTTCGAATTAATTTTTCATATTTTTAGGAATTTTTTCACTAAAATTCCCATTTTAAATTTATAATTACCGTTTCAAAATATACATTATTAATTTATAAAAAAATAATAAACATAAATATGAAATTCTCATAAAAATAACAAAAACAATACGAACAAATATGGAATTCAACTAAAAAGATTGCAGCACAACGGATGTTTGTTAGAATTAGCATAATGCACAGCTCTGAAACGGCTGGTCAATCGAGTTCTTCACGCATTTTTTCGACATGTTCAAAGAAGATTTACTGGGGATGGTGGACGCCACACGAATTTCTGGGCACATTAACAGTGCTTTCACTGCGACCTTCATTGCTTTGATTCCCAAAAAGGAAAGCTCTGAGTCCTTTGCTGACTACAGACCCATCGCATTATGCAACATCCTGTTCAAAATTATATCAAAGATAATTGCTGAAAGATTGAAGCCTGTTCTTAATATCTTCATATCCAAGGAACAACACGCTTTCTTATCTGGGAGGAACATTCTTGATGCTGTTGCCCTGGCACAGGAGAGTCTTTTTACAGTCTCCTCCAATAACACAGACGCTGCCTTCCTTAAGGTTGATCTGGAAAAGGCTTACGATTGTGTTGATTGGGGTTTTCTCAGAATACTTCTTGCAAAAATCGGGCTGAAGACGCAAGGGATCAATTGGGTGATGGCATGTGTCGAAAATGTGTCTTACTCTGTTCTCATAAATGGAATCCCGACATCTTTTTTCCAGGCTGAGAGGGGGCTGCGACAGGGCTGCCCTCTATCTCCCCTTCTTTTTATTCTTGTCATGAACTCCCTCAGTGCACAGATAAACAGAGCCGTTGCCGACAAGCGATGCCTCCCGATCAAGATCAGTAAGAATATTTATCTATCACACAACCTTTTTGTTGATGACATTCTTGTTTGTGCCATGCTCCAAAAATCCAGCTGGCTCTGTTTATTCGAGATCTTCCACAAATTTCAGTCGGCAACGGGGTTGGTCATCAACAAAAACAAATCTATGTTGTATCTCATCGACACCCAACAGGAGCTGGCTCAATGGATTGCGATGACATTTGGTATTAATATGGCGCCCATTATGGAGGGTTTTGGGTATTTGGGGTTCCGCCTTAAACCCAAAGGGAACAGGCAGCGGGACTGGCTTTGGCTCGTTGACAGATTTTACAGCAAGATCTCCAGCTGGGAAATGCGGTTCCTCTCTCTCGGAGGTAGGCTCATCCTTGTTCAATCGGTTTTATCTCATCTCATTGTCTATTGGGCGCACCTTTTTTTCCTCCCGGCCTCCATTACCAGGAAAATTGTGGCCCTCTCGGCTAATTTTCTGTGGGGCGGTAGATCCAACCCATCAAAGATTCATTTGGTCAACATGCCATCCATCATGAGACCGAAGCTGGACGGTGGTTGGGGTTTACTTAATATGAAGTCCTTCGGTGTGGCTCTGCTTTGTAAGACTCTACATAGGGGTATCTTTGGAAATGGCATATGGAGTTCAATTATACAGCAAAAATATTTGAAGGACAGGCCGATCGCATACTGGTACAGGCGACAGATCCTTGGCTCGAAAAGAGGGTCTGCCATATGGTGCAGCCTTAGAAAGATTCAACCGTTTTTTATGTCATCTCTTAAATGGTCCTTCCATTCTGGATCTGCCATCCTGCTGGGTATTGACCCCACTGTCCTCGGTCTGGAATCCTCTCTCTGCCCTGAGCTCATCACCTTTCTCCACTCGAAGGGGTTTTTTACCTGGGACAAAGTGATCCGTTCTTGGTCCTCCTCGACGCCGATCTGGAAGGATGGCGATGAACTCGGATTGCCCCCTGCTCTGTGGCCCTCTTGGTCTGCTGCCACTCTCTGTTTTGATAGGAAAGGTACTTCCCAATCTGGTAATAAAGATGAGCTAGTCTGGTCCTGTGGGAACACCAACCAGGCCGTGCGTGTCAAAGATATTTATGCATCTATCCCCTCATCTCTCCCGGTGTTGCCAGGCCCCCCCTTTCCCTTCAAATTATGGAAATCCTCTGTTCAGCTCAAAGCTGTTTTATTCTCTTGGTTGGTTTTCCATAACAGGAACCTGACTTGGGAGGTTCTCCAGAGAAATGGTTGGACTGGCCCCGGAAGATGTTGCATGTGCTGCCAAGCGCCAGAGACAAACTGCCATATGTTCTTCCAATGCCCGGCTACGTCACAAATATGGCTCAATCTGTCCTCTTTATATGGTTTTCCCTTACAGGTTTTCTCATCGGTTCCGGATGCATTCAGGTGGTGGTCGGATCAGAGACCTACATGGAGATCCTTATTCATTTTCACTTGCTGGACCTTGTGGAAATGGCGGAACGCCTGCATCTTCCTGGATTGCAGAGCTCCTCTCTCCTCCACCCTGTCCCTTATTTCTGCTATGATTGATCCATCCTAAACTTGTTGTCCTTTTACATCCGCCGATGTGCCTGCCCTTTATCTCCTGGAATGCTTCTACATTATGGTTACAGACTATTCTTCGCTTCCTCTTAGTCCTTACTGGCTCGCCCTCTTTCATGCTGCCGTTTTGGACAACAGATGATGTATTGTATATCTTTTCACAGGGTGTAAACGGCTGGGCTTCCTTCATACTGCCGTCGGGTCATCAATTTCATTTCCTTTTTTGGATGACAGAGTGTTTATGCTCGGGCTGGCGGATTACCATGGCGTCCCCAACTCTATCCTACAGTCAACACATGTGCAGAATTAGCATGGAGGCGGACAACTTTTCCATTATAGGCATACAGGAGCTTATGGACGGTCTTCATGGATGATATATTTGCTCTTATGATTTTGTAACTCTGCATATATGCTGTTTCTATTTCACTCTTCCTCTATCTTTTTGTATTGATGCGGATGCTACAGGTTTGATGAGGATAGGACTCTGGGCAAACCTGTTCTGTTAGATTTGGATACTACATTGTAGATGTTCCTTGCGCTACAATCTGGTTTAGATGTTTTCTTATGATATATTCATATGAATGAAAATACTGTTTTTTTCTTCTGAAAAAAAGAAATCATGCCAAAAGATACCATGGACCGGATTTAGAATTAGATAAAATTAATATTGTTATATTTAATATGAGATTGTCGAATTTAAATTTAGGTAAGATTAATATTACTATATTTGATATTTTATTGTAAATAATGGGCTTTGCAAATTTGAATTTATGTTAAATTATGTTACTAATGATCGGCATATATATAAAATTTTTGCCAGAAGAAAATAGCATAATAATATCTCCACATCTAAAATTCTAAAAAAATTAATAAAACATATTTTTTTGAATTTTTGGAAATGACAATGACATAACAATAAAAGACATGATACGAAAGTAGAAGACATATGCGACATGGAGGGATGACATGTCAACCATTTGAAAACCAATTACTAAAAGGTATCGACATGTTAATTGTTAATGTACATTTCATATTATAATGGTCAATTAGATATTAGATATAAGCATGAATAAAGTCAAGTCACTTGGACTTTAGGTTACTTTAGTGTGCTTTCTTTTTTGGTAGGTTACATTCATAAAGTGAATTGATTTAATTAGTTTGTAATTCTTATACGAAAGTTTTTGTTTTCTTATCATTAATGTCATTTTGTTTCTTTTATGTGTTTGTGTTATTATTATGTGATATTAGAGTTTAATTTCAAAGCTATATCAATGGTTTTGATGGTTTTGAGTCTTTTAAAGATTAGGTTTCTAGTTTTGTGACTTTAACATTTTGACACTCCATAAAGGGGTTTAGGCCTTTAAAGCACAATGTTTTCATTTTTGTGATTTAAGTAGTTTCGGTACTATGGAGACTATACAAATGTGTGAAGGATTAGGCACTATTGTTGGTAGAGATAGATTAAGGGATTGACAATGTGATAGATAAAAAAGTCAAAAGGGTTTTGGGTCATTCGAAAATACAATCAATTTAGAGGATTTTAGAGAAAATTTACTTTGTTCTTGCTTGCATTAATGCCCGAATTTTTAGATATGGAAGCATTGGTTGTCGATTTATTGTTTTTAATAGATCCAAGTAGAGATTGATTGATTTGAAGTTGTTTGAGAGTAGATTTGTTAAGATCCATGTTTTTTCAGCTGTTTGAGAGTATATGTGTATTTTTTGGGTAGATTTATTAGAAATATTTATGCTTTTTGGTGGCACTTGGTTGCTACAACAATTTAAAGCTAGTGCCCAATTGTTCTTACACAAGGGTTGTGGATTAAGGGAGGTAGGTACAAGTATTTCTAAACATTTTCTTTGTTTCGATATATATATATATATATATATATATATAATGACTTCTATCTATGGCCTCCTTATCCAACATTATGTTGAAGGGTAGATAGAGGTTCTCTAGAAAGAATTACAATACATGGAAGCAATATGAGTTGGCCATTCTTGAGTATAGGTTCTTGATTTCTATTGTTCTTAGTAAGGCTACCCGACGACAAGTTGCAGGTAAAGACTAGAACATGTTTCATGAAAATATAGAGAATCAATAATGCTACTTAAGTTGTATTTCATATATGAAATGTTTCCAAAGGTCAAGATGGGGAAGACTTCATAATAGATTTGGAAGCACTTAAAAGAGTTGCATGAGACTTTGGAAAAGGGAAAAGTCGCCTTCTTCAATAATATGTTGTTTTTAATCAGTGGATGATCATTATAGATGCATTTACTCAAGATCAACGATATTAGAGATTAGTTGTCCACCATTGGTTGGAAGATGGAAGAGGGTGACATGGAGCTAAATACAATGAAAAGTTTACCACATGATTAAAAGTACTTTATTGAGTCCCTAAGCATCACCACTACAAATGTTGACTTGAAGTTTGATGAGCTATGTAATGTGCTCTTACAATAGGATATATGGAAGAAATAGTTTGGTAGTAGCATTGAGGTAAAAGATTCATAATAGGAATTCTAGAAAATGTGAAGGGAAAAGGAAAACGGGAAAAGAGCAAAAGGTCAAGGCAATGGTGAAGATGAAACCAAGATCCTGAAGACCATTGTTTTCATTATTGTGGAAATGTGGGTCATATGAAGAAACACCATATAAAGTTGGTTGATAAGGAAACCAACTAGGTAGGGTCACAAAAAAAGGTTCAGGTCACAAAGCATATAAAAGAGTCATCCTTCTTTGCATTCATGGCTAAGAAGAAAGTATATTACCTTGAGTCATCTACTTGGTACACTGCTTTAGGTGCATCATGGCACTTCACCAATAAGTAGGACTTGTTGGTAGTGTGCATATTTTTTCCTTAATGGATTCAATGATTTTTGGTGGGAGGACAAAGTACACAATAGTTGGAAAAGGGAATGTGTAGGTTTCTTTGGAGAAAGAACAATGATTTTGTTGATAATTTTGGCATTGATGTCAAATGGATATGAAGGCTGAGGTGACGAAGAAGACAAGACTGACGATTGATTTCACATGGCTAATTAAAGTATTGTGATGTGATGTGTAAGGATGATCCATTGAAGGTTGATTAATGTATATTGAAAGGTTAATTACATGTGACATGTAAGGCTGATCTTTGTTCAAGAAATTATAATGAGGACTGATCTTTGTTCAAGAAATTAGAATGGCATGTGATCCTGAACAAATGAAGGCTGATCCAATGATAAAATGTATATTTCATGAAAAATGGTTGTGGTATTGTTCGTCTTATAAACAAAGTAAATACATGACACATGAGAGCTTGAGAACAAAGTTTAGAGAACTTGACATTTTCATTTTCATCACATATATGCAATCATTGTTGCTTGCTTAGATCATTTCAATATTTTTAATATTACAAAATTCTTTTGTCTTGACTTGATCTTCAAATTTGGAAATGAAGAGGTAGACCACAAAGAGGCTTGGAATACAAAAAGGAAATATTTCATTTGAGATTCCTGCATGGAATAAAAATAACCATCAATTCTTGTATATAAAATGATGCATGTTTGAATGATATGAGTGTTAGAGAATTGAATATTAGGTGAGAGAGTTCATGAACAACTTGATAAAGAGAGATAAAGAAAGAGGAGCATAAGTGAGCAGATGTGAGGGAGAGAAGCAAAGAAGAAAAGTAGCTGAAAAGAGGGAAGAGACAAAGTTTATAATAGAGACAAAGACCAGGCAACCAACAAAATCAATTTGTAATCTGATTAGGGGATTGTAGTCTCCTTTTAGGTAGTAGCCTAAAAAAGAGCAGGTTGTATCCTTTAAAAGAGGGAGTAGGAGCTCCCTAGCAAGTTGTAGCTTGCAAAATAAATTTGAGGTAGTAGCCTCCTATAGGAGCTTGCCTTCACATCACTTCACCAAAAAATTCATAGTTTTCTCCCTTTATGGAGTTCCACTTATATTTGGTGCTTACATGTGTTGAATGTTGTGATTGTGTGTATGCTATTGAATTCATTGTTAGATACTAAACACATATACAACTCTGCTATCTACACAAGAAAATATTAAAATTAGTCAAAATAATTTGAATTTAGGCCTATAAAAGACACAACTATTGGTTCACCCCCTTCTCAGTAATTGCTAAATATTCACTAATTGGTATCAAAACTAGTGCCTTCTATAACTGTAATATCCCTCCCCTTAATAATAAATAATAAATAATAAATAATAATAAATAATAAATCACTTAATAATAAATAATAAAAATAATAAATCATAAATGTTAAATAATAAATGATATTTAAAAATACAATAACCATCTAATAAATAGAGCAAACATTGGATGGGAACCACATGCACACACTCCATGTGTCTACATGCCACTTTGATTTTTAACTTTCTTGTTTTATTTCTTTACTTTTCTTTTGATTTTTAGCTTTCTTGTTTTATTTTCTTCTTTTTGATAGCTTTACTGATTTTTTTTATTGTTTTATTTGTTTTATTTCTATTTTTTCTTATTTAGAGCTTTAGTATAGTTCTTACTATTTTTATTTTTATTATTTTTATTTATTTTCTTGTATTTTAAAATATCATTTATTATTTAACATTTACGATTTATTATTTTTATTATTTATTATTAAGTGATTTATTATTTATATTATTATTATTTATTTTGTATTATTTATTATTTTTATTATTTAGTATTTATTATTAAGGGGAGGGATATTACAACAACAGTATAATAGCTTGAAGGAAGATCTAGAATGTAATAATGACCAATCAGGATGTATGTTCAACAAACAAAGCTCCTTTGTTTAATGGCATAAATCAGGCCTTTTGGAAAATGAGAATGAAAACATATCTAATGTCCCTTGTTGTAGATGTATGGGCTACAATGGAGAATGATTATGATGAGACACCTGTAATAGGCATCAAAGATGACAAACCTAAATTTACATTTAATTTCAAAGCTACGAATGCTATTCTTAATGGACTAACTAAATCCGAATTTGTTAAAGTAATCAATTGTAAGACAACTAAAGAAAAATGGGATAAACTGAAAAAAATTCATGAAGGAGATGATAAAGTGAAAGTGGTTAAATTACAAGTTTATAGAATGTAGTTTGAGTCCCTAAGAGTGAATGATAGTGAAGACATAGCTAAGTTATTTCTTAGAGTGGATGAAATTGTTAATGTCATGATGGGACTAGATGAAAAACTCAAAGAGACTATAATTGTGAAAAAATATTGAGATCACAACCTACTAAGTTTAATCCCAAGATATCAACAATTGAATAAATAACCTACTAAGTTTAATCCCAAGATATCAACAATTGAATAAATAACTAAATTTGAAAATATAGCAAGGGATCTTCTGCTTGGCTCCATAACAACATATGAAATGATAATTTCTAAGTGAAATTTAGTCACCTAGGATGCATCCTTCAAAGCTAATAAGAAATCTGCAGAAGATCATGAATTCTCATGCTCAGACTCAGATGAAGACAAAGCCAAATTTGTAAGAAGATTGAAGAAAGGAATAAGTAAAACTACAAAATTCAATTTACAATTTCTTAGAATGATCTTTAGGAATATCAGTTAATGCAATTAAATAAAGATCTTAAAAGAAAATATAAAAGCATGAAAAATTAAAGCTCAATGATTGCATAGGTTGAACATTCAATCACCCAATTTGAAGTCACCTTCTTGTCTTGATCCTTTATTCAAGTATACAATGAATTGATGGTTTGATCTAAGAAATTAAATAATAGAACATGAAAGGAAACTAAATAACTATGAGCCCTTGCCTCAAACTTAATCCAATTAGAAAATACATAAATCTTCCCTATTGAAATGCTTTTAGAAAAGAAAATATTACAGAGTCATTCTAAAACAAATACTAAGAAAGCAAATGAACTTTAATCTATAAAAGAAATTAAACCTCACAATCATTAGATGGCCATTCCAATGGTGTATGAGGATGGCAAGTGAAGAAGCTCCATATGCAAGCAAAACTAAATCTTCAAATCTCCAAGTATAAGCTCCAAATTCTCTATTAAAAACATGAGCATTTCTCCAACTTTACACATGCCTTCAATGGAAAAGGCTCTCCTATTTATACAAAAACATAAGAAGCTACCCTATTTAATGAGGATCCACTAAAATCTCACATAGTTACAACCAAATAGCGCATAATGAGACACATATCCCATAGGTGTCTCATAGAGTTCTAGTCCAAATAAGAAATGATGAGACACCTCATAGAGTTACAATCCAAATAGGAAACATGTGCTTCTTTGACCTTTATCCAAATCTCCTTTGAAGGGAATTCGAATTTGAGCATTGGAGGCCACATAAGGGTGCTTTAGAAGCTTCCAAATAACCTACACATTTCATGAAACTCAAGTCACATATATAGATACATGAAACCATGTTAATTTCCTAGTTTTTAATCATAAATTCACTTTGAACACATAAAATAAATAACTTTGGTAAATAAGGATCTTAACCCATATATTTATGAAAATGGTGGCTAATGAAAGATTATATGGTTATGGAGTTGTGACATGTGAGTGACATGGTGGCGATAAAGGTGAAAGTGGATGTCATTTTAAAGACATTTTGAAGGCCCAACAGAAGCTTGAAGGAAGAAATAAGGATTTGTAAGGTAGACAATGACTAGATCATACAGGCATAAGAGAAGCAAGTGGAGTTTAATGTTATCTTTCTTCAAAGTCTATCATAATTGTAGCGACAAGGGATGCTTCAAATCAACCATGGAAATGAGGATGGAACTAATGGGGCATATGGTAGGAGGTCTCCTGGTAGGCATAGGTCAGATAGATTGGATAGATCCGATACAATGAGAGATGGCAGATTGTTGGACACTTTGGATAGGAGGGGTGATGAGTATAGGTACTATTCTAGTTCTTGTTGTAATATACATCATGATCATCATCTATGTCATCCTTATAGGAGGAATGATAAGGGATACTTTCCAGATGAGTTTAAGAAATCAAAGCCACCCACATTTGATGGAAATGTGAAGAAGCCAGAAGAGGAAGAGGCTTGTATACCTCGGATGAAAAAATTATTTGAGTTGAATGAGTACATAGATAACATGAAGGAAAAAATAACTATCTTCATCTTGAAAGGTAAAACAAACATTTGGTGGGGAGATGTGAAGCGGGTTAGAGACATCAACATCGATGACTTGAGTTGGCATGAGTTCAAGAGACTTTTCAAAAAGAAGTACTTTTCATACAGGTACTATGACAGAAATGATAAAGAATTCTATGAGCTATAGATGGTATCAATGATAGATGAAGAGTACACGACCAAGTTTATGGAGATATTGAGGTATGTACCATATCTTACTGATGAGAAGGAAAAATTTCAACGACTTTTTAGTGGTTTTCCATTCGAATTTAGAGACTATATTGAGTATGATGAGCCTCAGTCACTTAAGGAAGTTATTGGGAAGTTGAAGCATTTCTATGGACATTCAAAGCATAAGAATGAATCTCAACAAGGATGGAAAGGGAAAGACAAAGGAAAAGGTAAATGGCAGCCTAAGAGGACAATACATCAAAATGTAGAGGAGAAAGAAAATGTGGAACCACAAAATAGGTTTAATGTAGCTAGACAAGGACATGGGTTACAGAAGCAGCATAGAGTTGATGGTACTAGTCAGTTGGAGTGTTGGACATGTGGCAAGGAGCATATTAAGAGAGATTTTCCATAGAATTAGGGTGGTAGGTCTCATATATACAATGTACGGGAGGCACAAACCCTTGGAGATGTAGGGTAGAGTATTCCTCGCATTTATGCAGTCGTGGTCAACAAACAGGCAGAACACCATGCATCTATAATTGAGATGGATGGTAAGATTTGTGATCAAGGTATTTCTATTTTTAATGACTCTAGATCTAATTATAGCTATGGCAGTCCTGACTTTGTGGATAAGTGTGGTTTGAGTAAGGAATTCCATGTAGAGTCTTTGTTAGTGCAGTTGGCTATAGGTACAAAGAAGCGAGTTCAACATTGGGTAAGAGATTATGCATTTGATTTGAATGGTATGCCTACCACAACACATTTGAATGTATTACCATTGGGTTCATAGAGTATTTTTTTGGGCATGGATTGGTTGTATCTTCATAGAACCAAGGTGCACTGTTATGACAAAGCCATTAAGTGTGTTGATGACAATGGGGAACAAAGAGTCTTGCAGGGTAAGAAGGAATACACATTAGTTAGGATGGTGAAAACTATGCAAGAAAAGCGTATCCATAGTAAAGGGTGTATGTTATTTGTAGTACACATTTCTAGTGACACGGGTAAGGAGGCTGAGGATGTGGATGTGTTGAACAGGTACCTAGTTTTGCAGCAGTTTCAAGATGTATTTCATGAGGAAATTATAGAGTTTCCACCTAATAGGGAAGTATACTTTTCTATTGAGTTAGTGCCAAGGGCGACTCCAGCATCAAAAGAAACTTACAAGAAGAGAACACCTAAGTTGGTTGAGTTAAAGATACAATTGAAGGAAATGTTGGACAAGGGATACATTAGGTTGAGTGTATCACCTTGGGGCACACTCTTCTTGTTTGTGAAGAAGAAAGATGGAACTCTTAGATTATGCATTGACTACAAATATGTGAACAAAGTGACCATCAAGAACATGTGTCTTTTGTCGATAATTGATGGCTTATTCGATCAGATGAAGGGAAGAAAAATGTTCTTGAAGATTGATCTGAGATATGGATACCATCAGGTACGCATCAAAGAGGAGGAAATTTACAAGACTGCGTTCTGGACTAGGTATGGACATTATGAGTTTATTGTTTCTTCCATTTGGCTTAACTAATGCTCCATATGGATTTATGTGCTTGATGAATAGTGTGTTGCGTTCGTATTTGGATAATTTTTTTATTGTTTTCATTGATGATATACTCGTATATTCTAAAAATGAGGAAGAGCGTGCCGAGAATTTAGCACTAGTGTTGAGGTTGTTGAGGGAGCATTAGTTGTATGTTAATCTCAACAAGTGTAGCTTCTTTCAAAGTGAGGACATTACTTAGGGAATGTGGTCTCCAAGGAGGGCATTGCAGTAGATCCAAAGAATATAAGAGCCACCATGGAGTTGGTACCTCCTAAGAGTGTGGACAAGTTGAGATATTTCATGGGTTTGATAGGCTATTATAGGAGGTTCATCAGGAACTTCTCACAGATTTCTGATCCAATTACATCATTGCAAAGGAAAGGTAAGAAGTTTGAATGGACAAAGGAGTGCGAGGCTAGTTTTGAGAAGCTTAAGCATTTGTTGACACATAAACTAGTGCAATATGAACAAAGAGTTTGTAGTATGCACATATGCTTGCAAGAGAGGACTTAGTTCAGTCCTTATGCAAGATGGACATGTGGTATGCTATGAGTCACAAAAACTAAATGAGAATAAGAAGAACTATCCGACACATTATCTTGAGTTAGCAACAATCATACATGCATTGAATATGTGGAGGCGCCATCTTCTAGTTCTAGGAGGCTTGTACTTGTGAGTGATCATATTGAGTTGAGGTATTTATTAACCAACCAAATCTGAATGCTAGGAAGGCTAGATGGTTGGCCATGATTGGTGAGTTTTATTTTGAGATTAGGTGCATCGAAGTTAAAGATAACATTGTGGAAGATGCTCTCAGTAGATGGGTACAGGTACGTCACTTGGTAGCTATGAGATCCTATGGGAAATATCTACAAGATAGGGTCTTCCAGGTAGGTCAAGGATCTCATGTATATGGAGATCGTGCACAGGTAGGGTGATGGTATAGGTACAGGTAGCAGTATAGGTACAAGCACAGGTACAGATGCAGGTGCATAGAGTATGGATTATTTCCCTACAACGGGTACATTGGTAAGATTCAGAGACATGATATATGTGTCAGATAACAATGAGATCAAGAAGGTGATGTTGAGGGACTTTCATTTGAAACCATATTCGGGTCACCCAAGTTATCAAAATACATTGACTGTAGTGAAAAGATATTACTATTGGCTAAATTTGAAGAGGGATGTAGCATAGTTTGTGGTGAGGTGTTTCGACTGCCAGTGAGTGAAGCCAGAGTGTAAACATCCAGGTGAACTGCTACAGCCGATTACGATTCCAGAGTCAAAATAGGAGTTCATTTCCATGGACTTCATCACAGGGTTTCTGAAGACAGTAAGATATGATTCCATCATGGTTAATGTGGAAAGGTTAACGAAGGTTTCACATTTCATTCCAATGAATTCTACATTATTAGCTAGCGATGTGGCACAGGTATTCATCATAGATGTTATCATATTACATGGTTTTCCAAAGAAGATCATGTTAGACAACCATGCAAAGTTTACTTCCAATTTTTGGAAGGATTTGTTTGTAGGTTTGGGCACAAAGTTGGACTTCAACACAACTTATCATCCATGGAAAGATGGATAGATAGAGAGGGTCCACAAGATATTAGAGGACATGTTGAGGATGCATGTGATGCATAAGTAGCAGAAGAGGGAAGAGTATCTCCCCTTGGTAGAGTTCGCATACAACAATGGTTATTAGGAGTCACTGAGGATGAGTCCTTTTGGGGCATTGTATGGGAAGAGTTGTAACACTCCAATTATTTGGAGTGATCCAGTTACCAGGGTATTGATTGGACCAGATATGTTGGAAGGCATGGAATATGAAATGCAAGTGATCAAGAAGAATCTAAAGTTAGCACAAGATAGGCAGAAGAGTTATGAAGAGAGGAACAGGTTGTTCAAGGAGTTACAAGTTGGGGAACATGTGTACTTGCGCATCAAACCGAAGAAGAGTTCCTTGCGGGTTCGATATTATGCCAAGATTGCACCATGATTTTGTGGACCCTTCAATGTCATTGAGAGGATTGGCCCAGTAGCCTATCGACTTGCACTGCCTATGACAATGAAAGTCCATGATGTTTTCCATGTATCTTTTCTTAAGAAGTATGTCAAGGATGCTGATCATGTAGTTGATTGGTCTATATTGTAGGTGGAACCAAATGAATAATTCCGGCTGGAGCCTCAGTGTATATTGCAGAAAAATGTGCTCATGCTTTAGAACCGAGCAATTGAGCAAATTAAAGTACAATGGAAGCACTTTGGGCCTGATGAAGCTACATAGGAGATAGCGGTTCAGATGTGGGCTATGTATCCTTCCTTGTTTTCCAGTTGAGGCAAATAAATTTTGATATGGTGATGTGGTATATGCTTTATGGTGGTTTGGTATATGAATTATGGTGGTTTGGTATATGCTTTGATATGGTGGTTTGGTATATGCTATATGATGTTTTGATATATGCTTAGATATGGTGTTTAGTATATGTTTTGATATATGATTTGGTATATATATTTTGGTGATGTTGCTATATGTACACATGTATATGGATGTAAATACCGCCATGAGCTATGTTATAAAGGTCCACTATGCAGTATGGGTGTCATGTCATTATGGTTATGTTATCATGCTATCATGTGGTTATGTTATTATGATGTTATGTGGATTGGCAATTAGCAGGATGATCATTTTAAATACTATGATGGTTTGTGTTATAAAGCTCCACTATGCGATATGTTGTCATGTTGTCATGATGTTTTGTTTTGAGCAGATATTTCATTGTAAATACTACATTGAGCTGCGTTATAAATATCCAAGAGAAATATGTCTTCTTTCAATAGGTTGATGAGGTATATGTGTGTGATTGAACATCAAGGACAACGTCCCCCAAGGGGGATGGTTTTGTAATAACCCTGGTGAAAATTCCATGTAATAAAAGTTAAACACAATTACCATCATCGATGGGACACTTATTCTGAGCTGAATATTGGGCAAGACATGCTAGGGGGTGTTCATTTGGTTGTTTATGGCTAAGGAATTGGAAAATGCAATGGCTAAGGCTTTGGCAAGGCAAAATGGCATTTTTGGCATAATTATTTATGAAAATAATGGAAATTAGGAGAAAAATGAGGTGAAAGGTCACACGTTGCATGTGAGGAAGAAAATGAAGGAAAATAATGGAAAGTGAAGAAATGAGAGGTCTCATTCATAAAAAGGATTTTGAGGATTAGTTGGTAGCCTTTTGTCAATTGAGTTTTGGAGCTCTCTCATTATTATCTCTCTCTTACTCTTGGACACTTAGAGTTTCTTGGAGCATTTTGGCATTGGAGCAAGAAAGTCAAAGATCAAGCAAGGAAAGAGAGGATGAAGTAACTACAACATGATTCATTGCAGATATCAACTTGCATGTGGTTATTTTCTATCATGGCTTGGGTTTTGCCAAGTCTAACAGTGTTTTCAGCCTAGCCTTTCCATTTCTTGATAACCATGGTGTGATGGGGTTCTCATGTTTTGGTTAAGTTGGATTGTCGGATGGATTTGAAGTTAAGTGGGGTGGATCTCTGAATGATAGAGCACATGGCCTAGCGGTCCCTAAATAGAACTATGGATCGTGGTAAAGCCATTGGCCTAGTGACCCCTAAGCTCGACTGTGGGTTCCAGTAAAGCTAAGATTGTGTTACCACAATGGGCCTAGTAATCCTTGCTGATGAATGGTAGGATATACAGTAAATCCAAGAGATGGTTTTATCTCCATTGGACCTATTAATCCCAGGTTTTGCATATGCGGTATATCCTAGAGAGTGGGTCTCAGTTTAGGGTCTAGTGATCCAAGTTTGGATTGTGGTAAATCATGAGAGACTAGGAGACATGAAAATTCCTCACGGTGTAGGTGGAGAATTCTAGTGGCATCCATGCTTGTTTTGCATATAGATTGGGTGGAGATTATGGTAAATCTAGTTATGATGTGTTTATGATGTTGTCCTAGTGATCCAGGATGGGTTACAGTAAAATCTGGTTTCTATTGTTAAGGGTGAGGTGGTTTAGCCTCGGTATGCCTCGGTTGGTTATTTTGGTTTGAGTCCCACATTCATGCTTCAAATATGGCATGGGGGTGAATGGCTGAAGAGAGAATTGGCTCATCCATTCTATGGTCAAGTGGAATGTGGTAGTCCCATCTCCAGTTGGTTCATTGCAGTAATTAATGAGAAATTTGTTCCCTTGATTTTCATGTGTAAATGTATTGATTTATATGTGGATTTTGATGGCTAATCTATTCATGGTATTTATGTTCCTATTATGTTAGTTATATGTATATTTTATGACTGCAGTTATTTATGGCTCTCATCATGTTTTTACTTGTATATGATGAGTCATGTGACTATGAACTAATAGATGATAATGTGACAATTGACATGAGGGCACAATGGTTCATAGTGATTCTCAGATAAGTATGAGATCCCTACACTTAATTTTATTATTTACACCTGTAGGTTACATTTTGATAACATACTTGAAAAAGTTCTTGTCATGGCTAGTAGGGGTATGGTTATGGTCTTGTTCATCTTATTTCTTTTGAATCATTCTTTCCCTCTAATTTTACTGATTTAAAGCTATCACTTCATTCTGGGCAATGGCTTGGGCTCTGGGCCTGAAAAGTGCCTTAAATCTCGGGGTCGCTAGCATAGAACTGACAACTTTGGTTTCTGGTCACTGGTAGGCAAGCCTGTGAGAGGGACTTTGGGTTTCTGGTCGCTTCCCTGCCCATGGCATGAGAGAAACTGTGGCCTAAGAGATCTAGAACAATAGTGAGACCCAGGGATAGGTTGTCTAAGTGGTTGACTTGTCTCCTGAGGGTTCTGTTGATGACGTTGGATGACTGGTGTGATGTTTCGTCGATTCCACTTCCTTAAGGTCACATAGGAGGTTGAATCTGATCATAGTAGCATATTATCTCATTTATACCCTAGTTGGCATAATTACTTGGGTAGATGTGGGAGGAGGGTGTTACAAGAGGAATCTATTTATGCTAATCTTCTTGAAAGACATTCTTGGTGGGTTTGGTGAAATAAGAAGAGAACAGGAAGAAAATTCCATGTTAATGCTCAGATTATTGGATATCATATCAAGGGTTCCATGTTAAATATCAACTCAGATGTTAATATTTTACCGAGGAAATGGAAGGTGCTTGGGAAACCCAAATTGGTCTTTTCACCCATTTAGTTACACATGGCCAACCAATATTGTATTATACCCATTGTGAGATTGGAAGATGTCGAGGTTAATATTGCAAGTGTTAATACTTATGCATATTTTGAATTAATGATATAATGGGTGTTAAGTTTTAAACTTATGTGGTCATTTTTTAGAAAAATATGACTCAGATTATCCACAGTTCTTTGTTCATCGTGTCAACGTTTCGAACCCCAAAGGGGATCCATCATCAGGGCTGAAAATGAGTGATAGATTGAGAGAAGAATTTACCGATCAGAACAAATAAATAAATACCTAATGATAAATTAAAGTAGAAGCCAACTAATTCATAAGACTAAAATATATAAACTATTCAATTATATTTGTTTTATTTCTTATTTTAATTTAACCTAATATGAATTACTAAATAATAAAACTAATTAATTCTAAATAAATATCATAAGTTTATTAATTCATTGTTTAAATTTAACCTAATATGGATTACCAAATATAATTAGTTTATTTTATTTTAATTTTAATTATCATTATATTTTTGTAACCTAATTAAATTTATTAGTTTATTTTGATTTTAATTTTAGTTTTAATTTTTATAAAATAAATAATAAATCTAATTAATTCTTATTTTTATTTTTACTAAAATAAATAAATAAATTAAATATAATTCATTAAATACCTAATAAATTATTCAATTAAGATTTAAATTAATATATATTTTCAATTAATTTATAGATTAATTTATTTAAAGTTTTTTTATATTATTAATGTTAATGTTAAAACTTATGTCACTAAGGGTTAAATTTTTATTTTTATTTATTTATTAGTTACTTAATTTATTTATTTATTATTTTTAATAATTAATTATCTATATTAACATAAAATAATCTTAATAAAAATTATTTATCTATTATTAACAATACTCATTTATTTGTTTGTTTATTTGTAACAATTAAATGGTTATTATGTCAAATAAATAACCATTTAAATCTAATGATATAACAATAAAAGACATTATACAAAAGTAGAAGACATATGCGACATGGAGGGATGAAAAAGAATCATGTCAACCATTTGAAAACCAATTACTAAAAGGTATCGACATGTTTATTGTTAATGTACATTTCATATTATAATGGTCAATTAGATATTAGATATAAGCATGAATAAAGTCCAGTCACTTGGACTTTAGGTTACTTTAGTGTGCTTTCTTTTTTGGTAGGTTACATTCATAAAGTGAATTGATTTAATTAATTTGTAACTCTTATACGAAAGTGTTTGTTTTCTTATCATTAATGTCATTTTGTTTCTTTTATGTGTTTGTGTTATTATTATGTGGTATTAGAGTTTAATTTCAAAGCTATATCAATGGTTTTGAGTATTTTAAAGATTAGGTTTTTAGTTTTGTGACTTTAACATTTTGACACTCCATAAAGGGGTTTAGGCTTTTAAAGCACAATGTTTTCATTCTTGTGATTTAAATAGTTTCGGTACTATGGAGACTATACAAATGTGTGAAGGATTAGGCACTATTGTTAGTAGAGATAGATTACGGGATTGCCAATGTGACACATAAAAAAGTTAAAAGGGTTTTGGGTCATTTGAAAATACAATCAATTTAGAGGATTTTAGAGAAAATTTACTTTGTTCTTGCTTGTATTAATGCTCGAATTTTTAGATATGGAAGCATTGGTTGTCGATTTATTGTTTTTAATAGATCCAAGTAGAGATTGATTGATTTGAAGTTGTTTGAGAGTAGATTTGTTAAGATCCATGTTTTTTCAGCTGTTTGAGAGTATATGTGTATTTTTTGGGTAGATTTATTAGAAATATTTATGCTTTTTGGTGGCACTTGGTTGCTACAACAATTTAAAGCTAGTGCCCAATTGTTCTTACACAAGGGTTGTGGATTAAGGGAGGTAGGTACAAGTATTTCTAAACATTTTCTTTGTTTCGATCTATATATATATATATATATATATATATATATATATATATATATATATATATCTATATATCTATATATATATATATATATATATATATATATATATATATATATATATATATTATGACTTCTATCTATGGCCTCTTTATCCAACATTATGTTGAAGGGTAGATAGAGGTTCTCTAGAAAGAACTACAATGCATGAAAGCAATATGAGTTGGCCATTCTTGAGTATAGGTTCTTGATTTCTATTGTTCTTAGTAAGGCTACCTGACGACAAGTTGCAGGTAAAGACTAGAACATGTTTCATGAAAATATAGAGAATCAGTAATGCTACTTAAGTTGTATTTCATATATGAAATGTTTCCAAAGGTCAAGATGGGGAAGACTTCATAATAGATTTGGAAGCACTTAAAAGAGTTGCATGAGAATTTGGAAAAGGGAAAAGCCGCCTTCTTAAATAATATGTTGTTTTTAATCAGTGGATGATCATTATAGATGCATTTACTCAAGATCAACGATATTAGAGATTAGTTGTCCACCATTGGTTGGAAGATGGAAGAGGGTGACATGGAGCTAAATACAATGAAAAGTTTACCACATGATTAAAAGTACTTTATTGAGTCCCTAAGCATCACCACTACAAATGTTGACTTGAAGTTTGATGAGCTATGTAATGTTCTCTTACAACAGGATATATGGAAGAAATAGTTTGGTAGTAGCATTGAGGTAAAAGATTCATAATAGGAATTCTAGAAAATGTGAAGGGAAAATGAAAATGGGAAAAGAGCAAAAGGTCAAGGCAATGGTGAAGATGAAACCAAGAGCCTAAAGACCATTGTTTTCATTATTGTGGAAATGTGGGTCATATGAAGAAACACCATATAAAGTTGGTTGATAAGGAAACCAACTAGGTAGGGTCACAACAAAAGGTTCAGGTCACAAAGCATATAAAAGAGTCATCCTTCTTTGCATTCATGGCTAAGAAGAAAGTAGATTAGCTTGAGTCATCTACTTGGTACACTGCTTTAGGTGCATCATGGCACTTCACCAATAAGTAGGACTTGTTGGTAGTGTGCATATTTTTTCCTTAACGGATTCAATGATTTTTGGTGGGAGGACAAAGTACACAATAGCTGGAAAAGGGAATGTGTAGGTTTCTTTGGAGAAAGAACAATGATTTTGTTGATAATTTTGGCATTGATGTCAAATGGATATGAAGGATGAGGTTACGAAGAAGACAAGGCTGACGATTGATTTCACATGGCTAATTAAAGTACTGTGATGTGATGTGTAAGGATGATCCATTGAAGGTTGATTAATGTATATTGAAAGGTTAATTATATGTGACATGTAACGCTGATCATTGTTCAAGACATTATAATGAGGACTGATCTTTGTTCGAGAAATTACAATGGCATGTGATCCTGAACAAATGAAGGCTGATCCAATGATAAAATGTATATTTCATGAAAAATGGTTGTGGTATTGTTCGTCTTATAAGGCGACCATACTGGGGAGAACAACTGATCTTTTGCTCATTGACGTGTTATTTCATAAGTCTTAGACGAAGCCTGAAGTTACGCCAGGTAGCCTTCGAAAACGCTCTTGTTTTACATCAGCGTTAGTAGATAAACGCTGCTTCAGTCAATCTCTGTGAGCTTGTGAATACAGCACTTCATTTGCATTTTACCCCAGCACATGTATCAAGTTCAGATGTGATTGTTGACAGTGGACAACGATCAGACACTTGAAAGGCTGAATCATTCACTTGGCGACTCCTTTCACTGAAGAATCCAGCAACCTATGCTTCATGGTGACTTCACTGCAGGAAGATCAGTAGCTGTGAGATTTTCATGATGGACCTAATCGCAAGAAGATATGCTCCCTTGAGCCGAGATCACATCCCCGGTTTTCCAAATAAAATTCCAAAGGTAGATTGGTCAAGGAATCTGCCTACATTTAATGATGATGGTAAGAAGGATGCTGCTCTTCATCTAGTTAGATTTCATATGCATATTCGCAAGTTGAAGGTGGATTTTCCTGAATATTGCTTGATGAAGATATTCCTGGCCACTCTGGAAGGTAAAGCTCAATCATGGTATGAAAGTTTGCCGCCTGCTTGTATTTACTGTTTAAAGGATTTTCATGCTATGTTCATTGAAAGATATAAGGACTCTTATCCATCATTAAATTTAGTTCAAGACTGTTGCAAGCATGCCTATAGTTTTATTGAAAGCCTTGAGAAGTTTTATGAAGATGATAATTTCATGGATGAAGAGATCATGGAAGCCCTGTATGAAAATCCATTTCAGCAGCACACAGAAATCTTAGAGGATACTTGTCAAGATCAGCAGCTTGAAGATGGCCATATGGCTGTAATTGATGAAAGAGAAGAGCTTGTTTCAGATCTGCCCATAGAAGAAGACAGCATGCAGATTGAAGAACGTGATAATGTTAGGACAGCTACTTCAGTTCTAGATTCAGATCATGGTGACCAAGAATACCTTGTGCCGAATCCTGAAAAGGAGAGTTTTGTTGTTGAGATCATAGACAAAGTTCTTGATCCAAATGTCCTTATGCCATCAGAACAGAGCCTGCATGAGGAGGTAATTCAGCCAGCTCATGAACAACAAGATGAGATCTTTGTTCAAGTAAGTGAAAACTCTTCTTTCAATCATAATTTGGATAGTTTGATTGCCATGTCATATGAAGATGATCAACAATGTTTCCAAGTTTCAGAAGATCAGGACTGTCATTCAGATTTTTTATGTTTTGAACTGTTATTTCAAGAAGACAAGACTTGTTTGAGCAAAGGGAAACAGAAAGTCTTATCTCCTTTGTCTGAAGATGAGATAGATCAACTCTTGAAAGGTCATGCTACAACCCAAGCTAAAGCAAATCGGCAGTGTGCACATGGTCACGAAAGTGTTGGTGAAACTTCTTCCTCTTTTGAAAATGATGACAGTCTTGTAATTAGTTTTATAGATCAGCAAACAAATAATATTTTCTTTCATGAAGATGATGAGGCTGTCATGTTTGATGATTTTGAGGATTGTTTTCTGTTTAAGAATGACCTAGACCATGAAATTGAGGAATATAAGCTTGAGAGAGACAATATGTCAAAATTTCTCACGGTCAAGGAATTTACAGCCAACACTCATATGGCAGAAGCTTATACTTCTCTGTGCCTTCCTATCAATCAGCAACCCACTGTTCTTTCAGATCAGAATGAAGCGAGTACTTATATTTTTGCAGCTGGATCTCAAAACAAGGTAGTGCTTCAAGATTATCAAGATCCCTTTGGCATTCTTCTGCAAGCATTAGAAAAGATAAATGTTGCCTGGTTCATTATCATAAGCTTTGGTTTCAGTGGTTATTTTGAGTTGCCTACAGGTTCATCGTTTCGCCTGCTCGAGATAAGCGAGAGCAGAAATTTGGTATGTAGCCATCTGCTGGATTGGTTACATTGGAAAGCTCATTATACATGATTGTACATATTTCATTAGTATGCAGGTGGTTGTCATCATGATTCCAAATCTTGATGGATTGCTGCCGTTTTTCCAAAAGCTTTGTAAAGTTCTGTTTTAAGTCGGTCATGAGTCATTTGTGTTTGGTCTATTGAGTGAGTTTTTTCAAGTTATTTCAGTTTGCTATCGAGTCAGTTTGAGTCAAGTTCTAGGTTGAGTGAGTTTTTCAAGTTATTTCAGTTTGCTATCGAGTCGGTTTGAGTCAAGCTTTAGTTAAGTTTCAGTTAGTTTTCAGTCAAGTTATCATTCAATAAATGAGTCAAAGTCTTGTGTCGTTTGCCGAATTAATGACTCCATCGCCCAATGATTGTAAGGCACTGGTCTGCTCTCCCAGAGGTCTAAGGTTCTTGGCACCTCCAAGGAGCTACCATCCCCATTGGAGCCAATGTTAGTGTCGGTCTTGAGCCCTCCATCGGTGATCAAAAGCTCTTTGCATATGCATAGGTAGGTGTCTCATCAGTGTCAGTTTTGCATCCCGTTAGGCATGCCATAAAACTGATGGAGGAGCTGGTCCTTGTCCCCTTCTTGGCTTTTCTGGATCAGGTCATGTCAGGTATTAAGCTTGTGTCATACTTGTTTTGTTTTGTCTTGAAGTCCCAAGTCTTAGGTCTAGGGTTTTGGTCAAAAATCACTGCAAGGTCATGAGTCAAAGGTCCATGAGTGCCCAGCAAGCCAGAAGGAGGTATGTACATATGTTCCATTGATATTTTTCATCAGGTACAACTCATTTATACCTTGGATTTAAAAACCCTGTTTTTAAACCCAAGGTCATGTAATATTTGTAAAAAATAAGGAAAATTTCAAAAGTCTTCAAAATTTCGGCAATAACCCTGGTCTCCTCGCCAGAGTCCATCAGATGGTCAACCTGCAAAAAGAATGAAGTTAAAGTGCCTCAAAAGCTAAATTCAGGACAAAGCAACTCAAAAAGCAGTGTTAAAAGTGAATGTCAAAATAGAACATTAGAGAGTGGGTTTTGTAAATTAATTTTTTCAAATTGAACCTACAAGAGGTAAATTTCCCTCTAAACATCTTCATTATGCCTCTATGAGCTAGCAAAGAAGAGCAAGAGGGCGGAAAGAGAGAAAGAGGGCGAATTGCAGAAAAATTAAGGAGATTTCTGGTGCACGACCACTCAGGCAGTGTGCGCGACCACCTGGGCGGTGCGCGACCACTCGGCGCCTCCTCCACAGTTCAAATTTCTAACGCGCGTGACCACTCGGGGTGTGCGCGACCACTCGGAGCCTGCGCGCGACCACTCGGGCTCCCACTCACAGGACCTTCCTAAATCCACTCAAATCGCGTTTTGGTTTGCTAAATGCTCGAGGTAGGCCTCTCTAATGTATTGAATGTTTGAAACATGGATGATGAGCTTGTGTTCATGCATTTTTACCATCAAAAATATGAAGAGAAATAGGTTTAGTGATTGTTTGTTCATGTAGGCAATTTTGCTAAGGTTGGTGTTTGCTTTCAAGGTTTTTAATTCCTCTTTATTCCCTCCATTACTCCTATTAGATTTACAATTGTCATAATGTGTCTCTATCTCATCACATTTGCAATGAATATCAATTCCCCATTCCCTATACCTAAAACCCTAATCCCTCTCATATGCATCCCTTAAACCCTAATTCCTTCCCCACAGCAATATTATAAAAAAATATATATAAAAACACAGCAAGAATCAAAATAGTGATGTGTAAAAGGAAAGAGCAATTGCAATGGTAAAAATAATAAAACAAGAAGGACAAAAAACAGAGGAAAAGATTACTATGTATAGCCAAGCCATTGCAAGAACAAAAGAAACTTATTGTTGTGCATAGTCCTCACAAATACAGTGAAAAGAAGGTTGTGTTATTCAAAGTAAAAACAAAGCAAATACAGCTGTACATATTTATTAAAGGACATGCTGCTCTGAAATACTGTTTGCAAAAGAATGTTGCTGTGTCTCCAAAACCAAACCCTAAGGCATCCTTTTCCCTTCTATCCCCCTAATACCCTTGATGCAATGCATCTCCTTTCTCTTTTGAATTTGTTAAGTAAAGCCCTCCTCCCCTTATGACAAATGTAAATTAATTCCTTATTTCCCCTTAGCATCAAAAGTACATCAATCCCTTGGAAAAACAGAGTATGCCTAATAATGTACAGTCAAAGGACAAAATCTAAGAGCTATCTGTTGATGCTAGTAATCAGTGCTGCCCCATCTCCTGTATTACATGCTATCCCTTACCCCCTGTTGAAAAATGTATTGTCCTTTCCCTTGGTGACCCTATTACATGTCTTCCCTAATAAAGATATTTCTTTGCAAATGATTTCCCGATGATGAGAGATGAGACAACATGTTTGACATTTTGTGAATTATTCCTTAAAAGTTCCCTGTTTTTATATATTTTCCCATTCCTTATGAAAAAGTCCCTCCCCTAACATTTCCCTCATGATTTTTTCCCCTTGAAAACAGCATACTTCTCAGCATTTTGCAGGCAGGGCAGCAGTCAACTTTGTCTATTTTCTCCACCTTGCTCAATAACACCATGTCAACCACTGAAACTAATGAGCAAGGTGATGACCAGTCTTCTTCTACGGAGGTTGAGGCACAGCAGAGGCCTCGTAGGGGTGGCAAAGGTGGTCATCATAGGAGAGAAGAGCCCACATCTTTAGCAGAATTACAGGCTTGCCCATTGGCAGTGACTTGTTTCCAGTACATGTCATGTTTCCAGTTTTGCGAGAGGCTTGCCCAGATTCAGCACCACAGGGAGTTGGCCCGGCTATTTGTTTTGCGCCTTCATGATGGGCAGGTTACTCTTGCAGGGGTGAATTTTGTGTTTTCTCGTGAGATGATTTCAGAGGCTACCGGGATACCCAATGTGGGTGAGGTGTGGCCAAAGCGCAAATGGATGGATTTTGTTTATTTTGAGCCATATGTCAGGCCAGCATTCGTACATCACTTGTCAGGGAACTTTCCTTTTAGATTCCTCCGAGAGGAGTATGCTCCGATCATGCGGCTTATCATGCATTACTTCACATGTGAGGGAAGGTTTTCACGAGTCTTTGCTTGTCACATTCGCCTGTTGATGCACTTTACCCGAGTGAGGATGATGAACATCCTGGTTTACTTCTTCCAGGACATTTAGAGGATAGTGTCCGTGTTTCAGAGGCAGTTCCCAGCTCAGCAGCACAGGAGTTTGTGCCATCATGGTCTCATCCAGCTCATTGTTTCCCATCAGTTGAGTCAGCAGGGCATTCCATGGGCAGACTTCATTTCTCATGAGGTTTTTACAGTGCCACCACAGCCACAACCAGAGCCAAAGGCTATTCATGAGGCGGGAGGTCCATCACACCAGCCCGAGATTATTGTTCCGAGACATGTTGCTTCCCCACCGCAGCTTACATATCAGAGGGGTCATAGGACCTTATTTGCAGCAGCTCGACGAGTATTTTCTCCACAGTAGGTGGAAGGGGTCTTGTCATCTTCTTCAGATCAGCGAGTGTTAACTCCACACCAGGTGGAAGGGGCCTCGCATTCTTCATCAGCAGAGGCAGTACGGGAGGGCAAGCAGCCCATGATTGAGGATGAGAGAGTTGGCGATACACGTCATGATTTCATTGACCTTGACGCTCACTCTCCTTCTTCAGATTCGTATGAGCTTATCAGACAGAGAGAGGAGGAGAACCTCGTGTTGCAGCAGAAGCTCGAAATGGCTCAATGGACCATCACTTATCTGGAGCAGCGCAACAGACAATTAGAGGCGGAGAAAGAACTTGATGATCTATGGAGGATCCGCGGTAATAGAGGCTTGAACCGTAGGAGGCCTGGGGACCCATTGCCTGCTGACCGGGAGTCTTTGCTCATTCAGGCAAATGCTCGCTTGGAGAGACTGTTGGAGAAAGCCAACCAAGACAAAAGGCTGCTACGGAACATGAAAAATCATTATTGGGCGAGAATGCATGTTTGCAAGGCGAAAATGAAGATACTCCAAAGGAAGTTGTCCGAGGCCCGCAAGAGGAGGAAGAAGACCAACCCGCTCCGTATTTTGGCTAAGGCCTCTCTCACTCACCATGATACTCATTAGCCTCCTCCTAGCAGCAAACCCAAGAAATTTTGAGAGTTTTGAGGCATTTTGGGCATTTTTGAGAATTTTACAGGTTTTGGCCGTAGGAGTGGTCTCACCCCGCGCGCGACCACTCGTGGGGACAGCTCAGAACGGGGAAAACTCTACATTTTTAGAATTTTCATGCAAAAATACACTTGCCTATGGATGGACTTCAATTTTTATGGAGATTTGGACTTCCAAAAGCTCAAAATACATGCCAATTTTGACTTTCTGCCCCTTTTTTGAGTTGCAGAAAGCTGCCTTGGGAGAAATGACTTTTGAGGGGTCAAATCAACTCCAAATTCAGCAATTCCAGTGGGGTTGGAAAGTAGACTCATAGACCTTTCTAACAAGCTATATTGCACCTGATTTGGACACCAGGAAGGCCCTCAAACACAGCTGCCAATGTGCGCGACCACTCCAAGGGAGGGGCGCGACCACTCAGGGAAATTTCACCATTTTGACTATTTCGGCCTGCAAAACACTGTTTTTACTTTGGTTGACTCTTAATGCATGTAAATGATGGATTGTTGGGTAATTCTCATGGCACATGGATACATTTACTCTCCTTTAACACTTCTAGAAGTTTCCTTGATGTAAATAGTGAATATTAAATGCATGGATGGGTTACCTAAGTTTTAGAGGCAAGTTGTTTTGACTGCCTATTATCTAGTGCTCAGTTTAGAATTAGTTGAAACAGCTCCTAGGAAGCTGAGCTCGACCCCTAGAGGTGGGGAAAGGAGTTAGATCATCTATATTATGCCTTCTCTTGCTCATTTTCATGGTTGGACTCTTGAGGGAGAAGCTCTATTGTATATTTTACTTGTATCTCTGCAATTTGAGGAAAAGGAAGGCCAGGGTTTTGCAGACATCAGTGTGGATTCTTGTGGATTATTGTGTTGATGGTGTGTTTCCTACTTGTCATTATAAGTGTGTTTATGTGTTCCATCTCTTATTCTATTGCTGCTAATTTAACAAAAGAAGTGATAAAGTTTGAATTCATGCATGCCATGCTCAGCTTTCAATTTTGTTTAATATTTATGTTTTCCACTGTCTAAAGAGGATTCAAAGTCATTGTTTGCCCTCTTTAGCTCCCTCTCTTTCTTCCTTGATCATCCATCTCAGCTTAAGGCATCAGCACAAACTCCTTCCTTGCCCCAAAGACCCACCTGCAAAAACTGAGCTCAATCCCCACACCCTGAATTGCACTCCCTCCAATTGCCACCAAAAACCCCAAAAACTTTAAATCAACCCTCCTCATCAGTTTACTAACCTAATATCTTTGATCCTAATTGGTCTGCTCACCCCATTGAGAAAATACCTTGAGTCTGACCGGAGAGAGCCTTCTCCTTCCTCGTAGGGCTAGCTACGAGGTGTAATGGTTTGATGTAGCCTTGAGATTTGTCTATCTCAGCCTAGGTGAAATTTCAAGCGCTAACAGTGGAAATGTGGGTCATATGAAGAAACACCATATAAAGTTGGTTGATAAGGAAACCAACTAGGTAGGGTCACAACAAAAGGTTCAGGTCACAAAGCATATAAAAGAGTCATCCTTCTTTGCATTCATGGCTAAGAAGAAAGTAGATTAGCTTGAGTCATCTACTTGGTACACTGCTTTAGGTGCATCATGGCACTTCACCAATAAGTAGGACTTGTTGGTAGTGTGCATATTTTTTCCTTAACAGATTCAATGATTTTTGGTGGGAGGACAAAGTACACAATAGTTGGAAAAGGGAATGTGTAGGTTTCTTTGGAGAAAGAACAATGATTTTGTTGATAATTTTGGCATTGATGTCAAATGGATATGAAGGATGAGGTTACGAAGAAGACAAGGCTGACGATTGATTTCACATGGCTAATTAAAGTACTGTGATGTGATGTGTAAGGATGATCCATTGAAGGTTGATTAATGTATATTGAAAGGTTAATTATATGTGACATGTAACGCTGATCATTGTTCAAGACATTATAATGAGGACTGATCTTTGTTTGAGAAATTACAATGGCATGTGATCCTGAACAAATGAAGGCTGATCCAATGATAAAATGTATATTTCATGAAAAATGGTTGTGGTATTTTTCGTCTTATAAACAAAGTAAATACATGACACATGAGAGCTTGAGAACAAAGTTTAGAGAACTTGACATTTTCATTTTCATCACATATAAGCAATCATTGTTGCTTGCTTAGATCATTTCAATATTTTTAATATTACAAAATTCTTTTGTCTTGACTTGATCTTCAAATTCAGAAATGAAGAGGTAGACCACAAAGAGGCTTGGAATACAAAAAGGAAATATTTCATTTGAGATTCCTGCATGGAATAAAAATAACCATCAATTCTTGTATATAAAATGATGCATGTTTGAATGATATGAGTGTTAGAGAATTGAATATTAGGTGAGAGAGTTCATGAACAACTTGATAAAGAGAGATAAAGAAAGAGGAGCATAAGTGAGCAGATGTGAGGGAGAGAAGCAAAGAAGAAAAGTAGCTGAAAAGAGGGAAGAGACAAAGTTTATAATAGAGACAAAGACCAGGCAACCAACAAAATCAATTTGTAATTTGATTAGGGGATTGTAGTCTCCTTTTAGGTAGTAGCCTAAAAAAGAGTAGGTTGTATCCTATAAAAGAGGGAGTAGGAGCTCCCTAGCAAGTTATAGCTTGCAAAATAAATTTGAGGTAGTAGCCTCCTATAGGAGCTTGCCTTCACAAAACTTCACCAAGAAATTCATAGTTTTCTCCCTTTATGGAGTTCCACTTATATTTGGTGCTTACATGTGTTGAATGTTGTGATTGTGTGTATGCTATTGAATTCATTGTTAGATACTAAACACATATACAACTCTGCTATCTACAAAAGAAAAGATTAAAATTAGTCAAAATAATTTGAATTTAGGCCTATAAAAGACACAACTATTGGTTCACCCCCTTCTCAGTAATTGCTAAATATTCATCAATTGGTATCAAAACTAGTGCCTTCTATAACTGTAATATCCCTCCCCTTAATAATAAATAATAAATAAAAATATAATAATAAATAATAATAAATAATAAATAATACAAAATAAATAATAAATCACTTAATAATAAATAATAAATGTTAAATAATAAATGATATTTAAAAATACAAGAACCATCTAATAAATAGAGCAAACATTGGATGGGAACCACATGCACACACTCCATGTGTCTACATGCCACTTTGATTTTTAACTTTCTTGTTTTATTTCTTTACTTTTCTTTTGATTTTTAGCTTTCTTGTTTTATTTTCTTCTTTTTGATAGCTTTACTGATTTTTTTATTGTTTTCTTTGTTTTATTTCTATTTTTTCTTATTTAGAGCTTTAGTATAGTTCTTACTATTTTTATCTTTATTATTTTTATTTATTTTCTTGTATTTTAAAATATCATTTATTATTTAACATTTATGATTTATTATTTTTATTATTTATTATTAAGTGATTTATTATTTATATTATTATTATTTATTTTGTATTATTTATTATTTTTATTATTTAGTATTTATTATTAAGGGGAGGGATATTACAATAACAGTCTAATAGCTTGAAGGAAGATCTAGAATGTAATAATGACCAATCAAGATGGATGTTCAACAAACAAAGCTCCTTTGTTTAATGGCATAAATAAGGCCTTTTGGAAAATGAGAATGAAAACATATCTAATGTCCCTTGTTGTAGATGTATGGGCTACAATGGAGAATGATTATGATGAGCCACCTGTAATAGGCATCAAAGATGACAAACCTAAATTTACATTTAATTTCAAAGCTACGAATGCTATTCTTAATGGACTAACTAAATCCGAATTTGTTAAAGTAATGAATTGTAAGACAACTAAAGAAAAATGGGATAAACTGAAAAAAATTCATGAAGGAGATGATAAAGTGAAAGTGGTTAAATTACAAGTTTATAGAATGTAGTTTGAGTCCCTAAGAGTGAATGATAATGAAGACATAGCTAAGTTATTTCTTAGAGTGGATGAAATTGTTAATGTCATGATGGGCCTAGGTGAAAAACTCAAAGAGGCTATAATTGTGAAAAAATATTGAGATCACAACCTTCTAAGTTTAATCCCAAGATATCAACAATTGAATACATAACCTACTAAGTTTAATCCCAAGATATCAACAATTGAATAAATAACTAAATTTGAAAATATAGCAAGGGATCTTCTACTTGGCTCCCTAACAACATATGAAATGATAATTTCAAAGTGAAAGTTAGTCACCTAGGATGCATCCTTCAAAGCTAATAAGAAATCTGCAGAAGATCATGAATGCTCATGCTCAGACTCAGATGAAGACAAATCCAAATTTGTAAGAAGGTTGAAGAAAGGAATAAGTAAAACTACAAAATTCAATTTACAATTTCTTATAATGATCTTTAGGAATATCAGTTAATGCAATTAAATAAAGATCTTAAAAGAAAATATAAAAGCATGAAAAATTAAAGCTCAATGATTGCATAGGTTGAACATTCAATCACCCAATTTGAAGTCACCTTCTTGGCTTGATCCTTTATTCAAGTATACAATGAATTGATGGTTTGATCTAAGAAAGTAAATAACAGAACATGAAAGGAAACTAAATAACTATGAGCCCTTGCCTCAAACTTAATCCAATTAGAAAATACGTAAATCTTCCCTATTGAAATGCTTTTAGAAAAGAAAATATTACAGAGTCATTCTAAAACTAATACTAAGAAAGCAAATGAACTTTAATCTATAAAATAAATTAAACCTCACAATCATTAGATGGCCATTCCAATGGTGTATAAGGATGGCAAGTGAAGAAGCTCCATATGCAAGCAAAACTAAATCTTCAAATCTCCAAGTATAAGCTCCAAATTCTCTATTAAAAACATGAGCATTTCTCCAACTTTACACATGCCTTCAATGAAAAAGGCTCTCCTATTTATACAAAAACATAAGAAGCTACCGGGCGATGGCTAGGGTTTGGCAGCTAGGGTTACGGGCGGAACCTCGCACAGGGCATGGGTAGTGTTATAGACATTTTTGTGCCTCGCGTCAAGGAGCAGGAAATGTCGATAATTACAGGGATCCTCAGTCCCTAAACATGTTGTTCTTACCCCTAAAAGAACAAGGTCATCAATCAACAGCACTTCCAATCAGTTCTCCACCTGAAAACACTTCAGAACAGGCTTATTTTGGATCATGTCAGCTGCTTAACTGAGCTTCTGCGCTGTATTGCAACTGTCCCACTCTGTACCTGCGCTGGAAGTCAAAAACAATGAAGGCTACCTGCGCTGGGTGAGATTGGCCAAGTGGCACAGTCCTCCTGCAAGGTGTCAATTGCCCAGGAAGCTTCCAAACTGACACTTGGGTCATGAGATTCGCCCTGTGATGAGTAAGAGGTACTTGATCACCATGTGTAAGCAAGGATCTCCAAGTGGACATAGGAACTGAAGATTAACTGGAGATGGAGAGGACACAAGGCAGCTTCATGTCAGTCTCAAGCTGACTCATCCTTTTCTCTTCTCTCCTATATATAGAGCTCTTCTATGAGGTCTATAGAGGCTGGAATTTTGTGTAAAGCAAGGAGGTGCTGTTGGATTACAGTTAGAGCTATTGGGTGATTGTTTTACTAGAGGTGAAGAGGAGAGTTCTTGCTGCTGGGGAGGTGCTGCTGGATTGGAGCCATCATTGGTTGTAACCTTCTCAGAACCCTGTTACTTCTATCAATAAAGTTTTGCATGTTCTCCTATATACTTGTATTGCATTGATGTATTGTATTTACATGTATATTTGATTCACTCTAATCCATGCATCAGTTATGAGTACTTGTATCTTGTAGTTTCCTCTCTTGTTTTGTGCAGGGCTTGTGTGTAGCTGGACCGGCAAAGAGAGCAAGGAGCTGGGAACAAGAGACAAAGAGAGAGGATCAAGATCGACTAAGCGAAGGATACCAGGTTGGTTGATCATTTCTTCCCCCTCTCTGTACTTTCATAAAGGAAAACATCAAAGCTTTACTTTCAGTTGTTGCTAAAGACTGTCACCTTTAGAGTAGGGATAGGGTCATCCGCATCGGATACTTTTCCCCACAACAAACTGGCGACTCCGCTGGGGAGCCTAGTATCTTGTTGGTGTTTGTAGTATTTTGCTATTCATTTCTTGAAGAAAAGAGTACCAAATCGAAAAGCTTTTGACTATATCAAAAGCGAAGTAGAGGGACTGCTACTCTTGCTCATTTGCTGAGCAAATTCAAGATTTGAAGAGCTTATCTACAAAAGACTCTTTACTCTTTGTGATAGATCTTCATCCTCTTGATCATACCTTAGCCTGTACTTGACCTATAGCTTTTTATTTCATCAAAAACAGTGCATTTTTGAGCTTTTTATGACCCGGAAAACTTTGTAGACGAAACTCTCGTGAGTCAGTGCAGGCTGTACACAGGCAGCCTGCATTACAGCGCAGGTACTCCCTTCGGGAACTGCGCTGAGAGTGGAATTGGCAGACTAGAACCTGCGCTGGTCCAGTTAGCCCTTGTCTTGCTCAGTCTTCCTATTGTGTCTTGGCCCTGTTTGCACTTGTTTTTGGCTGATTGCTTGCTGGTTATTGTACTTGCTGTAAGCCACTTCTCCTTGACATTATTCCGCCTCAGTTGTGTGATGAAACTGTGAATGTTCTTTCAGTATTTCTTGTTGCAGTTACAGTTTCCCATTGTGAAAAGCGAACCAGTATAGTTGTGGCCTCTTAGATCCTGAACTGTGAAAGTGTCTTTGGGATCTGAAGAGTTAGTTTTATTACTGTTCATGGCTGTTTGAGTTTGTTTGTTTTTCACTTTATGGTTTGAATTCATATATTTTTAGTGTTGAAACAAGTACCTGTAAAGCGTTTTTTCATTTTAGAAAAAATTGGTTTGTTTACGCTTCAAATTGAATTCGAAAGTCATACAACAATTTTCCTTTTGTCTACATCAACATTAAAGGGAAAGAAAAGAAATACATGCATCTTGCATTTGCATTTTGATAAGTTTGGGTGTCTGATCTAGGAGAAAGTGCATTAGTTTGTGCTTGGTGCTCTGTGTGGAAAGATATTGTTTTTCTCTCCCCTCAGTAGTTAGGATTTTCAAAGCTAAAAAGATTGTGAAAGCTTGCTTATCATTTTAGCTGCATTTAGGAATTTGTACCAATACATCTCGTGGTGATCCTGAAAGACAAACTGATAAACAAGATCAACTTAAAATATATTGAATGAATCTAAAAACGCATTGTAACATAACGCTCACAATAGAGGTCTAGGTAGAGACGTGTTCCGGCGTCGTTAAACGTAGTGACTGTCGATCTCTACGAAGGTGGGTGATTCCTCCTAAGGGACGATAGCACTAATACGGACTTGTGCTCCCGCGTACCGTCGCGTATATTGGGAGACCCCTATAGGCAATTATCCTTTATCCTTAGGAAGCCGTGTCGACCGCCCTACTAATCGCGATGCAGTGAACACAGCATTCACGAAGATCGACCACCCGTACCGTAAAACGTATTCTGTGGTTTCGCGAAAGGTTTGGCACACCCTCTGCCTAGATCTCCAGAGCAGTTTCTTTTGGCCCTTTTCAAACTCTATAACTGAAAAGGTCCAACCGAGCATTTGTCACTTCGGGCTCGTTAATACATCGAAGGTGACTAGAGTCATCTTTAGCTTTTTCTCGACTCTTAAAACATGAAAAAGCAAAGTTGTGTCTAAAAGCGTCTAATAAAATTCATTCAATACGGAAACATAATTCCCCTTTTTGTATTTTAGTTGATCAAGTAATCCGCAACCATGGAGGAAAGTCAATTAAAACCCCGTCGTTCAGGGAGGCTTGCGAGTCAACCGCCTTTGTCTCTGGAACCGAGAGTAGTACGGACGAAGCGAACTCGCTTGACCAGGTCAAAATCTCCTTTTAAAGTTAGAATGGAAGTTCCAACAACATCTGAGATTCTGGTCACTCCCAATATTTCTGGAATCCCTGCCTCTATTGAAGAAGTTCAACAGCAACAGAAGGACAGTGGAACTGATCCTAGTCTGAAGACAAGTACTTGCATAACTGAACCAGTTCCATCAGAAACCGGTTCACAGAGTCTTGTTGTTCAAACGACTGTCGCTGTCGAAGCAACCCCTTCTTTGGCACCAGAAATCTTTTACAGACCTGACGGTCTTCCTCTTCCTCCTGGTCTGATTGCAATAGAGGAAATCGTAGAGGACCAGCAAGCAAATACCCCAATTCATTTTGGAGTAGGTACCCCTCTTTTTCCTTCTGCATCAGAAGTTTGTCTATCACCACCAGAAGTTCCTGAAGAATCGTTAGGAAGTTTATTGGATAGGCTTAAAATGTCTGAACAACCGTCGACATCTAGAACTGTGCCAAACGACACAGCGACAGCAGAAGTTCCTGCTGCCAATCCAACGATGTTTGCCGGCATACCAGCCGTCCCGACTAGCTCTCATCAGCTAGAAGGAGTCCACCCAGGGACTATTATGACAACTTGGTCTGTTCCAGTTTGTTCTTCCGGTATAATACCCGGTAATTCTTATGTTGAAACAAGACAAATTGATCCCTTTGGGAATCAGTTTGGGCCATCCAGTCCTCAAAGGCCATCTATACCCTTGAGCTCCGGATTGTTACCGTATGGGGGGCAATATGCCCTTTCACTTCCCCTTTCGAGGGGATACCCATACGGAAGTTTTCAACCACATTCAGGTTTGACTGAAGTAACGACGAGTGGTTGGGTACCTATGTTACCCCAACAGCCAAGAGTTGTATATTCCATGCAACAATGTGTACCTATGTCTAGTATCCCGACGACGCCAGCAATTGTAACCGTGTCGCAAGTTCAATCGATGCCTGTTGTATGTCAACCCCAAGTTGTAATGCAACAGCCTATTGACCCTGCAACACAACCACAATCGCCAACTGCCGGGACGACACAGATACAAACGGGAACCATAACCCCGCATCTTGGTCCGTCGGTTAGTGTCGCACAGCAAAACATGGCTTCACAACCATGGATGGTGCAATACCAACAACCTCAGTTTCAACAGGTGTACCAGGGATCTGAGCAACAGATCTTTGCAAATAGTGGGCAACCCTATATTCAGAACGGGTTAAACCAACCACTTTACAGTGGCCAAGCCCACCAGCCATATCAATCATATCAACATCAGTTGCATTATGCTGGTGTGCAAAGACCTACTGCTCAAGCGATTCCATCATATCCTGGGTACGCCTCGCCAAACCTGAATCAGCAGTTGCCATTCGTGGCGACCTTAGAATTACCAGATTTACATCGATTGACGAACGATCCAATCGCCTATGCCCATTGGTGGCCAACGATTCCTCACAAACTTCCTTCGGACATTCCTAAATTCAATGGAAATCCGGGCGAAGACCCGTCGAATCATGTGATGACATTCCATCTGTGGTGTTCGTCGAATACCTTGAATGATGATTCGATAAGGCTTCGTCTTTTCCAGAGGACATTGACTGGTCCGGCGGCCAAATGGTATATTGAATTACCTAGAGCCTCTTTCGACAATTTTAGTTCCCTAGCCACGACTTTCTTAACACACTTTCAGTTACCTATAAGGTACGAAACTGGAACAAAAATCTTGACCAATTTCAAGCAGACAACAGCCACACATATATCTGATCATATACATGAGTGGCGTCGTAGTCGCAGAATGGTAAAGACCTATGTTCCAGATAAGCTATTAGCTGAGTGGTTTATAAAGTCGCTTCTGCCGGCAATAACAGAAGATGTGGCCAAGGGAGGCGTCGTAACAGAGGAGCAAGTTATTGCTCGTGCTCAATATTTGGACTTAGTGTATACTCAGTCGGGCACGCTCTATGATAAGATACCTGACGCCCCCAGACCGGAATTTTCAATCCCTCCTCCTCCCGAATCGAATAGTGACTCTCATGCTGGTGACGGCGTGATTGGAACTGCAAACGCTAAGTCGACAAGGGATTCGAATAAGAAAGCCTGTAAGACTTCGAATCAAAAAGCAAATCAAGAGATTCTTGCTTCGGAGGTAAATGCTGTATCTACGGATAAAGGCAAAAACTCCAATCAACCAGGAAGCAAGAAGAATCAAAACAAAGGGAAGAAGAAGAAACAAGGAGAGTCATCTCCTCGAAAAACTTCTTCAAGCCCTCCTCGAGATAGGAAACCACCTTATGGGTGTCAGATATGTGATGAGGATCACTGGACGAGAGAATGTCCATACAAAGCTGATCTAAAAAGATTCTTAAAGAGTTCGCAAACTCCAGCTGTGTTAACTGATCCGTTTCCCGATCGAGGAAAAAATCTGGTTGGTAGTGGAAATGCTTCACCGTCGCAAGTGCTTATGTTATCGATATCGAAGCAACAGGATGATGCTTTAATTTCGACAAGGAACAAAGATTACGGGAATCCACAGGTGTCGAACGATAAAGGTAAAGATCAACCTAGCAGTTCGACAACAACTTCGGCAGAAGTTGTACCCCCCCTCACGCATGAATTAACAATAAAGCCACCTAAGGGAGTAGTACACAAATCGACATTTAACCCTCGCGCCAGAGCGGCGCAACACTATAATATAGTGGAGGATTTGGCGCAATCGCCATCTGCTATGTCGACTCTTGAAGTACTACAACATTGCCCATCCCAAAGGCAGGCATTGTTATCAGCAATTGGTGGGGTGGATCCTAAAGATTCCAATCTTGTATCCTTTGATCACAAAGGATATGATCCTCAGTTACCAGCTCAACTAGCTTTCCTCATCCAAGTGAAAGCCCTCAACAAAACTGTTCATCGAACAATTATTGATGAGGGGGCATCGACATGTATTATGTCGATGAGTTGCTGGAAAACTTTAGGATCTCCAACCTTGACGCGATCATCAACAACATTAAAAGCATTCGACGGAAGGACATATACCCCTTACGGTATCCTTAGTAACTTGAGAGTTGAACTAGGGGGCAAAACAGTAGAAATAGATGTTGAAGTCATCGATGGCAATCTTGACTATAACATCCTACTGGGAAGACCATGGATTTATGCCATGGAAGCTGTTGTGTCGACCTATTTTAGGAAAATCGCATTCCCCTTTCAAGGAGAGATTACAATCATTGACCAACAAAATTTCCTCCCTAATGGTTCACAAGTTACAGGAAGCGTTCCTCTGATCCATGGAAGCGACCATTCGTTTCAAAATATCGGAGTAGGTCTCCTAAAAGACCCTGCCTTAATGGGTACTTTCGCCCTACCGCCTCCAATTAATCTGGCGGGAGTGGCCACGGTGGAAACCTACAAAATGAAATCTAATCCAATCTTCTGGTTGGATTCGGAAGATTCCTAGATATTTGGTCGGCTTCGAGGATAGTTCCTATCTCAGGTCAACCTCGTTGAAAAATGAAAAACCATGAGGATAGTTCTTTTACTATGTCAACCTCATTAAAAAATGAAACAATCCCCTTTCCAGATCTCAATGGTAAACCTTCATTCCAATCAACAAAGTTGAATGCAATGAAGCTTGGGGGGCATGCACCTCGGTTGCATTATTATGCTGGGGGCATAACGAGCAGTTTTAGCACATAGTTCATGCTCGTTAAAAAATAAACGCAAGATCCGAGCAGTTTTAGCGCATAGTTCATGCTCGTTAAAAAATAAACATAAGTTGTGAGCAATCTTCCCTTAGAGTTCAAGCTCACCCAGAAAAAATGAACCGGTAAATAACCTTTTGAGATCGTAAATTCATTAGCCATAAGAACCTTGATCGTGTTTTCATCCACCACCTCCACCGTTCATTTGGCCGATCATTCACTTCCATTTGTGTGTTTACCTCTTTTGAGAAACAGCTGCGAAGAGTGATTTCACCTAGCCATCCTTGTGACACTGCCGTGATTGGAAATTCCAACCTGTACCTGGAATCTGTAGCTATCCCTGTTTATCACTCGTTCCTCAAAAGACGAGTCTTCTTTCAGCTCTTTTCACCGACTCGTAAAATATGAAAAGTTTGCCGAGTTTTGGCCTTCCAGCTCGTTAAAATGACCGGAACGCTATCCCTCCTCTAAATTTTAATCTTTTTGGACTTGAGGGATTATTGCACAAAAGGATCGAGCGCTTGCCTGGTTCAGCTCGTTAAAAATACCGAACAACCATCCCTTCTGTATTGTTTTATACTTTTTCGGACTTAAGGGATTAGCTGACGAAAAAGGAATTATGGAGTTGACTTTTTGTACCTTTTTAGACTCTCTAAAAATGAAAAGGACCGAGTTTTCTTTGTCGTTAGACTCGTTAAAATGATTAAATAGCGACAAACTTGTCTTTAGACGAGAACGAGTTTCCCTATCGCTAGGCTCGTTAAATCTTAGCGATGGGCTTGCCCGAAGGGCAGGTTATAGAACAAGCATATGTTATCCTCCTCAAGCTTGACAAAAATAAAGAGGTACTGGTCAGAAATGACTGGGGAAAAATTGGGAGAACATCAAAGTTTAGAGGTAGCAAGTCACTCTTGAACATGACACTTTTCTTCCGTATCACATCGGGTTGGGTTGTCTCATTCACCGGTTTCATCACCATGGTCCTCGCCACACCATCCATTCGGGGTAATGCTACCGATCCATCACATCAGTGTCGTTATATGTTCAAGAGGGGTCATTCAGAAAGTGTCAACCGTGTCCCATCCACTACCATACATTTTCCTTCATCCATTTCATGATCGCCACCCTGAATCATATGTCACAGTTTGTTTCACCTCCACTAAATCATTAGCTCCGTTCCGTGTCATTGATGTGGGATTCATCAAGGCCCTCCTTTGACGGATCACTTCTTGTCGACTTCAGCTCATTATCCAAGAAGTCGATCTGGGAACACCCCCATCAGTACTTTGAAGCTTGCATGCCTCAATGGCAAGTTTCTCACTTCCGGCGGCAGGTATACATCAATGACCTTCGACCAGAAGATTTTGCGTGGCGTTCGACGCCAAGTCCTTTATTCACGCCACGTGAATTGTACTGCCGTACCTTGAGGGTCATCGTCATTATTGGTGATTCCTCTCGCGCTTGTTAACGGTTTTCATTATTGACCGGTAATCAAGCGATGTCTTTCCATGTTCGACTTCAGCGTAATTCTCACATGGATCGACTTGTACTTAGAGTGAAGATCGAACGAGTTTGAAGACCCCGGATCTAGTTTCATCCATCCGGGCTGCGATATATATTCAGGAAATATAAAACCATTTGCCATGCACATCATTGCAGCAGATGATCATCCTCTTCAAAGGATGATAATTTTAGCGGAAGATTATCAGTCTGTCTTCAGACGATCGTCTGTCATATGTACCAAAATGTATTTATAGAAAGCTGAGGCATGGGAATACCCGCCTCAGCTAGATCATGAGAATAATGATGAATGAAAGATAATGTATTGTATTGTATTGTATTACAGGGCACTCTCCTCAGCACTAGAACGAACTTCGGACCCTCTAGCTAAAGCATTTCACCCGATTAACGGCCTCATACTTTGGGGGGCAACTGTTATAGACATTTTTGTGCCTCGCGTCAAGGAGCAGGAAATGTCGATAATTACAGGGATCCTCAGTCCCTAAACATGTTGTTCTTACCCCTAAAAGAACAAGGTCATCAATCAACAGCACTTCCAATCAGTTCTCCACCTGAAAACACTTCAGAACAGGCTTATTTTGGATCATGTCAGCTGCTTAACTGAGCTTCTGCGCTGTATTGCAACTGTCCCACTCTGTACCTGCGCTGGAAGTCAAAAACAATGAAGGCTACCTGCGCTGGGCGAGATTGGCCAAGTGGCACAGTCCTCCTGCAAGGTGTCAATTGCCCAGGAAGCTTCCAAACTGACACTTGGGTCATGAGATTCGCCCTGTGATGAGTAAGAGGTACTTGATCACCATGTGTAAGCAAGGATCTCCAAGTGGACACAGGAACTGAAGATTAACTGGAGATGGAGAGGACACAAGGCAGCTTCATGTCAGTCTCAAGCTGACTCATCCTTTTCTCTTCTCTCCTATATATAGAGCTCTTCTATGAGGTCTATAGAGGCTGGAATTTTGTGTAAAGCAAGGAGGTGCTGTTGGATTACAGTTAGAGCTATTGGGTGATTGTTTTACTAGAGGTGAAGAGGAGAGTTCTTGCTGCTGGGGAGGTGCTGCTGGATTGGAGCCATCATTGGTTGTAACCTTCTCAGAACCCTGTTACTTCTATCAATAAAGTTTTGCATGTTCTCCTATATACTTGTATTGCATTGATGTATTGTATTTACATGTATATTTGATTCACTCTAATCCATGCATCAGTTATGAGTACTTGTATCTTGTAGTTTCCTCTCTTGTTTTGTGCAGGGCTTGTGTGTAGCTGGACCGGCAAAGAGAGCAAGGAGCTGGGAACAAGAGACAAAGAGAGAGGATCAAGATCGACTAAGCGAAGGATACCAGGTTGGTTGATCATTTCTTCCCCCTCTCTGTACTTTCATAAAGGAAAACATCAAAGCTTTACTTTCAGTTGTTGCTAAAGACTGTCACCTTTAGAGTAGGGATAGGGTCATCCGCATCGGATACTTTTCCCCACAACAGGTAGGGAGCAAGATGTCGTTGTCCGTGTGCAGCAGCAGGAGCAGGAATAGGTTTATCTGATTCGACTGGCAGCTGGAGGTTGTTCGAAAGTGTTTTCGCAGTAAGACGGGTGTTATCCCTCCATCAGCAATCGCAAAGGCTAATTTCGCTTTTCCCGTTTTACCAGAGTAAGGACAAGGTTTTGCTGGCATCTAGCACTGTTTCAGGCGGTTATCTCGGAACGGCTCCCGTAACCATGGTAAACCCCAACGAATTGGTCGACTTGGACCCGGAATTGGAAGACATTCTTTCTGTTTGGGGGAAGGAACCGACAGTACAAAATGTGGAGCGGTATTTCGGGGGGTTTGAATACTCCAAGTTAATCCCGGTTTCGCAAGGAAATAAGGTTTTGTCACAGCAAACCGGTAAGGACCATGACAGTTTTGCCATCCAGGCTCGCAGACAAGTACTCCAAAAGCAGCCAGCTAGTGGAGAAGCAGCGGGTAGAGTGTTCACAGCGGGTCATTCTCCCAGTTCTAAGGGCAAAGCAGGGTCGGGAAGATTTCTTCTTTCAGGAGGCATTGAGGATGTGGTAAATTTAGGGCTTGCTTCTGGGTCAGGCAGAAACAGGGGTTCTGAAAGGGTTTCTTCGCTATCTAGGGTCTCTCTACCGAGAAACCCTTCTTTTACAAATGAAAACGATGCAGGAGGGCGCAACGGCCAGATTGGCAGCCTCGAGGGAGAGCCGGAAGGCTTCAATGTACCGCCGGATGGGAGGTTCAAAGCAGATATCCCGATACCTGATAACACTGGGCCTTATCAGTCTTTTCCGGAGGTAGAGAATCTATCGGTTCCGCCCTTGGAGGAACCAGAATGGACTGGTCCTTTTGAGGAAGCTAGGGTTTCAGCTGAGGGTTCTGGGAAAAAAGGGGGAAAAAGGAAAACCCAAAGGCCGATTGGATCCCAGGAGTTGGAGGGCAACCTGATCCTCGGCATGGAGGTCTCTATCGATGAAACCCTAGTAATGGCAGAGTGCACGCTGGTAGGCAGGGCAAGAGGTAAGAAGTTCTCGTCAGGCTTCTTGCAGACATGGGGAGAACAACGTTTTGTCCGTGACAGACCCCTGGGGTTTGAAGCCTTAGCACTAGCTAAGGGCTGGTTTATGTTCAAGTTCGAGGACAAGGAGGCAGCGTAGTGGGTGCTCGACAGGAATTGGATTATCGACAATATTCCAGTCCTGTTGAAAAAGTGGAGTCCCTTGTTTGATGCTTTCAAAGAAAAAACTGATGTTTTCCCGGTTTGGGTAAGGGCCCCGGGTCTTCCGTTGTTCCTTTGGACCGAATCAGTTTTCAAATCCATCGGTAACAGATTGGGAACTTTCTTGGAGGCAGATATGTCTTTCTTGCAGACCAAAGATAGAGCGATGGTACACATTTTGGTGAGTCTTAATCCCAGCAACGGTCTTGCGCAAAAAATCAATCTCCAATACAAAGATTACGTTTTCGAACAGATATTGGATTATGAGCATCTGCCTTTCCGATGCCATCAATGCCATGAATATGGTCACCTTGCCAAGGATTGCACGCAGGCCAGAAGAAGAAGGCGATTCCGGAGGACCCCTTTTCCAAGCCAACCAGTTTTCAGGCAAGGACCCGTGCCTCAAGAGGAAAAAGGCATGACAGAGCAGAACGCTGAAGACATGGAGACGGAGGGGGGGCAGAACGCAGAAGTACCGGTGGATTCCCAGCCCCATGAAGCGGTCAAGGACCCAGAAGCACAACTGGAGGATTCTAAGGAGGAGATTGCAAAAGTTTCAAGTGATGATCAGCCCGATGCCTCAGTACCTGAGAAGGGTAAGTGTCCAGATCCTCCTCCTTCCTCTTTTCTTTTTCCAGGGCTTATATCTGATAACCATCAAAATTCTCCTTCGCTTCATTCTTCTCCTAATAATGGTTTAAACCAAATCACTGATCATATTGCGGGCTCCCCTGACATCGACACCCTTTCGGCTGCCATGCCTTCCCTAGATTTAAATAGTGATGATAAGTGGCCTCCTCTTGGTCATCCAGTCCCTCAGACTCCATGCCCCTATAATCTCAGATCAATGGTTGGGAAGTCCGGGCCGTCCGTTTCTGTAGGTGGTTTAGGGGTTATGGCCTCCCAAAGCTTACCAAAAAACAAGAGAGGTAGAATTTCAGACCTATCAAAGGCAAAGCTAAAAGCGAAGTTGGATGTAGCTGATGGGAAACAATACTCAATTCCTGGGGTACTTAGAGCGGTGCAGAACCCCGGCTCAGTAATCAAATGATCCTGTCTTCATGGAATTGCAGAGGTTTGGCCAGCAAACCTAAAAAACTGGCCCTTAGAGATTGGCTCCTTTCCTCTAAATCTGACATTATCTTCCTTCAAGAAACTCTGGGAAAAGGGTCGGAAGTGGAAAATATGTTAAACTCCCTCCTCCCAGGTTGGAAATTTACAGCAATCGACTCATCAGGCCATTCCGGGGGGTTGGCAATAGGCTACAAAGAAGGAAGAATTAAGGTCATGAACCTATGGGGGTCGAAACAAGTAATGGGTATGGAGATCATTTCCCCAGATTTTTCCCTTCCCTTTTTGATTGTTAATATTTATGGCCCCTGCCAAGGTAGGGAGTCTTTCTGGAACGATTTGCTGAACAAATCTTTGATGAAATCGCCCCTATTGATTGTGGGAGGTGATTTAAATTTTTCAATAGGGCGCGCAGAAGCATGGGGTCCTTCAGCAAGGGAAGACCCCCTGTCGGATTTCTTCCTCAGTCTTCTCTTGGATAACAATCTCATAGACCCTTCCCCTTCTAAATTGAAACCTACTTGGAGGAATAGAAGGACTGGGGAGGATCGAATTGCAAAAAGATTGGACCGGTTCCTCCTCTCTGAAGGTTTAATCTCAAAGGCTCCTATTTTCAAGCAATGGGTGGAGGAAATTGGCAACTCTGATCATTTCCCTATTTTCCTTGATATCTCCTGCCCTCCCCCTAAGCCTCCTTCCCCCTTTAAATTTAACTCTTCCTGGCTTCAAGATCCCTCCTTTAAAAATCTTTTTGTGGAAACATGGATTCATCCGGACAGGGATGCAAGGGAGGACAAAAGTTTCTTATTCATGGAGAATCTCAAGAGACTGAAGAAGGCAACTATTTCCTGGGCAAAGGATAGGAAGTCCAAACAGAATGAAGAATTAAACAGAATCAGGGAGGAGTTGAAAATTCTGGAAAGCACCGAGGAGGACGGTTATATCTCGCAGGCCTCCAAGGATAAAATCCTTCAATTGGAGAAGCTTCAGAACAAAATTCTTTTGGATAAGGAGGAAGAATGGAGGCTCAAGAGCAGGGCTATATGGTTGAAAGCAGGTGACGAGAATACCAGCTTTTTTCATAACTTTGAAAAAGGGAGAAAATCTGTTAACACCATCTGGAGCCTAAAAGATGAAGAAGGCAGGGAGGTAAATACTTTCTCAGGCCTCTCTGGTCTTGGACAGAGACACTTCTAGAGTCTTTTCTCAGATTCGGGAGAAGCCACAATAGCTGAGGTTATTAGAACTGCTCAATGTTTTCCAAGATTTGTCGAAGAGGATGAAGCAGAGGATTTATCAGCCCCTGTTACCAAGGATGAAGTTGAAGCAGCTATGAAACTCATGGCTAAAGAAAAAAGCCCTGGACCGGACGGATGGACTATTGAACTCTTCCTCTTCTTCTTTGATCTAATAGGTTCTGAAATAACTGATGTAGTTGAAGAATCAAGACAGAAAGGAGAAGTTTACAGGCCCTTCAATTCAACATTCATAGCTCTCATTCCTAAAAAGGATGATCCAGAGACCTTTGAAGACTTCAGGCCGATATCCTTATGCAACTGTGCAAAGGTGATAGCTATAATAATTTTTCCCATTCTGTCAAGGAATATCTCAATGGAACAATTCGGGTTTTTGGATGGGAGACAAATCCATGAGGCCATAGGAGTAGCCCAGGAAGTCATTCACAGTGTCAGGCAGCAGAAAAAGAAAGGGGTGGTTTTCAAAATTGATCTATCTAAAGCCTATGACCGAATAAACTGGATTTATCTTCAGATGCTGCTAACTCACTTGGGCTTCAACTATTCTTTCATCAGTTGGATAATGGGCTATATCTCCAATGTCAGCTTTGCGATCCTTATTAATGGAGCTGCCTCCCCTTTTTTCAAAAGCCAAAGAGGATTAAGGCAAGGATGCCCCTTATCTCCTCTTCTTTTTCTTCTAGTGGCAGAGGGCTTAAGCAGGTTGATTCATAAAGCCAGAAGAGAGGAGAAGGTAAAAGGTATTGAGGTAGCAATTAATCTTTTCATTACCCACCTCCTTTTTGTCGATGATATTTTGCTTTTCACTAATGGATCTATCAATGAAATTAAGGAGATTAAAAGCATAATTGATCTGTTTCTGAAAGCTACTGGCATGCAGATTAATCACAGGAAATCTCAGGTCTCTATGGCAAATATTGAGAGAAGGGAAAGATCCTTGGTGCTAAATCTTTTCCCCTTCCATCATCAACAGCTGGAATCCCCTTTTAAATATCTGGGCTTTTGGTTAAAACCATCAGCATACAAGATAGAGGACTGGAACTGGCTCATTGCTAAGATTGAAGCTAGAATTTCTCACTGGAGTCACAAATGGCTGTCCAGAGCAGGCAGATTAACCCTAATTAAATCAGTACTACTAGCCATCCCTGTCTACTGGGCAGCCTTAACTTGGGTTCCGAAAGGTGTGATGGAAAAAATCAGGAGGATCTGTAGCAAATTCTTATGGGCAGGGGCTAAAGAAAGTTTTGTTCTCCCCTGGGTAGCTTGGGACAAGCTGGAAAGACCCAAAGAATGGGGAGGATGGGGAATAAAAAGGCTCCCTGAGTTTAGCCTTTCTCTGGCAGCCAAATCTGGTTGGAGACTTATTTCGACGGAGAATCTTTGGACCAGAGTGGTCAGAAGAAAATACATAGACCCTGTCCCTCTGGAGGACTGGATCAGAAGCCAGGAAAAGAGGAAAAAGAATGTTTCAGTTGTATGGAAAGCAACGGTGGAAGCCTTCTCTGTGATTGAACAAGGGCTGGCTTGGAAGATAGGTGACGGAAGACATTGCAGGATTGGAAGGGATCCCTGGGTAGGCTGTAATGAAGCTTATGCCCTATCCCCAGGCTTACTCAGGCATCTTGATCACAAGGGCATTTATACATTAAACCAGGTGGAGAAAATTGGTCAATCCTCAATATGGGGTCAGGCTTGGAAGAGTGCAGAAGACCTGGGAATAAATATCAGGTGGAAGAATGAATGGTGTTCTTACATCCAAGAACTTCACCGTTCTAATGTCAGGCTCAAAAACGAATCAGATCTGTTGATATGGGCGCAGGGGGATACAGGAGAATATACCCCTAAGGAAGGATACAACTTCCTTATGCAAAAGAAAGGTTGGGGCAATCCAGATTGGTGGTCGAAACTTATATGGAAGCTTAAAGGACCTGCAAAAGCTAATATTTTCCTCTGGTGCATGCTAAAGAGGAAAGTTCCAACCTGGGAAACTTTGCGAGCCAGATATCTAGTTGGACCAGGGAGATGCCCTTTGTGCAAAACAGAAGAGGAATCTATTAATCACCTTTTTATCTCATGTGCTGAATCAAAAAAGATTTGGGGGGAGATATCTAGTTTGCTCAACATCAAGGCACAGTTGGGCGATGAACCTTTGGAAGCGGTTTGGAGTAGGTGGTGGAAAACCTTCCCGGAAGGGAATATGAGAATTCTTCCTCTTATTTACTTCTGGGGGGTGTGGATTGCGAGAAATAAGAGCCTGTTTCAAGATAAAGACACCCCCGTCGCAGTCACAGCGATAAACTGTGCAGCTATCTACTCTGCCATTCCTGTTCCCGATCCCAAACCTCCTCAAAATTTCTCAAAGCCTGTTAATATCCAGGAGGGTATTCCTTGGGCCTTTTTTGACGGGGCCTCCTAGAACAACAAGGCAGGGGCAGGACTGTGTATTCACCTTAATCAAGATCAATCCCTTAAAGCCTCTGTAGGCCTTGGATCAGGCTCAAATAACTTTGCTGAGATATCTGCATTACGCCTTCTTCTATGTTGGCTTCTTCATCGAAATATTCTCTCAATCCAAATTTTTGGTGATTCTTTGAACGTCATCAACTGGGTCAACGGAAATGCTGCATGTCAAAATCAAATATTGAAGATTATTTTTGAGGAAATACAGCGCTTAAAATCATCTTTTAACTTCTTCATCATATGCCATGTATACAGGGACAGAAACGAGGATGCCGACAGGTTTTCTAAGGCTGGTGTACAACAAGCTTTGGGAAGCTGGACAATAACTGAATACAGGCAGGGGCAGACCATCAGTTCGACAGACCCTCCTTTCGAACAGTCTCAGTGATAGCGGCATCCTCTCTCTTTTCGCTTTTTGGTCATGGATATGTCCGTCATTTCAGTTTCCGTTCTCTGTTTCACATTTTATTTTGTTTTCAGTATTATATGTCAGAACTCAAGTATATTTTCCTTTTCTTACTGAACATATCAGCACGTCTGAAGAACTGTTAACAGATTTGTAAGAGGTTGTTTTCTTTCTCTGAAGGAGACCTCAAAACTGCAAAAATGTATATATGTCTAGTGTTCAAAGACTCGTTTCAGGAGGAAGAACAAACAGTAATATATATGACCATAATAGAGGAATGTCAGATATCTGAACCTTCTACAAACAGTCAAAAAGGACTGTGATTTTTGTGTTTTCTTCAGCAGAACAATCTTGCATCTGGACTGCAAGTGGCACACAGTATGTAACTTTTTATTTTGCTTAATAAAAAGTTGGCTTTTTTCTTCGGAAAAAAAAAACATAAGAAGCTACCCTATTTAATGAGGATCCACTAAAATCTCACATAGTTACAACCAAATAGCGCATAATGAGACACATCTCCCATAGGTGTCTCATAGAGTTCTAGTCCAAATAAGAAATGATGAGACACCTCATAGAGTTACAATCCAAATAGGACACATGTGCTTCTTTGACCTTTATCCAAATCTCCTTCGAAGGGAATTCGAATTTGAGCATTGGAGGCCACATAAGGGTGCTTTGGAAGCTTCCAAATAACCTACACATTTCATGAAACTCAAGTCACATATATAGATACATGAAACCATGTTAATTTCCTAGTTTTTAATCATACATTCACTTTGAACACATAAAATAAATAACTTTGGTAAATAAGGATCTTAACCTATATATTTATGAAAATGGTGGCTAATGAAAGTTTATATGGTTATGGAGTTGTGACATGTGAGTGACATGGTGGCGATAAAGGTGAAAGTGGATGTCATTTTAAAGACATTTTGAAGGCCCAACAGAAGCTTGAAGGAAGAAATAAGGATTTGTAAGGTAGACAATGACTAGATCATACAGGCATAAGAGAAGCAAGTGGAGTTTAATGTTATCTTTCTTCAAAGTCTATCATAATTGTAGTGACAAGGGATGCTTCAAATCAACCATAGAAATGAGGATGGAACTAATGGGGCATATGGTAGGAGGTCTCCTGGTAGGCATAGGTAAGATAGATTGGATAGATTCGATACAATGAGAGATGGCAGATTGTTGGACACTTTGGATAGGAGGGGTGATGAGTATAGGTACTATTCTAGTTCTTGTTGTAATATACATCATGATCATCATCTATGTCATCCTTCTAGGAGTAATGATAAGGGATACTTTCCAGATGAGTTTAAGAAAGCAAAGCCACCCACATTTGATGGAAATGTGAAGAAGCCGGAAGAGGAAGAGGCTTGTATACCTCAGATGAAAAAATTAATTGAGTTGCATGAGTACATAGATAACATGAAGGACAAAATAGCTATCTTCATCTTGAAAGGTAAAACAAACATTTGGTGGGGAGATGTGAAGCGGGTTAGAGACATCAACATCGATGACTTGAGTTGGCATGAGTTCAAGAGACTTTTAAAAAAAAAGTACTTGTCATACAGGTACTATGACAGAAATGATAAAGAATTCTATGAGCTATAGATGGTATCAATGATAGATGAAGAGTACACGACCAAGTTTATGGAGATATTGAGGTATGTACCATATCTTACTGATGAGAAGGAAAAATTTCAATGACTTTTTAGTGGTTTTCCATTCGAATTTAGAGACTATATTGAGTATGATGAGCCTCAGCCACTTAAGGAAGTTATTGGGAAGTTGAAGCATTTCTATGGACATTTAAAGCATAAGAATGAATCTCAACAAGGATGGAAAGGGAAAGACAAAGGAAAAGCTAAATGGCAGCCTAAGAGGACAATACATCAAAATGCAGAGGAGAAAGAAAATGTGGAACCACAAAATAGGTTTAATGTAGCTAGACAAGGACATGGGTTGTAGAAGCAGCATAGAGTTGATGGTACTGGTAAGTTGGAGTGTTGGACATGTGGAAAGGAGCATATTAAGAGATATTTTCCATAGAATTAGGGTGGTAGGTCTCATATATACAATGTACGGGAGGCACAAACCATTGGAGATGTAGGGTAGAGTATTCCTCGCATTTATGCAGTCGTGGTCAACAAACAGGCAGAACACCATGCATCTATCATTGAGATGGATGGTAAGATTTGTGATCAAGGTATTTCTATTTTTAATGACCCTAGATCTAATTATAGCTGTCAGTCCTGACTTTGTGGATAAGTGTGTTTTGAGTAAGGAATTCCATGTAGAGTCTTTGTTAGTGCAGTTGGCTATAGGTACAAAGAAGCGAGTTCAAAATTGGGTAGGAGATTATGCATTTGATTTGAATGGTATGCCTACTACAACACATTTGAATGTATTACCATTGGGTTCATAGAGTATTTTTTTGGGCATGGATTGGTTGTATCTTCATAGAACCAAGGTGCACTGTTATGACAAAGCCATTAAGTGTGTTGATGACAATGGGGAACAAAGAGTCTTGCAGGGTAAGAAGGAATACACATTAGTTAGGATGGTGACAACTATGTAAGAAAAGCGTATCCATAGTAAAGGGTGTATGTTATTTGTAGTACGCATTTCTAGTGACAAGGTAAGGAGGTTGAGGATGTGGATGTGTTGAACAGGTACCTAGTTTTGCAGCAGTTTCAAGATGTATTTCATGAGGAAATTATAGAGTTTCCACCTAATAGGGAAGTATACTTTTCTATTGAGTTAGTGCCAAGGGCGACTCCAGCATCAAAAGAAACTTACAAGATGAGAACACCTGAGTTGGTTGAGTTAAAGATACAGTTGAAGGAAATGTTGGACAAGTGATACATTAGGCTGAGTGTATCACCTTGGGGCACACCGTTCTTGTTTTTGAAGAAGAAAGATGGAACTCTTAGATTATGCATTGACTACAAATATGTGAACAAAGTGACCATCAAGAACATGTGTCCTTTGCCGATAATTGATGGCTTATTCGATCAGATGAAGGGAAGAAAAATGTTCTTGAAGATTGATCTGAGATATGGATACCATCAGCTACACATCAAAGAGGAGGAAATTTACAAGACTGCGTTCCGGACTAGGTATGGAAATTATGAGTTCATTGTTTCTTCCATTTGGATTAACTAATGCTCCATATGGATTTATGTGCTTGATGAATAGTGTGTTGTGTTCGTATTTGGATAAATTTTTTATTGTTTTCATTGATGATATACTGGTATATTCTAAAAATGAGGAAGAGCATGCCGAGAATTTAGCAGTAGTGTTGAGTTTGTTGAGGGAGCATTAGTTGTATGTTAATGTCAACAAGTGTAGCTTCTTTAAAAGTGAGGAAATTACTTAGGGAATGTGGTCTCCAAGGAGGGCATTGCAGTAGATCCAAAGAATATAAGAGCCACCATGGAGGTTGTACCTCCTAAGAGTGTGGACAAGTTGAGATCTTTCATGGGTTTGATAGGATATTATAGGAGGTTCATCAGGAACATCTCATAGATTTCTGATCCAATTACATCATTGCAAAGGAAAGGTAAGAGGTTTGAAGGGACAAAGGAGTGCGAGGCTAGTTTTGAGAAGCTTAAGCATTTGTTGACACATAAACTAGTGTAATCTGAACAAAGAGTTTGTAGTATGCACATATGCTTGCAAGGGAGGACTTAGTTCAGTCCTTATGCAAGATGGACATGTGGTATGCTATGAGTCACAAAAACTAAATGAGAATAAGAAGAACTATCCGACACATTATCTTGAGTTAGCAACAATCATACATGCATTGAATATGTGGAGGCACTATCTTCTAGTTAGGAGGCTTGTACTTGTGAGTGATCATATTGGGTTGAGGTATTTATTAACCAACCAAATCGGAATGCTAGGAAGGCTAGATGGTTGGCCATGATTAGTGAGTTTTATTTTGAGATTAGGTGCATCGAAGTTAAAGATAACATTGTGGAAGATGCTCTCAGTAGATGGGTACATGTACGTCACTTGGTAGCTATGAGATCCTATGGGAAATATCTACAAGACAGGATCTTTCAGGTAGGTCAAGGATCTCATGTATATGGAGATCGTGCACATGTTACAATAGGGTGATGGTATAGGTACAGGTAGCAGTATAGGTACAAGCACAGGTACAGATGCAGGTGCATAGGGTATGGATTATTGCCCTACAACGGATACATTGGTAAGATTCAGAGACAGGATATATGTGTCAGATAACAATGAGATCAAGAAGGTGATGTTGAGGGACTTTCATCCAAAACCATATTCGGGTCACCCAAGTTATCAAAATACATTGACTATAGTGAAAAGATATTACTATTGGCTAAATTTGAAGAGGGATGTAGCATAGTTTGTGGTGAGGTGTTTCGACTGTCAGTGAGTGAAGCCAGAGTGTAAAAATCCAGGTGAACTGCTACAGCCGATTACGATTCCAGAGTCAAAATAGGAGTTCATTTCCATGGACTTCATCACAGGGTTTCTGAAGACAGTAAGATAATGATTCCATCATGGTTAATGTGGACAGGTTAACGAAGGTTTCACATTTCATTCCAATGAAGTCTAATTTATTAGCTAGCGATGTGGCACAGGTATTCATCATAGATGTTATCATATTACATGGTTTCCCAAAGAAGATCATGTTAGACAACCATGCAAAGTTTACTTCCAATTTTTGGAAGGATTTGTTTGTAGGTTTGGGCACAAAGTTGGACTTCAGCACAACTTATCATCCATGGAATGATGGATAGATAGAGAGGGTCCACAAGATATTAGAGGACATGTTGAGGATGCATGTGATGCATAAGTAGCAGAAGAGGGAAGAGTATCTCCCCTTGGTAGAGTTCGCATACAACAATAGTTATCGGGAGTCACTGAGGATGAGTCCTTTTGGGGCATTGTATGGGCAAAGTTGTAACACTCCAATTAGTTGGAGTGATCCAGTTAGTAGGGTATTGATTGGACTAGATATGTTGGAAGGCATGGAATATGAAATGCAAGTGATCAAGAAGAATCTAAAGTTAGCACAAGATAGGCAGAAGAGTTATGAAGAGAGGAATAGGTTGTTCAAGGAGTTCCATGTTGGGGAACAGGTGTACTTGCGCATCAAAACGAAGAAGAGTTCCTTGCGGGTTCGATATTGTGCCAAGATTGCACCATGATTTTGTGGACCCTTCAATGTCATTGAGAGGATTGGCCTAGTAGCCTATCGACTTGCACTGCCTATGAAAATGAAAGTCCATGATTTTTTCCATGTATCTTTTCTTAAGAAGTATGTTAAGGATGTTGATCATGTAGTTGATTGGTCTATATTGTAGGTGGAACCAAATGGATAATTCCAGCTGGAGCCTCAGTGTATATTGCAGAAAAATGTGCTCATGCTTTGGAACCAAGAAATTGGGCAAATTAAGGTACAATGGAAGCACTTTGGGCCTGATGAAGCTACATAGGAGATAACGGTTCAGATGTGGGCTATGTATCCTTCCTTGTTTGCCAGTTGAGGCAAATAAATTTTGATATGGTGATGTGGTATATGCTTTATGGTGGTTTGGTATATGAATTATGGTGGTTTGGTATATGCTTTGATATGGTGGTTTGGTATATGCTATATGATGTTTTGATATATGCTTAGATATGGTGTTTAGTATATGTTTTGATATATGATTTGGTATATGTTTTGGTATATATATTTTGGTGATGTTGCTATATGTACACATGTATATGGATGTAAATACCGCCATGAGCTATGTTATAAAGCTCCACTATGCGGTATGGGTGTCATGTCATTATGGTTATGTTGTCATGCTATCATGTGGTTATGTTATTATGATGTTATGATGTTATGTGGATTGGCAATTAGCACGATGATCATTTCAAATACTATGATGAGTTGTGTTATAAAGATCCACTATGCGATATGTTGTCATGTTGTCATGATGTTTTGTTTTGAGCAGATATTTCATTGTAAATACTACATTGAGCTACGTTATAAATATCCAAGAGAAATATGTCTTCTTTCAATAGGTTGATGAGGTATATGTGTGTGATTGAACATCAAGGACAACGTCCCCCAAGGGGGATGGTTTTGTAACAAACCTGGTGAAAGTTCCATGTAATAAAAGTTAAACACAATTACCATCGTCGATGGGACACTTATTCCAAGCTGAATATTGGGCAAGACATGCTAGGGGGTGTTCATTTGGTTGTTTATGGCTAAGGAATTGGAAAATGCAATGTCTAAGACTTTGGCAAGGCAAAATGGCATTTTTGGCATAATTATTTATGAAAATAATGGAAATTAGGAGAAAAATGAGGTGAAAGGTCACACGTTGCATGTGAGGAAGAAAATGAAGGAAAATAATGGAAAGTGAAGAAATTAGAGGCCTCATTCATAAAAAGGATTTTGAGGATCAGTTGGTAGCCTTTTGTCAATTGAGTTTTGGAGCTCTCTCATTATTATCTCTCTCTTACTCTTGGACACTTAGAGTTTCTTGGAGCATTTTTGCATTGGAGCAAGAAAGTCAAAGATCAAGCAGGGAAAGAGAGGATGAAGTAGCTACAACATGATTCATTGCAGGTATCAACTTGCATGTGGTTATTTTCTATCATGGCTTGGGTTTTTCCAAGTCTAACAGTGTTTTCAGCCTAGCCTTTCCATTTCTTCATAACCATGGTGTGATGGGGTTCTCATGTTTTGGTTAAGTTGGATTGTCGGATGGATTTGAAGTTAAGTGGGGTGGATCTCTGAATGATAGAGCACATGGCCTAGTGGTCCCTAAACATAACTATGGATCGTGGTAAAGCCATTGGCCTAGTGACCCCTAAGCTCGACTATGGGTTCCAGTATAGCTAAGATTGTGTTACCACAATGGGCCTAGTAATCCTTGCTGATGAATGGTAGGATATACAGTAAATCCAAGAGATGGTTTTATCTCCATTGGACCTATTAATCCCAGGTTTGGCATATGCGGTATATCGTAGAGAGTGGGTCTCAGTTTAGGGTCTAGTGATCCAAGTTTGGATTGTGGTAAATCCTGAGAGACTAGGAGACATGAAAATTCCTCATGGTGTAGGTGGAGAATTCTAGTGGCATCCATGCTTGTTTGGCATATAGATTGGGTGGAGATTATGGTAAATCTAGTTATGATGTGTTTATGATGTTGTCCTAGTGATCCAGGATGGGTTACGGTAAAATCTGGTTTCTATTGTTGAGGGTGAGGTGGTTTAGCCTCGGTATGCCTCGGTTGGTTATTTTGGTTTGAGTCCCACATTCATGCTTCGAATATGGCATGGGGGTGAATGGCTGAAGAGAGAATTGGCTCATCCATTCTATGGTCAAGTGGAATGTGGTAGTCCCATCTCCAGTTGGTTCATTGCAGTAATTAATGAGAAATTTGTTCCCTTGATTTTCATGTGTAAATGTATTGATTTATATGTGGATTTTGATGGCTAATCTGTTCATGGTATTTATGTTCCTATTATGTTAGTTATATGTATATTTTATGATTGCAGTTATTTATGGCTCTCAGCATGTTTTTACTTGTATATGAATGAGTCATGTGACTATGAACTAATAGATGATAATGTGACAATTGACATGAGGGCACAATGGTTCATAGTGATTCTCAGATAAGTATGAGATCCCTACACTTAATTTTATTATTTACACCTGTAGGTTACATTTTGATAACATACTTGAAAAAATTCTTGTCATGGCTAGTAGGGGTATGGTTATGGTCTTGTTCATCTTATTTCTTTTGAATCATTATTTCCCTCTAATTTTACTGATTTCAAGCTATCACTTCATTCTGGGCAATGGCTTGCGCTCTGGGCCTGAAAAGTGCCTTAAATCTTGGGGTCACTGGCATAGAACTGACAACTTTGGTTTTTGGTCACTGGTAGGCAAGCCTGTGAGAGGGACTTTGGGTTTCTGGTTGCTCCCCTACCCATGGCATGAGAGCAACTGTGGCCTAAGAGATCTAGAACAATAGTGAGACCCAGGGATAGGCTGTCTAAGTGGTTGACTTGTCTCCTGAGGGTTCTGTTGATGACGTTGGATGATTGGTGTGATGTTTCCTCGATTCCACTTCCTTAAGGTCACATAGGAGGTTGAATCTGATCATAGTAGCATATTATCTCATGTTTACCCTAGTTGGCATATTTACTTGGGTAGATGTGGGAGGAGGGTGTTACAAGAGGAATCTATTTATGCTAATCTTCTTGAAAGACATTCTTGGTGGGTTTGGTGAAATAAGAAGAGAACAGGAAGAAAATTCCATGTTAATGCTCAGATTATTGGATATCATATCAAGGGTTCCATGTTAAATATCAACTCAGATGTTAATATTTTACCGAGGAAATGGAAGGTGCTTGGGAAACCCAAATTGGTCTTTTCACCCATTTAGTTACACATGGCCAACCAATATTGTATTATACCCATTGTGAGATTAGAAGATGTCGAGGTTGATATTGCAAGTGTTAATACTTATGCATATTTTGAATTAATGATATAATGGGTGTTAAGTTTTAAACTTATGTGGTCATTTTTTAGAAAAATATGACTCAGATTATCCACAGTACTTTGTTCATCGTGTCAACGTTTCGAACCCCAAAGGGGATCCATCATCAGGGTTGAAAATGGGTGATAGATTGAGAGAAGAATTTACCGATCAGAACAAATAAATAAATACCTAATGATAAATTAAAGTAGAAGCCAACTAATTCATAAGACTAAAATATATAAACTATTCAATTATATTTGTTTTATTTCTTATTTTAACTTAACCTAATATGAATTACTAAATAATAAAACTAATTAATTCTAAATAAATATCATAAGTTTATTAATTCATTGTTTAAATTTAACCTAATATGGATTACCAAATATAATTAGTTTATTTTATTTTAATTTTAATTATCATTATATTTTTGTAACCTAATTAATTTGATTAGTTTATTTTGATTTTAATTTTAGTTTTAATTTTTATAAAATAAATAATAAATCTAATTAATTCTTATTTTTATTTTTACTAAAATAAATAAATAAATTAAATATAATTCATTAAATACCTAATAAATTATTCGATTAAGATTTAAATTAATATATTATTTTCAATTAATTTATAGATTAATTTAATTAAAGTTTTTTATATTATTAGTGTTAATGTTAAAACTGATGTCACTAAGGGTTAAATTTTTATTTTTATTTATTTATTAGTTACTTAATTAATTTATTTATTATTTTTAATAATTAATTATTTATATTAACATAAAATAATCTTAATAAAAATTATTTATCTATTATTAATAATACTCATTTATTTGTTTGTTTATTTGTAACAATTAAATGGTTATTATGTCAAATAAATAACTATTAATTCTTTTTTAAAACACTTTTTTTTTTAAATTTTTATTTTATTTTATTTTAAAAAATCTACTAATTAATTAATTAACTAAGAGAGATGCTAGTAATTAAGGAAGGGGGGAGGGAAATACCTATGATACTACACCTTGAAAGATCTAGAAGGATTGACATGTCTAATCAGGGGAAGCCAGTTTCCACTAATCTCATTCCCATTGTCCCTGTTGAGGTTATGTGGAAGCTTCATAATTTCAATAGCCTCTCTGATTTTCCTCTTTTGATAATGATCTTCCCTTGCAATAATTTTGGTGTTTACCAATCACATATGATGCTTGGTTTTGGAGGATTGTTCCGCAAGGGTTGATGTATGAGATCTCCCCTTCTTAATATCACCTCTGTGCTCTTTAAGTCTTATTTGCAAAGACTACTCTGTCTCTCCAATATAGCTTTTGCTGCACAAACAATCAATCTTATACACACCCTTGAGCTACTGATGATCAACATTATCCTTAACTCACTTCATTTTCTGCCTAATCGTTCCACATGTTGTAAATTGAGTGAATATGTCATTTTTTAAAAACTTTTTTAACTTGAGTGGTTTAACCTCTATTTTTAACGATATAGGATACAAGTAGTTTAATATCAATAAAGCTATAAAAAGAGCTCAAGAAAAGGTCCTCTCCAAGGGTCCACGAGAAAACTACAGGAAAGAAAATTGCGGGAAAGTGTGCCTTCCATTCATTCAAAGGGTTACAGATAAAATCACTAAGATTTTAAGGAAGAAGGACATATTCACTTAGTTTACAACATGTGGAACAATTAGGCAGAAAATGAAGTCAGTTAAGGATAACGTTGATCATCAACAACTCAAGGGTGTGTATAAGATTGATTGTTCATGCGAAAAAAGTTATATTGGAGAGACAGGGTAGTCTTTGAAAACAATACTTAAAGAGCACGTTGCTGATATTAAGAATGGGAGATCTTGTACATCAGCCCTTGCGGAACACTCCTCCAAAACCAAGCATCATGTGTGTTTGGAAAATGCCAGAATTATTGCAAGGGAAGATCATTATCAAAAGAGGAAAATCAGAGAGGCTATTGAAATTATGAAGCTTCCACATAACCTCAACAGGGACAATGGGAATGAGATTAGTGGAAACTGGCTTCCCCTGATTAGACATATCAATCCTTCCAGATCTTTCGAGGTGTAGTATCATAGGTATTTCCCTTCCCCCTTCCTTAATTACTAGCATCTTTCTTAGTTAATTAATTAATTAATTAGTAGAATTTTTAAAATAAAAGAAAATTAAAAGAAAATTTAAAAAAAAAGAATTAATAATTATTTATTTGACATAATAACCATTTATTTGTTACAAATAAACAAATAAATAAATGATTATTAATAATAATAAATAAATAATTATTATTAAGATTATTTTAAGTTAATATAGATGATTAATTATTAAAAATAATAAATTAATAAATTAAAAAACTAATAAATAAATAAAAATAAAGATTTAACTCTTAGTAACATAGGTTTTAACATTAACATTAATAATATAAAAAACTTTAAATGGATTAATCTATAAATTAATTGAAAATAATATATTAATTTAAATCTAAATCAAATCATTAGGTATTTAATGAATCATATTTAATTAATTTATTTATTTTAGTAAAAATAAAAATAAGAATTAATTAGATTTATTATTTATTTTATAAAAATTAAAATCAAAATAAACTAATTATATTTGGTAATCCATCTTAGGTTAAATTTAAATAATGAATTAATAAACTTATGATATTTATTTAGAATTAATTAGTTTTATTATTTAGTAATTCATATTAGGTCAAATTAAAATAAGAAATAAAATAAATATAATTGAATTGTTTACATATTTTAGTCTTATGAATTAGTCGGCTTCTACTTTAATTTATCATTAGGTATTTATTTATTTGTTATGATCAATAAATTCTTCTCTCAATTTATCACTCATTTTCAGTCCTGATGATGGATCCCCTTTTGGGTTCGAAATGTCGACATGAGGAACAAACTACTATGGATAATTCGGATCATATTTCTCTAATATCATGGATGAGAAGGATCGATATATAGGCTTATTGGGTATTGACTAGGCATTTGAAAATTATGTAGTGATCAATTTATAAAGGGCAACTATGACCTTTGAAGTGGATGGAGTTTGGGTCATACAACCACTGGATCCATAACAAGGCCCAAGATTTACCAAGCCTGTAGATGATGTTGACAAACCCAATTTATTAGATCAATTGTATCAACTGACTAGTGGAAAGAGGGAGGATTATATAAACCCCACGACAGCCGAATCCATTGGCTGGAGAAGTGTCCAAAGTACAGAAGTAGGGTTTGATGTCTCGATGGAGGGTTGGAGGTAGGGGAGTCAGGAGCTTCATTCACGACATTGTGAAACTATGAAGTGTCTTCACTGGAATGGTACAGAGGTACAAAATTATCCTATTTTCAATGGTACTAAATATGTCATGAATTTTATTTAGGAAGTTGACTCCCGAATAGAAGGAGGTTGAAAGATGTCATTGATGAATATTTCTTTACAAGTGACCCCTGCAAGATGGTGGCCAACCCATCGTGACCAATTTCATGATAGGGACACTGTTAAAACTGCTATGATTTATAGATTCTCACCTTTAGAAAAAACCTATAGTAAGATTCCTATTTATGATGGATGTACTACCCAGCAAAAGCACATCCAGAATTGTTGTTCCACCTGGAAGGATGATGGTGTACTAGTTGTGATGGGAACACATCAGTTCATTCATACATTGGGTATTATTCCATAAGACTGGTACTTGAAGGAAGAGATGAAAATATAAATAATATACTGGGATAAAATGGTTGACAAGTTCTTCAAAGATTTTTCATTCCATGACACTGATGAGAAGATATTTGAAGCTCCCAAGGATATCAAAAGGGTGTTATTCCCATTTGGGAGTGCTTGAGGTGAAATGCAATAGATATGGAGATTTTGCACATCAATATGAGTGGAGGTTTCATGAAGTTGTCGCTTATGGTAAAATTAATAGAGAACTTGATGATGATTTAGAAGAATTAAGGCATTTATCATTTAAAGAATCTGAAGGGGAGAGGGAGATAAAATAAGACCCTATTATAGATGCACCACATTTATAGCTACTCAAGTTAAAAAAGCTAAATATCAAAACTAAAGAGAAACCCAAACTTACTTCTATCGGTGACTAGTAGGATTATCAAAATACCAAAGAGGTCTTTGATTTTCTTCAGGAGTATGAATATCTATTTCCTGCTTTAATTAAAAGGCATTAAACGAGAGCTTGGGGTGATGCAAATAACACTAAAACAAGATGCCAAACCATTCAAGCATCATCTTTACAGGTTAAATCCAAGGGTTAAAGAGAAAGTGAAGAGGGAAATCAAAAATATGTTGTGATGCAAGAGCATCAAATGAGATAAATTACATTTGACTTGACCGGTCAAAATTATTTACTAATGTTATGAAACCAGCTCACAAAAAGATAGAAAAGATAGATCAATGCCTTAGAATTTAGCATCTTCGAGGGGGTGACCTCCTTTACATTACACAAATGAACAATTCTTGGATGATTCAAATGACAAAACCTCCTTTATATATATAAGAGTCTAAGGGGTCACAATATAACCAAGTCAACCTAACAATAATAATATAAAGGCATAAAAATAACAATAGAGGGATTCTATGGGGCACAGTAATAACAATATGGGGACAATAGGGGCACAACAATATTAATAAGGGATACAACTACAATAGTAATGGGGGAATCACTAGTGTTATAGGGACTCAACATGCCCCTCTCCTCCAAAAAGGTGTTGTCCTCAATGCTTGAGTAGTTTTGGATGCTTTTGTATAAAATTCTCATCCTCCCATGTGGAATCTTCAGCAGATAAGTTCTTCCACTTGATGAGATACTCCGAAATTGATCACTTTTGTAGTTGTCGAGTTCTTGTTTCTATAATTGCTTCTAGTTCCAATATAATTTTTCCTTCATCGTCAAGTTCTGGAAATATTGTTTGAACTGGGAGCTTGTCGCCTATGACCTTCTTTAAACATGAAATATGGAAAACTGGGTCTACTTGAGAAGCTGAAGGAAGATCCAATTTGTATTCCATAGTACCAATCTTTTGCAACACCTTGTATAGACCATAATACTTTGGTGATAATTTGTTATCCTTCTTAGATTGCTTGGGGGACATTTGTTTATATGGTTGTAGCCATAGGAATACCTAGTCACCAACATCAAAACTTTTTTCGTTGCCATGTTGATCTTCCTGTTGTTTCATTCTATTATGCGCCAACACGAGGTTATCCTTTAAGAGTTGGAGAACTTGTTGTTGATGCTCGATGTGATGTTCCACTGTTTGAACCTTAGAATTTTCTCTTAAATATGATGTGATTGATGGTGGATGATATCCATAAAGTCCCATAAATGGGGTCATTTTTTCCGTAGTGTGGAAGGAAGTGTTATACCACCATTCAGTCAGAGGAAACCATTTGACCCATTGTGTCTATTTATCAGATACAAAGCAACGAAGATATCCTTCCAAACATTTGTTTACTATCTCAGTTTACCCATCAGATTGAGGATGATAAGATGAGCTATGAGATAACTGAGTACTAAGACAAGAAAATAATTTTGTCCAAAAATTTCCAATGAAAATGGGATCTCTGTCACTTACAATAATCTTTGGGTTTCCATGTAGCTTTTGAATTGTTTCCATAACTGCAATAGCAAATGTATTGGATTTAAATGGATGTGATAATGCACAAAAATGTGCATACTTGGTAAGTCTGTCAACTACCACCGTGATGACAGTATTTCCTTTAGACTTGGGTAAACCTGTGATAAAATCCATTGAAACCTCATCCCAACGTTGGCATGGAATGGATAAAGGTTGTAATAGACCTGGGGTCTTAATTGTTTCAAATTTATTTTACTGGAAAACCAAAGATTTTGCCACAAACTTTTGAATATTTGATGTAAGGCCAACCCAAAAAAATTCCTTCTTAACCTTGTGGTAAGTTTTCAAAAATCCTAAGTGCCCTCCTAAGGGAGAAGTGTGCAATTCCATAAGAATATTTTGTTTGAGTTGGGAATTCTTACAGAGGTATAAGGGATCTTTGTACCATAACAAATCATTTTTCCAGCTAAATGTATTAGATGTATTGGAATCTTGTTGTAACTTTCGAATAAGTGCCCCCACTTCTTCGTCATTCTTCCATTCCTCCCTTGCTTCGTTTATCCAATCTGGTTGGATAATAGAAATGGTGCACAACAATGCTTCCACATCCTCATCCTTTCTTGAGAGTTCATCTGCCACAACATTTTGCTTCCCTTTTTTGTAGATGATTTCAAAGTCATAACCCAACATCTTTGTGACCCATTTTTGTTACTTTTCAGAGGATAATCTTTTTTCTAAAAAGTATGTAAGGCTATCATGATCTGTTTTTACCTTGAAGTGTCTTCCCATTAGGTAGGGTCACCATTTCTTAAGTGCATGTAATATTGCCAACATTTCCTTCTCATAAATAGCTTTGTGTAAATACTTTCCCTTGATTGGACGAGTTTCGAAAGCAATGGGTCTTTCATCTTGCATTAAAACAACACCAATTCCATTTCCTGAAGCATCGCATTCCACAATAAAGGTTTTTGTGAAGTCCGGTGTAGCTAAGACCGGTGCTTGGCACATTGCCTCTTTAAGATGTTCGAAGGCCTTTGTTGCTTCTGGAGTCCATGAAAATGCAAATTTCTTCAATAATGTTGTTAGAGGTGCCACTATTCTCCCATAATTCTTAACAAACTTGCGATAATACCCTGTCAACCCAAGAAATCCTCTCAGATGCTTTATGGATGTGGGGATTTTTCATTCCTTAATGGCTTTAATTTTGCTAGGGTCTACCTTAACACCTTCATGAGATATAATATGACCCAGATATTCCACCTCTTGTACTCCAAAGAAACACTTGGAGATTTTTGCATATAATTGTTTTTCCTCCAATAGTTGTAGTGCCCTGTCAACATGTTCAACATGATCCTTCCAAGAATTGTTGTAGATTAGTATATCATCAAAAAATACTAACACAAATTTTCTAAGAGTGGGTTTGAAAATGGAATTCATCAAACCTTGAAATGTAGAAGGTGCATTGGTAAGGCCAAAAGGCATGACCAAAAATTCATAATGACCCTCGTGAGTTCTAAATGTTGTTTTTGGAATATATTCAATCTTCATTCTGATTTGATGATATCTTGAATGAAGATCCAACTTGGTGAAGTAAATTGGTCCATGCAATTCATCCAATAATTCATCAATGACAGGAATGGGAAATTTATCTTTAATAGTGAGCTTGTTGAGCTCCCTATAATCTGGACACATGCACCATGATCCATCCTTCTTGTGCACAATACTACTGGAGCAGAGAAAGAACTTTGACTAGGTTGAATTATACCAGCCTCTAGCATTTTTGCAACCATATGTTCAATTTCACTCTTTTGGGCATAAGGATATCTGTACGGCCTGATGTTTGGAGGAACACTTCCTAGAATCAAATGAATAGCATGATCTTGATCACGAATAGGTGGAAGACCTTTAGGAGTCTCAAATACCTTGGAATGATTGTCCAAGAATTTTTGGAGATCTGGAGAAATAGGTGATTTCGATGTGGAAACATCTAGAGAACATAATTGTGAAATTACACCTTGTTTTTCCTTTTTTAGAAGCTTTGTCATACCGTTAGAGCTAATTATCTTTCTCGGTTTCCCTACAGTACCCCTTAATTCAACTTCCTTTCCATCCGCAGAAAATTTCATGAAATTTTCTTGAAAATTAAAAGCTATTGTACCCAAGGATTGTAGCTATTAGACTCATAGTACAACATCAGCACCCCCATTGGAATGGAAAGCATTGGCCTATTCAATACGTATTCTCCCATGGATAGCTTAATATTATGGCACTTTCCAAAGCAATTTATGGTTCCTCCACTTGCAACCATTACTTGACACTCTGGTGCTAGATATAGGAAGCAATTCAATTAATTTGCTATCTTACAATGAATAAAATTGTGGGTACTTCCTGAATAAATCAACATTGTTACCTTTTTCTTCTTGATATGTCCTTCTATCTTGATAGTTTGAGGAATGGTAATTCCAGCCAATGCATTACAAGATACGGTCAGATTCATTTCTTCTTTATCTATGGTTTGTTTCTAGAGTATATCCTCTTCTTTTGACATTTCTTGTTCCTTTTCTTCCTCCTTTTCACAATCTATGTAGAATAATTTTTTCTCAGCACACTTATGACCTTTAGTGTATTTGCTATCACAATTGTAACAAACCCCTTTTGCTCTTTTTTCTTCCAATTGTTGTGGTGTCAACCCTATAGGTTGTGGAATGCTAGGAGCAACAACACTTCCATCTTTATAGTTGTGAGTGGTAGGCTTCCTGGTTGCCATAATTTTTCTTTCCATTTTTCTTGCTAACCTGAATGCCTTCTCTAATGAATCAGGTTCCCAAAGGTGAACATCATGTTGGATATTATCCTTTAAAGTCCCTATGAACATATCAATCCTATGCTCCTCTGGAATATATTTCACCCTTATGTTCAATTTTTGGCAGTCCTCAATGTGCTCCATCATTGAACCCTTTTGTTTGAGACTTATCAATTGGCTAAAAAAGGTTTTTCTTTTTATATCCTCATAATGCACTGTCAATTCTTCCATAAAAATTGCCCAAGTGACAATTTGTTTACGAGAGAAAAGCCATTGATACCATACAAACTAATTTGGTTCCAAATATAAAGTTGCAATCGTACCTTTTTTGTGTTTTGCACATTATGGAGATCGGAAAATTACTCCATCTGTAGTATCCATGTTGCGGGATCCTTGCCATCATACTTCCTCATATCAATTTTTGGAATATGGTGGCTCTTCAATCCAACCTTAGAGTCTATGAAATCATGATTAACATTTCTTTTATTCTCATCATGAGTTTCTTTCACTACCCTTTCACCATTAGTGACCATTTCTTGTAGCAACTTATTCAAATTTATCTTCAATTCTTCCATCTTATTGTCCATTTCATTCATCTTTGCTTCCATCTTAGCATCCATGCCATTCATCTTAGCTTCCATCTTAGCATCCATGTCATTCATCTTAGCTTCCATGCCATTCATCTTAGCTTCCACGTCATTCATCTTGGCTTCATTTACCTTTAGTGAGAGTAAAATTTGTTGTACTTGGTCCTGTAATTTTGATATATCATGTTGCATTTATTCCTCTTCTTCACGAGTTATGCTATAGCTTTCAGGTTGCTTACTAGGTGTTTCCATTTTATTTCTTTGGGGCATTAATTAATTCTAATAATTATTCACTATTTCCTTTGAATTCCTCCAAACTAATTTTTCAATTTCAAACCAATCTTATGCAAAATTAAAAAAAAATACACAAGTTTTTTCAGTTTGTAGGAGCTTGATATTGAATCTGATGTATATCTGTAATTTCGAATCATCGAGTTCTGAAATTGTGACCTGCAGTAGCCCTTTGTGTCCTCTTTCCAATGCCACCAGTCTGATCGAATTTAGATTCTCCAAGAAAGAGTTATGCACAATATCCCAAGATGACTTGATTATATGCCTTTTCAGAAGAGCGAAATTGTATGAAGTGCCACGTGTCACTGTTTTGACCTTCGAGTATGAAAAATATACACAGGAAATTATAGTTTGTCCTCTTTCTGTAACTTCTTACGAAATTGCAATCTGATGCTCAAAATAAAAGTTATGACGATTTTCCCAAGGTCACTTGTTTGGAATGTAATTTAGGAGTCTATAAAAATACCAACTTCCTCAGATCATATCTCCACAAATATTGCATGAAAAGCTCTAAAATTCGAACTCGAGGTTCAACACAATTTCCTCTAAATGAGTTTTTTTTACTTGTGAAACGTCGCAGAGAAAACGTTATAGTGCAAATGCCTGACCTATTTGGAGCAACAAAACCCTAGAATCCAAAGCTCTGATACTAAATGTTATGAAATCAGCTCACAAAAAAATAGAAAAGATAGATCGACGCCTTAGAATTTAGCCTCTTCGAGGGGGAAACCTCCTTTACATTACACAAATGAACAATTCTTGGATGATTCAAATGACAAAACCTCCTTTCTATATATAGGAGTCTAAGGGGTCACAATATAACCAAGCCGACCTAACAATAAATATATAAAGGCACAAAAATAACGATAGAGGGATTCTATGGGGCACAACAACAAAAATATGCAGACAATAGGGGCACAACAATATTAATAAGGGATACAAATACAATAGTAATGGGGGAATCACTAGTATTATTGGGACTCCACAACTAAAGAGGGTTGTACCTCTTAAATGTTATTATTTATTATTTGTTTGTAAAATTTATTGGAGTGCCCAGATTAGGAGTGAAGTGATAGAGTTTGTTATCTTAGGTGTGTGTTAGGTCAATTAAATAGGGATTAGTTTGTTTGAGAAATTCAAATTTAGAGGGGAGGATTAAAAAAAGAGAAAAACTCTTTTTTTTAGAGAAGCTGAATGTAGATCAGGTCAGTAAGGTCTAGAAAAATTTTTTGTGTAGTGATTTTTCTTTTCATAATCGATTCAGTGGAGTTTCATGTGTATATGATATCATCTTATGTCAACAAATTGTTTGTTTCAATTGGTGAAAAAATCATTCTGTTGTAGTCTAATGGTGGAATCATGTAGATTGATATATAGTAAATTGTTAGAGAATTATATATTACAGAGCAATGGAACACATAAAATATTGCAGAAATATAAACACAGAAAATACATAAAACAAGAGAGACACATATATACGTGGTTCACCTAGTTTGGGCTACGTCCACAGAGAAACCGCCAGTCCTTCTTTTTATATTATCCAGCAAACTGAAGAGATACAACCTACAACAGATCCACTTTAATTCCCTCTTCACTCTCAATCTCCTCTCTCTTCCTCACTCAGAATACAGATCTCCATAGACACAATAAAATTCCCTCATATATAGTGAGGGGTTTCCTTCTAGGGCAAAAAAACTTAAATTAAACATAACTTCTACCATCAGATCTCTGCCTAATAAACGACCTAGATTGTCTACGAAATTACAACATTTTACGAATATTTTCCCCATGGAACCCCAACTAATATTTTACGGGTGGCATTGCCGCCCCATTATGAACTGGGGTCCAATGCGGAGATATCTTTGAACACAGAAGATAATCAGGCTCCACACCCAACAAAAAATGTATATTTTTGGGAATTTTTCACCCAAACGAGATTGATCTATACATCTTCTCAGTGTTGTGAGTATTTTATCCTAATTGCATTTTTCTTAATGATATAACTAAAGAATTCTCGAATTTCCATGTGTTTCTTGCTTAAAATCTCTCCAAGAAAACAAAACCTTCAATCGGAGAAGTGTCGCGCCCAGAATAGAAAGGTCACTCAGAATAAAAAGGGTCGCACATTAGACAAAAGGTTTGCACTGTAGGTTGCACCTGTAGTAGAAGGGTCACACCTGAGATAGAAAGGTTGCACTAGCCTACATAAGGGTTGCGTCGGTTTAGGATTGTGTTTTTAAACAACTTTTAGGGGTCCATTTTGAACTTTGATTGATGGGTCAAGTAGCCCCGCGTGTCTTCTTTTTGTTGAGTCGTCAAAATCGAAAAAAAACCTAGGTGCCTTCAAAAATTGAACTTTCCAACCTTACTCAAAAGCATTGTCTCTGGTAAGATTTTTTTGAGACAAATTTTTTTGGCAATAGAGTATTGGTGGGTCAACTTTCCATCATGTTGGCTTCTAGACTTTTATTTCTGGTTGGTGAGGCTAAGTGGATAAGGCCCATTCGTATCCAAGGTAGGAAGGATTCCTAGGAAATTAGGGTGTGTGTTGATTAGAAAATTCTCAATAATGTTTGTGTATATGACCTATTCCCCATTCCTTTCAATGATGAAGTTTTGGAAAATGTTGCAAGTTATGAAGATTATCCTTTTACTAATGGCTTTTCTAGTTATTATTCCTTGTCAAGATTGCTAAGGAAGATAAGAATAAAACCAAATCTACCACCAAATGGGGTTCTTATGCATATAATTTCACGTTGTTCGGACTAAAGAATGCTCCTACTGAATTCTCACGAATTGTGATCACTGCTGTTGGCTAGTTGAATTGTTTATTGATTAAACAATCAAGTACCACATTAATTGTCAACCTGGGAAAGTATTTTTATTCCAAAGGCTACCGCGTACTGTATGTACTTAATCCTAAAAGCATTAAAAAGCTGTAGTATACGTAATCCTTACGCTAAGTTATCACTGTACTGATAAAATGAAAGTAATTAATTAAGATTACAAATCTGAAAAGCGAAATGATGGATGCTCTGTTGGCAGAGGATCAGGACCCTATCCTCCAGGTGAGGACGTTCAGCACCTACCTCTGTAACCAAATTGCTAACACACACTGCACTCTAATTCACCGGTGAAATATCCTTGCACAACTTCAAGCAATGAATGAAACAGAGTACTAGCAAAGCGGAAATACCAGAGGTAATGCTACAGAATCCAAACACAGTACCAACGGAAAGAAACTATCACACACTTACACACTTTGACAGAAAAAGTAAATGGGTGAATCGTGTGAGGAAGGCGGGCCCAGTCCCTCTCACAAGATTCCCCAGAACACAAAGGCTAGATTAAGTGCTCAGAACAATCTTCTATTCATCTGCCAAAAGATTCAAGTACAATAAAGTTCAGACTTGCTGATGTCTCTCAAAATCTCCCTTACAGATTACACATTAACCCCCCTCTAATGTAGATGTCTCCTCTTTATAGAGGAGACATCTATTACAATATATTTTTACAGTTCATTCAGTTAACCCATTCTATCAAAAATAAGAATTACAGAACGCTGTTACAACAGTATAATAATATATTCTTTCTTAGGTTCTGGCTGTTACATAGCTGATAACCGACTTCGACCGTCTTCCTGGGATCTTCGCATTCCTTTGCCGTTTCCCCATGCTGTTCCTGATTTAAGCAATGGTAACCGTGTTCTTCCCGCTTTAGACAGCTGCGTGATCATGCCGCGTCAGCATTCTTCAGATAGTTGCCGTTTGTTATTCCCAGCTGTTGCAAAATAGCCTGCTTTAGATAGTTGCTGTTACTGACTGTAGCAACTGTGTAGTTGCTGCTTCTGGTGTTGCAGCAACTACGTAGTTGCTGTTTCTGGTGTTGCAACAACTGCGTGGTTGCTGTTTCTGGTGTTACAGCAACTATAAATTATAATTCCTGCAGGCTTAAGACAATTACTTGGAAACTTAGTCAGCTTTTCAAAGATAAATATAAAGATACTCACGAATATGCAATGAACAATTAAACATATAGATATGCGGAAAGTTACTTCGTACCTTGGGGTGATTAAGTCATTATGTAATCAAAGCTTACAACTTATGACTGAAAAGGATAATATTATGGCAAAAATATAAGGTCAAAATAGGTCAATTCTGAGTCCTAACATCCCCCCCAACTGAAGAGATTGCATGTCCCTATGCAATGCCTACTCTAAGTCTGAGTCAGAGTACTGGGATGAACAATGTAGATTACTGAGACAATAGTTATAGGAAGTGGCATCAAACTTCTTTCTGAATCCACAGGCAGTCTATATTTGCCTCCATGCTGTTGCTTCTTCCCTGTTGGATAATCCAAACTGTCCTTTGTATTGTTCACCAGATAGCCATAAAAGTGGAAATCTAAATCTGTAACCCATCCAATTTTCAGCACAGTGCTGCACGCAATTAATATAATGAGGTACCCTTGAGAGTGCCACCTGCAAATTAGGTGGATTATAAGGGTGATATTCCTGCCTCTCCTTGGGGCAGTTCTCCCAAAACAGTTTGTTTGCCTTGACAGCCAAGGATGCCTTAGTCTTTACATAATGCTGACAGTCTTTCAGGACCATTGCTTGCAGTTGCTTAACATGGTCCTTCATTTCAGGATCACTTACCATTCTCAGGTGTTGTGCAATAAAGGTGGCTGCGTTCTGTGGTTCATCTCTAATCCACAGAAGACAATTCTGTTCATTATGTTGAGCTGAAGCAAAGGCGTTCTGCCATGTAAGTTGATTAGCTAAAAAGGAGATAAAGGCTCTTAGCTGTATGTCGCCAACTACTGGTATCATATTCATATTTCTTTCTTCGGACATGGCTTCATTATGGAGATAAAGCTCGCATATCAAATTTTGATCATTTTTAGGTGCCTCTGCAAAGGTTTGCATAAACTGCTCTGATGTAACTACCTGATGAGGTCTACCTTCTTTGACAGCCTTTATCTGCAAAAATGTGAGTCTTTCCCTCAAAAATGTTGCATAATTAAAAGAGGGTTTCCTTGTAGCAAGTAGTCTTTGGAACAACTCAAACATCTGGGTCAATCTGGCTTTTAGCTCCTTGATCTCCTTGTACTGGGCTCTGCACTGCTCAAGTGCTTCCCAGTTCTTGTATGCATGACTAAACCAGATCCCTTTTTGCTGTTGGAATGCCTTGCCTTGTGACTGCTCATATTCTCTCCACCACTGTCCCTTTAATGCTTGAAAACTATCTGTTTCTATGCATACATCACTAACGGAGGGGAGCTCTGTTTGTGTAAAGGCATCCACAAGGATAACCTGCTCTGTAGGAGTAGGCTGGGATGATCCAACATCTTTTTCTTCATTTCTGGCTAGTGTCTCTTCTTCCTGTTGTTCTGATTCATTTTGTTCCATGGTGATTTGGGTGGGCCGGGGTGAGTCTGTGCCTTTTTCCTCATTTCCTTCTGAAACTACTTCTTTTTCCTCCATAACAGTTTGGGTAGGCCGGGGTGAGTCTATACCTTTTTCCTGATTTTCTTCTTCATCTTCTGCTTCCTTGGCAATTTGGATAGAGCTGGGTGAGTCCAATTTTTCTTCATTTCCTCCTGAAACTATTTCTTTTTCCTCCATAACAGTTTGGGTAGGCCGGGGTGAGTCTATACCTTTTTCCTGATTTTCTTCTTCTTCTTCTTCTCGTTCCATGACACTTTGAGTGGGCCGAGATGAGTCTGTGTTTTCTTCTGCATTTCCTGATTCTTGTGTAACTACTTCTTCCATAGCAATTTGGGTAGGCCGGGGTGAATCTGTATTCTCCTCTTTCTCATTCCTTGTTTCTTCCTGCATAATTTCTGGGGAACTTGCTGGTTCTTGTGTGTCAGCAAGCCCTTCTGCTTGTTCTTGCGCAATCTCTGGAGAACTTACTGGTTCTTGTGTGTCAGTAAGTTCTTTTGTTCGGACCTGTGCAGTTTCTGGGGAACTTACTGGTTCTTGTGTGTCAGTAAGTTCTTCAGTTTGGTCTTGTGCAGTTTCTGGGGAACTTACTGGTTCTTGTGTGTCAGTAAGTTCTTTAGTTTGGTCCTGCATCTTCTCTGGAGAGCCTGTTGGTTCTTGTGTGACAACAGGTTCTTCTGTCTGCACTTCTTCTGGAGTACCTGTTGGTTCTTGTGTGACAACAGGTTCTTTTATTTCAGCAGAGGATTGTGGCATTTCCGTCTGTGTAACAGCAGGCTCTTTTGTTTCATCTACAGCATCGGAGGCTTCCTTCATTGGTTCTGCCACTACCTTATATCCTGCCTGAGTGTATATTTCACCACAATTGGTACACACATATTCATTATCCTTACTTTTCTCTGTTGCAGACGCTACTCGTGCTAAAACATGCAGGCTGAATTCATTCTGATATGCTTCCTTAACCCTTATTATTTCCTCTTGATAGTCCTAAATCTGAGATTTCAGGAATTCAATTTCTTCTTGTAGGGCAGGTATGGTAGGCTGGTCCTGCGGAGCAGTAGATTCCAATGGAGGCAGAGGTTGTGTTTCATCATTCTGATCAGTATTCCCCATAGGTGGTTCTTATGTGTCACCTGGGGTAGTGGCTGTTTCTTGTGTTGCAGCCACTTGGTCACTATTACCTTGGGTGTCGGCAGCTGGTTCTTGTGTGTCAGCTGCCTTAAAGTATGATGTCACGAAGCTATGAACACTCTGCATCTCAGCTTCCGAGGGTGAGGGAGAGGAGTTTTGAGGACTGGTGGGAGTGCGGATCCTTATAGTGATGGGCGGTGAACTGGGGGAATTAGGAGATTTAGCTGCTACCGATGACCAAGTTCTTCTCTTTGGTAGAGAAGCAGGGAATTCAGGCGTTTTTCTCTTTAGGCTAGCTTTCTTTAGGATGGGGACAGTAGCCGGAGTAGCAGGTGCCTTAGATGAAACCCTAGTTCTCCTTCTTTTCGATGGGGTTTTCTTTTCCTGCTGCCTTTTTCGTTTAAGTAGGGTAATAGGGATATTGTCATCGGAGTCATCAGTAGAAATACCAAGTATGGGAATGGAAGGATTGGTTCCTTTGGGAGATGGGGTTGTTCTCGTGGTTGCTGCTTGTTCATTCTCAGCAACTTGCGGGGGTGTTTGCTGGAGTTGTTCAGGAATGTGCTCTGCTTGCTGAGGGTTTTCTGGAGGGATTTGTTCAGGCATGTCCTCTGTTTGCCGAGGAGGTTCTTCATCTTGCTGAGGTGTGTCCTCAGCTTGGTGAAGAATTTCCTCTTCTTGGTGAGGAATTTCATGTTCCGGCTGTGGAATTTCTGCCTCCTGATGGGGATTAATGGGGGGTGGAGGGTTATTTAGAGCGAGGGCTCTATTAATCAGCAATTGGGCTAAGCGGTGGTGTTTTAAGGAAAGAAGTGGATGCTTCGCTTTCACAGCATAACGTGACATATTTTGGAGACAACTCAATAGATAATATGGCATGTTTATTAACTGACCATTTCTCAAATGATTTAACAGGACAAAATCGTGCTGGTAAATTACCTGGTAGTGGCCTTCGCACGTCAGATATTTCTTGACAAATTCAGCGACTTTCGGCCACGGTTGAGGTAACGACCGAAGTGCTACGCCTCTGCCTTTGGGCTCTACCTGCTCGCCTGGTCGGAGAAAATCCTGCTGCACATTAAGAATCAGGTGCTTTCTGCTGAACCACCGTGTCCCATTAGCTGGTAGCCCGGTAACTTCGGCTATGATTTCCTCCGTGACTGGAACTTGAATTCCCTGGACGACAAAGAATCCTTCTGTTAAATTGCATGCGAATTCAAGGACTTGCTGCTCGTCAAAGTCCGGAAGTCTCCTGAAGTACTCTATCCATCCCGCTTGCAAGAAAATTTGATAAATCTCCGGAAAGAGTTCAAGGACTGCTGTCGTGCCAGGCTCATGTGTAATGAGGGTTCCTCCCATAGCTGTTGTTTCAGTAAATTTCAGAGTTCAAAGCCGAGCTTCCAATTTCAGTTCAGAGTAGAACGTCGCAAATGGTAACATGCCGTGATAGGGTGGCTTTTACATATTACCGGGAGAGTTAAGGGTGGCGGTAGTTGGCGTAGTATGTCATTATGAGAGTTGCTTTGGTAATCCCCCCCCTCCTACGTGTAAACGATATGATTGGAAGTACAATTATTTGATAGTCCTATCAACTTCTCCGCATTATCTATTATTTAATGTCCATACATAATCATGCGTACCTTCGTATTTTACCTTTTTGATTGCTGCGTCAAAAAGTCTTGTCTTGTCTTGTGCTGGATCATAATGATTACCGCGGATCTAAAAGCATGGGAATACCGGTGATTTGTAATGATAATGACGGGAAGTGATAGTAGGGTGCTGTAATCATCACAAGAAGTGGTATATTTTATCAAAATTTGTTCCTTGGGGCTGAAGTGGTAAGACTGGCGTTTTCGTACATGAAGGAATTTGCTGGGAAAGATATTCCGTGATCGGGAAGTGATGTTGTAGCACTGGGATTGGTGTTGCAGCAACGGAAAATTGCTGATGTGGCAACAGGGAATGATGTGAGACGTTTGTAAAAACGGGAATTGTGCTGGAGCAATAGGAATGGTGTTGCAGCAACAGAGAATGGTGTTGCAGCAACGGGAGTGGTGTTGCAGCAACGGGGAATGGTGTTGCAGCAACAGGGAATGGTGTTGCAGCAACAGGGAAATGGTGTTGCAGCAACAGGAAATGGTGTTGTAGCAACAGGGAAATGGTGTTGCAGCAACAGGAGTTCCGAGTCCGCAAAGTAATTCCTTTGAAACTTTTGTTCTCAGCTACTTCCCAGGCTAAAATCTGCAAAATACTGAAATGTAATATCGCAATCCTTGGCAGGATTTATTAGTTTCTTAAGAAAAAAAGAATATCTAACCTAAAAAAAATTACATAAATAATAGAAACTCAAGTGCTTTGAGGGACAGCAAGTTCCCCTGGAAAAGAATATTGTTTTATTGCCATGCAAGTGGCTTTAAAATCTTCTTTGGAAACCGGCCGCTGATATAACCGAAGTCGGTAGCCATTCACTAACAGTGGTGTTCTGCTTCCATCAATTGTTAAAAGTCTGACTGTTCCATTTGGAAAAACAGCATCCACTTCATACGGCCCTAACCACCTTGTTCTTAGCTTCCCTTGGAAATTCTCGAAACGAGAATCATAAAGTAGAGCCCAGTTACCTTTCTGGAACTGCTTTTGCTTGATGGTTCTATCATGCCATCTGCTTCTTTGTTGCTGTATCATAGTTGTTTGATGGACGGCATCCAGTCTTTTCTCATCCAATTCCTGAAGCTGCTGCAACCTGGCTGTCTGTGCGTCAGTTAAATCAAGGTTAACAGCGAAGGCAGTTCTTAAGGTTTTAATCTCAAACTTTAGAGGGAAAATAGCATTCTTTCCAAAAACTAATTCATAGGGTGAAAAGCCTGTTGTATTCCTCCAAGTGGTTCTATAGGCCCATAGAGCCTCGGGCAACCTCTGAAACCAGTCCCTTCTATTCTCCTTTATTGTTTTTGTTAATATGGCTTCTATGACTTTGTTGGTACTTTCCACCTGCCCATTTGCTTGGGGGTGGTACGGTGTAGTCATTTTGTGCTTGATATGATATTTTTGGAGCGTATTTTTGAAGCCATAAGAATTAAAAGGAGGTCCTCCATCAGTGACTAATTCTCTGGGTAGTCCAAATCTAACAAAGATTTCTTCAAATAAGAATGTTAGTACTGCTTCTTCATTAGCTTTAATGAGTGCTTTGGCCTCTACCCATTTAGTCATATAATCCGTGCATACTAATATATAGACTCTTTGATTAGATGGAGGATTAATGGGACCTATGAAATCTAATGCCCACTTCTCAAAGGGTTCAAGAGTTACCTGGGGATTAAGTGGCATTTCATCCCTATGGTTGGGCTGGCCCATTCTTTGACAGCTGTCACAAGCCTTCACATATTTTCTAGCATCTTTAAAAAGTGATGGCCAATAATAACCCATTCTAAATACCTTGTGTGCTGTTCTTTTGTCTGCAAAATGTCCTCCACAAGGGCCATCGTGACAAGCTTTTAGTATATCATAAATCTCGTCTTCCCCAATGCATCTCCGGATTTCTTGATCTATTCCTGTGTGGAACAGACACCCGCTTATCCAACTGTACCTAGCACTTTGCTGGATGATCTTTCTTCTTTCCCTGTGTGATAGGTGTGATGGTAAGTTTCCTGCAACTAGATAATTGGCAATGTCTGCATACCAAGGTGAGTGAGCAGATACTGCAAATAAATACTCATCAGGAAAAGAATCATCTACTGGAGCATTTTCATCAGTTTTTAAACGAGAAAGGAAATTAGCAACTACATTTTCTTTTCCTGGCCTATCTACAATTGTGATATCAAATTCTTGTAACAGTAATAACCATCTGGTGACTTGGGCATTTGTAACTGATTTATTCATTAAATACTTAATGGCCGAGCGATCAGTATGCACAACGGTAGCGTAGCCAGTAATATAATGTCTAAATTTGTTGATAGCATAAATAACTGCTAGAAATTCCTTCTCAGTAACTGTGTAATTTAGCTCAGCTGGTGTCATGTTCTTGCTAATAAAATAGATGGCATAGGGGAGACTGTTTTCTTCCTGACCCAGGACAACTCCAATTGCCGTGTCTGAGGCATCAGAGGAGATATGAAAGGGTAATGCCCAATCAGGTCCTCTCAAAATGGGAGCTGCGGACAACTGATGTTTAAGTTTATTGAATGCATTTTCACAATCATCAGTCCACTTAAATTCAACATTTTTCATTAACAACACAAATAGAGGAGAAGCTATTTTGGAAAAATCCTTAATGAATCTTCTATAGTATCTGGCATGTCCTAAAAAGCTTCTTACATCAGTTTGTGTTTTGGGGATAGGAAGGTTCTGAATTACCTGTATTTTAGCTGGATCGACTTGAATTCCTAAAAATGAAACAAAGTGACCCAATACAATACCTTGATTCATCATCATATGGCACTTTTCAGTGCTTAAAGCAAGGTGTATAGACTTCTATACACCGCTTAAGTACTTTTTCAAGATTTTGCAATGCATCCTCAAAGGTCACTCCATAGGGAGTAAAGTCATCCATAAATATTTCTAATGAATCATTTAACATATCAGAAAAGATCCCTATCACCGCTCTTTGGAATGTTGCTGGATCGTTACATAGCCCAAATGGAAGTACTCTGTAAGCAAAGGTCCCCCATGGCCTAGTAATAGTGGTCTTGTCCTGGTCCTGGGGTGCAATCTTAATCTAATTATATCCACTAAACCCATCCAAGAATGAAAAGAATTTCTTACCTGCTAAATTATCCAATACCTGATCAATAAATGGTAAAGGGAAATGGTCTTTTTGGGTGGCTTTATTCAATGCTCTGTAATCCACACATACTCTCCATTTCCCATTTTTCTTGGGTACAATTACAAGTGGGGAAACCCACTCACTATCAGATATCGGGTATATAAATCCTGCATTCAAGAGTTTTTGAAGTTCCTCCTTTACAATTTCTCTAAGGTTGGGGTTCATTCTTCGCTGGGGTTGACAGACTGGCCGGGATCCCTCCTTAATATAGATACGGTGAGTGCATAGTTCAGGGGAGATCCCTTTCATGTCTGTGTAGTCCCATGCAAATGCCTCTTTATTTTCTTGGAGTAACTTTATTAATTTCTGTTTTTCATTATCAGTCAAATCAGGATTTATATTTAATGTTTTGCCAGGTTCAATTTCAATTGTTGTACTTTTGGAAGGGTTGCCTACTGCTGTCTGAAATAAGTTTTCATCTTTCATGTTCTGCTGGGATTCAGATTCTAAGATTGCAGTGAAGTGATTATATGTTTCAGGGCTGACCGAAGAGGGTTCAGAAATAAAGCTGCTGATTAATTCATCTTCGGTGGAGTCCTTAAAAGTCAAGGCTTGTCCAATAGTTAATATAGGTTGGGTCTCTTCATCCTCATAGTCTACCCATACAGAATTGTCATTATTAATCATGGGTGTAGAATGAGGATAGAGGGTAAGCTGTTTGGTTTCTTTCCCATTGGAGATGGTCATTGATCCAGATCTACAGCTGATGAAAGCATCTGCTGTAGCCAGCCAAGGTCTCCCTAGAATCAACGGATGACCCCCCAACTTTGTTTTAGTTTGTAACACCACAAAGTCAACTGGGTAATTCCAGGATTCTACAGAGATTATAAGATCTTCAATGACCCCTTTGTGCTTAATTGTAGAGCGGTCAACCAACTCTAAGATAGTTGGAGTTTCCCTAATGAAGTTTTTCAACTGAAGCAATTGTGCTGTTTCGAGTGTCATAATATTTATTGTAGCTCCTAAATCTACTAGAACTTTAGAGATAAAGGTTTTTCCAACCTGGACTGTTACTGTAGGGTGACCAGGGTCACCATACTTTACTGGATAATCTTTTTCGGTCATTAAAGCAGTTAATTATCCCATCACATGAACTGTGAGGGGATCCTTAGCCTTCCTTCCAGGCTTTTTTATACAAATGTCTCTAATGGTTCTAGCATAAATAGGAACATCCCTTAATGCTTGCAATAATGGGATTTTAACATACAAGTTCTGTAGCTCTCCTAAAAGGTTAAAGGTAGGTTGCTCAGGTGTTTTAGTGAGAGCCAGCCGTTCAGGGAATGGCGGATCTATTGTTTGATCATTATTATTAGGTGCTGATTCTGCTGTTTCAGCATTATCGCTAGCTGGTTTCTCTTTTCTAACTTCTTCTTTGTCAGAGTCAGTAATATCATCTATAATGGGTTCAACAATTCTCCCTGAGCGAAGATGAATATCATTACATTGCAGGGGAGGGACAGGCTGATTTTGAATGTCAATAACTTGCAGGGATTTATTATTGTTTGGATTGGGGTTAGGTTGCACAGGCAGCTGTGGTCTCATTTCCTGGTTATTTGGAGGAGTATTGGATGGTAAGGAAAGAGACTGTTGTTGTTGAGGAAATGGTATCTGTTGGGCTGCCCAGTTCGGATTCCATTGATTAAAATACAGTCGCCGAGGAGCCCAAGGATTCGACATAGTAGGATCAGGAAAATGAAGATTTGGTTGCTGCATAAGTGGAAACTTCATTGTATTAAAGGGTGGGTACTGCATTTGGTTCATGGGTGGGTAGTTTGTTTGAAAAGGAGAGTTATTATTCCAACGACTGAATGCTGTGTTAGAGTTCATACCTTGTCTTTGTGGCCATTGCCTCCTCTGTGTCATCAGGTACACTGCTTCAGCCTCTTCTTCAGTTGACTGCAATGCTGCTTTGATTCCAGGCAGAGAGGGGCATTGCTGGGTCTCATGGTCCTTCTCACAAATTGTGCAGATAGGTATCTTATCTAGTGGGCATTCCCTGAGTGGGTGTTTTTCTCTGCATTTGGAACAGAAAATGGCTAGAGCAGCTTCTGCTTCCGCCTGTTTCTTCTTAACCTGCAGAGCATCAATTTGTGAAGCAAAAGAGCTTAACATCTCAGTTTTAAATTCTTCTACTAAATTACCTATTTCAGCCCTTGTTGCTCCTCCACTTGCTGACTTCTGAACTCTTCAATATACATTATCTCTGCTTTTTGATCTGCCTACTGCTCCCCTTGAACATCTCATGCAGAGATTGATAATTTCATCAAAGGGTTCTTTGGAAATGTCCCCTTTTCCTAGCATGTTTAACATGTCCAGGCAGTCATCTCGTACTCCTTTTAGCAATATAGTCTTCAGAATATCTTTACTCATATTAGGATGATCAGACCGCTGCAGATTATACTATAACCTTTCCATAAAATCTTCCAAATTCTCGTCCTCTTTCTGAACCATTTTAAACAATTCTTCCTTCCTTTCTCTCGTCCGGCAGTAGTCTTGATATTTAGCCAGAAAGCTCTCTTTCATCTGATCCCAGGTAGTGATTGCTTGAGCTCCTAGGCTCATAAACCATCTTAACACATTCCCTTTCAGTGTTGCTGGAAATAGTTTTAGTTTCTGATTAGCACTCACATAATCATAACTCCTACATAGTATGTCAAATTCGAAGAGGAATTCATCCGGGTCTTCAGAGGATAACCCATGAAAGTTGGGTAATGCTGAGAGTGTAATGTTTTTCATGGGGGTTGTTCCTCTTGGGAGCTCCCCAATAGGGAATTCCTAGGTAGAGAGCGAATTTTCCCCTCTTCCTTCTGTTCTGTTATCCTCCATTGGTCTTTTTCCTGAATCACTTGCTTTATCTTCTGTGTCTTCTGTTTCTTCAGGTTCTTCTACCAGTTCCTCGGTGTATTCTGGTACTTCCAGCTTCCTTTCAGGTCCTATTACTTCCTCCGTCTGTCGATCTGTTTGTGAGGAATACTGGATCTGAGGTCTCCGGGAACTTGTCCTCTGTGATGTTTCAGCCTTTGAGATGATTTCGTCAATATAAGTTTTTCTTCCTCCTTTGCCGCCTGTGAAATTAGGTTTCTTGCGTCCTCTCATGCATCTGTTATTCTCAAAAAGAAATCATTAATGCCTTTAGAAATCTCTAGTTGCCTTCCCCGACAACGGCGCCAAAATGTTGGCTAGTTGAATTGTTTATTGATTAAACAATCAAGTACCACATTAATTGTCAACCTGGGAAAGTCTTTTTATTCCAAAGGCTACTGCGTACTGTATGTACTTAATCCTAAAAGCATTAAAAAGCTGTAGTATACGTAATCCTTACGCTAAGTTATCACTGTACTGATAAAATGAAAGTAATTAATTAAGATTACAAATCTGAAAAGCGAAATGATGGATGCTCTGTTGGCAGAGGATCAGGACCCTATCCTCCAGGTGAGGACGTTCAGCACCTGCCTTTGTAACCAGATTGCTAACACACACTGACTTCTAATTCATCGGTGAAATATCCTTGCACAACTTCAAGCAATGAATGAAACAGAGTACTAGCAAAGCGGAAATACCAGAGATAATGCTACAGAATCCAAACACAGTACCAACGGAAAGAAACTATCACACACTTACACACTTTGACAGAAAAAGTAAATGGGTGAATCTTGTGAGGAAGGCGGGCCCAGTCCCTCTCACAAGATTCCCCAGAACACAAAGGCTAGATTAAGTGCTCAGAACAATCTTCTATTCATCTGCCAAAAGATTCAAGTACAATAAAGTTCAGACTTGCTGATGTCTCTCAAAATCTCCCTTACAGATTACACATTAACCCCCTCTAATGTAGATGTCTCCTCTTTATAGAGGAGACATCTATTACAATAGATTTTTACAGTTCATTCAGTTAACCCATTCTATCAAAAATAAGAATTCCAGAACGCTGTTACAACAGTATAATAATATATTCTTTCTTAGGTTCTGGCTGTTACACAGCTGATAACCGACTTCGACCATCTTCTTGGGATCTTCGCATTCCTTTGCCGTTTCCCCATGCTGTTCCTGATTTAAGCAATGGTAACTGTGTTCTTCCCGCTTTAGACAGCTGCGTGATCATGCCGCGTCAGCGTTCTTCAGATAGTTGCCGTTTGTTATTCCCAGCTGTTGCAAAATAGCCTGCTTTAGATAGTTGCTGTTGCTGACTGTAGCAACTGCGTAGTTGCTGCTTCTGGTGTTGCAGCAACTGCGTAGTTGTTGTTTCTGGTGTTGCAGCAACTGCGTGGTTGTTGTTTCTGGTGTTACAACAACTATAAATTATAATTCCTGCAGGCTTAAGACAATTACTTGGCAACTTAGTCAGCTTTTCAAAGATAAATATAAAGATACTCACGAATATGCAATGAACAATTAAGCATATAGATATGCGGAAAGTTACTTCGTACCTTGGGGTGATTAAGTCATTATGTAATCAAAGCTTACAACTTATGACTGAAAAGGATAATATTATGGCAAAAATATAAGGTCAAAATAGGTCAATTCTGAGTCCTAACAACTTCCTTCCAATATTATATTCACAAATTTCTTGAGTTCTAAATGGATGAATGGAAAATTTACAATTTTCTAAAGAATCATTCTAGCCTATTAAGATTTATGTTTGACAGATTCAGGAAGGTTCAAATCTCTCTAAACTTAAAGAAATGCATATATTTTTTTCCCTTTGGAACATTATTGGGTCACATAGTGTGCAAGGACAGGGTATGTGTGGACTCAGCTAAAGTTATGGTGTTATTGAATATGCCACCACTGACTACTTTGAAGCAGTTGCAATCGACTCTGGGACACAATAGATATTACTAGAGATTTATTCAAAATTATGCTTTAATCATGACACCTTTGGAGAATATTTTAAAGAAATTAGAAAGGTTTATTTGGTACTGAATGTGACTTTGAATTTGACACTCTAAAAGAGGAACTCATAAATGCACCAAATTTGGTTTATCTTGATTGGAATAAGGAATTCCATGTTCATATAGATGCATTTAGAACTGCATTAGGAGCTATTTTGATGCAACCTGGATAAGGAAATTTGGATCATCCCATATATTTCGCCAGTCACAAAATCTCTTCTACGGAGAAGAATTATACAACTTCAGAAAGGGAAGCTCTTGCTATGGTGTATTCATTCTAGAAATTAAAACACTATCTATTGGGAGGTCCTTTTAAATTCTTTACAGACCATTCAACTTTGAAATACTTGGTTAATAAACCAATGCTTGAAGGGAGAATATTTGATTTGATTTTTCTAATCCAAAATTTTACCTTTGAAGTTATTGTTAAGCTAGGGAGATCAAATGTGGGTCTAGATCATTTATCTCACCTTGAATCAAGAGAACCCAAACGTTTAGTTGAAAATAAGTTATCAAATTCCCACTTATTCCACATTGAATCAGTTCTAGACTATTTGGAAGATATTGTGTCATTCCTCGCAATAGGTCAATGCCTGAAGGAGCATACATCTACGCAGAAATGACATATTGTTGTTTTCACAACTGACTATCAATTAATTCCATGCCAATAATATAAAATGGGACTTGATCATATCTTAAGGTGATGTGTATTGGATCATGAGAGGGACACTATTTTATGGGAATGTCATGCAGGTGTTGTAGGAGGCCATGTTGGAGGGAAAGCTACTGCTCAGAAGGTTTTATAAGATGGTCTACAGTGGCAAAACTTATTCAAAGACACCAAGGAATATGCCAAGTAGTGTGATTTTTTTCAATGGGTTGGTCAATCATCTTGACGAGATGAGTTACCTCTGCATCCAGTTTGAGCACTAGATGCATTTGAAAAATGGAATGTTGATTTCATTGGGCTGATACACTCGCCCACTCATCACTCCCATGCTATATATATATCATTACCATAGTATATTATCTAACTCGTTGGGAAGAAACGATTATTGTTAAATATTGCACCACTGATACAACAACACAATTCATTTTTTAAAACATAATCACAAGATTTGGATGTCCTCGAATTATTACTAGTGGTCAAGGTTCCCACTTTATTAATGAGACAGTTTGTACGTTGCTACAAAACTTCATGATACAACATCACAAGAGTAGCCCTTATCATTCACAAGAAAATGGCACTGTTGAAACTTTTAACAAAATTTTCAAGAAGGGTCTTACTAAAACCTCTTATTCAAATAGGGATGACTGGGATGAATGGATTACAACAACATTATGGCTTGTCACACTACATCCAAGAGGTTGCATAAATATTACCCCTTTTTAACGGGTTTATGGAAGGGAATTAGTGGTTCAAGTTGAATTTATAATCCCTAACCTTTTTATTGCTCATGCCACTAAGATGTCAGAGGATGAATCCATCCTAGAAAGGTTGCATAAGTTATGGAAATTGGATGAGCATCGTTTCCTTGCAGGTTTCCACCAGGCTGTTGAGAAAGACAAATAAAAGGACTGGCATGATCGGCACATCAAGAAGAAGTTATTTTCTGTTGGGGATCTCATCTTACTTTATGATAGTAAGTATCTAAAGCATCCTGGTAAGCTCCAAATGCATTGGCTTGGCCCATTTTATGTCATGGAAATTATAAATTCTGGAGATGTCAAGCTTGCTTAGTTGGATGACATCCTTTTTCTTGGTTGGGTGAATGACACTTGCCTGAAGCCCTATTTTGGATCATCAACTTCTACTTAAAGTTCTCTTTGAAAAGTGAGTATTATTTAGGTTTTAAGGTAGTTGCATCATTTTTAGTTAGCATCTTATATTCCTTTTGATAGTTTTTTCAGTCTTAGTTAGAGTCGGTTTCTTTTCATTACAGTGTCAATAATTCTTTTCTAGTTTTGACCCACTGTAAGAGATCATGGTCGGGGGGGGAGGTTTTTTGTTGCGCCCTGTATTTTCATTCATTAACTTTAGTTTTTTCATAGTTAGTTCACAATATAATCTACTCACATCGTGATAGGATTTTCCATTACTCCTCAATCTGGGGTGTCAATTATTTAAATTGTCAAGGAAAGTGGAGTAGTTTTTTATAATCATGAGGGGTTTTAAGGTCCAATCTCTATCCATAGATTAACTATAAAGTCACTTCAAACTCTTGTTGTGCATTTCTATATAACTCTTGTTAGTTGTCTTTCGCATATCATTCCACCTAAGTTTTTCTCAAGCTTTTCACCTTGGCTCCTGTGCAGAATTTCATTGAGTCTTCACTTTTTTGTCATCCCCTTTTTAATTTTGTCTATAGTCATCAACCTCCTACCATGGGTCACCCAGCTAAACTCGTCATGTGCCTTTTCCCCATTGACTCTTGTATTCATTTCCACGATAACCTCCTTGGAAAATACAATAAAGCTACCCTAGTCAATAATGACCTCTCAGACCATAATATTTTCCCTTCCCTCCATAGTGAGTTTTTCATGGAACCGAATATCAGGCCCACTACCTTCTCTACGCTCAAGATCAATGTCAAATTCCCCTTGTTAAAATAATCTTCCTTGTTGATTATACACGACTTACCCATCTTTGGTACCACAGGAGAGGTTATGAGGCGTACTAAGTTTCTAATTATCTGACCTCATGGAGGTTCACTGTCATTGGATTGGGAATATCCAATCCATGTCCAAGATATCCACACAATCATAAGACTCTCTTCCTATTGCTCCAATGTTAATATGTAATTCCATAAGGTCTGAAAGCAGGGCAATAAGAAGGATGAGAATAACTTGTGTAAAAATTATGGAAATGAGAGGAAGGTATGAGGAATTGTCATTGATATGATAAACAATCATCCTATCAAGGTCACCTGTACTATAATTTCTAGCAATATCATGCGACATTTAACTAGAGGGGAATGTTCTCTTGATACGATTTATGTTGTAGAGGGCAGTGTTCGAGGAGATCGGTGAAATTGGTCCCGCTGCTTTCTGAATGAGTTATTCAAAGCCGCTAAAGATGTCCATGTTAGGGCCACATATTTTATTTTTGGGTATTTACTTATTCCTCTTGCCATGTGCAAATGGTGCTTTCCTAAAGGTAGATACCTAACACCTTTCTCTAATGATGAATTGTTTTCTTATGCATATGCTTTGTGGTGCAACACTGAGGATACAACTAATCATGACTATAATGACATTTCCTTTGGGAATTAGTACAATAAGATGGTTTGGGTTAACCGTAATATCTCGAGAGTGACTTTGGCACTAATAGACTAGTATGATCACCAAATTTGGTCTGGGATTGATCACAACCATTATTATATTTGGGCCATGAATGTTAACTAGGAAACTTTTGCCATGTGCAAGTTGTCATTTTAACTTAATGAGAATGTGTTACACAACGAGGTTCTTTCATGGCTTGGGATAATTACTATGAAGGAGGATGGCCAATATATTTATTTTTTTGATATTATGAACCCTAAGGCCTCCACTAAAAATGCTCCATATTCCTATAGTAAGTGTCCTGTTAACCTCCTGCTGCAGCAGGTATTCATCTTTCATGATCGACATTTTTACATGCCAAATATGTCATACTTTGCATGCTGCAACGTTCCATATTTGCTACAGAGGCCAGAGAATTGCTCATGAGAGTGTGCTAGTCTAAATGCCACTGCTATGTTCCATTTTTGATGAGTTTTTTCAGTTAAGGGAGGGCCAAACAGCTTAATCTTGGTCTCCCTAGGTTTCAATTTCCTGTTGTAGAATATAGAGAATCAGCATCTGTCCAAACAGCTTAATCTTGGCAGATTTGTAGATAGGTAGAGAAACAAGGGTGCTCAACTGCTTAATCTGAGCCCCTGAATGAAATAAGTGTAGATGTAGATAGGAGGACAGCAAGAAGAAAAGAATGAAAAGCTGGGTATGCTAGTTCAAGTACACCCAAACCAAAGGAAGAAAAAATGCTAGGTAAGTAGGCTGGGTAGGTAGTTCTGGTGGTTGCAGAATCAAGCTGTGTGATCCATTTCATGCTTTCAAGTGTCATATCTATTCAGATCACAAATGCAATGCAATTTTCCCTTGGAGGACTTCAAGCGAGACATGACTAACTCCCCCTTCTTCTTATTCCCCAAATCATTTACTAACCTCCCCAAAGAGGTCAAGATCTACTTGATATCTCTTAAAGTTTCATCATTTTCCATATCATTGCCTAAGTAAAGATCTTCTTTGCTTAAGGATGCTTATATTTCTTATACGAGTCATTTTCCCCTTAAATAGCCTAAGATTCGCATACTTAGCGCTCTCTCTCATCACATTTCATATTAACTGCTAACTTTATTATGTAACTCCTTATCTTTTCCCCTCCCCCGATTAACACTATGTTAATAATTCCCCTATATACTTATCCCTTCCCCGGGTTGAAATATAACCATAAGTATCGCTTGGGAATTACTAAGTTTACTTGAAACTTAGTAAGAACCCTCATTTTGCTCAAAAAACCATCTTCTTAAAGTGTTTGGACTCCTTCCAAAACACAAAAACCCCCTTCAAATGCCATCGAACTCACTCCGATGCATCAAGATCCCTTCCAAAGCTGTAAACGGCCTTTCCGATCACATTAACCCTCCTCTAATAAGTCTTCCTCTCCTCCGACGCGATATCGATGTTGGAAGTCGCAACATTCATTCATCGGCCCGCCCCTTTATACTCTCCCGATATCGCTTCGCCGATGCGATTTCGTGATCGACAGTCGCAAGCGTTTTTTACCTATATACATACGCCCCCTCTCGTCCACCGATGCGATATTGCTATCGCATCCGAAAGCATATCACATCGCACTCCATACATGTCCACAATTTTTCCCATTTTGCACAGCCGCATGCCTTGTCGCTTTTCAGAAATCGGCGATCACTCCCATCACATCACATATATAAAAACCATTTCCCTCTGTCCTTGTCGATTGCCGATCTCCGATTTAAAAGCCACATCACCTTGCCACATCACCCTGCCACGTCACTACCGTACTGGGACCCCTGTTGACGTCACGCTGATATCATGCCGACGTCATCACTAAAGGAAGGCGCGAAGGGCGCAAATCGCAACAAAGAGAGCCCAGAATGAAAATATGAGGCAGTTTTCGATGCGTGATTAGCGCTTAGCACTAATCGCGCATTGCTAAGAAAAAATGACCAAAATGGAAAGCCTCGTATTGTTCGGCTTCCAAGAGGCCCGAAAATTCGCAGTTTTAACAGGATTTCTTCATTTATGATTCCTATTCAAATCGGCCAGCGCTAGTAGCATTCCCGAAGCCACAGAAATCATTTGCAGTAGCCATTCTTGCCTTGAAAAGGCAGAAAAGAGGCGATTTGACAGTTTCAAACACGCCGAGAGAGAGAAAATGGCCCGATTCAAGTGTCAAAGAGTATCAGAGGAAAGATGAAGCCTGGATTAAATTAAAGAGTATCAGTGAAGCGGCAAAGAGTGTCAGTTCGAAGCAGGCGAACATTAAAAGCCCCCAAACAAAGTCAAAGAAAGCGGTACAGCCATTTAAAGGCTCTCAGATCACAGTTAATACACATCAAAGCCACTCAAGAGTGGCGCATCAAAGCCCAAAGCACAGTTATGGCTGAATGAACCGCACAGAGCCATAAGGACAGATTTCAAATCATATTTTTGAGGCAGCTGCCCAGCGCGGCACTTAGATATCTTCCTGCATTTATTTCACGACAAGATTAGGTTAAAGAACTCGTTTTCCTCAGATCTGTTTAAGATCTGCTATAATGAATATTTTTAGATATTTTCCCTATATAAATGACCCGAATTCATTGTTTAAAGGGTTGGTTGGTTGTATAGCTCCAAGAGAGACTCGCTCTATATATCTAATGTTTTACTTAATCAAAGACTGCTGAAAAGCTTGGAGGAATGACTATATGCTGTGTATTAATGTTTTGAAGAATTGAATGTGAAATTCTTGTGCTGCAACATGACTCAATAAGTGTTTCTTACCTTTGTTTTCCATTGATGTACCATCTAAAATAGCAGAAAGAATGAATAGTTTAGAATTGGTTTAAATGCCCTCTATGCTCAATTTCTGTTGTTTCTTTATGTTTTCATCTGAATTAGTAATGAATATGAATTCCCTGTGGCTCATATTTCCCCTAATTCGCTCATGTTTTACAGTTATCTACGGATTCTTCACTGCTTAGAGATAGAGCTCATTCTCCTTCCCTCTGTTAAGCTGAACGAGAGATTCTTAACTGCCTCTCATTCCTTAACCCTCATTCCATCCTTTAAGCTCGAATCATCGTTTCATGTGCAGCTAGCTTGCTCCATATTCCCTCTTGTGACCAAGAAAATGCACCAGTAGTCCCACTCCTTGACTCCACGTCCAATGTGATGAGCCCCAATTTTTGGTAACAAATTGGGCTCATTTGTCCTACTTACCTTGCTCAACCCTTCATCTTTTATCACTTATGCATTCATTTCTTGGTATATTTGTGTTATTTGTAGGAAGAAGGGCAGGCATTATATCTATGTGGCTAATACATGATGATTTCAGGTTTTTTTGGCATTAAAGGGAGCAAAGACCACGCAAAAGGAGACAAGGAGACAGCAAAGGTGGCATTGCAGGTTTATAGGGAGGTTGTCTACAGCCTTAATGACCTCCCTCGTGATCTCCACCCTAACTCCGAGCTCCAACAGCTTTCCCCACCGAGCTTAAAGGCAGCCAACGGATTCTACAGGAACAACAGTTTACAACAGTTTAACTTTCAGTTGGACAGCCGAGCTCCATTAATTGAGGAAGCCAGCTTGATCCTCATCATGTATAAATATTAGGGCCGTGGCCTTTGATAGGAGCTTTTTGAACTTTTGAACTACTGTTGCAATTTCTAAGCACGAGCTACAGCTCGGTTTTTGCTCTTTGTAAGCCAGTTTTGGCATGATATTAGACTCATGATTATTCAATAAAGGCAGGCAGCTTTGGATTCAATTTTGAGCTTTTAAGGGAGCTATAGCTCTCAGGTTAGGGCCCAACCTAAGAGCAATAGACCTCCTCTTCCTTGTATTGTTACTTGTCTTTCTTTTCAGCACTTTATTCCTCTGTTTTGACATGCATTTAGAAATTACAGTTTGCTGATTTGATTTCTTTTATGTGATTGAGTAGGATTAGTTTACAGTTCAAGTTCTCTTAGTTGCTTATATTAGAGTAAGAGGATCATCATTCATTCGAGCTCCAAGAAAAGGCTGGCAGTGCACTCACTACCATCTCTGTTTAGAGATTGGGGGTGTAGACCATACCAGCCACCAAAAATGCAGTCATACACTTTCATTCAAGCTGCAACAGAGTCATTTCAATCGTAGATCCATCCATGCATGCTGATCTTGAGCAGTATTTCTTCATTCCAACTCCATGCAAGATTTTTCTCTGAAGTTTACATTGCTGTTCATTGATTTAATAACACATTTAGGATAGGTTGATGAATTCTCGGTTTTGTGCAGATTTGGTTCCTTTAAAATGCGTTGCATCACTCTGTTATCTTCTTCTTCTTCTCAACCATGCTTAAAGCCACCTACCCAACCTCTGTTCAGCTCGTTTTCCTTCCAACGCTTCTACTGTTCACGTAGCCCCATCTTTTTGGACTTTTCATTGCTTCCACCCATCTATCCACCAACCAACTGTACCCACTCTTTCCTCATCTCATATCTCTGTCCCTGAGCCATCATAAGCTCCTTTTCCATCCTACCTATCCACCCATACAACTCCTCCACTCCTCCATCACCCAAAACTCCAACCACAGAACATCCTGTAGAAGTTAGTAGACTTCCTGTAGAAATCCCGAGCTTCCTGTAGGATCCCTTGCAGACATCCTGTAGAAACCTGTAACCTCGGTTGCCAAGCATCTAAACATTGTGGACTTCTGTGGAATGATGTTTTGGATCCTCTGGAACCTTTCCTAGCCCTCCTGACCTTTCCCAAGCTTTCTTTCCCTTCGAACTACCCCTACACGGTGAAACCCTAATAAGAAACAAAATCATAATAACTCCAACCACTTAAGCAAAAATACAAAAACAATGTTATTTTCAGTAGAAGTAGCTTAAATCCATGCATCTCATATCACTAGAAGTAATGGCATCATTTCTAGAAGTTTGCACTCACACCATTGCATCATAGAGATTAGACTAGTCAGATTAGGGTTTACTAGGGTTTCCCTGTTTTGTTGGCTTTCAGTTCATTATTGCAAAGTAGGTTAATTTCCTTTGAGATAGCCTTCGTCCATCATTTAGAAAGCTTCTTTTGAGAACATATAGAAGTTGGCTTGAGCCCTAGCGGACTTGTGCCAGCTGACCAAGTGACAGCTGCGACAAGAGCTAGTACTTGTGCATACAGCACCGTCGCTTCCAAGTTTGTTACGAACTACCGGGTTGATAAAATTAGAGATAGGAAGCTCCAGGAGTTGTAGCATTATTGCTACAATACTGGAGCCCACCATATTTTTGGCGCCGTTACCGGGGAAGCGTCAGAGTATTAGTAATTGTTGCTTTTCTTCTATTTTCTTACTCTTGCCTTCTGCTAAGTAGTTTATTTCATTTCCATTTTGCAAAAGTAGCATAAGCATTTCCTGCTTTCATAGATTAGCATTTCAATTCTGCAATTTCATTTCTGCAAGCGTAGATTAGCATTTCATTTCTGCAAGCGTAAATTAGTGTTTCAATTCTGCAAGCGTAGACTAGCATTTCCATTCCTGCAATTTCATTTGAGCAAAGTAGATTAGTTCTTTCCTACTTCCAATTTAATTTTGCATCTTTATAGTTAGTTGTAGATCAATCTGTTTCAGTTTTGCATGTACCATAGAAAAAAACACAAAAAGCAATCAAAAAAGTCTTTCCATTTCATGCCTCGTAGGAATCGAGATAAAACAGGCAAATTCTTACCCACCACCCCCACCACATCACTGAGTCACCCTTCTCTCTTCTTCGGTGACAGTGATCCAGAAGAACCTATAGGTGAACCTCCTGAGATATACGAAGATCCTATAGCAGAAGAAGAATTAGAGACCATCCCATCTGAAGCTATGGCTGACAATAGAAGAGAAGATGAGAGAATAGAAGGTGCCTTCCCCATCCGAGAGACCAATGGAGAAATGAAAATGAAGAACATTAGCCCCTCCGCTTTACCTCACTTCCATGGACTAACTACTGAAGATCCTGATACCTTCCTGTTTGAGTTTGCTGTCCTTTGTAGAACCTATGACTATACTGAAGATGAGCAGAAGCTGAAACTCTTCCCTTCCACTCTTAAGGATGCAACATTACGCTGGTTCATGGGCTTACCTGGGAATAGTATCACTACTTGGGCTCAGATGCAGCAAGCTTTCAATACCAAGTACCGGGACTACTGTAGGTCCAAGGAAACCAAGGGAGAAATCTTTCGGATGACCATGGGAAATGATGAGTCCTTAGAGGATTATGAGGAGAGGTTCCAACTTAGCTATAAGCGGGCCAGGTGCACACTTGACCCTAAATCCCTCAAGTTGGTCCTGCTCCGAGGAGTCCCTGAAGACCTCTTAGATACCCTTCACATGTTAGCTGGGGGGGACATTTACCAACTGCCTTATGAGGACATCAAGACTGTGTTTAGAAACCACTCCAGGGCAGCTCGGAAACGAGGTAGAGGAAACCTCCTCTCAACTGGTGTCCCTTTCTCCAAACATGAGTTTGCAAATCAATTGGAAGATCTTAAGAGTGAGGTGAGACAGACCATTGCCATGCAGCTGGACACATTCAGGATCCAGCAGAAGAAGGAAGAAGCTGAGAGAGCCTTGGCTATCTTCTGCCCTAGATGTACCAAGAGACACCCTAAGAACGAATGTCCATTGCATTCGGTTGAAGTGTGTTTCGTTTGTGAGGAGGACCATCCCACAAACCAATGTCCAACCTTACCTGGATTTAAAGCCATGTACCAAGGGACAGAAGCTCCCACTGAACCTCTCTATTACCTCAACCAAAGGAGGCCACAAGGACCTAGACCTTACCAGCAGGGGATGCAAGGGGCACCTCAAGCTTATTACAGCCCCAACCAATCGACTCCTATGCCTTCCTGGGGCCCCCCTGCTCATCCTTCCTGGTCTATGCCTCCTCCATGGTCTTATCCACCTCAGTACCCTACTCAACCCACTACTCATTCTTATCACTCACATGCCCAGCCACAGCCTCAGTGGAATGCACCTCAGTCGGGGTGGAGGCCCCAATACAACACTCCTCCTGCCATTTTGCCTCCACCACCAGTTCAACCTCAACCATTACCTCCTGCTCCTCCAAGGCAACCTCAAATACCTGCTCAACCAAACCCGAACCCCAACAATAGACAGGCCCAACAGGTATACACTAGGGAAACATCATGCCCTACTTATGCTGTGGAGATCCAGGAGATCAATCTTCGATCTGGTAAGACTCTTCCAGATCGCCAACCTCCTCCCCCAGAGGATGAGGAAGATAAACAGGAAAGTGAACCAAAGGCTATTCCACCCTTTCCTGAGAGACTAACAGCCACCACACAACCCAACCCAGAGGAGGATGAGCTTCTGGGTGAGCTCAAGCAGTTGTGTGTGAAAATACCACTTCTCCAAGCCATCAAGGATGTGCCAATATACAACAAACTGGTTAAGGAAAAGTGTTTCAAACACCCAGGCAGGCGAAAGAGAGATGCTTCAACCATCAATGTCTTAGGACAACTGTCTGACCTTATGTTAGGACAAGTCATCTGCCCAAAGTATCTAGATCCTGGGAGTCCTGTAGTAGATGTCCACATCAATGGCATCATCATACCTCACACTTTGATTGATTTGGGGGCTGCCATTAATGTGATGACCAGGGATACCATGCTCAAACTCAATCTTCAGGGTTCCTTGAGGAAGACCTCGACAGTTCTGCAACTAGCAGATCGCTCCACTGTGACTCCCGAAGGGATTGTGGAGGATGTCTTGGTCTCTGTCGACTCTTGGGAATACCCTGCAGATTTCTTGGTTCTGCAACCCAAGGCAAAGCTTACTGGATATCCTCTTATTTTGGGAAGGCCTTGGTTAGCCACTGCAGATGCTTACATAAGTTGTCGTGCAGGAAATATGACCATAAAAAATGGTCCTATGTCCAAGCAGCTAGTCCTATATCCTCCTGCCCAACCTTCCTTAGAGCATGACTTACCACTTTGGTTGGAGGAAGGAGAAGAGGATGAAGTATACTCAGCACCTTTGTGCACCCTAGATACCACTAGAAGAGACCCCCCAACCGAGGATGACTTGATTGAGACCTTGATCCAGAATCCACCTTCCAGTGCACTCTCCTTAGAGAAATTGGTGGAGGATGCCCAAGCCAGCACCTTAGTGGATCTTTGTACGACCAACCCTGTCACTCCTAGAGTCAAAAATGTGGAGTTCGGCCCTGAGAGAACGTTAAAGATCAGCTCCTCCCTATCTCCTTCCCAGGAAAAGGAGCTGTGTAGCCTGTTGGCCAGTCACCTAGATGCTTTTGCTTGGAGCTATAAGGAGATGAAAGGAGTCCATCCCTCGGTCTGTACCCATCACATATACATCAAAGAGGGTTGTAAACTGGTTAGGCAACCTCAGAGGAGAATGAATCCAGCCCTTAAGGACATTGTCAAGGAAGAATTGCAAAAACTGTTGGATGCCGGATTCATTTACCCCATCTCAGATAGTGAATGGGTGTCCCCTCTGGTGTTGGTTCCCAAGAAGAATGGGAAGTGGAGAATCTGTGTGGACTATCGAGAACTGAACAAAGCTACCAAGAAAGACCATTTCCCTCTACCTTTCATAGATCAAGTGTTGGATGGACTGGCAGGAAAGAAGTTCTTCTCTTTCCTGGATGGGTTTAGCGGGTACAACCAGATCCAAATCAGCCCGGAAGACCAAGATAAGACCACCTTCACTTGTCCTTGGGGTACCTTTGCCTACCGAGTTCTTCCCTTTGGGCTATGCAATGCTCCTGCTACCTTCCAGAGAGCTGTCTTGAGCATCTTCTCGGAGCTGGTCCATGATGCAGTGGAAATCTATATGGATGACTTCACTCCTTATGGGGCCAATTTCCAGGAAGCATTGTCCAATCTGGGAAAAGTCCTAACCAAATGCATTGAGATGAACCTGTCCCTTAGTCCTGAAAAATGTGAATTCCTGATGACTGAAGGGACCGTGCTAGGCCATACCATTTCTTGCCAAGGGTTACAGGTGGATCCTAACAAAATTGCTCTCATCAAGAAGGTTCCACCTCCTCAAAAGGTAAGGGATGTTCGGAGTTTCTTAGGATTAGCAGGGTATTACAGGAGATTCATTAAGGACTTCAGCAAGCTAGCCTCGCCATTGTTTGGCCTGTTGGCAAAAGATGTGGAGTTTAAGTGGACTGATGATTGTCAGAGGGCTTTGAATGAATTAAAGGACAAGTTGGTGTCAGCCCCAATCCTGAGAGGTCCAAACTGGGCCCTACCTTTCCACATCCACACTGATGCCTCAAACAAAGCCATAGGTGCAGCTTTAGGACAAGTTGAACAAAAACTTCCATATGCCATTTACTTTGTTAGTAAAAACTTGTCCAAAGCTGAGCTGAATTACACTGTAACTGAGAAAGAGTTTTTGGCTGTGGTCCATGCACTGAACAAGTTCCGACACTATATCACTGGCTATCAAACATTTGTACATACAGACCATGCTGCAATTAGATATTTAATGAATAAACCAGATGTGAATGCTCGTATTATTAGATGGTTACTTTTGTTGCAGCAGTTTGATTTGACCATTGTTGACAAACCAGGTAAAGAAAATGTTGTTGCTGACTTTTTATCTAGATTGGATTTGTCTGCAGATGAGGATGGAACAGTGGATGACCAGATGCACGATGAACATCTGTTTGCTATCTCAGCACTCTCTCCATGGTTTGCTGATATAGCAAACTACCTTGTTTCAGCACAGTTCCCTCCGCACCTATCTTCAAGAGAGAAGAGCAGAATCATCAGAAAAAGTGCCTCATTTACTTGGATCGGGGGCAATCTGTTCAAGCTTGGCCCCGATCAGATCTTAAGGCGTTGTGTAAGGGAGGAGGAAGTCTTTGATATCCTCCTCACCTGTCATGATGGGCCTTGTGGAGGACATTTTGCAGCAAAGAGGACTGCCTTCAAGATCCTGCAGGCAGGCTACTATTGGCCCACACTTCATCAAGATGTCAGAAGATATATCAGCCAATGTGACCAATGCCAAAGAATGGGGAAACCGACTCAAAGGGATGAGATGCCTCTCCAACCTCAAGTGACTCTTGAGCCATTTGAGAAGTGGGGCATGGACTTTGTGGGTCCAATCAACCCTCCTTCGAGGCAAAGGTCTTACATCATTGTGTGTACTGACTACCTGACAAAGTGGGCAGAGACTAAAGCAATCAAAGCAGCAACAGAAGAAAAGGTGGCCGAGTTCTTAAGAGAAAACATCTTCTACAAGTTTGGCTACCCAAGAGAGCTAGTCACCGATCAAGGGAGCCAGTTCACATCCAACCTGGTTGAAGACTTACTAGCTCACCACAAGATCAAGCATAGGACTTCCACCCCCTATCACCCTCAAGCAAATGGGCAGGTGGAAGTCACCAATAGAGCATTAGAAGGGATCTTGACTAAGGTGGTGAGCAGCAGCAGAAAGGACTGGGCAGATCGCCTGGTTGAAGCCACATGGGCTTACAACACAACCTGGAAGACCACCACCGGCTTCACACCTTATGAGCTGGTCTATGGGAAGAAAGCTTTGCTGTCCATTGAGTTTGAATACAACACTTTGAGGATGGCAGCTCAGCTAGATCTAGATCTCAGCCATGCACAACAAGAAAGGTTATTGCAGCTGAATGGACTGGATGAGCACCGAATGCAGGCCCTCCTTCACTCAGAAGTGGTTCAACTTCAGAGAAAGGTGTGGCATGACCAACATCTCCATGACAAGCAATTCCAGCCGGGAGATTGGGCTTTGTTGTATGACTCCAGATACAAAGATTTCAAGGGGAAGCTGAGAACCAGATGGCTAGGACCATATGCAGTGGAAAAATGTCATGACAATGGATCTGTTCTTATTCGGACCATTGATGAGGAAGCCATCCCCATGCTTGTCAATGGGCATCGATTGAAGATCTACAGGAAGCCTCTCTCAAGACAAGAGTTCATCAAAACTATGGAGAAATCAGTGTTGGTCATAGAGAAGGGTTCTGCCTCTCCTTTGGGCATACCCTGAAAGATCTAAAAAAAAAAAAAAAAAAAAAAAAAAAAAGATAATAAAGATCCTTGGGTGAAAACCTTTCTGAGGCGCCCAAGGCAGGTGGTAGGGGTGAAAACCTCATTGAGGCGCCCCTATTGTCTTTCAAAAAAAAAAGGAGATTTGAAAAAAGATCCTTGAGTGAAAACCTCTCTGAGGCGCTTAAGGCAGATGGCAAGGGTGAAAACCTCATTGAGGCGCCCCTGTTATCTTTAAAAAAAAAAAAAAAAAAAAAAAAGGTCAGCAAATTCATAATGTAAAGTTGCATGCAGGTTGCAGGTGTTCTATGGAGGAGAGGAAGCCTCTCAACTCAAAGCTAAGGGTCCTTATCATGCTGTCAGGAGACCTCACCAGCACCTCCTCCAAGAATACTCATTTTCTCCAAGGTATGTGCAATTTTATTACGGCTTGAGTCTTCTACAGGAAGACACAAATTTTCTACAAGAAGACGCAAATTTTCTACAAGAAGATGCAAATTTTCTACAGGAAGGTGTAGACTCTCTACAGGAAACGCAACCTTTCTACAGGAAGCTCTGTATTTCTACAGGAAACTTCCTGTAGAAGTTCAGGACAACCCAGAATCCATTTTATGAGGAGATCTAACGACTAAGGATCGGTTTGGACGCATGCAAGCTATTGTTATCTCCCTTGCACATTGTTGTCACCTCGTCCTGCCCTCCTTGTCGACATGCAACGAAGTTACCTGCACCAACAAAGCAGATCGATGAGTTATCAAGAAAAAGCAATTGTCAAATGAAAAAAACACTGAGATCTCCTACCATATCCATCCCAGTCATCCAGAAGCCCTGGGAGCGTGATCGGGAGGCCAGATCCTTCGTCGTGCAGCATGCACCCAAGGAGGAAGAACTGTTACAAGACATCCCGCGGGAGTCCTATAACAGTTAAGCCCGCTAGAGTGTATACTATTCACAGCGCTGGCCATATGCAATGAACGCGGACGCATGCAGCCAAGCATCAACTCCATCGTCGGCAGCCTGTAAACATGAACCTCCGGGCCTGTGCAAATTCACCAGCAGCAGATAGATCCATTCATCATCGTCCAAAACCCGAAAAATCGTGTTGCAGCCGCGCAGGTAAGTGTCTCGACCCTTTCTTCCGTCAGATTGCATGAATTTTACTTTGAATTGTTTGCAAAGTGTGAAGTGAATGGGTTGAGCGGCTGTATGGCCAGTTGACTGGCCACGTCGACCGGTTAATGGTCCCGTCAGATGTTTGGGTGGCAGTCGTGACAAAAGGAATGATCAGCACACACGTGAGAACAATCCCCGTCGGAAAAAACGGATTTAGCAGAAGAAACGGCAGCGGATCTGCTGGAGGGATGATGCGGTAGTAAGTGAACTCGCAGACAAATGATGGAACAACGTCACCCAACGGTCCGGCGGGGACAACTCACCCCCGCGCCACGGATTCCGCTGATTCAAATCTAATCGGCTAGATTGGCCGCATGCATTTATCATTCGCCGTTTGAACCTCGAGTGAACATTCGGATCCCTCTGCAGTTCGAAACTCCGAGCCTTTGGCTATCAAAACGGCTGTGAAGCACCACCGAGAGTGCAGACCAACTGCAGTCTTCCCCAGGAATCACGCACTGCTCCTACAGGAAAGCTGCTCCTACAGGAAAGCTGTTTCTACAGGAAGGTGGGTTCCTCACGTAAAAGGTGGCAGATAAAAAGGTAACCCTGAACTCTCCATGCAATTGGTTTTTAAAGGTGGCAGGATCGTCGTCTACAGTCTGGTCGTAGAAAGTTGTTGCAAGTGTTGTCTGCTGTGCATAGACTGTCGTTCTACAGGATGTCAGTGAATTAAACTGTGTTAAGGTCCTCAGGGATAAGTTTTGTGGATTATTTGCACGACGGAAGTGTAATTCTACACTCTGTCCCAATAAGCTAAACTTCTTCCGCATTCGCCACCTCTAGCAACAGTTTTTATCATGCCGGGTGGGTTTATTAGATGGGAACCCACTGATTCATCAAAATTAAGAGAAAACCAGGAGGTGGTGGAGCTCTTCACACGGGCACAATGGATATCCTTTTGTGACAAGTTGCAGGGTCATGACGACGAAGTGGCAGAATAATTTTTACAAGCCTTGAGGCCGAAATCCAAAACACTGGCCACCGTGAACTTCAGGGGCCTGAGCCTCAAGCTCACCCCACAATATATCAGTCAAATTACTGAAATTCCAATGGGTTTGCCATGGGATAAGGAAGAAAGGAAGTTGAGCCAGCAGGCAAAGAAAGAATTCTTTCCACCTGAGGAGGAATTCACGGAGGACAAAAATGGGGTGCAAAGAACCAGCTTACTGCCACGATGGAATGAAGTTAGCATGCAAATCATGAAGTATATAACCTGTGAAGGCCGTTTTAGCATCGTATACGCGTATCACTTCAGGTTGCTCACTGAATTGAGACACCAGATTGATCTTCCTGTAGAAAACAAACTGAGCATTCCTTATTTCTTGCTACAGTCTCTAATTGAGTGTGCCACAAAGCTAAAAGAAGGCATACCAGATCAGGTAGCCCACCATGGATTGATCAAACTTCTTGTGGAGGATGCGCTTCATTCATATAAGGTTCCCCTCTCATGGGAATCATTCAGAAATTTGACAAGAGATGGAGACATAAGGATGTTGACCGAGGACAGTGGTTCCTCCAGCAGTGAGGAAAAAGAAGCAGTGGCCGCGGGAAAGAAAGAAACAGGCCAGAAGACCCCGACCACAGTGCAGAAGAAAGAACAAAGGAGGAAGCATGAGAAAAAGGATGCTGAGGAAAAAGGTGACACACCCATCTTGTCAGCAAGAGAGAAAAGGTTGCAGAGCAGAACGGACAAAGCTGAGAAGGTCCACATCAGCACAAGTACCTCATCAGCACCCGCAACCAAACCAAAAAGAAAAACCCATGCAACAAAGCAAGCCAAGGTGGCGACACCTGTGTCTACAGGAAAGCAGAAACATGCTTCTACAAGAAGCCCGAAAATTATTGAAAAATGGGCTTCTACAGGAAGCCCGAAAATTACCAAAACAGGGTCTTCTACAGGAAGCCCGAAATTGGCTAAAACAGGGTCTTCTACAGGAAGCCCTGGAAAGGAGAAACCCAAGGAAAAGAAAGCTGATATTCGTGAAAGGGAGGTAGCAGCTGTGCTGGCCACCCTCAGCACGCTACCTAAGCCAAAAGAAAAGAGAAAGAGGGAGACCCCTCTATACGTTGAAGTTCGAAGAAGTTCAAGAATAAAGACAGGCAAGCCACAGGCCCCATCCAACAGCCAAATCACTACAGGGGATGCCCCTACTTCACCCAGTGAAAGGTCCCCCTCGAAGATATCGGTCACCTACGAGAGGGGGAGCCCAAAAACAACTACTTGGAAAAGAAGGATAGACCAATCGGCTTCAAACGCCCGGCTCAAGGTCAAGGAAACAGAGAAGAGTGAAGGAGCGGCACCCTCATCGCCACCAAGGGCAGAACAGGCAGAGCCACCAAAAGTAGGAAATAAAGAGCGTATTTTGGCGCCTAGTTCTTGGCCAAGGACAAGGAGCTGGGGCAAAATTGCTCAAGGATGAGCAAATATTTTAGCTGGGGGGTGATGATGAGCCCCAATTTTTGGTAACAAATTGGGCTCATTTGGCCTACTTACCTTGCTCAACCCTTCATCTTTTATCACTTATGCATTCATTTCTTGGTATATTCGTGTTATTTGTAGGAAGAAGGGCAGACATTATATCTATGTGGCTAATACATGATGATTTCAGGTTTTTTGGCATTAAAGGGAGCAAAGACCACGCAGAAGGAGACAAGGAGACAACAAAGGTGGCATTGCAGGTTTATAGGGAGGTTGTCTACAGCCTTAATGACCTCCCTCGTGATCTCCACCCTAACTCCGAGCTCCAACAGCTTTCCCCACCGAGCTTAAAGGCAGCCAACGGATTCTACAGGAACAGAAGTTTACAGCAGTTTAACTTTCAGTTGGACAACCGAGCTCCATTAATTGAGGAAGCCAGCTTGATCCTCATCATGTATAAATATTAGGGCTGTGGCCTTTGATAGGAGCTTTTTGAACTTTTGAACTACTGTTGCAATTTCTAAGCACGAGCTACAGCTCGGTTTTTTCTCTTTGTAAGCCAGTTTTGGCATGATATTAGACTCATGATTATTCAATAAAGGCAGGCAGCTTTGGATTCAATTCTGAGTTTTTAAGGGAGCTATAGCTCTCAGGTTAGGGCCCAACCTGAGAGCAATAGACCTCATCTTCCTTGTATTGTTACTTGTCTTTCTTTTCAGCACTTTATTCCTCTGTTTTGACATGCATTTAGAAATTACAGTCTACTGATTTGATTTCTTTTATGTGATTGAGTAGGATTAGTTTACAGTTCAAGTGCTCTTAGTTTCTTAGATTAGAGTAAGAGGATCATCATTCATTCGAGCTCCAAGAAAAGGCTGACAGTGCACTCACTACCATCTCTGTTTAGAGATTGGGGGTGTAGACCGTACCAGCCACCAAAAACGCAGTCATACACTTTCATTCAAGCTGCAACACAGTCATTTCAATCGTATATCCATCCATGCATGCTGATCTTGAGCAGTATTTCTTCATTCCAACTCCATGCACGATTTTTCTCTGAAGTTTACATTGCTGTTCGTTGATTTAATAACACATTTAGGATAGGTTGATGAATTCTTGGTTTTGTGCGGATTTGGTTCCTTTACACTGCGTTGCATCACTCTGTTATCTTCTTCTTCTTCTCAACCACGCCTAAAGCCACCTACCCAACCTCTGTTCAGCTCGTTTGCCTTCCAACGCTTCTACTGTTCACGTAGCTCCATCTTTTTGGACTTTTCATTGCTTCCACCCGTCTATCCACCAACCAACTGTACCCACTCTTTCCTCATCTCATATCTCTGCCCCTGAGCCATCATAAGCCCCCTTTCCATCCTACCTATCCACCCATACAACTCCTCCACTCCTCCATCACCCAAAACTCCAACCATAGAACATCCTGTAGAAGTTAGCAGACTTCCTGTAGAAATCCCGAGCTTCCTGTAGGATCCCCTGCAGACATCCTGTAGAAACCTGTAACCTCGGTTGCCAAGCATCTGAACGTTGTGGACTTCTGTGGAATGATGTTTTGGATCCTCTGTAACCTTTCCTAGCCCTCCTGACCTTTCCCAAGCTTTCTTTCCCTTCGAACTACCCCTGCACGGTCAAACCCTAATAAGAAACAAAATCATAATAACTCCAACCACTTAAGCAAAAATAAAAAAACAATGTTCTTTTCAGTAGAAGTAGCTTAAATCCATGCATCTCATATCACTAGAAGTAATGGCATCATTTCTAGAAGTTTGCACTCACACCATTGCATCATAGAGATTAGACTAGTCAGATCAGGGTTTACTAGGGTTTCCCTGTTTTGTTGGCTTTCAGTTCATTATTGCAAAGTAGGTTAATTTCCTTTGAGATAGCCTTCATCCATCATTTAGAAAGCTTCTTCTGAGAACATATAGAAGTTGGCTTGAGCCCTAGCAGACTTGTGCCAGCTGACCAAGTGACAGCTGCGACAAGAGCTAGTACTTGTGCATACAGCACCGTCACTTCCAAGTTTGTTACGAACTACCGGGTTGATAAAATTAGAGATAGGAAGCTCCAGGAGTTGTAGCATTATTGCTACAATACTGGAGCCCACCACAATGGTTCTAAAACTTTCATGCTATCCCTGCCTCTTTACTTGAAAGCATCATCCTTCCCACGAAAATCAAACAAAATCCCTTGAACTCAATAACTAGCCTAAAATCATCATCAACAAAGCTAAATCATTAAGAGAGAGCCCTCTCTGACTGCTGGTAGGCTAGGACCTGCAGTCCAAAGATTGGTTTGTGGTTACCTCGGCCATATCCTTTAAGGAGATTTAAGGACAACTTGAGTGATAACATGTCCAACTGATATAGAAGAAGGCCTCCAGCTGCCCTTGAAGAAAGTGCATGAACAAATTACTTTGGCATATTCGAATTAGATAGAGGTAGTTTATTTGGTTTGTAAATCCACAAATGTTAATTCTATTATGCATATGTCTATTGCACAACCATTATTTTTGGTAGTCTCCCACTAGCTACCACCACCACCACTTCATTTTCTCCTCGCTAGACCCTTCAAAATCCTACCTCAATTTCATCTAACATGATTGATATTACCAATGAACGTGTTGTTACTACTGTGATTATTTTTCCAATCTCTAAAGAACATATCCCTTCTCCGCATTCCACATCTAATGCTTCACCAAGGACTTATGAAGAAACCATCTCTGATCGACTTGATTCGGTTGCAAGGTTTGATGAGCCTACTAACATGGATATTGATTAGGTATATGTCACTTCCTCTCTTTTTCTTCCACCGACCATCACCCATTTGTCTCCATTATCATTAGTCTCTGAGATGACTACCCCTTTCCCCTCTTCTCCACCTAGTTCAATTTTCTCTGTGGACTAGGTTGATACTTTCATTAGTGACCCTCAACATTGTCGTCAAGTCTTTTCTCTCATTGCAAAACAATATGATATCGTCCCCTTTCTTCCACCACCAATTTTTTTACATCTCCGTCAAGACATCTCTAAAGAGTACAACTAAGAAAGAGAATCTGCTCCTTAGAGATAGCCAGAGAAATCAGTTTCCAGTGGCCAACCACCGCAAGCCTGATTCCTAGTGTCAGGTACACTTTCAGTAGATACGCTTAATGCATGGTCTATCCCACATATATTTCAATTTGTTGATTCCTTTGCTACACAAATTGAATACCCTTTGGTTCATATGGACACTTGGTGTACCAATCTATCAACAACATGTGGTCAACATGAATAACAACTTGCCTTAGTTACAAGTGAGCATGACCAAATCCAAATGGACAAGGTCCAGCTAGAGCAAAAATTATTAGAATTAGACATAAAATTCTAGTTTATGTGGCCTGTTGTTGCTGCATTTGTTGATGAGAATCTTGATGACATTACTTCTTGTTCTCCTCTGAAATGTTGTGAGTATTTTGAAGAGACATGTGTAAAATTAGTTGTTCATAATCAAGAGCTGCAGGCTACTGTAGCTAAACTTTCTCGGGAAGTACCAAATCCATCTTCTTAGTATTGTGAGTAGGTTTCTCAATACATCATTTCCACATCAGATGTCAAGGAGACTCTTCCCCAACTCATCCAAGACTCCTAAGATATTTTCAATCAAGTCAGTGTCTAAAGCGACAATCTCACCAAGAAAAATCAGCTCGTTTATCCTCTTTGAAAGAATGTCAAGTAGTTATTCGCGTAGGAAATGAGCATTTCAGATTTGGAGTAGAAGAAAGCACTCTTAGACCTTTTTCTATATGTGCAACACCACTGCCTTAAGTTGCGCACTCTCACGTCCAGTGTTAATGAATAATTTATAAGCTCCTTTAGTCCCAACCCACTGAGTTTATTGCCTAGGCGACAAATTTTTTTGTGAGATAGGTTTCTACAATATTGGATGCATGGAATAATGTTTTTCCACATACACTAGCTTTAAGGACAATGTGATGCAGACAATGCCAGATTGGATACTTCATTTGAAAGTGAAAAAACTGCAACCAATGAAATACAAGCAAGCTAAGAGCTAGATGAATCAACAACACTTTGACTCGAGGGCAAGTCAATGGATTATGGTTAGGGCCTGCTGGGTCCTTCAATTTTTGGAAAATATAGTGAAACAAAATTGCGAAGGTAAAATGGATAAAGCCATCAAAATCAAGACACAAAAATTTTAAATGTAATAGAGAATAAAACATTGGGACTTACAAATCTGAAAAACAAGGAAGCATGCCCGTGGAAGTAGGAAAATGGGGCCAATTTTGAAGGAATCAACAAGAAAAATGGAAACTACTCGAGGATTTTGTCAAAGAGGACCAAATCAAGGGGGTATCAAGAAAACTCCAAGAATACTAGATCAAGTGATGAGCCTATAAAGGAAAAAATAATGGGACAAATTCAATATATTTTTCATATATATTGAGTCTCTATTCCATTTGTATTGGTTTTTGGGTGTCGTAGAACTTTGTATCTGCGAAGAAATTATAACATATGTGCTGCAATATTTTGGTTGAGAGAGTCGCAAAAGTTTATATGATCCATGATGTAATTTATGAAAATTTTAATAAAATGGAGTTTGAGAATTTTTGTGTTGTTGTGGTTTGACGAATGTGTAGCCCCCTATTAAAATTTTTAGTCTTATTCATGCAAGTGATGTCTCTAGCTCTTTTGTGATGAATGCATTTCTCATTTATAATATGGTTGTGTATATTATAAAAGGTTAATGGTACAAATGAAATTATGGTATTAATCTAGATCCCTTAATCATTTCTATGTTTCTGGCTCGCCTCGGTTGAGATGGTCATTTGAAAAAGGGAGTGAAAATTCTAGAAAAAAGCTAGAATATGATTATTTCTTTTCTTGGAAACTCAGGTTGAACCTGAATAACTATCATTTCAAACTTTTCTCCCAACATGCTATTTTTCAAAAAATGAGTGTATGTGATCCATTTATAGCCACAGTTACAAAGAACAAGCCTCTATCCATGCTTCAATATATTAATGTGAACCACATGACTTATAGAAATGAGCTACTCATAAGTGCAAATGTAAATTCATTATAGTATATACACACACACACACACACACTATCCATAAATCAATATCATCACAGATGTGAAAGACCATCCAATTTCTATAGATATCAAATGCGGCCTTGTATGTGCGTTACTATGGAAGAAAGCCATATTTAGATCGTAGTCATTGTAATCATAGCTAGATCATACCATTGAGATGTGAAATCATGTTTTAGTATAGTGAGATTACGTGATCATAGAGTGAAACTTAGTTGGATGTTAGAGATGCCACAATAATGTGATAATATTATGTTACCACAATATTGTTGGCTGATAGAAAGTCATGTCATAGTGTGCCTTAGTGTGAATCACAAAAAGTTGAGTCATAGAAATAAACACAAGTCATAGAGTGAATAGTTATCCATAACATCCATTGTAATTACAGGCCTTAGAGCATACGAGAATCCAAACCACAGTATGTGAGAGTTCATGTGAGAATCCATAATAAGGTAATGAGCCATAGTAAATAGATGGAGGCATGATAAAAAGAGTCACTACATAAAGAACAAGCCATAGTCATTTGATCACTGAACATATGCAGTCTAGAATTCTTGAATGCCACAAGAGATCCAGAAGTTAAATTTTTGTATCCATAGGAGATTTTTCTCCAATCCCTATAGGAATGCACTAGACTTTGATCCAAACATAGTGATATTCAGACCTCATTTTTCCAAACCAAAGCTCTGATACCATGTTGTCAAATTTGGAGGCCAACATATTAAATTAGATTTCTCTTTTCTTTGCCAATTACTTGTGAATTTGTTGACATTTTCTTATTATGTTTTTCTTCTTTCATCAAGCAAATACCAAACATAAAAAACATGAAGCTCACAATTATATACAAGAAACACAATATATAGGCTCCAATATAGGGAAAAACCCCTAGAAGGGGAAAACCGAGAAAATTATCTTCCCATAGAATCAAATCGAAATGAGATATCCAAGATATGACCACAAAAAAATTACTAGCCTTATAGATGCCAAGTCAAACCCTCCTTCTGCATAATAAATCCATTAACAACAAGATACCAATAATAAATATTCATCAAAAGACATGATGAGGAAAAAAATCCACAAATTAGACTTCAAAAGAAAATATTCTTCCATCTCAGACTTTGGCCCTCCTTCTTCTATGAAATTTTAGAACCAATCCAACAAATTGTGTGTGTCCAAATAAGCTCAAATCATACTCTATTTATATTGTCTAGAGGGGTGCAAATAGACATGTTGGGTCCCTATAATACTAGTGATTACCCCATTACTATTGTAGTTGTATTCCTTATTAATATTGTTGTGCCCCTATTGTTCCCATATTGTTATTATTGTGCCCCATAGAATCCCTCTATTGTTATTTTTGTGGCTTTATATTATTATTGTTAGGTCGGTTGGGTTATACTGTGACTCCTTAGACTCCTATATATAGAAAGGAGGTTTTGTCATTTGAATCATCCAAGAATTGATCATTTGTGTAATGTGAAGGAGGTTTCCCCCTCGAAGAGGATGAATTCTAAGGCATTGATCTGTCTTTTCTATCCTTTTGTGAGCTAGTTTCATAACATTTGGTATCAGAGCTTTGGATTCTAGGGTTTCGCTGCTCCAAACAGGTCATCGTGGCATTTTTGGTATAACTTTTTTCTGCGACATTTCAAAAGCTAAAAAAAAACCCATTTGAGAAGAAATTGCACTGAATCTCGGGTCCAAATTTCAGAGCTTTTTGCGCTATATTTGCGGAGATATGATTTGAGGAAGTTGGTCTTTTTGCAGACTCCTGAATTACATTCCAAACAGGTGACCTAGGGAAAATAATCATAACTTTCACTCTGAGCATCAGATTGAAATTTCATAAGAAGGTATAGAAAGAGGACGAACTGTAGTTTCTTGTATATATTTTTTAGAGCCAAAGGTCGAAACAGTGACTCGTGGCACATCGTACAAGTTCGCTCTACTGAACTAGTCTATAATCAGGTCATCTTAGGAGATTGTGCATAACTCTTCTTTGGAGAATATAATTTGGATCATACTGGTGGCATTGGAAAGAGGGCACAAAGGGCTACTATAGGTCGCAATTTTAGAATTGGATGATCCGAAATTGTAGAGATACATTAGATTCAATATCAAGCTTCTACAAAGTGAAAAAAGGTGTGTAGTTTTTTTTTTTAATTTTTGCATAAGCTTGGTTTGAAAAATTAGTTTGAATTGGTAATTGATGCCCCAAGGAAAGAAAATGCAAACACCTAGTAAGAAACCTGAAATCTCTAGCATGACTCATGAAGAACAAGAAGAAATGCAACATGATATATCAAAATTACAAGACCAAGTGCAACAAGTGTCACTTGCACAAAAAGCAACAGAATCTAAGATGGATGGTTTAAGGAAAGATGTAGAAGCTAAGATGGATGGTTTAAATAAAGGTGTAGAAGCTAAGATGGATTGTTTAAAGAAAGGAATAGAAGCTAAGATAGATGACATGGAAGCTAATATGAATGGCATGGATGATAAGATGGAAGAATTGAAGATAAATATGAATAAGTTGCTACAAGAAATGGTCAGTAATGGTGAAAGGGTAGTAAAGGAAACTCATGATGAGAACAAAAGAAATGTTAATCATGATTCCATAGACTATAACATTGGATCGAATACCCACCATATTCCAAAAATCGATATGAGGAAGTTTGATAGCAAGGATCCCATAACATGGATATTACAGATGGAGCAATTTTCCGATCTTAATAATGTGAAAAACACACAAAAGGTACGTATTGCAACTTTATATTTGGAACCAAATCAGTTTATATGGTATCAATGGCTTTTCTCTTGTAAACAAATTATCACTTGGGCAATTTTTATGGAAGAATTGACAACAAATTATGAGGATACAAAAAACAACACTTTTTTAGCCAATTGATAAGTCTCAAACAAAAGGTTTCAATAATGGAGCACATTGAGTTCCAAAAATTGAACATAAGGGTAAAAAATATTCCAGAGGAGCATAGGATTGATGTGTTCATAGGGACTTTAAAGGATAATATCCAACATGATGTTCACCTTTGGGAACTTGATTCATTAGAGAAGGCATTCAGGTTAGCAAGAAAAATGGAAAGCAAAATTATGGCAACAAGGAAGCATACCACTCACAACTATAAAGATGGAAATGTTCTTTCCCTTAGTCTTCCACAACCTATAAGGTTGACACCATAGAAATTGGAAGAAAAAAGAGCAAAAGGGCTTTGTTATAGTTGTGATAGAAAATACACTAAAGGTCATAAGTGTGCTGAGAAGAAATTATTCTACATAGGTTGTGAAGAGGAAGAAGAAAAGAAGCAGGAAAGGTCAAAAGAAGAGGATATACTCTAGGAAAAAAGCCTAGATAAAGAAGAAATGAATCCGACCATATCTTGTAATGCATTGGCGGGAATTACCACTCCTCAAACCATCAAGATAGAAGGACAAATCAAGAAGAAAAAGGTAATAGTGTTGATTGATTCAGGAAGTACCCACAATTTTATTCATTGTAAGGTAGAAAAAGAATTGAATTGTTTCTTATATCTAGCACCAGAGTGTCAAGTGATTGTTGCAAATGGAGGAACAATAAATTGCTCTGGAAAGTGCCATAATATCAAGCTATCCATGGGAGAATATGTATTGACTAGCCCAATGCTTTCCATTCCAATGGGAGGTGCTGATGTTGTACTAGGAGTCCAATGGCTACAATCGTTGGGTACAATATCTTTTAATTTTCAAGAAATTTTCATGAAATTTTCTATGGAAGGAAAGGAAGTTGAATTAAGGGGTATTGCAGGGAAACCGGGAAAGATAATCATCTCTAATGGTATGACAAAGCTTCTAAAAAAGGAACAAAGCGGTGTAATTGCACAATTATGTTCGCTAGATGTTTCCACATTGGAATCATCTATTTCTCCAGATCTCCAAAAAGTCTTGGACAATCATTCCAAGGTATTTGAGACTCCCAAAGGTCTCCCACCTATTCGTGACCATGATCATGCTATTCATCTGATTCCAGGAAGTGTTCCTCCAAACATCAGGCAGTACAGATATCCCTATGCCCAAAAGAGTGAAATTGAACGTATGGTTGTAGAAATGCTAGAGGATGGTATAATTCAACCGAGTCAAAGTTATTTCTCCACTCTAGTAGTATTGGTGCACAAGAAGGATGGATCATGGCACATGTTTCCGGATTATAGGGAGCTCAACAAGCTCACTATTAAAGATAAGTTTCCCATTCCTGTCATTGATGAATTACTGGATGAATTGCCTGGATAAATTTACTTCACCAAGTTGGATCTTCGTTCAGGATATCATCAAATCAGAATGAAGAATAAAGACATTCCGAAAACAACATTTAGAACTCATGAGGGTCATTATGAATTTTTTGTCATGCCTTTTGGCCTTACCAATGCACCTTCAACATTTCAAGGTTTGATGAATTCCATTTTCAAACGATTCCTTAGAAAATTTGTGTTAGTATTTTTTGATGATATAGTAATCTACAACATGTCTTGGAAGGATCATGTTGAACATGTTGACAAGGTGCTACAACTATTGGAGGAGAAACAATTATCTGCAAAAAGATCCAAATGTTTATTTGGAGTACAAGAGGTGGAATATCTTGGTCATATTGTATCTCATGAAGGAGTTAAGGTAGACCCTAGCAAAATTAAAGCCATTAAGGAATGGAAAATCCCCACATCCATAAAGCATCTGCGAGGATTTCTTGGGTTGACAGGGTATTATCGCAAGTTTTTTAAGAATTATGGGAGAATAGCAGCACCTCTAATAACATTATTGAAGAAAGATGCATTTTCATGGACTCCAGAAGCAACAAAGGCCTTCGAGCATCTTAAAGAGGCAATGTGCCAAGAACCGGTCTTAGCTACACCAGACTTCACAAAAACCTTTATTGTGGAATGTGATGCTTCAGGAAATGGAATTGGTGCTATTTTAATGCAAGATGAAAGACCCATTGCTTTTGAAAGTCATCCAATCAAGGGAAAGTTTTTACACAAAGCTATTTATGAGAAGGAAATGTTGGCAATACTCCATGCACTTAAGAAATCGCGACCCTACCTAATGGGAAGACACTTCAAGGTAAAAACGGATCATGATAGCCTTAAATACTTTTTAGAACAAAGATTATCCTCTGAAGAGCAACAAAAGTGGGTCACAAAAATGTTGGGTTATGACTTTGAAATCATCTACAAAAAAGGGAAGCAAAATGTGGTGGCAGATGCACTCTCAAGAAAGGATGAGGATGTGGAAGCATTGTTGTGTGCCATTTCTATTATCCAACCAGATTGGATAAATGAAGCAAGGGAGGAATGGAAGAATGATGAAGAAGTGTGGGCACTTATTCGAAAGTTACACCAAGACTCCAGTACATCTGATACATTTAGCTGGAAAAATGATTCGTTATGGTACAAAGATTGCTTATACCTCTGTAAGAATTCCCAGCTAAAACAAAGGATTCTTATGGAATTGAACACTTCTCCCTTAGGAGGGCACTCAGGATTTTTAAAAACTTACGACAGGGTTAAGAAGGAATTTTTTTGGGAGGGCCTTAAATCAGATATTCAAAATTTTGTGGCGGAATGTTTAGTTTTCCAACAAAATAAAGTTGAAAAAATTAAGACACCTGGTCTATTACAACCTTTATCCATTCCAAGCCAACATTGGGAGGAGGTTTCAATGGATTTTATCACAGGTTTACCCAAGTCCGAGGGAAAGAGTGTCATCATGGTGGAGTTGACAGACTTACCAAGTATGCACACTTTTGTGCATTATCACATCCATTTAAATCTAGTACAGTTTCTATTGCATTTATGGAAACAATTCAAAAGCTACATGGAAACCCAAAGATTATTGTAAGTGACAGAGATCCCATTTTTACTGGAAATTTTTGGACATAATTATTTTCTTGTCTTGGTACTCAGTTAGCTCATAGCTCATCTTATCATTCTCAATCTAATGGGTAAACTGAGATAGTGAACAAATGTTTGGAAGGATATCTTCATTGCTTTGTATCTGATAAACAGACACAATGGGTCAAATGGTTGCCTCTGGCTAAATGGTGGTATAACACTTCCTTCCATACAACAACAAAAATGACCCCATTTATGGCACTTTATGGATATCAGCCACCATCCATCACATCATATTTAAGAGAAAATTCTAAGGTTCAAGCAGTGGAACATCACGTCGAACATCAACAACAAGTCCTCCAACTCTTAAAGGATAACCTCATGTTGGCACAGAATAGAATGAAACAACAGGCAGATCAACATCACAGCGAAAGAAGTTTTGATGTAGGTGATTGGGTATTCCTACGGCTACAACCATATAAGAAAATTTCCCTCAAGCAAGCTAAGAAGGATAATAAATTATCACCAAAGAATTATGGTCCATACAAGGTGTTGCAAAATATTGGTACTATGGCATACAAATTGGAGCTTCCTGCAGCTTCTCGATTGCACCTAGTTTTCCATGTTTCATGTTTAAAGAAGGTTATAGGCGACAAACTCCCAATTCAAACAATATTTCTAGAACTTGACGAGGAAGGACAAAATTATATTGGAACCAGAAGCAGTCACAGAAACAAGAACTTGACAGTTATGAAATCGATCAATTTTGGAGTATCTTATCAAGTGGAAGAACTTATTTGCTGAAGATTCCATATCGGAGGATTAGAATTTTATACAGAAGCATCTAGAACTACTCAAGCGTTGAGGACAACACTTTTTTGAAGGAGAGGGGCACGATGGGTCCCTATAATACTAGTGATTATCCCATTACTATTGTAGTTGTATCCCTTATTAATATTTTTGTACCCCTATTGTCCCCATATTGTTATTACTGTGCCCCATAGAATCCCTCTATTGTTATCTTTGTGGCTTTATATTATTATTGTTAGGTCGGCTGGGTTATATTGTGACTCCTTAGACTCCTATATATAGAAAGGAGGTTTTTTCATTTGAATCATCCAAGAATTGCTCATTTGTGTAATGTGAAGGAGGTTGCCCCCTCGAAGAGGCTGAATTCTAAGGCGTTGATCTCTCTTTTCTATCTTTTTGTGAGCTGGTTTCATAACAAGACATGTCCTTTGGGGCTGGACTGAATTAACAAGTAGGTCAACTTGGCATCTATAAGGGTTTTTGACCCAAATTACATATTTAATTTTTTTTCCTCTCTTTACAATAATTCCAAATAGGACTTTTGACTCTTTGACTCAAGAAAACCTAGAAGCATAAGGAACATGCTTAGCTAATAAAATATTAATAATAAAGTTATTTTTCTTATTTTTCTCCTTTTTCTTTTACATAAAATATACATTGATATAAGTACAAAGGTCTTTATGAAGACCAAACCTAGTTACATTTTATAACATGAACAACTATCTAAGCTACAAATCTAAAGGTATGTATGAAAGTGTTATTAGAAAATGTAATTATTTTTCTCCTTTGTTGAATTACATTGAATGCTACATATGCAACAACCGTTTGGGGTCATAGCATGAGATTGTAGAACTAGTCGACACTGGTCTCAAAACCAAGGCAAGGAAGAATGCACCCTTAGAAGTCAACGTCCAATAGTATGGAAAAAGAAACAAGAGAAAAATGAAGAGTGTGATATTTTTTTATATTCCAAAAAGCAAGAAAAAAATGGTACATTGATAATGGATATTCAATACACGTGATAGGAGATTATAGTAAATTCATTAAAATAAAGGAAGAGTATGGAGGCAAAGAGTACTTGGTAACATTAATGCATCTACGAGAATAGTTGGGAAAGGCACGATCAACATATATAATGGAAGAACAAAAGACCAAAACATTTTAAATGTGGAAGGAATTAAACACAATCTCTTGAGTGTCAATCAAATGTGTGATCAAGGGTATGATATCACATTTGATTCCAAAAAATGTGGAATTAGAAATGCTAATACAAGAAATATAGTAACAGGCTAACAAAACATCAGGCAATGTGTACATTCTTGATGGAGCATAAAGAGAAAAATGTTGTATGAGAAAGATAGATAGGATATGGCTATGGCACAAAAGATTGGGGATAATCTGGTAAAGCATACAAAAACACAAGTTGTGAAGGACTTGTCAAATATATCAAAACCAAATAATGCCCTCTGTAAGGCATGCTAACGTGGAAAAGCAACTAGGGTATTCTTCAAAACAAGAGAATATTCTATGTCTAAGCCTCTAGAGCTCATCCATACATACCTTTGTGGACCAGACAAGACTCAGACACTAAAAGGTGAAATGTATTTTATGTTTCTCATCGATGATTATATAAGAATTGTAGGTTTTAACCCCGTATAGAAATAACCTGCATACAAATTCTAAAAAACAGAAAATAAACAATGTGAGAGAATAACACATAAAACACATACACATAAATTTTCCCTTGGATTCCAAAACCAGGACTAACAGATTGATTTTTCATTATGTTCCTTTCAATGTTACAATACATATATATACATGCTGAAGTATCCAATACCATGGACCGAAAACTATCGTGCCCAAAACCATGTGCGAAAACCATGCACAAAACCATAGGTAGGTTCGCCACGCCTAATATAGGGTCCAAAAAAAAAAATTCCCCGGGGCACTGCCCTAGACCCCGTAGAGGGGGGTTGCCCTCCCCCCTCAAACCCCCTATAACCCTCTCGCTGCACAATCGGCACATCAAAAGGGGGGCTCCGCCCCCCCTCTAATCCCTCAGTGAAATACAAGGGCTAGTCGTGGAAATAATATAACACAACCCAACATTCTCCCACTTGTTGTTTTCATTCCATAGAGGGCTGCAGGAGAGCTTAATCATGTATCCAACCCTACAATGCCCATTTTTTCTCTACACCAAGAGAACTTCTCAAAGCTCACATATTTTGTCAATGCATCCGCATTATTCTTTAAAGTGTCCACCTTTACTAGCAAAACCTTTTTGTATTCTATCATATCCCTCACAAAGTGATACTAAACATCAATGTGCTTTGCCTTTGAATGGTAAGTAGGGTTCTTTTCCAAGAAAATTGCACTTTGGTTGTCACACTCTATCCTTATAACTCCCTGTACTAACCCCATAATTGAACACAATCTCTACAACAAAAGTTACTTTCTTGCTTACATGAGTGGCTTCCATGTATTCTGCCTCTATAGTTGATAGTGCCACTACAGATTGTTTCTTACTCATCCAACTGCCTGCACCTCCAAATAGGTTAAACACATACCCACTTGTAGATCTTCTCTAGTCTAGATCTCCAACCTAGTCTGCATCAACAAAGACACGAATATTCAAAACTCTATCCAATCCCGCTCTTCCTTGGTAGCACAAACCATAATCACTAGTGCCACACAAATAACTAAAAACCCGCTTCACTATTGTCCAATGCTCCTTCCCTGGTTTTGACATAAACCTGCTTAATACTCCCACTGCATGTGCAATGTCTGGTATAGTACAGACCATCGCATACATCAGGCTATCGAGTACACTTGCATATGGAACATGGGACATGTCATCTTCTTGTTCTTGTGTCTTGGGACACTGTTCAACAAATAACTTTACACCTACAAGAATAGGAACCTTCACCGGTTTACTATCCTCCATATTAAACCTCTGCAATATTGTCTCGACATACTTCCTCTAGTTTAACCAGAGCTTCCTCTTTGCTTGATCTCTTTTAATTTCCATGCCCAAAATATAGTTTGCAACACCAACATCTTTCATGTCGAATTTGGAGGACAATTAGGTCTTCAAATCCTGGATAATTTCTTTGTTATTTCCAACCAGCAACATATCATCCACATACAAGAGCAGAAAAATAACACAGTCACCAATTAATTTAAAATACACATAGTGATCTGCTTTGCTTCTAGTGAAGCCAAGTCCCCGTAAAAATGTATCAAATTTTTGATACCACATCATTGGTGATTGTTTTAGCCCATACAAAGACTTCTTTAAATTGCATACCAGTTATTTCTTACCCTTCACTGCAAAGCCTTCATGTTTCTTCATGTAGCTCTCTTCTTCTAGATTCCCATGAAGAAATGTTGTCTTCACATCCATCGGTTCTACCTCAAAATCAAGAGAAACAACAACAAATAAAAGTAATATTAATATAATAGAAGCTACCTTGGCAATAGGAGAAACAATATCACCAAAATCAATTCCCAGCACCTGGGAATAACCTTTTGCTACCAACCAAGCTTTGTATTTCTCCACCTTTCCTTCTGCATTTGTCTTCTTCTTGCACACCCATTTGCTGCCAATGGGTTTCCTTCCAGTCGGAAACTCCACTAGATCCCAAGCCTCATTTTTGTACAAAGATTCCATTTCATCAACCATGTCCTCTTTCCAGAGTTTTCCATCTTTTGAATCTACTGTTCCCTTCATAGTTCTTGGATCATTATCAGTAATAGATAAAGAAAAATTTGAACATAAAATAGATGGACTATACCTTTCTAGCTACCTTCTTTTTCGAACTGATCTTCTCACAACCAGAGTTTGTTGCTCTTCATCTTATGATTTCTCTTCTGTTGTAGAGTCTGATTCTTCCTCCTTTCGCTAAAACTCTATCTTCACAGGTTTCTTTGATGGAACTTCATGTTTAATAACATTTTTCACCTCTCTGAACACCACATCTCGGCTGTACACAACCTTCCTTGTTACTGGGTTCCAAAGCTTATAACCCTTTAAACCATCCTTATACCTAATAAATATGCACTTTTCAGATTTACTATCCAACTTTGTTCTTTTCTCCTTTGGAACATGTACATATTCATCACATCCAAATACCCTCAGATGTGAAAGAGAGGGTTTCATACCATTCTATACCTCTTGTGGAGTCTTATCCTCTAACGCTAATGAAGGTGATCTATTGACCAGGTAACATGACGTCTGATGAGCCTCATAAATGGGTAATTATAGGGCTCATTTTACCTCCTAACCTAGTCAAATGAACCATTCTCTTAGCTTATTGTATGATTTTCCGATTATATTTATGCTTATGGAGTGAGTTGAGTTAGTTATGATGCCATGTGGTCTAACATGTGTTTAATGTAGATTATTGATAAATTTCGAGGTCAAATTCAAGGATCCAGTGGACAAATGGCAGCAATAACTCGAAGTAGACAAAGGAGAGGACTTATAGGAGGGAATTCCCCTCATTTATTACTCCTCACTTCGAATTCCCCATCATTCAGATCATAGTACAAGCATCTGAATCATGCATTAAAAGGTAGTCGAGCAAGGGGAGAATGACAGATGATTATCTCAAGTTTTGGGAGCCAAGCCTCTGTGATTTTAAGGAAGCTATTGGTAGCTTCATTTGTATAAGTATAGAGGCCTAGGGCCTCACTAGAGTCATATTTTTGTTGGATTTTTTCTTATGTAAACTCTGCTCAACTTTGAGCTTATTATTTTGTCACAGTTTCATGTAATCCTGTTATTGTTTTGGAAATAAAGATGGAATCCTTTTTGAGCTAGCACTGAGTTACCTTAGAGGGATGAAGCTCTTGGTTTAGGGCCCAATCCAAGCATCCAAGCTCCTCTTTACTTGTATTTGTATGTTTTATTTCAGTTTGTAGATTAGGTTGTTGTTAGATGTATTTCTTTTATGGTTAAGAATAGGTTGTTTCTGATGATTCAGTAGTTTGCTTCCATTTGTGATTTCTATAGTAAGTTAAGTAGTGATAAAGAGAAGATTCAAAAATATAGAAACAGTGCCTTGGCCTCTCTTCCTTCCTTTGGGACCAAGATTTGAGGCAAAGATCCTCTTGCTGCCTCTTAAACACAGATTTTCTTCCTTCATAGGACTTCTAGTGTTTGCAACTTTTTAGTAAGTTAATAGTCCAATTTTGCTTTGCTTCATATCTTCTTCATCATTATCACTTCTTTATTTGCAATAGTATTCTTTCATTCTTTCCTTTCTCTCAGCATTTCTCAGCATTTCCTTTCATAGATCATAGTTTAGACTATTTTGATGCAAAACTCTGTTTTTCTAGATGCACTCATTTCATTGCTTGCTTGATCTTATTAGTTGATTGTCATTTTTTATGCAGTAGATCTCACCTAGCAGCAGCCTAGCCTATCAGCCATCCCATACTCCATCTAATCCATGCCCTATAGGTCGCCCAAGTCTCACCTCAATTCTGCCTTAGTTTCCTGCATTTTCCATGGACTTCTTCCTCTCTCCTTGAGCAAAACCAATCATCTTCCTCTCTCCTGGTGATTCTTGGTAGACCCTAGGCACCTTAGCATCTCATTATAACCTTCTTCCACCTTTTCCACCCACTCTTACACCCTCAAAAAGTGAAAACTACTCTCGGCCTCCTCCCATAGGCCTCCTGTAGTTGCCTTGTTTTCCTCCTGTAGATTTCCTGTGTCCTCCTATAGATTTTCCTGTAGGCTTTCTTTTGAAGGAAGAGTGTGGGAAAAGCCTCCATAAGGCCACTTGAGACCTCCTGGGACCCATCCACACCATCCTACATCCTCTCAAGTCCCAAAACCACCCTCCAATGCCACCTATTCGCTGCCACATTCACACACAATAAATTACTTGCATGTGAAATTCACATTAACATACATAAAAATCCAAAAAGATGTTTTTTGTTTATTTACTTCCAGAAATAGCTAAGTTAGATGTTGTTTACTTCCTTGAGTAGGTAAAGGCATTCATTTCATGGTTTTCATAGTTCTTTCTGCAAAAGTAGGATTAGTTGGTTAATTAGGGTTTACAAGGTTTGATTTACATTTCAATCTTTCTCCTCTCTACAGTTACAATAACATCTGTAGAGTAATCCTTCTCTCCTTTCATAACATATAGATCTTCTTCTAGAATCCATAGAATTTTGCTTGAGCTCCTAGTGATCTTGCACCAGCTGACCAAGTGACAATCTATAGTAAGAACTAGTACTTGTGCATACAACACCGACGCTTCCAAGTTTGTTACGAACTACCGGGTTGATAAGAGTAAAGTAGGAAACCCAGGAGTTGCAGCATTATTGTTGCAATACTGGTGCTCACCACTTTTTGGCGCCATTGCCAGGGAAGCGTTAGAGTATTCTGTGATTACTTCTTTTTTCTGTTTTCTATTGCAACACTTTGCTAATAGTTTATTTTAGCAAAAGTAGACTAGTCACTTCTCTTCTTTCAAGTTCTGCATTTACTTACTTTCCTCTTCAATTCTGAAAATTTCTATTCAGCAAGTTCATGTCAGCCAGTTGTGATTTGTTTTGTTCAATCAATTTCAGTTTCTACAGGTACTATCATTGTGGGGAAAAAATAAACAAAAACCAACCAAAAAATATTTCCTTTCATGCCTCGTAGGAATAGAGATAACTCAGGAAAATTTTTCCCAACACCCTCACTGCTTCACACAGTCAGCCTTCTCTCTTCTTCAGTAGCTGCAATCAAGAAGAACCCTTAGGTGAAAAGCAAGACATATTTGAAGAACCTATAGGGGAAGAAGAGGAAAAACATTCCTTTGGAGCCAATGGCTGAAAACAAAAATGCTAGGGGGAATGGAGAGAGAAAAGAGGGTACCTTTCCCATTCGGCAGACCAATGGGGACACCAAAATGAAGAATATAAGCCCTTCCACCCTACCTCATTTCCATGGTCTGAATACAGAAGATCCTGACACCTTTTTGTTCGAGTTTGTTGTTATCTGTCGAACCTATGACTATGCAGAAGATGAGCAAAAGTTGAAACTGTTCCCTTTTACTCTCAAGGATGCAGCACTGCGCTGGTTCATGGGATTACCTGGAAATAGCATCACAACTTGGGCTCAGATGCAACAAGCCTTTAACAACAAGTATCGAGACTATTGTAGGTCAAAAGATACTAAAAAAGAAATTTTCCGAATGACCATAGGAAGTGACGAGTCCCTGGAAGACTATGAAGAGAGGTTCCAACTTAGTTACAAAAGGGTCGGGGGTACACCTGACCCTAAGTCTCAAAAGTTGGTCCTGCTCAGGGGAATTTTGGAAGATCATTGAGACACCCTCCATCTACTGTCCAGGGGAGACATCTACCAACTATCCTATGAGGACATAAATACTATTTTTAGAAACCATTCTAGAGCAGCCAGAAAGAAAGGTAGGGGGGAGTCAACCCATAGCCAGTACCTCTTCCTCTAACTCATCCATTAAAGGAGAAATTGGAAACATGCTAGAAGACTTCAAGAGTGAGATGTTGTAGACTATTTCCATGCAAATGGATACCTTACATATCAGAAGGAAACAAGAGGAATTAGAGAGGGCTTTGGCCATTTTTTGCCCTAGATTCACCAGGAGGCATCCTAGGAATGAATGCCCATTGAACTCTATAGAGACTTGTTCAGCCTATGAAGAAAATAATTCTACAGATAAGTGCCCTTCATTACCCGGACTTAAAGCTATATGTCAAGGGGTTGAGGGAGTCACTGAACAACTCTATTACATAAAACAAAGGAGCCCGCATGGACCTAGATCATACCATCAGGGGATGCAAGGGACATCTAAGGCATACTAAAACTCCAACCAAGTCACTTCCATACCTTTTTGGGGCCCCCCTACTCATCCTTCTCAGTCCACGCCTCCTCCTTGGTCCTTCACATATCAATATCATGTCCAACCAGCCACCCATTCATTTTAATCCTATGCTCAGCCACAACCTTAGTGGAATGCACCTCATCAGGGATGGAGGCCCCAATAAAACTCGTTTCCCACTCTTTTGCCTCCACCACCTACCCAACCACAACCATTACCTCCTACTCCACCAAACCAACCCTAAATGCCTGCCCAGCCAAATCCGAACCTGAACAACAGACATGCTTAGCAAGTGTATAGTGGGGAACCATCATGCCCAACTTATGCTATGGAGATTCAAGAAATTAACTTGCAATCTGGGAAAGTTCTCCCAAGTAGCCAGCCTCCACCCAAGGAGGTTGAGGAAGATAAAGAGGAAAGTGAACCTAAAGCAATTCCACCCTTCCCTGAGAGACTATCCATGACAGTTCAGCCTATCCCAGAAGAAACTAAACTCCTGGGAGAATTGAAACATTTATGTGTGAAGATACCACTTCTCCAAGCCATAAAAGATGTGCCTATCTACAATAGGTTGATCAAACAGAAGTTCTTTAGGCATCCAGGAAGGTGCAAGAGAGATGCCCCAACCAGCAATGTCATAGGGAAACTATCCGACCTGATGTTAGGGTAGGTAATCTGTCCAAAATATCTAGACCCTAGAAACCCAGTAGATGTCCACATCAATGGAACCATGATCCCACATACCTTGATTGACCTTAGAGCTGCCATTAATGTGATGACAAAGGACACAATGCTCAAACTTAACCTCGAGGGCTCCTTGAGGAAGACCATGACTGTGCTACAACTAGTAGACCACTCCACAGTGACCCCTGAGGGGATTGTGGAAGATGTGATGGTCCCCATTGATTCTTGGGAGTACCCTATTGATTTCTTAGTTCTCTAGCTAAAGGCCAAGCTCACTAGGTATCCTCTCATTCTGGGAAGACCCTGGTTGGCTACCGCCAATGCCTACATCAGCTGTCAAGCTGGGAACATGACCATAGAGAATGGGCACATGTCCAAGTAGTTAATCCTATATCCTCCTGCCCAACCCTTGCTAGAACATGATCTACCTCTCTGGTTGGAGGAGGAAGATGAGGATGAAGCCTATTTTGCACCAATTTGTGCATTAGCAATCACCATGGGGGGGAAATAGCAAGATGAGGACGATATGATTGAAAATCTGATTCAAGATCCACCTCCCAGTGTATCACCATTAGAGGACATAGTAAGAGAAACCCAAAACAACACCTCAAATAATCTTTGTGTGTCTGACTCCACTTCTCTCCATGTTAAGAATATAGAGTTTGGCCCATAGTGAATCTTGAAAATCAATTCGTCCCTATCCATTTCCTAGGAAAAGGAGCTGTGTAGTCTGCTGAGAAAACACCTAGATGCCTTCGCATAGAGTTATAAGGAGATGAAGGGAGTGCACCCTTTAGTATCTACTCATCATATATACATCAAGGAGGATTCTAAGCCAGTCAGACAGCCTCAAAGGAGGATGAATCTAGCACTTAAAGATATTGTTAAGGAAGAACTACAGAAATTGTTTGATGCAGGATTCATCTATCCCATCTATGAGAGTGAATGGGTTTCTCCTTTGGTGCTAGTGCCAAAGAAAAATGGTAAGTGGAGAATCTGTGTTGACTATCGGGGATTGAACAAATCCACTAAAAAGGACCATTTTCCTTTACCTTTCATAGATCAAGTATTAGACGGTCTGGCAGGGAAAAAGTTTTTCTCTTTCCTATATGGGTTTAATGGGTACAATCAATTCAAATCAGCTTAGAAGACCAAGATAAGACTACTTTCACTTATCCTTTGGGTACCTTTGCATACTAGTTCCTTCCTTTTGGTTTTTTGTAATGCTCCAGCCACTTTCCAAAGAGCGGTATTGAGTATATTTTATGAATTACTTCATGATGCAGTAGAGATATACATTGATGACTTTACTCCTTACGGCTCTGACTTTTAGGACTTTATCTAACCTAGGAAAAGTTCTAGACAAGTGTATTGAGATGAACCTATCCCTCAGTCCAGAAAAATGTGATTTTTTTATGACTGAAGGAACAGCATTAGGTCATGCAATATCTCAGTGGGTACTGCAGGTGGACCCAACAAAATTTCCATCATCCAAAGGGTCCCACCTCCTCAAAAGGTGAGAGATGTTAGAAGTTTCTTAGGCTAGCTGGGTATTATAGGAGATTCATTAAAGATTTCAGCAAGCTATCCTCTCCTTTGTTTGGCCTCTTAGGAAAAGCTGTCGAGTTCATATGATCGGAAAACTGTCAAGAAGCCCTAGATACCTTGAAGAGCAAGCTTGTGACTGCCCCAATTCTAAGAGGCCCAAACTAGGCCCTACCTTTCCACATTCACACAGATGCCTCAAACAAAGCAATAGGATCAGCCTTAGGACAAATTGATGAAAAGTTACCTTATGCCATATACTTTATAAGAAAAAAATTGTCAAAGGCAGAGTTACACTATACAGTGACCAAGAAGGAACTCCTAGCTGTTGTGTATTCCTTAAACAAATTCAGACATTATATGACAGGTTATAAAACCTTCATGCACACTGATCATGTTGCAATTAGATATTTAATGAACAAACCAGATGTAAATTCTCGCATTCTTAGATGGTTTCTTTTATTGTAACAGTTTGATTTAACCGTTATTGATTACCCTGGTAAAGAAAATGTTGTTGCTGATTTTTTGTCTAGAGTAAATTTGCCTGCAGGTGAAGAAGGAATGACGGATGACCAAATTCCAATTGAACATCTATTTTCTATCTTAGTATTGTCTCCATGGTTTGCTAATATAGAAAACTACTTGGTTTCAACACAGTTTCCACCACACTTGTCCTCAAAAGAGAAGAGAAAGATAGTAAGGAAAAGTGCCCCTTTCACCTGGATTGGGGGGAATCTCTTCAAACTTGGCCTAGATCATATCTTGAGAATATGTGTCAGGGTGGAGGAAGTCTTTGACATCCTCCTGACCTATCATGACGGGCCTTATGGAGGTCATTTTGTAGCAAAAAGATCTACCTTCAAGATATTGCAAGAAGGCTACTATTGGCCCACTCTTCATCAGGATGTGAGGAGATATACCAGCCAGTGTGATCGGTGTTAGAGGATGGAGAAACCTACTCCAAAGGATGAGATGCCCATGAAACCTCAAGTGACCATTGAGCCATTTGAGAAGTTGGGCATGGACTTTGTGGGTCCTATCATCCCTCCTTCAAAGAAAAAACAATACATCATTGTGTGCACAGATTACTTGACAAATTAGGCAGAGAAAAAAGAAATCAAAGCAGTGAAAGAGGAAAAAGTAGCTGAGTTTTTGAGACAAAACATAATCTACAAGTTCAGGTATCCAAGAGAGTTGGTCACAGATCAAGGCAGTCAGTTCACTTCCAATTTGATTTAATACCTACTCACACATCATAGAATCAAGCACAGGACTTCCACCCCTTACCATCCACAAGCCAATGGGTAGGTGGTGGTCGCTAATAGAGCATTGGAAGGGATCCTGACCAAGGTAGTGAGCAGCAATAGAAAATACTGGGCAGACAGATTAGTTGAGGCCACTTGGGCCTACAACACAACATGGAAGACCACCACAGGGCTCACACACTATGAACTGGTCTATGGGAAGAAGGCTTTGTTTTCAATAAAATTTAAATTAAATACCCTAAGGATGGCAACTCAGCTGGACCTAGACCTTAGCCATGCACAGAAAGAAAGTTTACTTCAGCTCAATGGATTGGATGAACACATATTGTAGGCCCTTCTCCATAAAGAGGTAGTTCAGCTTCAGAGGAAGATATGGCATGACAAAAATATCAAGGAGAAGAAATTCCAAGAGGGGGATTGGGCACCACTATATGATTCAAGATACAAATATTTCAAAGGCAAGCTGAGGACAAGATGGCTGGGACCCTATACTATGGAGAAATGCAATGACAATGGTTCAGTTCTGATAAGAACCAATGATGATGAAGCCATCCCCATGCTTGTCAATGGACACCAGTTGAAAGTATACAAGAAACCACTATACAAGTGAGAGTTCATTGAAGATTTGAATAATACAGTGATGGTAGTGGAGCATGCCTTAGCCTCCACTTCACCCACTCACTGAAGAAAAACAAAAAGAGAAATAAAAAAATAAGGACTCAAGTGAAAACCTCCATGAGGCGCTTGAGTCCCATCATTGGGTTGAAAACCTCTTCTGAGGCGGCTCAGTGATGTCAAAAAAAGAGAGGAAAAATTAAGATCCTTGGGTGAAAACCTCCCTTGGAGGTGCCCAGGGCAAGCAATTAGGGTGAAAACCTCACTGAGGCGCCCTAGTTGTTTAAAAAAAAAAATTTGGAAAAAGAAAAATGAATTTTCATTTGCATTGTAGGTTTGCAGGAGCATTACAAGAAGCAGAAGAAGGTGCCAAGGGAACCCTGACTTCCACATCAGCACCTATCCTACCTTCTCCACACTTTTCTCCATCATTTTTGGCATTTCTTTCACCCCACTATGCTTCTTTTTCAAAAACTGTGTTTTCTAGAAGAGGCTCTATGTTTTCTACAGGAGGCTCCTGTAGGAATTACAGAGAGCCAGAAATGGATATAAAAGGTAGTTTGGGGGACAGGGAAGCTTCATGAAGAACCTATAAACCCTCCTATAGTCTTCAAACCTCCTTTCCTGAATCACACCCCAAGAGTCATTCTTCTTCCTGTCCAGGAAAAACACAGAAAAAATAGTTTTTGACGAAAAAAACAAAAATTAAGAGAGAAAGCGGCATCATCCACCTCACCTGAAGCCTACCTACTACCTCTCCATCTCTTTCTACACCTCTGGCATCATCCTCAAAGCTCCAATCATAGAAAGAAGCTGAATTTTCAAGGGGAGAAACAGCTACAAGAGCTCCTATAGGAATTCCTGTAGCAGTGAATCCCATCAAAACCCAACACCAGCAGCAGGAGAATGCACACATGAAGGTTGAGAAGGCACCTAAAGCTCGAATCCAGCCAGAGAAGAACCTAAGCAGACAACATGCATCAAAATAAATAAAGGCATGCAATAGAGAGACACAACACCTCACAACAAACACATTCAGATCACAAGTAAGTAACTAACTCGCTCCTCTGTATGCATTTGTGTAATTAGAAGTCATGCAAAAGCAACGCGATGGTTGAGGTTGAATGAGGGAAAGGTGGCTAGTTAACTTGGCCACCTTTATCTAGTTGACTCCACTCATCCGAGATGTCACCCACACGTGTTCATAGTCAACTCAAGAAAGATGTCAAGGACAGGTAGTGGAGGAAGTGTGAACTCTAATGCAATAATGAGGGATGATTACGAGGACAGGCCATGATGACAAGGCAGGTGGGGACCAATGGTCTAAATATGGCCAACGTATACTTTGCCAGCTCACCCCCCATAACCAGAAATATCCATAAAGTGTTGGGTGTGGAGCTTGATTATCTTCTGTATTCAAATATTTCAGCCAGATGTATACCCTGGGAAGATTGTACACCCCTCCACGTGGGGGGGTATAGGGGTGACTTGTCCCCCCCGCGAGGGTCCGGGGGGACCCATCCCACGCCGGCTGGGGGGTCAGGGGCCAGCGGTCTCCCGGTGGGGGTTCGGGGGCAACACCCCCGAAGCTAAAAACAGATGTAAAATTTCTTTGTAAAAGTATAGTAATTTCTAGTCAATCTGGGCCGTTCCTTAGGCAGATGATCTGACGGTAGAAGTTATGTTTAACTTAGGGTTTTTTTCCCTAGAAGGAAACCCCTCACTATATATGAGGGAATTGTATTATGTCTATGTAGATCTGTATTTTGAGTGAGGAAGAGAGAAGAGATTGAGAGCGAAGAGGGAATTACAGTGGATTTGCTATAGGTTGTATCTCTTCAATTTGCTGGATAATATAAAAAGGAGGACTGGCTGTTTCTCCGTGGACGTAACCCAAATTGGGTGAACCACATATATCTGTGTCTCTCTTGTTTTATGCATTTTCTATGTTTATATTTCTGCAATATTTTATGTGTTCCATTGCTCTGTAATATATAATTTTCTAACAATCGGTATCAGAGCCGAAGGTCTATTTGGCTTATAAACCCGTAGGAGAGAAGGATTCCTGGTTCAAGTGGGAGAAATGGTGGAAGATGGTAGGATAGGGTAGAAATATTTAATGGCCAAAACTACCAACTATGGAATATGCAGATGGAAGATTATCTGTATCAGAGAGATCTGTACCTACCATTGAGCGGAAAGACAAAGAAGCTGATGAATATGATAGACATAGAATGGAATATTCTCGACAGAAAGGCACTTGGAACAATACGGTTGTGCCTAGCGGCTTTGGTAGCATTTAATATTTCAAAGGAAATGACAATAGCGGGTTTAATGTTGACATTGGCAAAACTATATGAAAATCCCTCGGCCTCAAATAAGGTATTTCTTATGAAGCGTTTATTTAATATGAATATGTCGGAAGGTGGATCTATTGTTGATCATTTAAATGATTCTAATACAGTTACAAGTCAGTTAAGGTCTATAGGGGTAACTTTTGATGATGAAGTTAGGGCTCTATTATTTTTGTGCTCATTGCCAGAAAGTTGGAATGGTTTAGTTATGGCCATTAGTAACTCTATCTCTAGATCTAGTACTTTAAAGTTTGATGATGTTGTCGGTGCAATCCTTAGCGAGGAAATGCCCTAAACGATACTCTCCTGACCCCCTGACCCCCTGAACGATACTCTCCTTCATTATATTATGTATTGTTGATTGATTCTAGTGAACTAGAATGTTATGAAGAATAAGTGCAGGTAGAAACCAGGAAGAAGTGGGAGGAAGCAATGAAAGAAGAGATGGACTCCTTAGCACATAACCAGACTTGGGACTTAGTCAGGTTTCCTGCAGGTAAAACAACATTGCAGAATAAATGGGTTTACAAGTTGAAGGAAGAAGATGGAGGTAGAAAAAGGTATAAAGCTAGACTTGTGGTGAAAGGTTTTGCACAGAAAAAGGGTATAGACTTTTATGAGATATTTTCTCCTATTGTGAAAATGACTTCAATCATAACTATTCTAAGTCTAGTAGCAGCTGAAGATTTGCATCTTGAGCAGTTAGATGTTAAGATAGCTTTTCTCCATGGGGATTTAGAGGAAGAGATATATATGCAATAGCCACAAGGATATGAGGTAAAAGGGAAGGAGAAACTAGTGTGTAGGTTGAAGAAGAGCTTGTATGGCTTAAAACAGGCTCCAAGGTAGTGGTATCTAAAACTTGACAGGTTTATGTCTGAACAAGGTTATACTAGCTGTCACTTTGATCATCATGTTTATCTCAAAAGGAAAAATGATGGCAGCTATATTATATTGTTATTGTATGCAGATGACATGCTTGTTGCAGGTTCTAGCATGCAGGAAATAAATTTGCTCAAAAGGAAATTGGCAAACTCATTTGGAATGAAGGATTTGGGTACTACAAAACAAATCCTTGGTATGAGAATAACTAGAGACAGGAAGAATCCCAAATTAACATTGTCTCAAAGTGAGTACATAGAAAAGGTATTGAAAAGGTTTAATATGCATAATGCAAAACCAGTTAGTATACCTTTGGCTAGCCATTTCAAATTAAGTAAGGAGGCATGTCCCAAGACTCAGGAAGAAATAGCTTATATGTCTAAAGTTCCATATGCATCAGCATTGGAAGATTAATGTACGCAATGGTCTGCGCAAGGCCTAGACTTCTAAGCAGGTACATCAACAATCCAGGAAAAGAACATTGGATGGCGATGAAGTGGATTCTCAGGTATTTGAGAGGTACCACAAATCAAGTATTATGCTTTGGTGGTTCAAACATTGTTCTACAGGGATATGTTGATGCAGTTATGGTAGGTGACAGAGATAATAGGAGGAGCACTATAGAATATGTATTTATTGTAGGTGGAACAACTATCAGTTGGGTTTCAAAAATCCAAAGTATTGTTTCACTTTCAACAACAGAAGCAGAGTATGTTGCTGCTACAGAGACTAGTAAAGAAATAATTTGGTTACAAAGGTTTCTGGGTGAATTGGGTAATAAGCAGGAGTTGGGCAGGTTATACAGTGACAACCAAAGTGCCATACATCTTGCAAAGAACTCTGCATTTCATTCAAAGACTAAACATATACAGCTCAAGTACCATTTCATACAGTCAACATTGGAAGATGGATAGTTGAAGCTAGAAAAGATACACACTAGCCAGAATCCTGTAGATATGCTAACAAAAGTTGTAACCAGGGAGAAACTGAGAATCTACTCAATTTCAATTAGTCTTCAAGTATGATGAAGAAGATGAGAAACAACCAGGTCCAGAGTGCAGTCATTGTCTAGCAAATGAAGCAGCGGTGGAGTTGCTATAATCAGTCTCCAAGTGGTAGATTGTTGGGTGTGGAGCCTAATTATCTTCTGTATTCAAAGGTTTCATCCAGATGTATACCCCGGGAAGATTGCACACCCCTCCATGCGGGGGGTGCAGGGGGACTTGTCCCCCCTGGGGGGTCTGGGGGGGCCCATCCCCCATGGCTGGGGGGTCGGGGGCCATCAGTCCCTTGACGGGTGTTCGGGGGTAGCACCTCCGAAGCTAAAGCTGGATGATATGACAGTAGAATTTATGTTTAATTTAGGGTTTTTTCTCCCTAGAAGGCAACCCCTCACTATATATGAGGGAATTGTATTGTGTCTATGTAGATCTGTATTCTGAGTGAGGAAGAGAGAGGAGATTGAGAGTGAAGAGGGAATTACAGCGGATCTGCTGTAGGTTGTATCTCTTCAGTTTGTTGGATAATATAAAAAGAAGGATTGGCTGTTTCTCCGTGAATGTAACCCAAACTGGGTGAACCACATATATCTGTGACTCTCTTATTTTATGCATTTTCTATGTTTATATTTCTACAATATTTTATGTGTTACATTTCTCTATAATATATAATTTTCTAACATAAAGGGTAATAAGTACTCCTCCCCGAGCATTCTCACCACCTTTTCCTTCATTCTCTCCTCGTAACTCAACTACAATAGTCTCCTTGTGCCCCCACAGCCTCGCAACCATCGTCCTCCATCAATCTCTCCCATATTCCTTCTCTCAGCACTTTCTACAGGAGCTCCTACAGGTTCTACAGTAGCACCTACAGGAATTCTATAGGAGGGACAATAGGCTTCTACAGGAGGGGCAGTGAGTTGTCTTGAAGGGAGAAAACATGAGTTTTAGCATGATTTTCAATCTGAGGTAGGTTCCATGCATGCCCCCATTGAATATCAATATATGCAAGAAGTGGTTTCAATTTGAGGAGGAAATAAAGTCTTTAGGAGAGGAGAAAATACATAAGAAATTTTTTTGCTTATTTAAAAAAAACACAGTCTCCTTTGTTTCTCTGTTTTTCTCAAAAACATTTGTCTCCATCTCCACATTTGGTTTCCCAAAAGAGTATAAACAAAATGATAGGAGGGTTTATGAGAAAGGATCCCACCAATTCCACTAGGCTCCATGCACATCCACAAGTGGTGGACATCTTCACAAGGGAAATTGGATGAACTTCTTTGAGAAATTTTGAGGGTTTAATGAGGAGATTTCCCAAGAGTTTGCTCTCTCTCTATTACCCCACGCAAGAACTCGTGCCACTATCACCTTTAGAGGTATTTCCATGCAGATAACCCCTGAATTTATCAGTAGGGTCACTACCCTTCCTCTTGGGCTACCTTGGAGTAAGGATGAGAAACCAATTGGCCAGGCTATCAAGAAAAACTTTTCCAAAACAATGAAACACATGTAGAGGATAAAAATGGCATTAGAAGGGCTCACATACCATATCCTTGGGATGAGCTTAGCTACCAAATAATCAAATACATTTCCTGTGAGGGGAGTTATAGCATTGTCTATGGTTATCACTCTAGAATCCTCCATGAATTAAGGTATGGCATGGACACTCCAACACCTCAGAAGCTCAACATCCCCTACTTCCTCCTGCAGTCCCTCATTGACTCTAGCACTAAGGTTCAAGCAAGGAATTCAGAGCAACTAGCTCACCATGGGTTAATAAAAATCCTAGTGGAAGAAGCCCTCCATACATTTACACTCCCTATAGCATGGGAAGTCTTCTGAAACATGACAGCTGAGGATGACATAAAGGCCCTAACCTATGATGTCAGTCCTACTGGTAGTGAGGAGGAAGAGCAGTAAGGAGGAGAAGGTGAAGCCACTAGTGAGTTAGCAAAACAAGGAAGGAAGGAGGAAGGAACTGAAATAAAGGAGGAGAAAACTGAAGAAACAGAGCAGGAAAAAATAGAGCAAAAAGAGACAAAAAAATAGACGGAAGGAGGAGAAAAAGAGGTAGAAAGGGACGAACAAGGAAAAGGGACCCATGAGACTCTGTAAAGGGAGGTAGCAGCTACCTTCACTGCCCTTAGTACACCAATCAAGCCAAAGAAAAAGAGGAAAATACATGCCTCCATGTATTTCAGCGCTAGGAAGAGCACAAGAATCAAAATAGGCAAACCTCAGCCCTCTTCAAAAATGCCAATTACAATTGAAGATTCACCCTCTGCCAAGGGGAAAGAATCCCCTTCCAAGACACCTATCACATATGAAAGGGGGACTCGTAGATCTTCGACATGGAAGGAAAAGGTAGTACTATAGGACCCAAAAGCAGTCCTACAAGAGGCTCAGATAGTTCTACAAGAGACATTGTCAAAACTACAAGTGACCCAAAATCTTGAGAAAATGATGGAAGTACAACCACTTGTAAAGGAGGAAGCAACAAAGCTACAAGAACCTTATCCCCAACCTAGTCTTGCCTCCTATTACAATCTACTTGAGGAAGGAAGGATAATCCCACAAAAACTTTCAATTCCACTATTCTTTGAATTAGAGAAAGAAAGAATAAGAACACATAGGTGGATGCAAATAGCCAAATCCAAAGGAGTTGAGGATATTGTCCATATGGAAAACAAACTCAGAGAAATGGGCAGAGAGTTGAGTGCTCTCAGAGACATGGAAGCAATTACAAGAAGCCACCTTGAAACTGAAAATGAATTGTTAAGGAGGCAGCTGCAAGAGAAAGAGACTCAGCTGGCATGCATGGCCAGCTTATCCATGGAGGCATTGCAATGTAGAACACCAACAAAATCCTATGGCCTCTATCTCAAGGACCAATGGTTACAATTCTAGATAAAGACTTTGGCATAAAGAGGCATAATGCCTTTCCAAGATTACAGGCAGTTTACGGATCTATGTGGCCAAAGCATATTAGAGGATAAGGTAAAGATGGTAGAATTCTGCCTACATAATATGGCCCTCATAGACATGAATGTGCGGGACCCCAATGCGAGGCTAGGGGACCTGCAACTAATGGCCATGGCCTGATGGATGAACCATGAAGAGTTGCGGGCAACAGAAATAAAAAGATTGATGATAAAAGAGCAGAATGAGCCATTAATGATAAGAGATGATCCATTAGATCCCATGGCACTCATCATCACACACAAACTACTTGCCAATGATCCTCAGATTTCCCTAGATATCTAAACGATCAGGCACAAGCCATTGCACACTTTGAGGATATGCAAAGGCTACTTGGGGATGACTGTGTGCATGCATGCATGAGGAGATGGAACACCTTACCACACAATCTGAAGATCAGGGAATAGCATTCCCCCATGAGGTTCAAGGAGGCATTAAGAAGAGTGGCAATATACAAGCGCTCCATGCAGAGGCTAAAGGTCAATTGCATTGACCTCAAACTGAGTCCCCCACTGCTGTTAGGCATGCTGGAAGAAAGAAGAGAAGAGGAAGAGGAGGATTAGTGGGAAGGGATAGATAGGAAGGCATGATTCTATGACAAAGAAGAATAGACCACATCAAAAGCCTGGGATGCTAGGGAGGCCACTTGGGCCATAAAAGATGAGGAGATGGACTAAGTTGCTTAGAGGATGAGCAACACATTCAGTAGGGGGGTGATGATGAGCCTCATAAATGGGTAGTTATATGGGCTCATTTTACCTCCTAAGCTAGTGAAATCAACCATTCTCTTAGCTTATTGTATGATTTTCTGATTATATTTATGCGTATGGAGTGAGTTGTGTTAATTATGATGCCATGTGGTCTAACATGTGTTTAATGCAGATTATTGATGAATTTCGAGGTCAAAGACAAGGATCCAGTGAAAAAATGGCAGCAATAACTTGAAGTGGAAAAAGGAGAGGACTTATAGGAGGGAATTCCCCTCATTTATTACTCCTCACTTTGAATTCCCATTCATTCAAATCAGAGTACAAGCAGGCGAATCATGCACTATAAGGCAACCGAGCAAGTGGAGAATGACTAATGATTATCTTGAGTTTTGGGAGCCAAGCCTCCATGATTTTAAGGAAGCTATTGGTAGCTTCATTTGTATATGTAAATAGGCTTAGGGCTGCACTAGGGTCATATTTTTGTTGGATTTTTTCTTATGTAGACTCTGCTCATCTTTGAGCTTATTATTTTGTGATAGTTTCATGTAATCCTGTTATTGTTTTGGAAATAATGATGGAATCCTTTTTGAGCTAGCACTGAGTTACCTCAGAGGGTTGAAGCTCTTGGGTTAGGGCCCAATCCAAGTAGCCAAGCTCCTCTTTACTTGTATTGTATGCTTTATTTCAGTTTGTAGATTAGGTTGTTGTTAGATGTATTTCTTTTATGGTTAAGAATAGGTTGCTTTTGATGATTCAGTAGTTTGCTTCCATTTATGCTTTCTATAGCAGGTTAAGCAGTGATAAAGAGAAGATTCAAAAGGCTAGCAATAGTACCTTTGCCTCTATTCCTCCCTTTGGGACCATGATTTGAGGCAAAGGCCCTCTTGCTAGCCCAAAAACATAGATTTTCTTCCTTCATAGGACTTCTAGTGTTTGCAGCATTTTCGTAGGTTAATCGTCTAGTTTTGCTTTGCTTCAAATCTTCTTCATCATGCTCACTTATTTATTTGCAATAGTATTCTTTAATGCTTTCATTTCTTACATCATTTCTCAGCATTTCCTTTCATAGATCATAGTTTAGACTATTTTGATGCAAAACTATGTTTTTCTAGATGCACTCATTTCATTGCTTGCTTGATCTTATTAGTTGAATGTCAGTTTTTGTGCAGCAAATATCTCCTAGAATTAGGTCATCCTATCAGCCATACCATCCTCCATCTAATCCATGCCCTATAGGTCGCCCAAGTATCAACTCAATTCTACCTTAGTTTCCTACATTTTCCATAGATTTCTTCCTCTCTCCTTGAGCAAACCCAATCATCTTCCTCTCTCCTGGTGATTCTTGGTAGACCCTAGGCACCCCAACACATCATTCCAACCTTCATCCACCTTTGCCACCCACTCTCACACCCTCAAAATAAGGAAAACTATTCTCAGCCTCCTCCTGTAGGCCTCCTGTAGTTGCCCCATTTTCCTCCTATATATTTCCTATGTCCTCCTGTAGATTTTCCTATAGGCTTTCTTTTGAAGGCCGATGTTGGGTGGCAGAAACCCCGCGTAATGGTCATGGGGCACAAAGTGTAACCAGTTGAGTCAAAGGCTAGTCCGCGCAGATATATTTTAAGGAAATGTAAGTAGAGTCAGCCCACCCTTGGATCGCGGGCCAAAGAAATGTATAAATAGAGCAAGGCTCTATGGGTAGAGGTAGCTAAGTTTTGGTATGATTTTGGATTGGAAATGTAATTGGTTTTTGAAGAGAATAGTCTGGAAGAATCTATAAGTCCGAGTCAAGGGTTTGGGTAGTTGATAGAGGCTCTACAGCTGTGTGCGCAGAGGCCTAGTAGAGTTCGCAGCTGTGTGCACAGACCCCTGCAGCTGAGTGCGCAGGGTGGTTCTGGATGTATGTGTGGAAAAAGTGAATAAAGATAAGTTGATTCTGTAATTCTGTGTTAAATCTAAGTTATCGCAAATCTAAGTTATCGTATGATTGATCTAACGGTTTATTTTATGCATATAAGAATATGGGTTTAATCTAAGTATGCAAACTGGTTAACTTTGTTAGATGTTTGCTTAAAGACCCTGCTAAGTAGATTTGATTTACATTACATCCTCTTATAGAGTAGATCTGTAAAGAATGCGCTAATAGAAGGAAAGTTTTGTTCTGGATCTGTGCAAATATAGTGTAGTGCGAAGCTATAGAACAGTGCGTGAGGCCTCCGTACCACATCTAGACATCCCAAGGGTGCGGAAACGTAGTTCCAACACCCTCCCCTGCTACCTCGGGTTAGACCTCAGTCCGCGCTTTGCGGGCTGTTTCTGAAAGGGCCGGTAGCTGTGGGATTTTCTTAGCTAAATAATTCTTCCAAACCTGGGTTAGGCTCATATAAGCCAACAAATGGTTCCATTGCCGGGACCGAGATCTGCCTAAGGGCTGCCTAATGTGGGAACATTGGAATCCTACAAAGAAAGAGCTTAAAGAGTGGTGGGATCTGAAGCTTCATGAGTTCACAGTTCAGGAAAACAGGAATCTGTGAATATCAGAGGAAGATTGGTTGGACCGCTACATATTCATGGATATACACAAGATCTTCTTCGTAACATTTCCTATAGAATTGTACGAGTGGATCACGAAGCTAGATGACAATGTGGGGAGGTGAAGATTAGACCGACCTATTGTGTGGACTCCAGAACTGGTGCGCAAGCTAGAAACCATCGAAGATAGACTCACACACATAGTAGATCACTTGTTGGATTGGATCATAAGAGGATTTATCACTGAATTCGCAGTGAAGTAGAAAGATAATTTCTCCAAGGACCGTGGGGTAAGTATATCAAATCATTGAATACTTGGATTAAGATGTTGTTGTGTGAAAACCATATTATGTGCATATATTGATGTCTGTAGTAACATGGAGCAGAAGGAGTTATCAAGGAACAGGAGAAGCACAAAACATCTCTCTGATTTCTATCTCATGGGAGAGCGAGGAGGAGTCCACGAGGTTCTCACCCAGAAGCGCAGTCCGGTTGATTAAGGAGCACTACCTGTTGATACCACCTCTGTCCACACCACCACCACCTGCATCACCTACCTCAACTCCATCCATATCGACACCACCCCCACCACCCCCCCCACCACCAAGACTTGGGATGGCGACCGCAATCAAGCTACTGGTATTCAAGGGTGTAGGGGATGAGGAGCCAAGATGGTTTTGGCTTGTTATAAAATCTATATGGGACGCGCAAGGTATAACAGATGAGATTATCAAAATGGCTACCCTAGTTAGTGTATTGCAAGACTGTGCATTGACATGGTACATAAAATGCTCAACCAATCACCTGAATGAAGGGATAGTAGCAATCCAGGAAGTGCTAAACAAAGAATTTGGTTGACCAAAGTTGGAAGCACAGTCAATTATTGGGATTAAAGAAATAGCAATGTTGCCTGGAGAAACTCCTTGGGATCTGGATCAGAGGTTAAAAAGTACCATTCGCGAGGCAAATATGACACTGTCAGATGCGCAGCATTGCGCCTAGATTATTGCTTCATTGACACCACACCTAAGGATGGCTTCATCCCAATAGAAGATCTCATCCCAAGCTGAAGTGCCAAAAACAATAATGAGGTTGCATAAAGCCCTAATAACAGATCTAGGGTTGGGAATTCAACAAATCCACGCGCATTGAGAACTTGTGTTTGGAAATGCAAAGCTTGAAGCATGAAAGGGTGTTTTGACCAGAGGCACGCATGGAGGTAGGCTGTATTAAATGCAAGAGGCAAGGACACTATAAGGACCATTGCCCTATATTTGCGAATTACTTGGCAAGAGGAGGCCTGATGCGGTTAAAATTAGAGGTACAAGCAGGACCAAGTGTCGCACCCGCACTCTGGTGCGTGATTTGTTAAGTGGGGGGGAACATCCAACAGATAACTACCACCTATTTCAGAAGTATACCCAGACTCCGCAACAGCTGTACTGCATTTTTTTCGATCGGTAGGTCACGATGAGCGAGTGTGTCAGAGCTATGATTTAATGATGGAAAGAACCTCGGCCTACAGAGTACATGCTGAATCAAAGGGGTTGGATCTAGCTCTAGGGGCGTGTGGAGGATTTCAGGTACGAGGCCGAGGAAGAGGCATGGGACTCGGGCAGGGCCGCAGACATCTGATCTATTATAATTGCAGAGTGCCAGGACACTACGTGTGCGACTGCACTAACCCAACTAGAGTCTCTTGCCCATATTGTGAACAGTTTAATCACAAAATGGTAGTGTTACACTAAAATTTGTCACCATGACTATTTGCAGTTAGTATGGCTCTATCAACTGTCATACTATCCTCCTTGGCAAGTCTCATACCTCTGCTCTTCATGTCAAACTCCAAGAAAGAGAGAAAGTCTTTAAAAAATCTATATATCTCTGGGTACACAGTTTCTCTTAGCCTTACATGCGTGTACGCACCTCAAGTTCACAATACCTACGTACTTGTACGCTCTGTCTGTAAAGGGCTGGGTGCGTACTCCTGTAAAGGTCAAAAGGCACAAGTTTCACTTCAAAAACGTTACTTGTGGTCATTTCTAGAGCATTCTAGAAGCTTGTTTGACGTGTATTGAGCGCCTCCAGATGGTTCATGTATCCCTATGAAAGAGGAACTTATCCCATCAAGAGGGGAGCTATCCCATTCAAAGAGGGGCTTATCCCATTGATGGTGGACCTAATTAACTTCCTCTAGAGCACTATAAATACAGGCATTGGGCTAGAAGGAGGAGAGGTTGAAAGCTGAACATTCCTAAGGGTAGATGCTGCTGGAATTAGGACTCCCTTATAGAGCTTGAGATGAGAGATTCCCATCCTTTCTTAGCCTTATTTGGAAGTGGGTGAGCTGATCAAAGTAAAGGAGAATTCTTGCTGGACCCTGGGAGGGACCTGCACAACACCAAGGCTCAGGTTGTAATGGTTTCTTTTGTTTCCACTTAATACAATTAAGCTCACTTTTCTCAACAGATTGTTATACATGATTTGTTTCATATACTCCTTGGTCTGTATGATGAATATGTTTTATTTTATAAGTTATTTAGGTGATATGTAATCTTTTGGCTTGTTAGTGAATGCAGGTTTCGAAGAGAAGGAGGAGCTCATCCAGATCGGCGAGGCTGGACTACTACAAAGAGTTGGACTAAAGGTATGTTATAAACACCTGATTACTTGTATTCTAAATGCATATTTAGAGAAAGGTAGTGTTTAATTGTCTTGTTTGTCACTAGAAAGCCTTAGCTTCTAGGGAGGTCGGTTTTGTCCGCAAAATTGACTCTTTCCGCATGAAAAAATGGCGACTCCACTGGGGAACTCCATTGATTTGAATGATTTTTCCTTTGTGTGAAATTTTGATTTGAGAAAATTCGTTTCTTTTCTGGTTTTTGGCTGTTTGACTGTGCATTTGGGTGGGATAGCTTAGGGTTAAATTAGATTTTAGTTTTTCTTGGTTTTGCTAGAAGTACGCAGCCTCTGCGTTGAGCACAGTGCGTACCTGTACGCACTGCAGCTTTGTGCACAGAGCGTACACGCACCTGTGCAAACAGGCTGCCTGCGTACCCCTGTCAAAAGCTTAGAAAATTTCCATTTTTTCCTTTTTCTCCTATTAGATTTTGTTTATAGCTTATTTTTGCTGCCCAGATCCACTGTTCACCTGTCAGAAGCTTTCATCTTGGCTAATTTCATTGGCATTCCTACTCTAAGCTTTCATCAATTGGGTGTTTTGAGTCTCTTTTTGAGAAATTCTTGATTTGTTTTCCTTTGGTCATTGCTTGGAGGTTTCTCTCAGTCCTTTCACAATTTTTCATCTTTTTTCGCCTTTGAGTGTTTTTATTTTTTGATCTTTGGAACTCTCACCCAATTTTTCTCGACTTGCACTTGATTGGTTCTTAGATCACATTAGAATCGTCTTGTGTTTTAGAATTCTCTTGCATAGATCACATTTGTATAATTAGAATTCTCATTTTCAGAATATGAATGAAAAATGTGCATAGATTACATTTGCATACTTTTCAAGTGAATTGTGCATAGATTACAATTGCATAGTTTACATTCTGAAAAATCAATCGTAGATTTAGATCAGTTTTCTTTGATTTGAATTTACACAAAATAAAAAATAAAAAATGGTTTGGAATTGATTTGCATTAGTTTTTCTTGATAAAATTAGTGCATTAGAGAATTTGTTATATTTTCTCTTAGTGATCAATTTTTGCATTGTTGAAAGTGAATGGAAACTCTCTCCTTACTTTAGTTAGGATTCATCGAATTGAAAGGATTACATTATCATATTCGATTGCATTTAGTTGAGTCGGGTCATAACACCATTGGTTTCATATCCATTTACCCCTTTGAGTAATAACAGCCTAAATAACACAGCGCTTAATTAAAATTCATCTAGTAATTTTTACATTTCTAGGGCTCTGAAACACCAATATAGATCAGGCTAGTGTCTTGGAGTAGGAGAGTAATTAACTCTCCAAGACAGCAAAACCAAACAAGTAGCTCATCTTGTGGTAGGATAAATCCAATAGTTACATTTATGCTCTGGGAAAGCTCCTCTTAAAGGAGAATCACGAGATCGTGTCCGAACCAGTGAGGGAATCAATCCTCCTTCATTGGGAACGATGCCAGATACGCACGTACTACAAATGGTAAACCTCGGATTAACCGTTGTCGAGGAGCCTGGGGTCACTTGTCTGTAAACCTTGGATTATTGTCAAGGAGCCGGCAAGGGGATTGAGCTTGCTACTCTGCCCTTGCGTGCTATCGGATCGTAGACTGTTCCCCCAGGTATATTTGTTGCTGTTGGTGACCTTAGTGACCATTATCTTTAGGGTTCTACCCAAGGTGATGGGAAGATCCCACTATACCTGGAGCAGACATCGGCTAGACTCACTTGGATTTTATGGGGGTTTCACTTCACTCGAGACGGTTAAAGTGGAGGAACTTGGTCCAGTCTATTCATTAAGCAGGTTGCCAGGGTAACTGTTCCACCCGCCACTTCTGTACTGAATTCTGCGATGTTGGATTTCATCACCAACTAGTGTTTTCGGTCCGGAAGGTTACTGTTTGTGTGTGGTTTGACTCCTAGATTTGATAGCACGTGTTAATTTGTTTGTTTTTACTTTTAGAGACCATAGGTGTGAATTGTGAATTTTAATTGTTAGGTGTGAATTGTGAATTGTTAATTTTAGTTTTAAATTGTTAATAGAATTCACTGAAGTTGAATATAATGGCAAATGTTCCAGAATTTACCAACCTAGGAACCCCTCCTAACGAGAATCCTAGTACTCTTCCTTACTTTGGAAATGTTGGTCCTCCTTATATGGCTACTTTGTCATTACCTAGATTTACAATAGGTTTACCGATATGGTTATTTTCAACTTCGTTGGCCCAAAGTACTCCAATTGTTCGACCTCAACCGAATGCTTCACCTCAACAGAGTTCACCATCTCAACATCACCAACCTTCTGTTGACCCTTTACCTTCTTCGCCTAATTTTTCTTCCTCCATTTCTTCCTCTTCGCTTGGTAAAAGCCTTGATGCTAGTAACCAGGTGGCTAAGAAGAAGAAGAAAGGGAAGAAGAAGAAGAAGAAGAAGAAGAAGAAGCAAGATAAGAAAGAATTCAACCAACCAACAACGACTGTAAGTGTTAGTTGTGTTGAGGAAAATTCCGACATGCATCGTAAGCCCAAATACCCTTGCAGGCTTTGTAAGGGTGACCACTTCCTTGTCAATTGTCCTGGTATTCCAAAGGTCTTGGAAGTATGGTCAAAAAACTCTCATCAACTTTCCATTGAACCATCAACCAGTGATAGTCAGGTTCCTGGGAAAAAGGGTAAAGTTAGGTTTCCTTGTAAGTTATGCAAAGGGAGTCATCAAACTCACATTTGCCCTCACATGGATGAAGCCTTAACATTGTTGGAAAACCTTACTGTTCCACAGCAAGAATTTCGAATTGGTTACCGTAAACTTTCTCCCAACCTACCGTCAACTGACGGAGTGATTGATCTAATTTCAAGCACAGTCGATCACACTCTTCCATTGGAAAGTGAAACTCATGTCACTGAGGTTGATGATCCATTAGTTGATCAAGTGGTCGATTCAATTTCACATTCGGTCGATCCCACTTTCCCTTTAGAGAGTGAACTTCATACCACTCAGGTTCTTCTTGTTACATCAGATTCTTCTATGCCGGGGGGCATTTCACTTGTTTCTACAGAACCCCCTCCAAGCACTGAGGTCTTTTCGTTTGATTGGAATAGACTGACAGAACCTCGTCTTCTTTCCTCCATCCCTTTCCAAATCATTGTCAAGGCTGGTGGTAGGGACATACATCGTACTCAGGTAGATGAAGGTGCTTCTGTTAGTATTTTATCCTCAACTGTTTGGAAAGCTTTGGGTTCCCCTCAGCTTGCGCCTATTACGCAGAATCTGAAAGCTTTTAACAGAACCATTAGTGAACCTTTAGGGATCCTTCCTAAGTTTTCTATTACCTTGGAAGGTAAAACTGTCTGTATTGATCTTATGGTAGTTTGAGGTGTTGTGGGGAAAAATGCCTACGCAGGACGATCCTATCCACCTAAGGTGTGACAGTGCCTTAGCAACAAACGAGTACAGCTATTCTGGTTTCTTCCTTTATGAAATGTGAAAGAAGAGAGATCAATAGACTTACCGGTGTCTTCCGTTTGTCCCTCGATCCGGTCTCTCTTCTCTTTGGGTGTTCACAGCTACTTGCCTTCTTGCTTATCCAGCTTCAACTTCCTGCAAGATCACAAGAGAACAGCTACTTGCGACAAGAGAACAGCTACTTGCAACAAGAGAAGAACACTACACAAAGACAAATATTCACATTCATAACTAGTTTAGGATTAGAAATAAACCAAATACACTAATACATTCATACATCAAAATACATCAGCATATAGGAGAAACCAAGATAGCTTTATTGATGAATAACAAGGTTCAGGAAGAGATACAACCTAGAGGGCTCCAATCTAGCATCTACTTCCCAGCAAATGGAATTCCTATCTTCAGCCCCTTCAAAGCATTAAGCACCCAATGATTCCAGTCTCAAACCAACAGCAATTCTTTGCAATAACAAAATTCCAGCCTCTAGATCTCATGGAGGAGAGATCCATATATAGATGTTTGGAGAGAGGATGAGTCAGCTTGAGATCTGACTAGTGTCCTCTCCCTCTGTCAGTTCTTGAGTCCACTTGGAGATTTGGAACCTCTTACTCATCACCAGTCGAATTCCCTGAGGCAAGTGTCATTTTGGAAGCTTCCTGGGTTTTGACACCTTGAGAAATGAGCCTGCCACTTGTCCATTCTCGTTCAGTGCAGGTAGCCTTTGTTCCAGTTGACATTCAAGGCAGGTAGCTAGTGTTGGCTTTGACATTCAGCGCAAACAGCTAGTGTAGCTACTGAAATGATCCTGAATTGACTTGTTTTTGAGCAGTTTCAGGTGGAGAACTTCTGTGAATTGCTGTGGTTTGTTAGCCTTGTTCCTCTAGGGGTAGGAACAACATGTTTAGGGACTTTGGATCCCTTAGATTATGGACATTTCATGCTCAATGCTGTAAGGCACAAAAATGTCTATAACAGTTTCCCCCTAAAGTATGAGGCTGTTTATCGGGTGAAATGCTTTATCAGGGGGATCCGAAGTTCATCCAATGCTGGGAGGAGACCTGTAATACAATACAATACAATACATTATTTTTCATACTACTTTCATGATCTAGCTGAGGCGGGCATTACCATGCTCAACTTTATAAATTCATTTTTTTGTACATAGAACAGACAATCGTCTGATGGTAGACTGATAATTTTGATGAAATTATCATCCTTTGAGTAGGATAATTATCTGCTGCAATGATGTACATGTCAATGTCTTTATCTTTCCTGAATATATATCACAGCCCGGATGGATGAAACTAGATCCGGGGTCTTCAAACTCGTTCGATCTTCACTCTAAGTACAAGTCGATCCATGTGAGAATTGTTCTGAAGTCGAACATGGAAAGACATCGCTTGATTACCGGTCAATGATGTAAATCGTTAACAAGCGCGAGAGGAATCACCGATAATGATAATGACCCTCAAGGTACTGCAGTACAATTCATGTGGTGTGAATAAAGGACTTGGCATCGAACACCACGCAAAATCTTTCGGTCGAAGGTCATTGATGTATACCTATCGCCGGAAGTGAGAAACTTGCCATTGTGGCATGCAAGCTTCAAAGTACTGAAGGGGTTGTTCCTAGATCAACTTCTTGGATAATGAGCTGATGTCGACAAGAAGCGATCCGTCAAAGGAGGGCCTTAATGAATCCCACATCAGTGACACGGAACGGAGCTAATGATTTTAATGGAGGTGAAAACGATCTGTGACATATGATTCAGGGTGGCGGTCATGAAAGGATGAAGGATAATGTATGGCAGTGGATGGGACACGGTTGACTTTTCTGAACGACTTCTCTTGAACATGTGGCGACACTGATGTGATGGATCGGTAGCATTACCCCAAATATGGATGGTATGGCGAGACCATGGATGTGACCGGTGAATGAAACAACCCAACCCGATTGTGGTACGGAGGAAAAGTGTCATGTTCAAGAGCGACTTGCTACCATCAAAGTTTCCTATAGTTTCTCCCAATTTTTCCCCAGTCATTGCTGACCAGTACCTCTTTATTTTTGTCAATCTTGAGGAGGATAACATATGCTTGTTCTATAACCTGCCCTTCGGGCAAGCCCATCGCTATGTTTTAACGAGCCTAGCGATAGTGAAACTCGTTCTCGTCTAAAGACAAGTTTGTCGCTATTTAATAATTTTAACGAGCCTAACGACAAGGATAACTCGGTCCTTTTCATTTTTAGAGAGTCTAAAAAGGTACATAAAGTTAACTCCAAAAGTCCTTTTTCGTCATCTAATCCCTTAAGTCCGAAAATGTATAAAACAATATAGAAGGGATGAGTTTTCGATAGTTTTAACGAGCCGAACAAAACAAGCGCTCGATCTTTTTGTGCAATAATCCCTCAGGTCCAAAAAGATTAAAATCTAGAGGAGGGATAGCTCTTCCGGTCGCTTTAACGAGCTGGAAGGCCAAAACTCGGCAATATTTTCATATTTTACGAGTCAGTTGAAAAGAGCTTAAAGAAGACTCATCTTTTGAGGAACGAGTGATAAACAGGGTTAGTAGCTGATTCCAGGTACAGGTTGGAATTTTCCAATCACGGCAGTGTCACAAGGATGGCTAGGTGAAATCACTCTTCGCAGCTGTTCCTCAAAATGGGTAAACAATCATATGGAGGTGAACGATCGGCCAAATGAAAAGTGGAGGTGACGGTGCAAACACGACCAAGGCTTTAACAGCTGATGATATTACATTCACAGTGGTTATTTACCGGGATAGTTCATTTTTTAACGAGCTTAAACGCGGGTGGAAACATTTGCTCGATCTAACGTTTATTTTTTAACGAGCATGAATTACGTGCTAAAACTGCTCGGATCTTGTGTTTATTTTTTAACGAGCATGAACTTTGTGCTAAAACTGCTCGATTACCCAGTCATATGATAAGAGTGTCTCATTGAGATTCTATTTTTTATGGAGCTTCATCTCACAAAGCTATGCCCCGCATCCTTTCTTCATGCAAGTTAGGAAACGGCTAACCCAAAAAACAGATAAATAACCGCCCTTTGCTTGCACTCCAAAAGGTTTGCATGCCCCCAGGTATAAAGTATGATTTAAAAGTTACCTCTACTTCTTTTCCTTCAAAACAATCGTTTTAAAGAGAGAGGCTTACCTCTTTCAGGTTACCCAAAGATTGTCTCGTTAATCTTTCAAACAAAACACTTCCTCGGCAATGTCTACCGAAATAGACAAAGGTGAGTGACAACGAGTGCCAAACACATAACTTTGACAAAAGAATCTTATTCCAGAATAACCCCTCTTCCTCTACAGACGGGGTATAGACTAGTCATATTCTCCCGCGGAAACCTACTCTATACCCAAAGTTTCCCTGCCGAAGCAGACCAGGATGCATGCCCCCTGGGTTCCAGTCATGTCCTCCCGGATTACTCGCACTCATCAGGAGGATGGACCGTGGGTTGAGACACTTCTTGCGTGAAGAGACCATTTAGGGGTGGTATATGACTATTTGCGATGCGTGATCCGGGAAATGAAAGTTGGTCCACGAGCTTGACCACTCTTCCTTCATGCGGAAAACACATTACTCTAAAGAGTGAGGAGACGATGGCTCCCATGCAATATATATAGTCTCGTCCAAGGAGTAGGTTATAATCCAAGGGTCCTTGAACGACCATCATGTTCATTTGAATGGTCCTCCCTTTCAATGTAATGGGCACATTGGGGAGGATCCCTAAAGGTCGACTGGTTCCTTTATCAAAGCCCGATAGATTTCTCATTTCAGGCAAAAGCGCTGGCGAACCAAGCGCTTTCCAAGCAATAGAGGAAAGGATACTCACAGATGCCCCCTCATCAATGATAGTGCCAGCCATTACCATTCTGTATATTTGAACGATAATTCTGAATGGTATGCTTGTTGGCAACCGGGGTCTGCCTAGTTGGTTCCAGTCAAAGGACACAACCAGGTTGCTTGGTGGTGGGACCGAATAAACGGCCGGATATCGCTCTGATGAACTTCCTTCCTGCGATAAAGGAATGGGGGCATTGCCCCCTTGTTCATCAGAGTCAGTGTTGATGAAGAGAATTTGGACGGTGCCGTCTTTATTCTCCTCTGTGATGATATCATTCGAAGATAGAGCCTCTGAAGGCAAAACCGGGTCAACTGCCGTATCAACCTTTTGACTTTCGTCAGGCATGGATCCAGACGGTTCATCTTCAATGATAGGTGCTTCGGCTGACCACCTGGGCGGGCCAGCCGAGTTCTCAACTAGTGAAGGACTTGGCAGGAGTTTTTGATATCCAGGAGGAAGTTGCGCTCGTAAAATCGGGCGATCTTCCAGAACTCTTTTAGCCTCGTCTAAGAAGGGACAACAATGGATGGCGTGATCGCCTTCACACAGTTTGCAGGGAAATTTAGCTTTCCTTCTCTGTCCTGTGGCTTCACTTTCATTAGTTGACGGTGAGCAGTCAACATGGCTATCAGAGGTTGATGCTACCAAATTGTGCAAACGGGGAGACCAGTCCCTTAGTATTCGAGGGATACAGGGACAATCTCTGTGGAAATGGTCTCCCTTGCATATGACACATGGCGATTTAGGCCTGGTCAGTGCTGTGTGTGGATTTTTGTCGGACGACACTTGTTTGCCCCCAGTCGCCTTTGGCTCCTTCTTCTTCTCTTTCTTCTTCTTTTCCTTCTTCTCCTTAGGAACCTGGTTTTTTGTTTTACCAGTTCCGTCAAGTGAAGAAGAAGGAGGAGAGGAAGAGTTAGATGAAGTAGAAGGCTGGTTGGCAATTCTTGTCTGGTCTAACTGTTGACTCGACTGTTCAGGAATGGTGGTGTTCCGAACGACATTGGTTGAAAAGAGCCAGACTGGCAGGCCAATTGTCAGTCCTGGAAGCGACAATGTGGCCATGTGGGGCGCACCAACATCTCCCCAAGAGGAGAAGGGACTAGGATTTCCACCAAGGGGAATTCCTTGGTTGGTGTGCTCCATCTTTCAACCTAAATATCAACGCAGGAATTAAAGGGTGATTGTTCCGTTTAAAATAAATTTTAACGACGCTTTAGACACAACTTGCTTTTTTCAGTTTTAAAGAGTCGAGAAAAAGCTAAAGATGACTCTAGTCTCCGTCGATGTTTTAACGAGCCTGAAGTGACAAATGCTCGGATGGACTTTTTTTGTTATAGAGTCTGAAAAAGGCCAAAAGGAACTGCTCTGGAGTTCTAGGCAGAGGATGTGCCAAACTTTTCGCAAAACCGCAAAATACTTTTTAGGGTACGGGCAGTCGATCTTCTTGAATGTTGTGTTCAGTGCATTGTGATCAGTAGGGCGGCCGACACGGCTTCCTAAGGATAAAGGTTTTATGCCTATAGGGGTCTCCCAATATATACGCGATGGTACGTGGGAGCACAATCTGTACTGGCGCTAAGGTCCCTCAGGAGGAATCACCCACCTTCCACGAGACCGACAGTCACCAGGCTTAACGACGCCGGAACACGTCTCTAGCCTAGACCTCTATGTTGTGCGTTAAGTTGCAAAGCGTTGTTAAGTTCATTCAATTTATTTTAGGTTGATCTTTTTAAAGTTTGCCTTTCAAGGTTCACCACGAGATGTATGATACAAATTCCTAAATGCAGTCTAAAGATGATAAGCAAGCTTTATATCTTTTCAACTTTGAAAATCCTAGCTACTAAGGGAAAAGAAAGACACCATCTTTTCTCAAAGAGCAATCAGCACACTCTAATGCACTTTTCCTAAATCCAACATGCAAACTATCAAATGCAAATGCACAATGCAGGTGTTTGTTTTCCGCTTTCTTAGTATTGATGCCTACAAAGAAAGCTTTTTGTACAACTTTGAATTTGCTTTTAAATGATCAATACAAACAAGTTCACTTTTTCGAAATCAGAGAAGAAAGAAGAGATTACAACACTTAACGATTTTCGAAATAAAGACTTGTTTCGACACTTAAAAGAGACAAATTAAAACCAATAAGCAAGAGTAAATGTATAATCAATCTGCAAACAGCCAATGAACTCTCTTCTAAGATCACAATCAACAGATCTGAATCAAGGGCTACAGGATGACTATTTCACTCGTGCAAAGGAAAACTGTAAATGATGCCACAAACACATAAAAACACTCACAGTCATTTTGTACAAAAGGAGGCGGAATGTAAGCAGAGAAAAGGAGTTTTGAGACTGGTACCTATGCTGGTTACAGGCTACAAAAATCAAAGATCAAAACAAGGCAAAACAGAGCAGAGAACCCCAACTGCACAAGAGCAAACTGGTTTAGCACAACCTCAACACAGGGGTTTTGACATTCAGCGCAGGTAGCCTTCACGGGACCTGCGTTGAAATGCAAAATCCCTTCACTGGGTCTGCGCTGAAGGAGAAACTCTCGTTTCCCTCAGGTTCTGGGTCACAGATTGCTACTCAATCAACTGTTTCAGGCCAAATAAAAGCAACAAGCAAGGTGTAATCAAAGGGATGCTTTGAAGGCTACTAAGATCTATCACAAGGATCATCAAATCATTTGTGAATCCTTTTTTCAGATCATAGACAAGTCCAACAATTGGATCAAAGCAGCAACTTTCTACTTTGCATCTGGGAAAGATGCAGTTTGACTGTTGCTGTCAAGTCTATGATGCAAACAATGATAGAAACACAAATAAAATGACTAAACAAATTTCCCCAGTGGAGTCACCAATTTGTTGTGGGGAAAAATGCCTACGCAAGACGATCCTATCCACCTAAGGTGTGACAGTGCCTTAACAACAAACGAGTACAACTATTATGGTTTCTTCCTTTATGAAATGTGAAAGAAGAGAGATCAATAGACTTACCGGTGTCTTCCGTTTGTCCCTCGATCCGGTCTCTCTTCTCTTTGGGTGTTCACAGCTACTTGCCTTCTTGCTTATCCAGCTTCAACTTCCTGCAAGATCATAAGAGAACAGCTACTTGCGACAAGAGAAGAACACTACACAAAGATAGATATTCACATTCATAACTAGTTTAGGATTAGAAATAAACCAAATACACTAATACATTCATACATCAAAATACATCAGCATATAGGAGAAACCAAGATAGCTTTATTGATGAATAACAAGGTTCAGGAAGAGATACAACCCAGAGGGCTCCAATCCAGCATCTACTTCCCAACAAATGGAATTCCTATCTTCAGCCCCTTCAAAGCATTAAGCACCCAATGATTCCAGTCTCAAACCAACAGCAATTCTTTGCAATAACAAAATTCCAGCCTCTAGATCTCATGGAGGAGAGATCCATATATAGATGTTTGGAGAGAGGATGAGTCAGCTTGAGATCTGACTAGTGTCCTCTCCCTCTGTCAGTTCTTGAGTCCACTTGGAGGTTCTTGCTTCCACTTGGAGATTTGGAACATCTTACTCATCACCAGTCGAATCCCCTTAGGCAAGTGTCATTTTGGAAGCTTCATGGGTTTTGACACCTTGAGAAATGAGCCTGCCACTTGTCCATTCTCGTTCAGCGTAGGTAGCCTTTGTTCCAGTTGACATTCAACGCAGGTAGCCAGTGTTGGCTTTGACATTCAGCGCAAACAGCTAGTGTAGCTACTGAAATGATCCTGAATTGACTTGTTTTTGAGCAGTTTCAGGTGGAGAACTTCTGTGAATTGCTGTGGTTTGTTAGCCTTGTTCCTCTTGGGGTAGGAACAACATGTTTAGGGACTTTGGATCCCTTAGATTATGGACATTTCATGCTCAATGCTGTAAGGAAAAAAAATGTCTATAACACGAGGTCCCTTGGATTTCAATTTACTCCTTGGGCGAGACTATGTTTATGCAATGAAAGCTGTCGTATCGACACTCTTTCGCGTGATGTCTTTCCCTCACAATGGCAGTATTGTGACTGTAGACCAGCTTTCGTTCCCTAGTCTTGTCTCAACTACCAATAATATGACAGCCCTAAATGTTCCTGATTCTCAAGTGGTATCTACCCCACCACGGGTTAATTATGTGGCAACTGGTCCCTTGTTTTCAGTTACCGATGTAAGTGAGCCTCTCACTGTTTGCTCATCTTCCTTTGATTTAGATCCGATAATTGACATGGAAAACTCTATGGGATTACTTGAACACGATGTTCTTATCCCTTTTGAGTCCCTTGACATGTGTTCCTTCCAGAGAACTATTCTTCCTTTTGATGAAGACCTTTTGGAAGCCATGATCAAGGTGTGTCCATTGACATGTCTTTCTTCCAGTTGGAAGCCATGATCAATGGAGCGAGGATAGTTTTTTCCTGTATCAACCTCGTTAAAAAATGAAACAGGCTGTCATGAGGACAGTTCTTTTCCTGTGTCAACCTCGTTAAAAAATGAATCAATGAGTACGAGGAAAGTTCCTTTTACTGTGTCAACCTCGTTAAAAAATGAATCAGTGAGTACGAGGATAGTTTTGTTCCTGTGTCAACCTCGTTAAAAAATGAAACAGGGTTTACGAGGATAGTTTTTTCCTGTATCAACCTCGTTAAAAAATGAAACAGGCTAGCATGAGGATAGTTCTTTTACTAAGTCAACCTCATTAAAAAATGAATCAGCTAGATTTTAGGATATGTAAGTTTTTTGTTAGGTAGGATTATGAGGATAGTTCCTGTTACTGAGTCAACCTCGTTAAAAAATGAATTAGGTATGAGGATAGTTCTTTTCTTGTGTCAACCTCCTTAAAAATGAAACAACTCCCTTTTCAAGTTAAATATTGAAAGTAAACCTTCATTCCATCCATCTGGTTGAATGTAATGAAGCTTGGGGGGCATGTACCTCGCTTTGCATCATTATACTGGGGGCATGCGAACTTTTTGAGCATAGTTCCTTGTCTTGTGTCAAGCTCGTTAAAAAATGAAACAAAGAGTCTTGAGCATAGTTCCTTGTCTTGTGTCTAGCTCGTTAAAAAATGAATCAAGGATTTTAGAGCACAGTTCCTTGTCTTGTGTCAAGCTCGTTAAAAAATGAATCAAGGTTTTTTAGAGTAGTTTTTTGTTAGGTAGATTGTAGAAAGTAGGATTTTGAGGATAGTTCCTGTTACTGAGTCAACCTCGTTAAAAAATGAATCAGGTATGAGGATAGTTCCTGTTACTGAGTCAACCTTGTTAAAAAATGAATCAGGTATGAGCATAGTTCCTTGTCTTGTGTCAAGCTCATTAAAAAATGAAAGAAGGATTTCAGAGCATAGTTCCTTGTCTTGTGTCAAGCTCGTTAAAAAAAGAAACAAGGAGTCATGAGCATAGTTCCTTGTCTTGTGTCAAGCTCGTTAAAAAATGAATCAAGGTTTTTAGAGTAGAGTTTTTTGTTAGGTAGATTGTAGAGATTAGTTATGAGCATAGTTCCTTGTCTTGTGTCAAGCTCGTTAAAAAAAGAAACAAGGAGTCATGAGCATAGTTCCTTGTCTTGTGTCAAGCTCGTTAAAAAATGAATCAAGGTTTTTAGAGTAGAGTTTTTTGTTAGGTAGATTGTAGAGAGTAGTTATGAGCATAGTTCCTTATCTTGTGTCAAGCTCGTTTAAAAAATGAAACAAGGGTTTTGAGGATAGTTCTTTTCCTGTGTCAACCTCACTAAAAAATGAAACAACTCCCACAAGTCTTTCAAAGATCTTGAAAGTAAAGCTTCATCCCATCCACCTCATTGAATGCAATGAAGCTTGGGGGGCATGTACCTTGTTTTGTGTCATTATGCTGGGAGCATGTGAACTTATAACAAGCATAGTTTTTCGTTTCAAGCTTGCATAAACATGAAACTGAATCCGAGCATAGTTATTTTCCTGTGTCAAGCTCGTTAAAAAATGAAACAAATCCTCCTCTACTTGAGTCGAGAGTTTGACTAGATCTCATAAACGTTAAGTTGTATATTTAGGTTAGTTATTTCAGTTTTTGCATAATTTTCTTACAGTTTTAGGTCGAGTCTTTCAAACGATCTCGTTCATTCCATCCAGCTTGTACTTAGTTGAATGAAATGAAGCTGGGAGGGCATGCGCTCTAGCAGTTACGCTTAGGGGGCATCAAGCACAATTTTCTCTCTGTTTCAAGCTTGTGTAAAAATGAAACTACTTTGAAGCATAGTTTTTCTCTGTTTCAAGCTTTTGTAAAAATGAAACCTATTTCGAGTCAATTTCAGTTATTTTCAAGACTCGTTAAACTCATGAAAATCCCGAGATTATTTTGCTATCTTTCATTCTCGTAAAACAAATGAAAATGCCGAGTTCTTTCCGTCTTTTCTTGCTCGTAAATAAAATTGAAAATCGGCCATATGAGTACATTTTTATCATTTTTTCGAACTCGTTAAAACTTACGAAAAAGTGAAACCTTGGAGTTCTCTTTTAAGCCCTTTTCAGACTCCTAAAACATGAAAAGATTGCTGAGCGTTTCTTTTACACTCGTTAAAACGGAATTAAAAGATGGTCCTCTTATAGCCCTTTTCTAACCGTAAAAACATGAAAATATTGCCGAGCGTTTCTTTTACACTCGTTAAAACGGAATTAAAAGACGGTCCTCTTACAACCCTTTTCTGACCGTAAAAACATGAAAAGATTGCCGGATTTTTGTCGTTTCAAATTCGATATTGGAAATAAAACGACGTGTCCTTGATCACTTTTTACTTTTCAGGTCAAAGACACTAATCATGAAAGTACTCCTTGGTCGTAAAGATCAAGCGGTTCTCTTAAGTATTATTTTATACTTTTTCGGGCTTGGGAGACACAAATTTATGAAAAAGTTCAACCCTGGAGTCTTCTTAAGTTTTTTCAGACTCTCTAAAATTGAAAAACGCCGAGTTTCTCCTATACTGGACTCGTTAAAATTTCACAGTAAAGGACCTGTTCGATTACAAACAGGAACGAACCGCTCCTTCTTAGGGTTTGAATCTAAACTAAGCTGGACTCATCCGAAGGATGAGCTTATAATCAAGCATATGTTATCCTCCTCAAGCTTGTAAAAAATAAAGAGGTACTTGCCAGAAATGGTGGGGGAAAAGAGAGAAAAATGAGCCTATTTGTTATCCTTTGTCTCAGAAGAAGCCTTATCACCACTCTTGAACACGACACTTTTCATTCACCTGGGTTGGGAAATCCTTTGCCTAACAGTTGATCAAACCACTTTGAAAATCTTCAACCGGTTCTGGGTATTAACTTTGGGTCAATTGTCACCAAACCATCTGTTGTGTCGTTATCTGTTCAAGAGGTCACTGCAAATAAACCATTCATCTGCAAAATACCTGTCATCCATCTCGACCATCCCTGAGTCAGTCCTTACAGCTACATTTCTTCAACTTGATCTATGATTTCGTGTTGTGGGCTTGCCTACAACGGGTCGCTTTCTATCAACATCAGCACATTATTTAGAAAGATGACCTAGAAATCGTCAGTACCTTGAAATCTGCATGCATCAATGGCAGATTTCTCGCCTTTGACGACGGTTTACATCATTGACTTTCGATCGAAGGATTCCGTGAAATGTTCGACATCAACTCATTCATTCACATCTCATGGATTGTACTGGGTACTTTGAGAACCATTGACATCACTGGTGGTCTCTCCCACACTTGTTAACAGTTTACATCATCGACTGGTAATCAAGTGGTTTCTACCATGTTCGACATCAACTCATTTATTCGCATGGATAGAATCGTACCTTTTCGGGAAGTAGAAATGAAGACCCTGGATCTAGTTTCCACCATCCAGGCTGCAAGGAGTTTTGTATTCATTGTACAGTAGACTAATCATAAACGGATGGCTGCGTCCATACTGTGTCTACAAGAGTCTATGATTATGATGTATTGCGAAATCATTCCTGTATCAGAGCAGTAGTTAGTTTGTTAGTTAAAGTTTTTGATCTGAGTATGGGAATGCCTACCTCAGCGATGATATGATCTTATATATGTATTTTGTGTTGAATACTTGCAGGTTCCGACTGGGCTCTCCACAAGATAATCCTTGAAATGATAAAGTACTTCACCCTTCTTAGATGATATGAAACCCTAATCTACTACAGGCTTCACACTTTAGGGGGCAATCTGTTACATTAAAATTTGTCACCATGACTATTTGCAGTTAGTATGGCTCTATCAACTGTCATACTATCCTCCTTGGCAAGTCTCATACCTCTGCTCTTCATGTCAAACTCCAAGAAAGAGAGAAAGTCTTTAAAAAATCTATATATCTCTGGGTACACAATTTCTCTTAGCCTTACCTGCGTGTACGCACCTCAAGTTCACAATACCTGCGTACTTGTACGCTCTGTCTGTAAAGGGCTGGGTGCGTACTCCTGTAAAGGTCAAAAGGCGCAAGTTTCACTTCAAAAAAGTTACTTGTGGTCATTTCTAGAGCATTCTAGAAGCTTGTTTGACGTGTATTGAGCGCCTCCAGATGGTTCATGTATCCCTATGAAAGAGGAACTTATCCCATCAAGAGGGGAGCTATCCCATTCAAAGAGGGGCTTATCCCATTGATGGTGGACCTGATTAACTTGCTCTAGAGCACTATAAATATAGGCATTGGGCTAGAAGGAGGAGAGGTTGAAAGCTGAACATTCCTAAGGGTAGATGCTGCTGGAATTAGGACTCCCTTATAGAGCTTGAGAGGAGAGATTCCCATCCTTTCTTAGCCTTATTTGGAAGTGGGTGAGCTGATCAAAGTAAAGGAGAATTCTTGCTGGACCTTGGAGGGACCTGCACAACACCAAGGCTCAGGTTGTAATGGTTTCTTTTGTTTCCACTTAATACAATTAAGCTCACTTTTCTCAACAGATTGTTATACATGATTTGTTTCATATACTCCTTGGTCTGTATGATGAATATGTTTTATTTTATAAGTTATTCAGGTGCTATGTAATCTTTTGGCTTGTTAGTGAATGCAGGTTTCGAAGAGAAGGAGGAGCTCATCCGGATCGGCGAGGCTGGACTACTACAAAGCATTGGACTAAAGGTATGTTATAAACACCTGATTACTTGTATTCTAAATGCATATTTAGAGAAAGGTAGTGTTTAATTGTCTTGTTTGTCACTAGAAAGCCTTAGCTTCTAGGGAGGTCGGTTTTGTCCGCAAAATTGACTCTTTCCGCATGACAAGTAGATTTTCCAAAACTGATTACACAGATGCACGAAAGGGAGTGCTACCACCTACACCAACTCATAATGTCCAGATGATGCGATCAGAACCCCACGAAGAGGACCCCAACATAAATATGGTATTATAGAGTGACGCAGCCATAGGGGGCAATATGCGGTCAGATCTCGCAAAAGATAGGAAGGAGCACGTGCTACTCAAACGAAATCTAGAGTGGAGCAAGAGCAAGAGAACGGGGTGCTTAAGGAAGCTTGGGAGAGCTTCATGGATGGTTCCTCTCTAGGTTGGAGGGACCAGATTGAGCAAGGTATGGATCCTTCCATGATAACTACCTTTCTAGAGACCTGCATGAAGTTTTTTCGTGATAGCAAAGCTGTTAAAGGACTGCGGGAACTAATCACTCGGTGTGCCGGAGCGGGCGAGCCGCAAGTTGTTTAGAAAATAGGAAGACATGCTCTATGCACTAGATGGGAAATGAGACTGATAGTGCAAATCAGTGACTATGAAATGGATCAGGTCATCCTGGACTTAGGCTCGGATGTGAATGTATTGCCTAAACAAACATGGGAGCACATGGGCAAGCTCGCACTTTAATGGTCCCCGATCCAATTACGAATGGCCAACCAACAAAGGATCTTACCAATGGGCCAACTGCAAGGAGTAACTGTGGACATCGACGGTGTAAGTACCCAGACCGATTTCAAATTTATGGAGATTGTTGATGACAGTAATCCTTACCCTGCATTGCTCGAAATTGATTGGGCCACCGACATGAAAGGGATCATTAATTTAAAGAAGCGGAAAATGACGTTTGAAAAGAAGTCACTATGGGTAGTGGTTCTGTTGGATCCAGCAGAAGGAGACCGATACACTAAACTTGTGCGTGATGGGGAAAGTGACGATGAACTGGGTTGCATCTATTAGATAATAGAGCAAGACCAAGATCAGATGCACTCCATGGACGATAGAAGAATCTTGTGGGAATGCAATAGCACTTGCACCACAGATTCTAATGAGGAGGCACAGTGATGGTAGAACTAATTGCAGGAAGTTACGACACTTAATTGTAACATGATGGCTTGGTCATTACGAGGTGTAACCATAGAAGAATGCTAGCGGCTAGAGGTGAGAGACGCAACAACCACAGGGCAACTTATCCAGCGAGGCACTGTTTGTGTAGTACAGGAACCAAATAATGTGTTTCAAGATGGGTTGGGCGCACCAGAAGGGGAGCCGCAAAAGCTGCACTGTAGGTGACGGTTCCTAGTACAGCTTCGAGGATGAACGTGGTAGCCAAGGTGGCATAAAGAGGTCATTTATCAACAATGAAGGGTGTGGATCAGGCACATAGCAACCCAACTGGATCTACGCAAACCACAGGAGCGTGCAACCAGGAAGAGACACATCTCTACAACTAGATGTACCACCACAGATACAACTCACCATACTAGTGACAACATTCATGAAAGGATTTAGCAGCTTTGGGAAACCATTTTGCATGGTAAAATGCAACTTGCTAAATTAGAAGAAATAGGGGCTAGACTTCGCGTGCAAAGTACGAAGCTAGATGAAGCAATTGAGAAGCTACACTTAGAAGTCACCTATGCCGACTATGCAACGGAAATAACAAAGGGACCAAACATGGCTAGCTATCCTACCCTGCTACAAGAAGCAACCTCGCTAGCATGGCTATGATTGCACCTGGGAGGATAGGGACACGCACACTGCCCAAAGTTAGTGGAGTCAAGGAAATAGAAAGGGTGCTCACAGCCCGGGCTAGCCGAGAAATGGAAGGCCCGCATGAGGGGTTCGCCCACCTAACTATCAGTAGGAGGACCAGTCCCAATGCCCCAAGCAGTTGAAAGAGGGTGCGAGACTATAAAACAGGCTGCTACGAAGTTGCACATCATAGCCATAGTATACATACAAAAACTGCACCTACGTCTCTAGGGATTCGCTACCACGAAGGGAAGATCAGCACAACAGCTGAGTGACTCAGGACGAGTCATGATGATTGTGTTAGGGGACTGTTGGGTGGCAAAAGCCTAGTGTAATGGTCATGGGGCACAAAGCCCGAAGTTTTGGGTAAAGTTAGGGAAAAGACTCTGTGAGATGAGCGGGGCGCGAAGTATAATCAGTTGAGTCAAAGGGTAGTCTGCCCAGATATATTGTAAAGAAATGTAAGTAGAGTCGGCCCACCCTTGGATCGCAGGCCAAAGAAATGTATAAATAGAGCAAGCCTATGTGGGTAGAGGTAGCTAAGTTTTGGTATGATTTTGGATAAAAAATGTAATGGGTTTTTGAAGAGAATAGTCTGGAAGCGTCTATAAGTCCAAGTCGAGGGTTTCGGTAGTGGATAGAGGCTCTAGAGCTATGTGCACAGAGGCCTAGTAGAGTCCGCAGCTATGTGCGCGGACCCCTGCAACTGAGTGCATAGGGTGTGTTATCACCTAGAACTACAGTCCATGTACATAATGTTTTCCCAAACAAAAAAAAATTTCATTGTCAAAAAATGTGTGTCAAATGGTTATGGTCCTATGTGTGTTACTTAGGGATCATGTTTTAAAAAGGTATTGATGTGAATCATTTTCAAAAACCGTTAGTCATCCTCCATCATGATTATTTAAGGCATATCTTATCTTGTTTGCGTCATTGGTCCTTTTCGCAGTTTCGCAGCGCAGTTTGATTGGCTGATTTGGCAGCGCAATGATGTTTTAGCTTTTTCGTAGCGTGTCAATAACCAGCCATTTCGTAGCGCATTTCGTTAATTTATAACTGTCTGCGCTACGAAATCGGGGATTCGGGGATTTTGCAGCGCGGATTCTTGAAATGTCAAGTCTGGGGGAATGAGTCATTAGGTCCGTCCATCTATTGTCAGTTGGTGTCCTCTCCAAGTCATTATGAGTCATCATTCCGCCATGAGGTTCAGAACCACGCACATAAAATCATTCAAAGTGATTTTGTAATGTATGGTAGTGTCATGATATTTGTTCATAGTGCGTAAACTGACTTGCTGTTTGATAAGACTGTTAAAGCGGAAAGGAGCCCGAGTTTTTATTTAAAAGGACCTGATTGCAAGCGAGCCTGCATTCCAAAGTTTAAATTTGCTTTTTGAGTTGAAGCTGCTGTTATTTCTCTGTGCGGAAGTTTTCAAAGCAAAATGGAGAAGAGGGAGCATCGATCAGGAAGGTGCCAAAGAACAGAACCGGAGGGGCTGGATCTTGCATTAAAGGATGAAGGAGTAGCAAAAGCTTTTAGAGATGCTGGTTGCTGGAGGTTTTGTGAGAAGTTGCAGGGAGGGCATGCAGAGGTGACAAAAGCATTTGCAATGAATTTTACAGGTTTAAACTCTAAGGTGTCCATGCTAGAATTCCCTGTATCTCCAGAAGCTATTTCCAATGTGACTGAGATTCCGAGAGGAGGACATGAATGGTTCAAAAATTTCAAATTCGATATGAGCCCCTGTAAGGAATTCTTGAAGGAGCCTTATGTAAATGAGGATCTCACAAAGGCTGTGCCAAGGAGTTACGTGAAGGAACATTTTTCACTGCTCCTTACATGCATCCAAAAATATTTAACATGCGAAGGGAGGTATAACAAAGTTTATTCCTATCATTTTAAACTTTTGTTACATTTCACAGGCAAAGCATCTATAGATATCCCATTCTACTTATTCAGAAGCCTTAGTAAGATGTGTGATAAAATTCAACTAAAGAAAGATGACTGTGAAACATCACTGTTTCACCATGGTTTAGTAAAGCTGTTAGTGCTAGATGGTTTGCAGAAAATTGGTAAAGATTGGAACTCCTTTATTTTTATGGCTGGCTTTCAGAGCAAGACAGGCCTCACTCCATTGCCTGTTAGGGAAAGAGAAGAGTCAATTGAAGAACCTACTCTTACTGAGCTTAGGAAGGAGGTGAAAGATCGGAAGAAGACCAAAACCAAGTTGAAGAAATCAGTGAAGCCCTTGGTTGTCAAGGAGCCACCTCAATCATCATCAAAAGAGAAGGTCAAGCACAAGAAGGATACACCTGGATCAAGTGAAGTTGGAAAGGTATCAAGAGTAAAAACAAGAAGTCAATTAAGCAAGGAGAAGGGCAAATCAATTGCTGTTGAAGAAAGTCCTATGTCAAAGGCTAGTTTAAATGATTTACTTGAGGCTATTGAGCTTGAACAAGATCAGCCAGTGCAGATTGAGCCAATAGAGTTTGAGCAGGACCAGTCAGTGCAGCCAATGCACATTGACTTAACCCAATCTTCACCAGAGAGCACGAAGAAATCAAAGGCTTCGAAGAGGTTAAGGTTTGAGGAGCCTAGTGAAGAATATGTGTTCAAGCCACGAAGGCCAGTTACAAGGAAACAAATGAAAGAGGCTGAGAAAGTGCATAAAGAAGAGGTAGCTGTAAAGATGCCCAGTACAGAGGTAATTGAAGTTTTGACCAAAACAGTGCAGGCAGCCAAGCGTAAGGACAGTAGGGTCATTATTACCCAAGGAGGAAATGTCATAGCTATAAAGAACCAGGCAGGAGCAACACAAGAAGAAGTGGCCCAGGTAAAGAATGTTTCTAAAGAGCGTGCAGTGAGATATGCCAATTATAGAAGGGCTGTTTTAAAAGGCTGTACAAGCCTAGTGGGTCAAGCTGACTCGGGATCTGATGTATATTCGTGGACGGTACCAGCACTTAAGCAAGCAAAACTCATAAGAAAGCTGAACATGAGCCTGAGATCAGAAAATAAGGCTTTGAAGAAAGAGGTTACCAGTTTGAAGAAGAAGCTAGGTAAACTAGCTCGCTGATTTAAAGGAAAGGTGATTTTCTAAAGTTTTGATAAATTTTGGTTTAAGCTCCATCATTTTGAAGCCATTTAGGTCCCTAACACCTGTAGTAAAGGTCTGAAGAAGTCATGAGTCTAAGCAGAAAGCGCTTCAAGACAAATATGCTCTGTTTTAACAAAAACAGCAGTTTCGTAGCGCGCTACGAAACTGCTGTAGATGCTGTTTTATAAGGAAAAAATGAGTTTGATGATGAAGTCAGCGAATTTTTGAAGGAAATACCTCAAGGACAGGAGGGAGACTATACAAGACTATCATAACTATTCAAAGAATGACAGCTGTGCATTTTAGAGAAAAAGTGAAATATTTTGTTTTTTGCCAAAGTCTTGTTAAAGGTACTTTATGACCGAATTGTTAGGGTTCTGGTAGGGTTACCGAAATTTTTGGTTGAAAACCTGTTCAGTCCACGAGGCATCTAGCTCATGAGACATATGGTGTTATGCGTTGTTTTTCAAGAATTAAAGAACTGGGACGTGTTCTTTAAGTAGTGAAGAATAATGGAAGACAGGGACCGTGGAATTAGGGCACTTATCTTAATTGGTTTATGAGCCATCTACACAGCTAGTATCCAAGGCCAGCTCGTTCAGTGTATTCTCCTCCAACATATCTCGGCCAAAACAGAAAATATATAGGTGTCAATAATCAAGGAAGGAATCATGCATACGAGGAGATGAAGTTAGAGTTTCAGTGTGATTAGAACTCTATGTAATTACAGTTCAATACCTTATGCATTTAATGAGTTTGTTTTAAAATAGATAAGGTTAGTTAATGATAGGCCATCGAGCTCCCCTCATGCTGGAGGAGGAGACTCAAAATAGTTTAGTTTGTTTTCCTATATATAGTGAAAACTCTGATGTAATGGGGGTTGGAGATTTATACAAAAAACAGAGTTTTTATATTGACTGATGTAAAAGACTTTTGACAGTAATAGTGTTGTAGGGAAAAGTATCCAACTCGGATGACCCTATCCCACTCTAAGGGTGATAGTACCTCAGCAACAACTGTAAAGAAAACTACTTAAGGTTTATTTCTTTATGAAAGCAAGAGAGAATGAAGGAATGCACTAACCGTTGCCTTGCGCTTAATGTCGAATCCAAACTCTTCTCTTTGCTGCTTGCTCCCAGCTCCTTGCTCTTTTGCTGGCCCAACTACAATGAGATCCTGCAAAATAATAAAGAAGGAAACTACAAGAAGCATGCAATCATAACTGATTCAAGGATTAGCATAAATCAAATATACAATTATCACAATACATCATTGAAACAAGTGCATATAGAAGAACCTCAATAGCTTTTATTAATGGAAGAAGTAAAGTTCTGAGAAGGTTACAACCATTGAAGGCCCCAATCCAGCAACACCTCCCAGCAGAAAGAATTTCTCCTCTTCACCTCCTTCAAGCAATCACCCAATAGTTCTATGGCGAAACCAACAGCATATCATTACTTTGCACAAAATTCCAGCCTCCTGAGCTCATAGGAGAGAGCTCAATATATAGATGAATTGAGAAGGGATGAGTCAGCTTGCAACTGATGTGCAGCTGCCTTGTGTCCTCTCTCTCTTCAGTTGATCTTCAGTTCTTGAGTCCACTTGGAGAACCTTGCTTCCACTTGGAGAAACAGAGCCTCTGACTCATCACAAGGCGAAATCCCTGATCCAAGTGTCATTTTTGGAAGATTCCAGAGTAATGACTCAGTGTGCCACTTGTCCCATCTCGCTCAGCGCAGGTGGCCTTTGTTCTACCTGCTTTGCAACGCAGGTACACCATGGAGGAGTTGAGTTTCAGCGCAGAAGCCTAGTGGAGCACCTGCTTTGATTTCAGGATTGCTTGTTTTTGAGTGTTTTCAGGTGGAGAACTGATCTGAGAGCTGTTGGTTTGCTGACCTTGTTCCTCTAGGGGTAGGAACATCATGTTTAGGGACTTTGGATCCCTTGGATTATTGACAATTCATGCCTGATGCTGCCAGGCACAAAATTGTCTATAACAGATGCCCCCTAAAGTATGAGGTCATTTATCGGGTGAAATGCTTTATTAGGAGGATCCGAAGTTCATTCAATCTGCTGAGAAGTGTCCTGTAATAAGATACAATACAATACATTATGTTTCATACTTTTTCATGATCTAGCTGAGGCGGGCATTCCCATGCTCAGCTTTATAAATTCATTTTGGTACATAGAACATACGATCGTTTGATGGTAGACTGATAATTCTCTGCTGAAATTATCATCCTTTGAGAAGGATGATCATCTTCTGCAATGATGTACACATCAAATGTCTTTATATCCTGAATATATATCGCAGCCCGGATGGATGAAACTAGATCCGGGGTCTTCAATCTCTTCCGATCTTCACTCGATGTACAAGTCGATCCATGTGAGAATTTCTTGAAGTCGAACATGGAAAGACATCGCTTGATTACCGGTCAATGATGTAAACCGTTAACAAGCGCGAGAGGAATCACCGATAAGGATGATGACCCTCAAGGTACAGCAGTACAATTCACATGGTGGGAATAAAGGACTTGGCGTCAACCACCATGCAAAATCTTCTGGTCGAAGGTCATTGATGTATACCTGTCGCCGGAAGTGAGAAACTTGCCATTGAGGCATGCAAGTTTCAAAGTACTGAAGGGGTTGTTCCTAGATCAACTCCTTGGATAATGAGTTGATGTCGACAAGGAGTGATCTGTCAAAGGAGGGCCTTAATGAATCCCACATTAGTGACACGGAACGGAGCTAGTGATTGTGATGAGGTGAAAACAAACTGTGATGTATGATTCAGGGTGGCGGTCATGAAATGGATGAAGGACAATGTATGGCAGTGGATGGGACACGGTTGACTCTTTGCAGAACAACATCTCTTGAACATATAACGACACTGATGTGATGGATCGGTAGCATTACCCCAAATGTGGATGGTGTGGCGAGGACCATGGTGATGAGACCGGTGAATGAAACAACCCAACCCGATGTGATACGGAGGACAAAGTGTCATGTTCAAGAGCGACTTGCTACCATTAAAGCTGTGAGGTTCTCCTAATTTTTCCCCAGTCATTGCTGACCAGTACCTCTTTATTTTTGTCAAGCTTGAGGAGGATAACATATGCTTGTTCTATAACCCACCCTTCGGGCAAGCCCATCGCTATGTTTTAACGAGCCTAGCGATAGGGAAACTCGTTCTCGTCTAAAGACAAGTTTGTCGCTATTTAATGAATTTAACGAGTCTAACGACAAGGATAACTCGGTCCTTTTCATTTTTAGAGAGTCAGAAAAGGTACATAAAGTCAACTCCAGAATTCCTTTTTCGTCATCTAATCCCTTAAGTCCGAAAAAGTATAAAACAATACAGAAGGGATGAATTTTCGATTGCTTTAACGAGCCGAACAAAACAAGCGCTCGATCTTTTTGTGCAATAATCCCTCAGGTCCAAAAAGATTAAAATCTAGAGGAGGGATAGCTCTTCCCGTCGTTTAACAAGCTGGAAGGCCAAAACTCGGCAAACTTTTCATATTTTACGAGTCAGAAGAAAAGAGCTCAAAGAAGACTCGTCTTTCGAGGAACGAGTGATAAACAGGGATAGCAGTAGATTCCAGGTACAGGTTGGAATATTCCAATCACGGCAGTGTCACAAGGATGGCTAAGTGAAATCACTCTTCGCAGCTGTTCCTCAAAATGGGTAAACAAACATATGGAGATGAACGATTGGCCAAATGAATGGATGGAGGTGAGACTGCAAGAACACGACCAAGGGCTTTAATATGGCTGTCAAAGGTTACATTTACCAAGGTTATTTATCGGTTCATTTTTTCTGGGTGAGCTTGAACTCTAGGGGAAGATTGCTCACAACTTATGTTTATTTTTTAACGAGCATGAACTATGTGCTAAAACTGCTCGGATCTTGCGTTTATTTTTTAACGAGCATGAACTGTGTGCTAAAACTGCTCGATTATACCAGTCTTAATACAAGGAATGCCTCAGGTGAGGTAGTCATATTTAAGGAGCTATACCTCACTAGTTACTCCAATTTGGCAAGTTTTAACTTTTGCCCCACATCCTTTCTTTATGCAAGCTGGAAACGGCTAATCCTACGAGTTTAATGGGTTAGACCTACAGGTTTAAAGGGAGGACCTAACAATTTAAAAAATAAATAGTCATCCCGTGCTTGCACTCCAAAAGGTTCGCATGCCCCCAGGTATAAAGTATAATTTCAAGGCTACCCCTCCTCTGTCCCACCTCTGTTTTTCTCTTTGTCGTCTTGCTATATTTTTAACGATACTTGTCTTCTCGTTATTTTTCGGTGCCGACGGTACTTGTCTTCCCATCAGTTCACTTTTCGATTTTTGCAAGATCGCAACAGATAAAACATTGGCGTTACGGAGGGAGGTTTGCCTCTTACTTATTATCCGAAAAATGGTTTTGTTCGCTGCCGCAAACTAAACTCTTTTTCCGGCGATGTCTATTACTAGGTTACTAAAGATGGTGACCACTTGTTGCAGCAATTTCATCTCTTTCTTTGGAGGCTGCCCCTACTTATCCTTCAAAACATATGTTTTAATGGGTGAGGCTTGCCTTCAAAGATGGTGGCTACTTGCTGCCGCAAATGGTCCCCTTCCTCGGTATCCTACTTACCTAGACAAGGGGAGCGAGAAGCTGATTATCTCACTCACATAACTTTGACAAAAGAACTTTATCCTAGAACAACCCTCTCTTCCATGCCGGACGGGGTATGGACTAGTCATATTCTTCTGCGGAAATTAACTTTATACCCAAGGTTTTCTCTGCCCAAGACAGGCCAGGGTGGATGCCCCCTGGGTCCCAGTTCTTTCTTCCGAATCACTCGCATTCATCGGGAAGTAGAACCGGGGGTGGAGGCATTGCTTGAGTGAATAAACCGTTAAGGGATGGTATTTGACTATTTGCGATGCGTGATCCTGGAAATGAAAGTTGGTCTACGAGCTTGACCATTCTTCCTTCGTGCGGAAAACACATAACTCTGAAGAGTGAGGACACTATCGCCTCCATGCAATATATATAGTCTCGTCCAAGGAGTAAGTTATACACCAAGGGTCCCTGGACGACCATGACGTTCATATGAACTGTCTTCCCCTTCAATGTAATGGGAACATTGGGGAGAATCCCTAACGGGCGACTGGTTCCTTTATCAAAACCTGATAGATTTCTCATCTCAGGTAAAAGCGCCGGGGAACCCAGTGCTTTCCAAGCAATAGAGGAAAGGATACTCACAGATGCCCCTTCATCAATGATAGTTCCAGCCATCACCATTCTATAGATTTGGACAATGATTCTGAATGGTATATTGGCTGGTAACCGGGGTCTGCCTAGTTGGTTCCAATCAAAGGACACAACCAGGTTGCTTGGTGGTGGGACCGAATACACGGCCGGATACGACCCTGACGATGTTCCTTCCTACGATAAAGGAATGGGCGCATTGCCCTGATGCTCATCAGAGTCTGTGTTGATGAAAAGAATCTGGATGGTGTCATCCTTGTTCTCTTCAGTGAGGGTGTCATTTGAAGATGAATCTTCAACGACGGTGTCATTTGAGGATGAAACCTCTGAAGGAAGAACCGGGTCAATTGCCGTTTCGACCTTTAGACTTTCGTCTGGTCTGGATTCAGTAGGTTCATTCTCAATGACTGACACTTCAGCTGACCACTTGATCGGGCCAGCTGGATTTTCAACTATCGAGGGACTTGGCACGAGTTTTTGGTATCCAGGAGGAAGTTGTAACGGTGAAACCGGACGATCTTCCAAAACTCTCTTCGCCTCATCTAAGAATGGACAACGGTGGATGGCGTGATCGCCTTCACACAGTCTGCAGGGTGATCTTGGTCTCCCTCTTTGTCCTTCACTCTCGCTAGTTGACGGAATGCAATCAACATGTCTATCAGAGGTTGATGCTACCGGATTGTGCAACTTGGGGGACCAGTCCCTTAGTATCCGAGGAATACAAGGACAGTCACGGTGGAAGTGGGTCCTTTTGCAAATGACACATGGCGATTTAGGCCCGGTCGGTGTAGTGTGTGGATTTTTGTCAGATGTCTTTTGCTTGCCCCCAGTCGCCTTCGCCATAGGCCCCTTCTGCTTCTTTTCTCTCTTCTTCTTTTCCTTCTTCTCCATGGGAGGCTGACTTTTGCCGGCTCTACCTTGCGAAGATGAAGGATCAGAGGAAGGATTGTAAGAAGTGGAAGGCTGGTGGGTAGCTCTAGACTGGTCTGACTGTTGATTCGACTGCTCAGGATTTGTGGTGGTCTGAACTACATTAGTTGAAAAGAGCCATACAGGTAGGCCAATTGTCAATCCTGGAAGTGACAATGTGGCCATATGGGGCGCACCAACATCTCCCCAAGAGGAGAAGGGACTGGGACTTCCGCCAAGGTGACTTCCTTGGTTGGTGGGCTCCATACTTTTCAACTGAAAGATCAACGTGGGAATAATAGGTGATTATGTTCCGTTTAAAATAAATTTTATTAACGACGCTTTAGACACAACTTTGCTTTTTCATGTTTTAAGAGTCGAGAAAAAGCTAAAGATGACTCTAGTCTCCTTCGATGTTTTAACGAGCCCGAAGTGACAAATTCTCGGATGGACTTTTTCAGTTATAGAGTTTGAAAAAGGCCAAAAGAAACTACTCTGGAGTTCTAGGCAGAGGGTGTGCCAAACTTTTCGCGAAACCACAGAATACATTTTACGGTACAGGTGGTCGATCTTCGTGAATGCTGTGTTCACTGCATCGCGATCAGTAGGGCGGCCGACACGGCTTCCTATGGATAAAGGCTTTGTTCCTATAGGGGTCTCCCAATATATACACGACGGTACGTGGGAGCACAAGTCCGTATTAATGCCACCGACTCTCAGGAGGAATCACCCACCTTCGTAGAGATCGACGGTCACTACGTTTAACGACGCCGGAACACGTCTCTACCTAGACCTCTATGTGTTTGCGTTATGTTTCAAAGCGTTGTTAAGTAAATTGGATTTATTTTAATGTTGATCTTGCTTAGCAGTTTCCCTTTAAGGATCACCACGAGATGTATGTAACAAATTCCTGAATGCAGTCTAAGATGAGAAGCAAACTTTTCAATCTTTCAACTTTGAAAATCTTAACTACTGAGGAGAAGAAAGGCAAATCTTTTCACACAGATCATAGAGCACACACTAATGCAAAATTTCCTAAATCAGCATGCAAACAGTCAAATGCAAAATGCACAGTGCATGTATTTTCTTTTCCCTTTCTTAATGTTGATGTATTACAAAAAGAAAGTTGTTATATAACTTTGATTTCGATTTAAAGCGACAACAAACAAGCTTGTCCAAAATCAAAAGACACCTTAAGATTTACTTGTTTAATCACTGGAAATACATGAAATCAAACCATAATGACGAAAGTAAAAAGACTAATCAGCTATGGACAACAAACAAGCTAACTCTTTAGACCAGCAAAATGCCTAACACAGGTTCAGATCTAAGAGGCCAAAGCGAGACTATTTCACTTTCGTTATGGGAAATTGTAAATGATGTAAGAAATACAAAAGAACAAGTACAATTTCGTTATATAACAGAGGCAGAATGATGGCAAGTAAGGTTGGTTTCAGAACAGGTACAAGACTGGTAACTGGCTGCAAAATCTATAGTGACAACAGGCAAGAAAAAGGGAGGAAACCCCAAATGCACAAGGCAAAATTGGGCCAACGTAGGTGCTGCACAGCCAGTCTGGCTCTCAGCGCAGGTAGCCCCTTCGGGACCTGCGTTGCAAAGCAGGTAGCCTGTGTACTACCTGCTTTGGAAAACGAAAGTTGCGTTTTCTCAGTTTCCGGGTCACAATTTTCTCAAAAATTCACAGTTTTTGCTCAAATCAGAAGCTATCAGTAAAGCACACACTAAGGGATGACAAGGAAGATGAAAAGCTATCACTAAGAGCTTACAAGGATCCTTGTAGATCAGCTCTTCAAATCATGAACCTGCTCAGAAATGAGCTAGAGTAGTTGCCCTCTACTTCGCTTTTGATATAGTCAAAAGCTTTTCGATTTGGTACTCTTTGGTTCAGGAAATGAATAGCAAAATACTACAAACAATCAAACAGATACGATCCCCAGCGGAGTCGCCAGTTTGTTGTAGGGAAAAGTATCCGACTCGGATGACCCTATCCCACTCTAAGGGTGATAGTACCTCAGCAACAACTGTAAAGAAAACTACTTAAGGTTTATTTCTTTATGAAAGCAAGAGAGAATGAAGGAATGCACTAACCGTTGCCTTGCGCTTAATGTCGAATCCAAACTCTTCTCTTTGCTGCTTGCTCCCAGCTCCTTGCTCTTTTGCTGGCCCAACTACAATGAGATCCTGCAAAATAACAAAGAAGGAAACTACAAGAAGCATGCAATCATAACTGATTCAAGGATTAGCATAAATCAAATATACAATTATCACAATACATCATTGAAACAAGTGCATATAGAAGAACCTCAATAGCTTTTATTAATGGAAGAAGTAAAGTTCTGAGAAGGTTACAACCATTGAAGGCCCCAATCCAGCAACACCTCCCAGCAGAAAGAATTTCTCCTCTTCACCTCCTTCAAGCAATCACCCAATAGTTCTATGGCGAAACCAACAGCATATCATTACTTTGCACAAAATTCCAGCCTCTTGAGCTCATAGGAGAGAGCTCAATATATAGATGAATTGAGAAGGGATGAGTCAGCTTGCAACTGATGTGCAGCTGCCTTGTGTCCTCTCTCTCTTCAGTTGATCTTCAGTTCTTGAGTCCACTTGGAGAACCTTGCTTCCACTTGGAGAAACAGAGCCTCTGACTCATCACAAGGCGAAATCCCTGATCCAAGTGTCATTTTTGGAAGATTCCAGAGTAATGACTCAGTGTGCCACTTGTCCCATCTCACTCAGCGCAGGTGGCCTTTGTTCTACCTGCTTTGCAACGCAGGTACACCATGGAGGAGTTGAGTTTCAGCGCAGAAGCCTAGTGGAGCACCTGCTTTGATTTCAGGATTGCTTGTTTTTGAGTGTTTTCAGGTGGAGAACTGATCTGAGAGCTGTTGGTTTGCTGACCTTGTTCCTCTAGGGGTAGGAACATCATTTTTAGGGACTTTGGATCCCTTGGATTATTGACAATTCATGCCTGATGCTGCCAGGCACAAAATTGTCTATAACAAATAGAAAGATTACTTTTTCTTCTCAAGATTCATCTTGTGTTTAAATGCTCAGAATATATATGGTTGTGTCTCTTCCTTTCTGTTTTACAGCTCCATAGATGTGCAATCACTCTGAATTCACCTAGTGCTCAGATTTCCTGTGTATGTTTATGAGTTGAGGTTCCTTTGAGAAATGTTTTGAGTGTTTAGACATTATATGCCTTGACTTCCATGAATGAGTAGTTGGTAATTTACTGCAAAGGTGTTTGACTCCATGAACCCAATGGAAGAAGTCTTATTTTGTTGTTCCAACCAGCTTATTTTCATGTACTGTTTGAAGAGTTAGCCATCTTTTCTTGTTATTAATTCACATCAAAAATCGGTGAGAGAGCCCTCTCTGACTAAGGAGGCTAAGCCTTAGTCTAAAGCCTGGTTTGAAATAGTTGCATGAGATCTTGCTAAGTAGCAGCCCTTAGTACACGATTTTGTGATAACAGGGTGGATCTGGATGTATGGGTGGAAAAGGTGAATAAAGATAAGTTGATTCTATAATTTTGTGTTAAATCTGAGTTATCGCGAATCTGAGTTATTGTATGATTGATCTAACTGTTTATTTTATACATATATGAATATGGGTTTAATCTAAGTATGTAAACTGGTAAACTTTCTTAAATGTTTGCTTAAATAACCTACTAAGTAGATTTGATTTACGCTACATCCTCCTATAGAGTAGATCTATAAACAACACGCTAATAGAAGGAAAGCGTTGTTCTGGATCTGTGTGAATACAGTGCAGTGAGAAGCTATAAAATGGTGTGCGAGGCCTCTGTACCACATCTAGACATCCCAAGGGTGCAGAAACCTGGTTCCAACACCCTCCCCTGCTACCTCGGGTAAGACCTCAGTCCCCGCTTCATGTGTTGTTGCCGAAAGGGCCAGTAACTGCGGGATTTGTTTGGCTAAATAATACTTCCAAACCTGGGTTAGGCCCATATAAGCCAACAAATGGTTCCGTTGCCAGGACCAGGATATGCCTAAGGGGTGTCTAATGTGGGAACATTGGAATCCTACAAAGAAAGTGGTTGAAGAGTGGTGGGATCTGAAGCTTCATGAGTTCGCAGTTCAGGAAAACAGGAACCTGTGAATATTAGAGGAAGATTGGTTGGGCCTCTACATATTCACAGATATACACGAGATCTTCTTCGTAACATTTCCTATAGAATTGTACGAGTGGATCGCGAAGATAGCTGATAATGTGGAGAGGTGCATATTAGACCAGCCTATTATGTGGACTCCAAAAATGGTGCGCAAGCTAGAAACCACCGAAGATAGACTCACACACGCAGTAGATCACTGGTTGGATCGGATCATAGGAGGATTTATCACTGAATTCGCAGTGAAGCAGAAAGACAATTTCTCCAAGGACCACAGGGTAAGTATATCAAATCATTGAATACTTGGATTAAGATGCTGTTGTTTTAAAATCATATTATGCACGTATATTGATTTTTGGAGTAACACAACACGGAAGGGGCTATCGAGGAGTAGGAGAAGTATAAAATAGCCCTCTGATTTCTATCTCACAGGAGAGAGAGGAGGAGTCTGCGAGGTTCTCACCTGGAAGCGTAGTTTGGTTGATTAAGGAGCGCTACTTGTTGATACCACCTCCGTCCACACCACCACCATCTGCATCACCTACCTCAACTCCATCCATATCGACACCACCCCCACACCCCCCACCACCAAGAGTTGGGATGGCGATCACAGTCAAGCTACCAATATTCAATGGTGTAAGGGATGAGGAGCCAGGATGGTTTTGGTTTGTTATAAAATCTGTATGGGACACATAAGGCATAACAGATGAGAATATCAAAAGGGCTACCCTAGTTAGTGCATTGCAAGACTGCGCATTGACATGGTACATAAAATACTCAACCGATCACCCAAATGAAGGGATAGTAGCAATCCAGGAAGCGCTAAACAAAAAATTTGGTCGACCAAAGTCGGAAGCATAGTTGGTTATTGGGTTTAAAGAAATAGCAATGTTGCCTGGAGAAACTCCTTGGGATCTATATTAGAGGCTGAAAAGTACCATTTGTGAGGCAAATATGACACTGTCGGATGCGCAACATTGCGCTTGGTTTATTGCGTCGTTGACACCACACCTAAGGATGGCTTTGTCCCAACAGAAGATCTCAACCCAAGTTGAAGCTCTGGAAACAACAATGAGGTTGCACGAAGCCCCAATAATAGATCCAAGGTTGGGAGTTCAACAAATCCATTCGCAACTTCAGAACTTGAGTTTGGAAATGCAAAGCTAGAAGCAAGAAAGGGTGTTTCGACCAGAGGCACGTGCGGAGGCAAGCTGTATTAAATGCAAGAGCCAAGGGCACGATAAGGACCATTGCCCTATCTTCGTGAATTACTTGACAGGAGGAGGCCTAATGCCGTTAAAATTGGAGGTACAAGCAGGACCAAGTGTCGCACCCATACTCTAGTGTGCGATTTGTCAAGTAGGGGGGAAACACGTAATAGATAACTTCCACCTATTGCAGAAGTATACCCAAACTCCGCAGTAGCTGTACTGCAATTTTTGTTGATCAGTAGGTCACAATGAGCGAGCATGCCAGAGCTATGATTTACTGATGGAAAGAACCCTGGCCTACAAAGTATAGATTGAAGCGCGGGGGTTGGATCCAGATCTAGGGGTGCGTATATGATTTCAGGGACGAGGTCAAGGAAGAGGCATGGGGCCCAGGCAGGGTCATGGACTGCTGATCTATTATAATTGTGGAGGGCCAGGACACTACGCTCTCGACTGCACTAACCCAACTAGAATCTCTTGCCCATATTGTGAACAGTTTGATCACAAAATGGTAGATTGTCCAAAACTGATTGCACAGATGTGTGAAAAGGGAGTGCTACCACCTACACCGACTCAAAATATCTAGATGATGCCAACAGAAACCCGTGAAGAGGATCCCAGCATAAATATGGTATTATGGAGTGGCGCAGCCATAGGGGGTGATATGCGGATAGAGCTCGCAAAAGACATGAAGGAGTGTGATGCTACTCAAACGAAATCTGGAGCAGAGCAGGAGCAAGAGAAGGGGGTGCTTAAGGAAGCTCGGGAGAGCTTCACGGAAGGTTCCTCTCTAGATCGGAGGGACCAAATTGAGCAAGATATGGATCCTTCCATGATAACTACCTTTCTAGAGACCTGCATGAAGTTGTTGTGCGATAATAAAGCTATTAAAGGACTATAGGAACTGATCACTCGGTGTGCTAGAGCAGGTGAGCCGTAGGTTGTCCAAAAAATAGGAAGACATGCTCTACGCACTGGATGGGAAATGAGACTGACAGTGCAAATTGGTGACTATGAAAATTAGTGACACTGCAAATTGGTGACTAAGAAAATAACTGCAAGAAAGGGAAACCCAATTAGCATGCATGGCCAGCTAGTCTATGGAGGCACTACAGTGCAGAAAACCAGCCAAATCATATGGAGTATACCTCAAAGACCAATGGCTACAGTTCTAGATCAAGACTCTAGCACAGAGAGGCACCATGCCTTTTTAGGATTATAGGTAGTTCATGGACCTATGTGACCACAGTTTAGCATAAGACAAGGTAAAGTTGGTAGAGTTTTATTTTCATAACATGGCCCTCACTGATATGAACCTATGGGACCCCAATGTTAGGTTAAGGGACTTGCAACTGATGGCCATGGCATCATGGATGAGTCATGAGGAGAAAAGGGCCACAGAAATCAAGAAGTTGATGGCAAGAGAACAAAATGAGCCCCTAATGATTAGAGCAGAGCCATCAGACCCTATGGCTCTCATTAGCACACACCAACTACTTGCAAATGATCCTCAAAGTGCCCCTAATTATATCAATAATCAGGCCCAGGCTATTGCACATTTTGAGGACATGGAAAGATTGCTTGGAGATAACTGCATTCATGCTTGTATGAGAAGGTGGAACACACTGCCACACAGCCCACAGATTAGGGAGTATCAATCCCCAAACAGGATGAAAGAAGCATTGAGTAGAGTGCCACTATACAAGCACTCTATGCAGAGTTTGAAGGTCAATTGGATTGGCCTCAAATTGAGTCCCCCACTACTGCTAGGACTGCTAGAGGGCACAAAGGAGGAAGAAGAAAGACAACAGTGGGAAGAGGTGAACAGAAAGGCTGGATTCCATGATAGGGAAGAGGATCTCAGATTAGAGGCATGGGATGTCAGGGAGACCATCAGGTTCATCAAAGATGAGGACATGGACTAGTTGCTTAGAGGATGAGAAACACATTCAGTAGGGGGTGATGATGAGCCCCTTAAATGGGTAATTATATGGGCTCATTTTGCCTCCTAACTTAGCTTAAACCACCATTCTCATTAGTTTATTGCATGTTTTTGATTATATTTATGCTAATAGAGTGAGTTGGGCTAGTCATTATGCCATGAAGTCTAATGTGTGCTTTATGCATTTTTTGGTCAATTTTGAGACAAAGTCAAAGGTTTAATGAGCGTTTGGTAGCCAATATTAAAGGAAAACAAGGGATAGGATTTATAAGAGGATTTCCCCCTCATTGAAGACTCCCTACTTCGAATTCTCCTTCAGAAAGCTCAGAGCACAAGCAGCCACATCAATGCATCAAAGAGGTAGCCAAGCAAGTGAAGAATAATTGTTGTCTATCTCAAGTCTTGGGAGCCAAGCCTCCTTGATTTTAGGAGAGATGTTGGGGGCTCCAGCTCTATAAATAGAGAGGCTTAGGGCCTCATTAGGTTGTTGGATTTTAGTCAAATTTTCACACTTTTGTTGCAGCTTTTGCTCAGCTCATTTCGAGCTTACTTTTGTGGACATTTTCATGTAATGTGACTATTATTTTGATAATGAAGATGAAATATTTTTTGATCCAGCACTGAGTTACCTTAGAGGGCTGAAGCTCTTGGGTTAGGGCCCAACCCAAGCTGCCCATCACCTCTTGTTTTGTATTTATATGTTTTGTTGCAATTTATTAATTAGTTGTTGTTAGGTAGACTTTTTTCCCTTGGTTAGAATAGGTTGCTCTTGGTGATTTACATAGCTGTTTCCATTTCAGTTTGCTGAAGTAGGTTAAATAGCAATAAGAGAAAGATATAAAATGGCCATCAATAGAGCCTTGACCTTCTTTCCTCCCTTTGGAACCATGAATTGAGGTCAAGACCCTCTTGCTGCCACAAAAACACAGTTTTGCCTTCTCCATGCAATTTCTAGTGTTATAGTTTTATTTAAAGGTTAATGCTTTTCTTCAGATCCATTTTGCCATACTCATTTCTATTTTTGCAATAAATCTATTTCCGTGCTTTCCTTTCCATATAGCATTGTTCAATATTTTATTTTCCTAGATCAGAATTTAGGTTAACATGAGATATAGTTCTGTTTTTTTGGTGCGGCTAGTTTCTTTCCTTGCTCAGTTTCAGTGTTTGATTTGTAGCTCTCTTGCAGTACATCTCTGCTCATAATAAGTCAATAAATCATGCATCACCATCTCTTTTGCTACATGCTCCACAGGTCATTCACAGCCCCTCATAAATCTTTCCTAATTTTCTACATTTTTCTCATAAAATTTCCTCTCATCCCTTGAACAAACCCAACCATCATTCTCTTTCATAATCCTCCTTGATGAACCCCAGACACTTAAGACATCCCTCTAGTCTTAAGCTACCCTCTCCCACCATTTTTCCACCTTTAAAACCCCTAAAACAACCCTCGGTATCGTCCTATAGATCCTCCTGTAGATCCCCTGCAGCCTCCTCTAGAATTTCCTGTAGCTGACTTTTTGAAGTCCAATTGCAGGGAAAGCCTCCAGAAGGTTAATAGAGGCCTCCTAGGACACCTCCACACCTTCCTACACCTCTGCAAATCCAAAATTCACCTTCCATCGTCACATAATCATTGCTACATCCACAAACAAATAAATTACATGCATGACAACTTCACATAAAATACATAAAAATCCAAAAAGATGTTTTTTTTTCTCATTTCCTTCTAGAAATAGCTTGAATAGATGTAGTTTACTCCCTTAGTAGGTAATGGCATTCATTTCATAGGTTTTCATCTCTCTTTCTACAAAAGTAGGGTTAGTTAGTTGGTAAATTAGGGTTTGTTAGATTTTGCTTTACATTCCAGTCTTCTTTCTCTTTCTGCAAGTAGAATAACCTTCGTAGAGTAAGCTTTCCCTTCTTTCATCACATATAAAGCTTTCTCTGGAATTCATAGAAGTTGGCTTGAGCTCCTATTGATCTTGTGCCAGCTAACCAAGTGACAGCCTGCAGTAATAACTAGTACTTTTGCATATAGCACCATCGCTTCCAAGTTTGTTACGAACTACCAGGTTGATAAAAATAAAGTAGGAAGCCCGAGGAGTTGCAGCATTATTGCTGCAATACTGGTGCTCACCACTTTTTGGCGCTGTTGCAGGGGAAGCGTCAGAGTATTTTGTGATTACTGCTTTTCTTCTATTTTCTACTGCAATATTCTGCTAAGTATTTCATTTCAGCAAAAGTAGAGTAGTTGTTTCTTTCAATTCCTACATTCCCTTGCTTTCATTTCAATTCTACAATTTCCATTTTAGCAAAAGTAGATTAGTCATTTCAATTCTGTAGTTTCCATTTCAACAAAAGTAGATTAGTCCTTTCAATTCTACAATTTCTATTTCAGAAAAAGTAGATTAGTCATTTCGTTTCTTTCTTTTCAATTCTGCAGTTTCCATTTTAGTAGAATTAGATTAGTCGTTTCCTTGCTTTCCTTTCTGCATTTCATTTGCTTTCCTTTTCAATTCTGCAATTTCATTTCAGCAAGTTCATTTCAGTAGTTGCGATTTGTTTGTTAAATCAATTTCAGTTTTGCAGGTACAAGAAGAAAAACAAAAATCACCCAAAAAATAGATTCCCTTTCATGCCTCGTAGGAACAGAGATAATTCAGGGAAATTCCTACCCAACACACCCACCACATCACAAAGCCACCCTTCTCTCTTCTTCAGTAGCAGTGATCCAAAAGAACCTTTAGGTGAACAACCAGAGATATTTGAAGAACCTATAGGAGAAGGAGAAGAAGAAACCATCCCTGTTGAGACAATGGCTAAAATCAGAAATGCTAGGGGGAATGGAGAAAGAGTAGAGGGTACCTTTCCCAACCGAGAGACCAATGGGGACACTAAGATGAAGGACATAAGCCCTTCAACCCTACCTCACTTCCATGGATTGACTACGGAATATCCTGACACCTTTTTGTTTGAGTTTGCTGTTATTTGCTGAACCTATGACTATGCAGAAGATGAGCAGAAGTTGAAACTATTTCCTTCTACCCTCAAGGATGCAACATTGCACTGGTTCATGGGGTTACCTAGCAACAACATCAAAACTTGGGCTTAGATGCAGCAAGCCTTTAATAACAAATATCGGGACTATTGTAGGTCAAAAGATACCAAGGAAGAAATCTTCCAAATGACCATGGGAAGTGATGAATCCTTGGAAGATTATGAAGAGAGGTTCCAGCTCAGTTATAAAAGGGCCAGGTGCACACTTAACCCCAAATCTCTGAAGTTGGTCCTGCTCAGGGGAATTCTGGAAGACCTTCTAGACACCCTTCATTTACTGGCTGGGGTAGACATCTACCAACTACCTTATGAAGACATAAAGACTATTTTTAGAAACCATTCTAGGGTAGCCAGAAAGAGAGGTAGGGGGAGTCAACCCATAGCCAGTACCTCCTCATCCAGTTCATCCCTCAAAGGTGAACTTGGAAACATGCTGGAAGACTTCAAGAGTGAGATGTTGTAGACTCTTGCCATGCAAATGGATACCTTTCATATCAAAAGGAAACAAGAGGAAGTAGAGAGGGCTTTGGCCATTTTTTGTTCTAGATGCACCAGAAGGCATCCTAGGAATGAATTTCCATTGAACTCTATAGAGGTTTGTTCAGTTTGTGAAGAAGATCATTCTACAGATAAGTGCCCTTCCTTGCCCAGACTTAAAGTTGTATACCAAGGGGCCGAAGGGGCCACTAAACCACTCTATTTCATGAACCAAAGGAGACCGAATGGACCTAAACCATACTAGAAGGGAATGCAAGGGACATCTTAGGCATACCACAACCCCAATCAAGCCACTTCCATACCTTCTTGGGGTCCCCCTGCTCACCCTTCCTAGTCCACACCTCCTCCTTGGTCATATCCATCTCAATATCATGCTCAACCAGCCTCTCATTCATTTCACTCCTATGCTTAGCCCTAACCTCAGTGGAATGCATCTCATTAGGGGTGGAGTCCCCAGTACAACTCTCCTCCTGCTCTTTTGCCTCCACCACCTGCTCAACCTCAACCATTGCCTCCTGCTCCACCAAGGCAACCCCAAATGCCTACTCAACTGAACCCGAACCTGAACAATAGACAGGCTCAACAAGTATATAGTGGGGAACCATCATGCCCAACCTATGCTATGGAGATTCAGGAGATTAACCTGTGATCTAGGAAGGTTCTCCCAGATAGCTAGCCTCCCCCTAAGGAGGATGAGGAAGATAAAGAGGAAAGTGAACCGAAAGCAATTCCACCCTTTCCTGAGAGATTATCCGGGACAACCTAGCCTACCTCAAAAGAAACTTAACTTTTGGGAGAATTGAAACAATTATGTGTAAAGATACCACTTCTCCAAGCCATAAAGGATGTGCCTATATACAACAAGATGATCAAAGAGAACTGTTTTAGGCATCCAGGCAGGTGCAAGAGAGATGCCCCAACCATCAATGTCATAGGACAACTGTATGACCTAATGTTGGGGTAGGTAATTTGTCCGAAGTATCTAGACCCTGGAAGCCCAGTAGTTGATGTCCACATCAATGGCACCATGATCCCCCATACCTTGATTGATCTGGGGGCTGCCATTAATGTGATGACAAAGGACACCATGCTCAAGCTCAACCTCCAGGGCTCCCTGAGAAAGACCACTATAGTACTGCAGTTAGCAGACCGCTCCACCATGACTCGTGAAGGGATTGTGTAAGATGTGGTTGTCTCCATTGATTCTTGGGAGTACCTTGTTGATTTCCTAGTTCTCCAGCCGAAGGCAAAACTCACTGGGTATCCTCTCATCCTGGGAAGACCCTGGTTGGCTACTGCAAATGCCTACATCAGTTGTCAAGCTGGGAACATGACAATCAAGAACAGGCATATGTCCAAGTAGCTAATACTATACCCTCCTGCCAAACCTTTGCTAGAACATGATCTACCTCTCTAGTTGGAGGAGGGGGATGAGGATGAAGTCCATGTTGCACCACTGTGTGTAGTAGAAACTACCATGGGGGGGGGGAATTGCAGGATGAGGATGATATCATTGAAAATTTAATTCAGAATCCATCCCCGAGTATTTTTCCATTAGAAGAGATAGTGAAAGAAACCCAAGACAATCCCTTAGCTAATTTCTGTGTGTCCGACCTGACCTCTCTCCGTGTTAAGAATATAGAGTTCGGCCCAGAAAGAACCTTGAAAATCAACTCATCCCTATCCACCTCCTAGGAGAAGGAACTATGTAGCATATTGAGAAACCATTTAGATGCCTTCGCCTAGAGTTATAAGGAGATGAAGGGAGTGCACCCTTCAATCTGTACTCATCACATTTACATTATGGAAGATTGCAAACTAGTCAGGCAGCCTCAAAGGAGGATGAATCTAGCCCTTAAAGACATTGTTAAGGAAGAATTGCCAAAGTTACTGGATGCAAGATTCATCTACCCCATCTCTGACAGCGAATGGGTCTCTCCTTTGGTGTTAGTGCCAAAGAAAAATGGTAAGCGGAGAATCTGTGTCGATTATCGGGAACTGAACAAGGCCACTAAAAAGGACCATTTTCCATTGCCTTTCTGTTGTGACCAGCAACAACCCCCCCCTTTTTCATTTAAGTGTTGTCCAAAATACTAAATGAATGGGGACCCTTAGTTAAAATTTAGGAAAAGCAAGAGTTTCCTTTCTTCAAAATAAGGTTACCATCGTAAGCTTAGGAAGATCTTTTGAATACTTTAAAACCTAAGTTTATGATGAGAAAAAATTCTTTAAAAAGCTGCATCATAAAATAATAGATAAGCACCTCCATTTGGGTATAATCCCGGTATGTGCAAGATTCTCGTACTAAGCAATATATCGCATCGCAATAAGGTAATGCTAATGAGAAAGACTTCAAGATTTTCCGATTTGCGATAACCCCGATCGCAAGATCGCATATCGCAGGGAATGGGCTAACAAAATATGGCAAGCATAAAAATTTTGCGATCTGCGATGTTGCGATATCGCGATAAAGCGATGGTTGCGATATTAAGCCAAATCAACTCTGCGATGTTAGATTTGTGAGTCGGTGCGAGAGCGCGATAGTGTAATAATGCGATGTCGTGATCTGTGACGATTGCGAACCAAATCGCAAAATCACTCCATCGCGAATCTTTCAGGCACGCTATTCAAGAAAAGCCACTTACCATAATCTGACTCAAGATCATGCGCTTTTAATGATAATAAAGGAATTAGTTGTCATCTATTAAATGTAGACACGTGCTTTTGCAAAGAATTACTTCACGTAAGGTGGCATATTTGATATATCTGCTGCATTTAAGACTCTCCCATCACCTTTCTTGATCAGTCATTTCCATTTCGCTTGTGAGCTGTAGGAACGAAGAACGAAGGATGATACCAAGCCATACGCAGGAAGAAATGGGAAAGAAAAATAAGGCTCAGGGCTCTGAGGTGAAGGAAATGGCACCTTTATATACAGACACAGCTTGTAGCAGAGACGCAGGGATATCGACATGGGAAAGCATGTACAGACTGCTTGAAGAAGAAAACCCCAGAATAATGAAGGTTACCGCTGTCGTAGACTCATAGGGCTCTTCTGAAGCATCCTTAGAAGAACTAGCGTGCTCATTCCTTCATCGGATAGCAACAAGGCCCAAAATTCTCCCATATACAGATATGATCAAGTGGATACTTGACAATGCAGAAATGAACGACAGACAGTTCAAGATTCAAGGACATGGGCTCATCGGGTCATTCGCTGCACAAGACTTAAAGCTCATGTATCATCTTCCTGAACCGCAGGCGACTTACAATGCACAATTCATTAAAAAATTTGTGGCGGAGAACCCAAACCTATCAGAGACCACCAAATATTGGTCCAGAAAAGATGAACCGCTCAAGAAAGATAAAAACGGTATGTACAGCACTGGTTCCCTCACCTCTCCGTATTGTTTTGCTGCGGCCATTCTTTGTAGATTATTTGGGATGTCAGATATCAATAAGTTTTCGTCTGAATGGTTACCATTGATCAATGCTGCCACAAATGCCGTTATTATAGATTGGGCCAAGATCTTTTCTCATAACCTATTCACGGCTATTATCAATTACCGGTCTAAAAAGATCCATGTCTCAAAGGATCTATCCTCCTTTTTACCTATCCGCATATGTTATGGATTCTATTTGTTATGTGTCTAAATTTCCCACTATGGGTTGGAAATGGAAAACTCAGGACCCATTACCCATCCATGTTTATCATAAGATATTATTGCGGGAAGCTCAATCGCGATTGTCTCCAGATGACCTCCAAAGATTCATGGTATACAGGGAAAGAAGACTAGCCAGTGTTCCTCTAGAAAAGCTGCAACTACCTGCCAGAGAACCTACTCCAAGCGTTAGCCTCAGTGGGAATTCAAGCACTTCCGGATCTAAATCTAAGACTAGACAAGAAATGCCTGAGCATTCTAAAAGATCCGAAAACAACCAAGATAGGAGCGAAGAGTCAGCTAAAGACACCGCTCAGTCAATGGAATTTACACGACAGCAGGTTATCGCCTCCCCGCCAAGAGATGTCCCCCCTCTCGTCATTGAAGCACCACCCATCACAACAGAATTAGATAAGGAATGGGAAACCTTCAACGAACTGATCAATCTTGAAGGACAAGCCCCAAAAACACCTGTGAGCAATACACAGGTAGCACAAGAAGTGGGCTCAGCGTTGCTCTTCAACGAGTGGGACGATCAAATCAGGGAGGCAGAACAAGCAGAATGGAAGCAGAAGGCGCCAGAAAAGGGAAAAGCGGTCCAAGCACTAAACAGGTTAAATTGGGAGTGTTACTGGGCATACTTGGTGAAGCCGCATAGTCAGTGGATGACTGTGAAATGTATCATAAATGCGGCCGAAAAAGTGGTGCCAACTCTCATAGATTCCATTTTCTCAGCCCAGCTCAAAGCAGAAGTCAGCCAGCCGACTCTCCTTAAACCAATGATGAATGCATGCAGCTTTAAAGATCAGATTCAGAAGTAGCTTAATTTAGAATGTTCTTTTTACTTAAAAATGAGATTAGAAAAAGGACAGTCATTTGAAAACCGCATCCTAAATTTTGTAAATAAACTATTATTAGAATTAGGAAGTAGTATTTAAACCCTTCTCATGCATTTAGAGAAGGGTCCAAAAATTTGTCAAAAACTTGTCCTCAGAACATGCACTTCTGCACCCTCAGAGGAGGTTTTGATGAATGAATGGATCAAGGTTTATTAATGTTTGCATTTGATATCTGCTACTGATGTTGCACTTCTGTACTCTTGGTAGATATTAGAACAAGTAGAGATAAATCATTGTTGCTTGAAGCTTATGAGTAGGACCAGTCATAAATGGTACTTTTATCTCTTGGCCATTTCTGCTTATATTCTTAAAGTGATATACAGTTTTTAGTTGTTTATATGTTATTGCATGAATGTTTGAGTTACCATTTGGCACTTTTGTACGGTGGAGTCATTTATTTATGTTTGATATATGAATAACTTATTATGCGATATGCTATTCACAACTGTTTTGCCTAACTTTTTATACAAAGTGGTTCATCTTAATTGATTTCCATTCTTATGATAGATGAATGATCTTTATTACCAGTTATTATTTGAAATCTCTTTAGATCGCATAATAGAAGAAATACATCCCGGGTTAGCATAGATTAGATGTGTTGTTTTCATTAGATTACAATAGCATAGAATTAGATTAAAGTAGCTTAGATTAGAACTCTTAGATCAGCATCATCCAACTCTGCACACACACACACCCTTAGATTGGGAAACTGGTCCCATTATCCCCAGTCGGACCCACTATACCAAACGGATAAGGAGCTGCCAACCAAGGTCCGGACCGGGTGGGTATCCCCCTTATTGTCGACCCGACTTTCGGGGCTTCAACACTTTCATAGATCAAGTGTTAGATGGTCTAGCGGGGAAAAAGTTTTTCTCCTTCCTAGCTGGGTTCAGTAGGTACAATCAGATCCAAATCAGCCCGAAAGACCAAGATAAGACCATTTTCACTTGTCCTTGGGGTACCTTTTCATATCGGGTCCTTCCTTTTGGTTTGTGCAATGCTCCCGCCAATTGCCAGAGAACAGTATTGAGTATATTTTTTGAACTGGTTCATGATGCAGTGGAAATATATATGGATGATTTTACTCCTTATGGTTCTAACTTCCAGGAAGCTTTGTCTAACCTAGGAAATTTTTTGGACAAGTGTATTGAAATGAACCTGTCTCTCAACCCAGAAAAATGTGAATTTTTTATGACTGAAGGGACCGTGCTAGGTCATGCAATATCTCAACAAGGATTGCAGGTGGACCCCAACAAAATCGCCATCATCCAAAGGGTCCCACCTCCTCAAAAGGTGAGAGATGTCCAAAGTTTCCTAGGCTTAGCAGGATATTACAGAAGATTCATTAAAGATTTCAGTAAGTTATCCTCTCCATTGTTTGGTGTTTTTGGAAAAGATGTTGACTTCATATGGACTGACAACTGTCAAGAAGCCCTAGATACCTTGAAAACTAAACTTGTGACTGCCCCAATTTTGAGAGGCCCAAACTAGGCCCTACCTTTCCACATTCACACAAATGCCTCGAAAAAAGCAATAGGAATAGCCTTAGGGCAAGTTGATGAAAATTTACCTTATGCCATATACTTTATAAGTAAAAATTTATCAAAGGCAGATTTAAACTACATGGTAACCGAGAAAGAACTCCTAGCTGTAGTACATTCCTTAAATAAGTTCAGACATTACATCATAGGCTATCAAACCTTTTTACAGACTGATCATGCTACAATTAGGTATCTAAATAACAAACCAGATGTAAATACTCGCATTATTAGGTGGTTTCTTTTATTGCAACATTTTGATTTAACCATTATTGATAAGCCTGGTAAGGAAAATGTTGATGTTGACTTTTTGTCCAGAGTAAATTTGCCTGCAGGTGAGGAAGGAATGGTGGATGATCAAATGTCAGATGAACACCTATTTTCTATCTTAGTACTTTCTCTGCGGTTTGCTAATATAGAAAATTACTTGGTTTCAGCACAGTTCCCACCACACCTGTCCTCCAAAGAGAAGAGTGAGATCATGAGGAAAAGCGCCCCTTTCACCTAGATTAGGGGCAATCTCTTCAAACATGGCCCAGATCATATTTTGAGAAGATGTGTCAAGGAGGAGGAAGTTTTTGACATTCTCCTGACTTGTCATGACAGGCCTTGTGGAGGCCATTTTGCAGCAAAGAGGACTGCCTACAAAATTCTACAAGCAAGTTACTATTGGCCTACTCTTCATCAAGATGTGAAGAGATATATCGGCCAATGTGATCAGTGCCAAAGGATGGGGAAAACTACTCCAAAGGATGAGATTCCCATGCAACCTAAAGTGACTTTTGAGCCATTGGAGAAGTGGGGCATGGACTTTGTGGGTCCTATTAACCCTCCAAAATAGAAAAAATACATCATTGTGTGCACCGATTATTTGACAAAATGGGCGGAGACAAAGGAAATCAAGGTAGCAACAAAAGAAAAAGTAGCTGATTTTTTAAGAGAGAACATATTCTATAAGTTCGAGTATCCAAGAGAACTGGTTACAGATCAAGGCAGTCAATTCACTTCCAATTTGATTGAAGACCTGCTCACACATCATAAAATCAAGCACAGGACTTCCACCCCTTACCATCCACAAGCCAATGGGTAGGTGGAAGTCACTAATAGAGCTTTGGAAGGAATTCTGACCAAGGTAGTGAGCAGCAGTAGAAAAGATTGGGCAGATAGATTGGTTGAGGCCACCTAGACCTACAACACCACATGGAAGACCACCACTGGGTTCACACCCTATGAACTGGTCTATGGGAAGAAGGATTTGCTATCAATAGAATTTGAATACAATACACTAAGGATGGCAACTCAGCTAGACCTAGACCTCAACCATGCACAAAGGGAAAGGCTACTCCAGCTCAATGGATTGGATGAACAGAGATTGCAGGCCCTTCTCCACATAGAGGTAATCTAGCTTCAGAGGAAGATATGGCATGACAAAAATATCAAGGAGAAGCAATTCCAAGAAGGAGATTAGGCGCTGATCTATGACTCAAGGTATAAATATTTTAAGGGAAAGCTGAGGACAATATGGCTGAGACCCTACACTATAGAAAAATGCAATGACAATGGTTTAGTTCAGATCAGGACCATTGATTAGGAAGCCATCCCCATGCTTGTTAATGGGCATAGGTTGAAAATTTACAAGAAGCCCCTCTCCAAGCGAGATTTAATTGAAGATCTGAATAAGACAGTGTTGGTAGTGGAGCAAGTCTCAGCCTCCACTCGACCCACTCACTAAAAAAGAAAAAAAATAATAATAAGGACTCAAGTGAAAACCTCTATGAGGCACTTGAGTCCCATCATTAGGTTGAAAACCTCTTTTGAGGCGGCCCAGTGATGACAAAAACAAAAAAAAAAGGAAAGAGAATAAGATCCCACGGTGAAAACATCCCTTGGATGTGCCCAAGGCATGCAAGTAGGGTGAAAACCTCCTAGAGGTGCCCTAGTTATCTTTTCAAAAAAGAAAAAAAAAAAGGAAAAAAATAGAGGAAAAAAGGAAGAGGAAATTGACTTTTAAAATGCATTGCAAGTTACAAATGGACCATAAGAAGCAAGGGGACATGCCACAAAGCCTATTACACATCCTCTATACTCTTATCCATCATGTCTGACCTTTTTTTTCCACCTCTCTGTGTTTTTTTCTGAAGACTATGCATCCTATAGGAGACCCTGTGTGTTCTACAGGAGGCTCCTATAGAAATCACAGAGAGCTCGAAATAGAGTTTAACAACAGGTTGAGGAGCTAGGGACTGTCCTAGAGAGAATGTAGGCCATCCTATATCTATCCACCATCCTAAACCTCCATTCAACACCTGCACCACCTCATTTCCATTGATTTATTTCCTTCATGCAGAAAAAACACAGAAACCAGTTTTAAAAAAATAAGGAAATAAAAAGAACAACACCTCCACAACTCACTTGCAGCTCACCAAATCCCTATCCATTACCATCAAAATATTTAGTAGAATCCTCATAGCTCCCAGCACAAGCATCAACTAAAAATTTTAGATGGAGAAGTAGCTATAGGATCTCCTGTAGGATTTCCTGTAGCAGTTGATCCCCTTAAAATCAAGCTCCAGTAGCAAAATAGGTGCAGCCACAGGAATGCAGGGGATGTCAGAAGCAAGATTCAGCTAAAGGGCACCTGTACAAGACAAATGAACACATATCAAGAAGCAAAAATCTTATAGCAGAAGGGATACATGCATGCAACACTGGAGTCCGAGCATGCAGTAGCAACAAAACCTAGTAGCACCGTAGCACGAGCATTCGAACTGCAGGTAAGTGTTTAACCCTCTCCTCTATTACATCTGTATAATGAAAAGATTGCATGAATAAATGAAATGGTTGGGATTAAACCAGAAAGGTGGCCAGTTAACTGGCCACCCTCATCTAGTTTGACTGTGCTCATTCGGAGATCCCACACATGTGTGCCTAGTCAACTCACAGAAAATCCAAAAAGACAGGTAGTGGCGGGTGTATAAACTCCGATGCAAATGATGGGAAGTGATTGCAGGAAGAACTCATGAGGAGTCATGTTGACACAGCAGTGGGGACCAACGGTCCGAATAATGGCAACGTACCCTTTTTTCCACCTCACATCATCGCTGGAAATATCTCGAGTAAACATAAGTACTCCTCCTCGAACTTATTCACCACCTTTGTTTCCATTTTATCATCGTCCCCACGGCTGCAGCAACCTCCATACCACCTCCATAGCCTCGGAACCACCATTCTCTATCGTTTTCAGCCCTCCTCCTCTTATCGGTGTTCTACAGGAGCAGTAACAGGTTCTATAGGAGAACCTACAACCATTTCTACAGGAGGGCCAGTAAGTAGTTTTATAGAAGAGAACACGGGGTTTTCACTCAAATTCAGACTTGAAGAGGTAGGCTCAGTACAAACCCACCTTGGATATTCATATATACAAGGAGTGATGAAATTTTAAGGAAGAATTAAGCCTGCAAAAGAAGAGGAATTGCATTAAAAAAATTCTGCTTGTTTTTAAAAAAAAATAGGATTTTTTTATCCGTTTCCTGTTTTTGCAAACATTGTTGTCTCCTTCTCCACCTGGGGTATTCCAAAAGATTATAAACATAATGACAGGGGGATTCATGAGGAAGGAACCCATAAATTCAGTCAGGCTCCATGAACATCCTGATGTAGTAGCCATTTTTACCAGAGCCAATTGGATGCCATTTTTCAAAACAATTAGAGGGTATGATGAAGAAGTGACCCAGGAGTTTGCCCTTTCCTTGGTACCCCACTCAAAGACCCATGCCACTATTACTTTCAGAGGTCTCACCATGGAAATCACCCAAAGTTTATCAGTAGAGTTACCATTCTTCCATGGATACTCCCACACCCCAAAAACTCAGTATTCCCTATTTTCTCCTACAGTCCCTTATATATTCCAGCATTAAATTGAAGGCAGGAGGTCCAGATCAATTGGCTCACCATGGACTAATTAAACTGCTGGTGGAAGAAGCCCTCCACACCTTCACAATCGCCATAGCCTGGGAGATCTTCAGAAATATGACATAAGAATATGATATAAAAGCCCTCACATATGACCTCAATCCTTCTGAAAGTGAGGGGGAAGGGGAAAAAAGGAAAGATGAGGAGGAAACCAAAACAGAGGAAGAAGACACCAAAACAGAGAAGGAAGAACCTGAAATAGGGAAGAAAAAGACTAAATCAGAGAAGACAAAGACTCAAGCAGAAAAGAAAGAAACTCAACAGGATGAGAAGGGAACCAAAATAGAGGTAGAGGAAACAAAGCTAGCAGAGGCAGAAAAGACAAAAGAAGAAGAAAAAGGGGCAAAGAAGACAGAAGTGTCTCCTGAGACACTAGAAAGGGAGGTACCAGTTGTTCTTGCTGCCCTCAGCACCCCAATTAAACCCAAACAAAAGAGGAAAAGGAAACCATCAATGTATTTCAGGGCTCGAAAAAGCACAAGAATAAAAACAGGGAATCCACAGTCATCCTCAAAAGAGCCTATCATCATTGAAGATTCTCCTATTGTCAAAAAGTAAGAATGTCCATCCAAAACCCCCATTACTTATGAAAGAGGAAGTCCTAGATCTTCCATTTGGAAGGAAAGAATAAAACTACAGGACTCAAAAACAGTCCTACAGGACACACAAACTACTCTACAGGAGACCCTATCAAAGCTACAGGAGACTGAGAAACTTGAGAAAAGGGAAAAAGATTAGACCAAGGGGAAGGATGAAACAGCATAGACATAAGAATCTGACCCCCAGCCTAGTTTAGGCTCTTATTACAACCTTCTTGAAGGAGGAAAAATTATTCCGCAAAAATTTGTAGTCCCACTTTTCTTTGAACTGGAAAAAGAAAATATAAGGAGCCATATATGGATGCAGATCGCCAAGTCCAAAGGGGTTGAGGACATTGGCCACATGGAGAACAAGCTGAGAGAGATGGGTAAGGAATTAAGTATTGTAAGACATATAGAAGCAATTAGAAGATCTCACTTGGAAGAAGAAAATGAAATGTTAAGAAAACAACTGCAAGAAAGGGAAACCCAATTAGCATGCATGGCCAGCTGGTCTATGGAGGCACTACAGTGCATACAACTAGCCAAATCATATGGAGTATACCTCAAAGACCAGTGGCTACAGTTCCAAATCAACACTATGGCACAGAGAGACACCATGCCTTTTCAGGGTTATAGACAGTTCATGGACCTATGTGACCATAGTTCAGCAGAAGACAAGGTAAAGTTGGCAAAGTTTTATTTTCATAACATGGCCCTCACTAATATGAACCTATGGGACCCCAATGCTAGGTTAGGGTACTTGCAGCTGATGGCCATGGCATCATGGATGATTCATGAGGAGAAAAGGGCCACATAAATCAAGAAGTTGATGGAAAAAGAACAAAATGAGCCCCTAATGATTAGAGTAGAGCCATCAGACCCTATGGCTCTCATTAGCACATAATAGCTACTTGCAAATGATCCTCAAAGTGCCCCTAAGTATATCAATGATTAGGCATAGGTTATTTCACATTTTGAGGACATGGAAATATTTCTTGGAGATGCCTGCATTCATGCCTGTATGAGAAGGTGGAACACACTGCCACACAACCTACAAATCAGGGAGTATCACTCCCCAAACAGGATGAAAGAAGCATTGAGGAGAGTGCCATTGTACAAGCACTCTATCCAGAGTTTGAAGGTCAAATGGATTGGCCTCAAATTGAGTCCCCCGCTGTTGCTAGGACTGCTAGAGGGAACAGAGGAAGAAGAAAGACAACAGCGGGAAGAGGTGGACAGAAAGGTTGGATTCCATGATATGGAAGAGGATCTCACATCAGAGGCATGGGATGTCAGGGAGACCATCAGGGCGATCAAAGATGAGGAGATGGACTAGTTGCTCAGGGGATGAGCAACACATTCAGTAGGGGGTGATGATGAGCCCCATAAATGGGTAATTATATGGGCTCATTTTGCCTCCTAACTTAGCTTAATCCACCATTCTCATTATTTTATTTCATGTTTTTTTATTATATTTATGCTAATAGAGTGAGTTGGGCTAGTCATTATGCCATGAAGTCTAATGTGTGCTTTATGCAGATTTTTGGTCAATTTTGAGACAAAGTCAAAGGTTTAATGAGCATTTGGCAGCCAATATTCGAGGAAAACAAGGGAGAGGATTTATAGGAGGGTGTCCCCCTCATTGATGACTCCTTACTTCGAATCCTCCTTCCGAAAGCTCGGAGCACAAGCAACCACATCAATACATCAAAGAGGCAACCGAGCAAGTGAAGAATAATTGTTGTCTATCTCAAGTCTTGGGAGCCAAGCCTCCTTGATTTTAGGAGAGTTGTTGGGGGCTCCAACTGTATAAATAGAGAGGCTTAGGACCTCATTATGTTGTTGGATGTTAGTCAAATTTTCACACTTTTGTTGTAGTTTTTGCTCAGCTCATTTCGAGATTACTTTTGTGGACAATTTCATGTAATGTGACTATTATTTTGATAATGAAGATGAAATCTTTTCTGAGCCAGCACTGAGTTACCTCAGAGGGCTAAAGCTCTTGGGTTAGGGCCCAACCCAAGCTTCCCATCACCTCTTGTTTTGTATTTATATGTTTTTTTTGCAGTTTATGAATTAGTTGTTGTTAGATAGATTTTTTTCCCTTGGTTAAAATAGGTTGCTTTTCGTGATTTACATAGTTGTTTCCATTTCAGTTTGCTGAAGTAGGTTAAATAGAAATAAGAGAAAGATACAAAATGGCCATAAATAGAGCCTTGATCTCCTTTCCTCCCTTTGGGACCATGAGCTGAGGTCAAGACCCTCTTGCTGCCACAAAAACACAGTTTTGCCTTCTCCATGCAGTTTCTAGTGTTATAGTTTGATTTAGAGGTTAATGATTTGCTTTAGATCCATTTTGCCATACTCATTTCTGTTTCTACAATAAATCTCTTTCCATGCTTTCCTTTCCATATAGCATTGTTCAACATTTTATTTCCCTAGATCAAAATTTAGGTTAACATGAGATATAATTCTGTTTTTTTTTTGTGCAGCTAGTTTCTTTTCTTGCTCAGTTTCAGTGCAGCTCTCTTGCAGTACATCTTTACTCATAATAATTCAATAAATCAGCCATCACCATCTCTTTTTATACATGCTTCACAGGTCATTCACAGCCCCTCATAAATCTATCCTAATTTTCTGCGTTTTTCTCATAAACTTTCCTCTCGTCCCTTGAACAAACTCAACCATCATTCTCTTTCCTAATCCTCCTTGATGAACCTCAGACACCTTAACACATCCCTCTAGTCTTCAGCTACCCTTTCCCACCATTTTTCCACCTTTAAAACCTCTAAAACAACTCTCGGCATCCTCCTGTAGATCCCCTGCAACCTCCTGTAGAATTTCTTGTAGGTGACTTTTCGAAGTTTGATTGCAGGGAAAGCCTCCAAAAGGTTACTAGAGGCCTCCTAGGACACCTCCACACCTTCCTACTCCTCTGAAAATCCCAAATTCTCCCTCCATCGCCACCTAATCGCTGCCACATCCACAAACAAATAAATTACATGCATAACGACTTCACATAAATACATAAAAATCCAAAAAGATGTTTTTTCTCATTTCCTTCTAGAAATAGCTTGAATAGATGTATTTTACTCCCTTAGTAGGTTATGGCATTCATTTCATAGGTTTTCATCTCTCTTTCTACAAAAGTAGGGTTATTTGGTAAATTAGGGTTTGCTAGGTTTTACTTTACATTCCAGTCTTCTTTCTCTTTCTGCAAGTAGAATAGCCTCCATAGAGTAAGCTTTCCCTTCTTTCATCACATATAAAGCTTCTTCTAGAATTCATAGAAGTTGGCTTGAGCTCCTAGTGATCTTGCGCTAGCTGAAAAAGTGACAGCCTATAGTAAGAACTAGTACTTGTGCATACAGCACCGTCACCTCCAAGTTTGTTACGAACTACCGGGTTGATAAAAGTAAAGTAGGAAGCCCCAGGAGTTGCAGCATTATTGCTGCAACACTGGTGCTCACCAATTTATACAGGACTTGGCTTCACCAGAAGCAAAGGTAGATCACTGTGTGTATTTTAAATTAATTGGTGACTGTGTTATTTATTTCGTCTTGTATGTGGATGATATGTTGCTGGTTGGAAATGACAAAGAAATTATCTAGGATTTGAGACCCAATTGTCCTCCAAATTTGACATGAAAGATCTTGGTGTTGCAAACCATATTTTGGGCATGGAAATTAAAAGAGATCGGGAAAAGAGAAAGCTTTGGTTAAACTAGAGGAAGTATGTCAAGACAATATTGTAGAGATTTAATATGTAGGATAGTAAACCGGTGAAGGTTCCTATTTTTGTAGGTGTAAAGTTATCTGCTGAACAGTGTCCCAAGACATAAGAAGAGGAAGAGGACATGTCCTGTGTTCCATATGAAACTGCAGTCAGCAACCTGATGTATGCAATGGTCTGTACTAGACCAAACATTACACATGTAGTGGGGTTATTGAGAAGGTTTATGCCAAAACCAGGAAAGAAGCATTGGATAGCAGTGAAGCAGGTTTTCAGGTATTTTCGTGCACTAGTGATTATGGTTTTTACTACCAAGGAAGACCAGGATTGTACAAAGTGTTGGATATTCGTGGCTTTGTTGATGCAGACTAGGCTAGAGATCTATATCAGAGAAGATCTACAAGTGGGTATGTGTTTAATCTATTTGGAGGTGCAATTAGTTGGATGAGTAAGAAACAATCTGTAGTGGCACTATCAACTACAAAGGCAGAATACATGGCAGACACTCATGCAAGCAAGGAAGCAGTTTGGTTGTAGAGATTGTGTTCAAGTATGGGGTTAGTAGAGAGAGCTATAAGGATAGACTGTGACAACCAAAGTGAAATTTTCTTGGAAAAGAACCTTGAATAACATTCAAAGAGAAAGCACATTGATGTTCAGTATCACTTTGTGATGGATATGATAAAGGACAAAAAGGTGTTGCTGGTATAGGTGGACACTTTGAAGAATACTCTAGATGCAGTGACAAAATCTTTGAGATTTGAGAAGTTCTCTTGGTGTAGAGAAACAATGGGCATTGCAGGGCTAGATAAATGACTAAGCTCTCTTGTGGCCCCATCGTGGAAAGAAAACAACTAGTGGGAGAATGTTGGGTTGTGTTATATTCTTTCCACCAGGGAAAATTTTAAGAACCCCCCATAAATTTATAAATATAATAAATGGGCGAATCTCCATGGTATATAGGAAAAATGGAAGGCGATTTTATCAATAATATAATATATATATATATATATATATATATATATATATATAATTTTTTGGCGAATCTCTCACCAAGCATGGCGAATATTTTACTCAATTATAAAATCTTGTAAGATCTTGGCGAGTCTTTCACTAAGTAATAAAACTTTGTAAAGTCCTAGTGAATCTTAGCATAGGCTACATGCTGGTTTAATTCCCCCATTTAAATAGGCTACATTCCAAGTGAATACCATGGGTCAATACCATATGCCATTTTGGTGAATACCATGGGTCAATACCATGTGCCATTTTTATTTTTATTAATTCTAATATTAGGGTTAATAATGGTTTTTGCATGGTATTAATAACAATCTAGTCCATGGTATTTGTCCCATAGTATTTTGGCCATAGGTTTCACCTAAATATAACCCATTTTTTGAGTGTTCGTAAATATAAGGTGACTTATGGAGTAAATATAAAAAAATGTTTTATTTGTTTACCATACCTCTCGTTTATTTATTATTTTGTTAATTTACCATACCTCTTTTACAAATATGGTATTTGGCCCATAGGATTCACTTAAATAAAACCTCTTTCTTGAGCCTTCATAAATAGAACGAGGGTTATGGACTAAATATAAAAAGAGGTTTTATTTATTTACGATACGTCTAGTTTATTTATGTTTTTATTTATTTACCATACCTTTTGAGTAAGTATAAAGAGACGTTTTATTTATTTACCATACCTCCACTTTACTTATATTTTTATTTGTTTACACCCTTACATGTATATAAGGTGACTTATGGAGTAAATATAAAAAATGTTTTATTTATTTACCATACCTCTCATTTATTTATATTTTTATTAATTTACCATACCTCTTTTATAAATATTGTATTTGGCCCATAGGATTCACTTAAATAAAACCTATTCTTGAAAATGGGCGAATGGATTCACTTAAATAAAACCTATTCTTGAAAATGGGCGAATGGAAGGTTGTAAGTCCTAATTTCAAGGGCTAAATTTACCTTTTTTACCCTCTCCCTTAAAATAAGGTGGGCTATTTGAGGTGATTTGTAAAAATGTACTATGATACAAAATATTCGCCCACTAAAAATTTAAAACCCCTTAATTTCGCCAAAGGGCGAACATTTGCCCCTAAAATTATCCTTGCTTTCCACGACTAGCCCACGTAGTTAACAGGGGGGTTAGAGGGGGGGGGGGGGGGGGGGGGGGGGGGGGGGAGACCCCTTTCATTGCACTGATTACATAACAAGGGGGTCACAGGGGGTTTGAGGGGTGTACGTAACCCCACTCTATGGGGTCCGGGGCAGTGCCCTAGAAAATTTTTGTTTTCGAACCTATGTTAAGTTAGGCGGACCCACCTATGGTTTTGTGCATGATTTTCGCACATGTTTTTGGACGCAATGGTTTTCGGTCCATGGTATTGGATGCTTCGACATGTATAAATGTGTATTATAACATTGAAAGGAACATAATGAAAAATCAAGTTGGTAGTCCCAGTTTTGGGATCCAGGGGAAAATCTCTGTGTATATGTGTTTTATGTGTTATGCTCTCGCATTTTTTATTTTATGTGTTTTAGAATTTGTATGCAAGTAATTTCTGTACGGGGTTAAAACCTGTAGAGTTATAAAAAGGGTCTCTTTCACCTCTAATTACCTCACATTAATATGTCAATCCGGGAGCGTTTTGTTATTTCAAAGAGTGTCTCAGTCTGAGGCTATCATTTGTCAGAGTAATTCTAGTAGTACAGCATTTGGAAATACAAGAGTAAACGGATGCTTGTCTACAACTAAGCTACCTCAGAAGAGTAAATCACGCACTCAGAAAACTAGGCAACTTATCATTCAAGGGTTTGGTAGCGATAACCCATCCCTTTGGAAACTGATGGAAAGGAAATCAGAGAACAGACCACAGATCTGGGAACTAGACAGTAAATGCCGAGGCTCACTACAGCCTTAGATCATCTCCCACACCAAAACAACAAATGATAGTAAATGGAACGACAGATAAGAAAATGGAACGGCAAATAAGAAATCGAACAGCAAACCTGTAATGGAACAACAATTCTGAAAAGGAACAACAATTCTTAAAAGGAACAACAGCTAAACAACTAAGTCTCTCAAGCAGTAATCAAACTTAATCTACTAACTCAAATGCATTAATCATATTCAAACAACAATCTTTCACTCTTAAGGTAGATTAAACAACACACACTAATGGAACAGCACTGAGTACTGATAAGTTATGGAACAACGCTTGGAAACCATATGCGCACACGGCACACGTAACTAGTAATCTGATCTAAGCATCAGTCCCAATTAAAAGGAAAACCACTGCATTTCAAAATGGAACAACATTGCTTTTGAATCCAACAACCGTAATGAACACAACTTTCAAGATGAATCCTGTAACATGAATGTACAGCACAAAAGCTCTGTGATAAGATAGTAACAGTATTCAGTTAAGACTAATAATATTCAATCAACTCTGAAAGGAACAGTAGTATGATGCAGAGTCAATACAATAGTTTTGTCCGTAGAAATCTTAATGAATTAAACTTAACAGAGCATGTGCTGTAAACTTATAAAGCATATCAAATTACCAAATAACGACGATAAGCAAGCCATGTAGAAATCAAATCGTAATAATACAGGAGCAAGTATCCTCCAGGGCCGGGCCCTTAGCCTCCAGGGGTACACCGCTTGAGGTTAATCCAGACGCGAAGATGAAATAATCACCAAGTTTGTATTAATGCATGAAACAAAATTACAATGAACCAGTTATTTATCGAGACTCGATGATAAAAGTTTTGATCTTAACAGAAATTACATAAAAGCATAATCATGTCGAACTCTCCCCCGAGCTAACAATGTTGTCCCTTTTATATGGGTGACGGCGGAGATGTCTAAGTATAAAAATAGATAAAGCAGCGATCCCTCAGGATCAAGGATCTTGAGGGATTCGCGGAACCGTTAATCTTTAATCATCTCTTTTCCCTCTTGTGCTGAGCTGGTGTCTTCACCTCCTTTTCAGGGCTGATTTGCTTTGATCTGCTTAGCCTTGTTTTCATTCGGTCTCTCGTCAAAGGGACAGCGGTTACCTCATCCTTGTCCTTTCATTTGGAACAGCAACTCCTCGTTTTCACCCCTTCCTGCACGAGGGAATGACAATTGTCAGCGATTAAGTTTTGCATATTAATCTCACATGTTTTGTTATAATTCTTTATCATTTTCCAAGTTCATGATGCAAAAAGGTTTACAAGTTCTACTGAAAAGCCACTGAAATGATCATCAAAAACATACCTTTTTAGTACTCAACAAAACCTACATTACAGTCCCTTTTGTAGTGCCCTTCCTTTTTGCATTTTCAACACATCTTTACAAGTTTTCCTGGAGATTTAGATCTCCCTCTAGATTTAGATCTCCCACTCGATGACTTATTTTTGTTTCTGTTCTAGGACCGTCCTCATATAGACAAGGCATAACCATTCTAGCTCTCCATATTTTTCGTCTCATCTCCTCCGTCAATAAGGATGAGACTATTTCATCAAACTACAAGGCAATTACATTGCTACCTATTTCAATAACTAGACTATCCCACGAATCTGGTAGAGAACAGAACAAAATGATGCGTTTATCTTCATCTGAAATTTTAATATCAATAGATAATAACTGACTTACCACAATATTAAATGCATTCAGATGCTCTCTCACTGAGTCTCCATATTTCATCCTTTAAAGGTTATACAGTTTTTTCCGTAGGAATGGTTTATTCACTAGAGACTTATAGTGGTACAAAGTCCATAACTTGACCCACAAAACCTTAGTCGTAGCTTCAAATGATACATTCAACAAGACAAAATCTGAGACACACAATCGTATTGTGCTCTTTGCCTTTCGATCCAACTTCTTAAATTCTTCATCGAACACTCTCCTTGGTTTAGTATTTGAATCTACTATGATCCACTGATCTTTATCTACCAACAGATCCTCCATCTTGAGTTTCCATAACTCAAAACTCTGACCATTAAATTTCTCAATCTCTATCTTTCCACTGCTCGCCATCTTCTTTCACCACAATAATCGATCACACAGATCTCCCACTGAACAGGGTCTACCATAGGCCTGAGCGAAAGCCCTCAGCAAGAAAGGCATCCCTTTGAAGCCAAAACAACTCTGATATCAAATGTAGGTTTTAACCCTATACAGAAATTACCTGCATACGAATTCTAAAGCACATAAAATAAACAATGTAAGAGCATAACACATAAAACACATATACATAGAGATTTTCCCCTGGATCCCAAAACCAATACTACCAGATGGATTTTTCATTATGTTCCTTTCAATGTTACAATACACATATATACATGATGAAGAATCCAATACCATGGACCGAAAACCATCACGCCCAAAACCATGTGTGAAAGCCATACACAAAACCATAGGTAGGTTCACCCTGCCTAATATAGGGTCCAAAAAAAATTTCCACAGGGCGTTGCCCCGAACCCTAAAGAGGGGGGCTAGCCACCCCCTGTAACTCCCCCGCTGTGCAATCGGCACAACTAAGGGGGGGCTCTGCCGCCCCTCTAACCCCACGGTTAACTAGGGGGCCTAGTCGTGGAAAGAATATAAAACAACCCAACAAGAATGACATGAGTTACCTTAAAGAAAAATATGAGGCTTTTGAGAAATTCAAAGCTTTCAAGGCTTTAGTTGTAAATGAAATCGATCTAAAAATCAAACACTTGGGAATTAATAGAGGAGGTGAGTTTACTTATGAATTCAACAACTTTTCTGAAAACCATGGAATTAGAAGACAACTAACTGTTGCAAGAACTCCGCAACAAATGGATTGGTTGAAAGAAAAAAATGAAAAATTCAAGAAATGGCCTTAACCATGTTCATTGCAGCTTAGTTATGAGACAAAATTTGGGGAGAAGTAGTTTATACAACAATTTATTTATTGAATAGAGAAAAATAAGAGTAAATGATACTAAAACACTTAGGAGCTATGGAAAGGTAGACTAACCACTTTCAAACATTTCAAGGTGTTTGGAAGAAAATGTTACATTAAGATAAACTTAGATGATTTAGGGAAATTTGATTCCAGAACTGAGGAAGAATTCTTCCTTGGATATGCATATGTACAGAAAAAGGACACATAATTTTGTTTAATTTGTTGATGTAAGAATAGATGAGGTATTTCCTTGAACCCAACCATAACCAAATAACAAACAAGAAGAACAGGAAGAAGAAAATCAAAATGAAGAGCATGATGAGGAACAAGAAGAAAAGGGTGAGCCATTGCATCCAAAAACCCTATATAGGCATGTCCAAAAGGATCATCTAGATAGCCAAATTCTTGGAGACAAGGAGTTAGGAGTTCAAAATAGACTTAAGCTTGCTAGCACAATAAGCCATGATATCCTAGCTCTGATATCTCTAATAGAACCTCAAATATTTTCTCAATCTAGTTAAGATGAACATTGCATTAAGGTTATGAATGAAGAACTATGTCAAATTGAGAAGAATGAGACATGGAAGTACGTTCAATACGTAGGAAAAATTTGTGATCGGAATTAATTGGATCTACAAGAGTAAGTTGATCGAAGATGGACAAGTAGTAGGTAACAAAGAAAGACTAGTATGTAAAGGATATGCATAGCTCGAAGGTGTTGACTTCAAAGAAACATTTTCTCCAATAGCCAGACTTGAAGCTGTTAACACCTAGGTTGTTCCCTATGACTCCCAAGGGAATACGGCCGGGGTAACCACTAACCAATCTTTGGATCACAGTTTCTAGCCAAACTCTAATCAGAGAGGGCTCTCTCTTTATGATTTGTCTCTGTTTTGATAGTGTTTTTAGGCTAGCTATTATGCTCAGGTTTTTGGTTTGTGTTTTGGTTGAAGGACTTCTTTCAGTGCATTAAGATGTAGTTCTCAGAGAGTAGTATATCATTGGGCAATGGAGTCTAGAGCTGTGAAATGTTTTGAAATGCTGGAGTGATGATGTTCAGACTGCAGGGCCTATTGGGTATCTCAAACAAACAAACTTTAAACTTAAGTGGTGATGTATGGTCAGCCAACAGAAAGCAATTAAGAATTCTCCATTAAGCGGGTGATGTGAAAGTGAAACATGATGCTCAGGAGCAAACTTGAATCCCTGAAACAAAGGTCACTGTGAAAGATATATTCTGAAAGTGCAGCAATTAAGAATTACACTTATCAAGATTATAGCTGAAGAAAACATTCATTAACAACATAGATTGAACTCAGGGTATTGCATGAATAAGTCCTGAAGGTTATTCTTTTTCTTTGTTGCTAAACACTTAGAAGTTAGAAACATATATGGATTGTAAAAGATTGAAACACATAACAAAGAGAGTTACAGAAACTTATTGTATTTTGAAGTACACAGGAATCCTGCAGTTTTAAACAGACACCAGAACGCATTCAACACTTCAGAACTCCGAGAAATTCCATCACTTTCTTTATTAAACTCTGAAAGGATTACAACATAAGAACTTCTTCAAGAGAAATCAACAACAACCCCTGCAAGCTTGTGCGAGGGGCAAATATATACAATCGGTTTACAAAATATCTGAGTGCTAAGTTATCTCAGAAATGAATACGTTCACCAACTTTTCAAGATATTTAGATAAGAAAGTTATTACATCATTGAATACAAAGTAAATGCATCTTTATGCTTGTCAGAAGATATTTTGGCCTTTGGAGGCCACTGAGTCGGTTGGAGTGATCTGCATTAATGCTGAGAAATGCGCTTTTGGAGCTGCTTTGCTGTAGCTTCTCGACCTGGACACCTGTAGCTTCCTACCTTGCTTTGTTGGCCGAAATTTCTGCTGAGTTGGCTCAGCTTTAATCTTTAATGCATGCTGATTCTTTTAAACTGTCCTGTGTATGACAATTTGCATTTTCCATGAACAAAATTTATTGAATGGCTTCCTGTTTATAAAATCATCTGTATGGCCTTAGTCCACCATTCTAGTGTAGGTAGCTGATGCCTGAGAATTGCATCCATAGTCTCCTCTGCCTCTGTATATTTGTAAAAATTGGGAGGCACCTCAAACAGGTGTTTGATTTCATTCATTATAAAAAATAAACTTTCTACTCTATTGTAGAGAGTCTGTCCTGTGGCTGGCCCTGTTTCCTCTGAGGTGCTGGGTTTCTCATTGATCTGACTTGTGGCAAATGCATTAACCCTTTTGGCATACTGCTCATGAGTGAACAGTCTCCCTGCGTTGTTCAGTAAGCCAGGGAGCCCTCTGTTTTCTAATACCTGAAACTTCTCCAAAAACTTGTTTACCTCAGTCTGCATGTCCTGGGTTCTTCTCTCTAATGTCTGCACCAAGTTTCTCAGTGTAAGAACCCTCTTGATTAACTGAATGTGCTCAGTTCTGTTTGAAATTCCCATGGCAGCCAACTGAGTACTTGTTCTATTGTTAAGCACATTAATCATCCTGGTGGCTATTTCAGGCATATTGCTTAGAGCAGCCCTTGATCTCTGAATTTCAGTCTGTGCTTTTGGAATGAGCTCTAACTGCTCATGGATTGTTTCAATATACTGCCATTGGTCATTAATAGATTGGCCAATGTTAGCCCACAACACTATTTTAAGCTCAGCCACAACCTTGTCTAGTTTGAGCTCATTCTCTAGCTCTTTGATCCTGTCTTTAAGGGCTTTTATCTCCCTGCCCTTTTCTGCCACTGTCTGCTTGGACTTGTCATATCTTTCATTGACTTTGGCTAGTTTCTCCCTGGCCTCATTCAATTCTGTCATTTGTGCTTCCAAGGCCTGGATCTCATTCCTCAGCTTTTGCATATCCAAGCTAGGGGCCTGCTCTGTTGTTGGTGGTGCAGAAGTAGATGGTGCTGCTTTTTCAGTCTGTTGAGGAGGAGGAGTAGTAATTGGAGGAGCTTCCTCAAGGTTAATGATTTGAGGAGGAGGCTGGGAGGTCTGTCCTTCTTCTCTTTGTTTCAGAGTTGCTTGTAACGCTGCCTGTGCAGCCTCTGATTCTCCCAACTTTTCTTGTGTCTGGATAAGTTGTTTATAGAGAGACACCAACAAAGCTGTGGCATCTTTATCATGCCTTTGTTGAGCTACTTCATCTGTTTGAGGGTGAATTGTGGCTGGGAGTTCGATCTTTCTCCTCAAAGCTGCCATATCTGCATCCCTCAATTTTAATATTTCTTGTATGCCCTTGATATCTTTGGGATCATGCCCAATCTCAATGATTATGTCTTCTAAGGATCTTATTCTGTTGTCCTTTGCTTGAGAGGATGCCCTTTCCAACTCAAGTTGGGCAGCTGTATTATTAAGGCTATTTTCTAGCCTGTAGTTGTCTAGTGTCTTGTCTCCCAAGGAAGCATAGACCATCTCACCAGTTTGTTTGTGTAACTCAATTTTATCCATTGGGTGGATGTCCTTGGCTAGGACCTCAAGATTGGTCCTCAAGTAATCTGAAGGGGACTGCGGCTGCAATGTAGTTGGTATGAGGTGACTCATGATCATCTTGCCCTCCTGGACATCATATGCAGACATTAGTCGCTGCTGGTTGGTGGGAGCCATTTTCAACAAATGGTTATACAACTGTATCTTTATGGGCTCATTCCTTTTCTTTATTTCGATGAACTGCTGTTTAATGCTCAGTTCACCCTCTCTCTGCTGGCTAGAGGAGCTGACTTCTCCTCCCACTGTCCTCTCTTGTTCCTGTTGGAAGGAACTTGCAGATGCCTCCAAACTGGGCGGGCCCATACCCAAAGATTGCCCTATAGGCATCTCTTCCTCTGAAAGGGGATTCATCCTGTGCCTCTTCTCACCATGACTTATTGATGTAGTCAAGGGAGTCTCTCTATCCCTTTTCCTGCTCACATCCTCCTTTTGTGGAGTTTGGAGGACTGAGGTTTCATTAACTGCTTCTTGCCTGGGAGGTACTGTGTTTTGAGCTTGCTGCTCAGTGAGAATTGGGCCCTCAACTGCCCCTTCTTGCTGTGTGGGCTGCTCTCTGTCATGCTGCCCTACTCTTGGCTGTGATTCCTGTTGTTGCTGTTGCTCTACCTGCTGCTGCACTGTTTCTTGCTGCTCCATCTCTTTATCTGCTTGCCCTTCAGTCATGGGAGGTGGTTGCTCTTGTTCCACCTACTTTCCTTTGCCTTTGCTGCTTGTCTGTTGAGTGTCCATGGCAGCTTGCTGATGTGTTGTTGAAGAAGAGGCAGCTGCTCCAAGTTGCCTCTGATATGATAAGGAAACCTGTCCACAAGTTTCCAAGTCAGCCTCCTTTTGCATATTCCTAGCCTCTCTCTCTAGTATCTGCTCTCTAGAGATTGGCTCTTCTAAAGTGCCTTCTTTCCAGCCTAAAGAATTTGCATACTTTTCAATATGAGGCAGCCTAACATGTGAATAGTTACCCAATTTGTGTTTTATCCTCCTGAGGGAAATAAAATGATTACGGTCATAAGGTGACCATTTGAAACTGGTTTGCAATTTGAATCCCTCTAAGATCATATCTGCCTCCTTCCATCCCTCCTCTCTTTTGTTGTACAAAAAAGGGCCTAGCTCGCTCCTTACCTTCAGTTGTACCTTCTTGTTTTTGCTTTGGAAATGGAGGTAGTCAGCATATCCAAACTGCCTGAATTATTCTAGGGCAAACAGTCTCATGGGGACATACCTTGGCAGCCTGTAAGGGTCCAATTCATAGCCATATACTCTGATTACTGTGTGGTGTTGGTAAAAATACCAATCAACAATGCTGTAGGATTTGGAGAGATGGAGAATTCTCTGCATGTCATCGGTTAACCTTGGAGGAGGGACACCATACAGCAACGTCATAGCTGGGTGAATGAACAGGTCTATAAATTCACAGTATGTGTATGGTGATTGAGAAACATCATGGAAAACTGAAGTCCAAAACACAACTGACCTTGGATTTCCCTGGGCATTAAGTTTCTTGAGGGGAATGGAGAAACTGTCTGGCTGATAAAACAAGAACAGATGGTAGATGTATGAGGTGTATCTGAACACCCTTTCCCTTGGCAGATTCATCAGCTGTTCATGGATCTTGTCTACAATATAGGTGGCATAGTCATAGTGTACAGCTGGAGGCTTTCCAGGAGAAAACATGGACAGCATTGCCATTATAGTGCCATCAACATCCTCAATTCCCTTGTATCCCAGGACATAGCTGATCAAATCTACTAGCATTCTGCCCAGGTCATTCAGGTAGTGATATCCAATAGGAGGAGTCCTTATAGTTTCAGAGCTAGGCTGTAGAAATAACTGGTTAATTTTGGTAATCTGGGCACTTGACAGATTATTTCCCTTCTTTATTAAATCCAACATGGAAAGAGGGGTTAATGGCCTTGCAGTATGGAAATGCAGCATCTCATTTATGGCTTCTGGGGTGATGAAGAACAAAACAGAGCCTGTAGGACTGAGAACAGCTCTCTGGCAAGGATCATAGCATTCCTGGCACTTGTGGATCAAGTCTGGGAGGGCATTGACTTGAGGGAGGTTGTAGATGGGCAAATTTGAGTCCCAAATCCCTAAAATATCAGCTCCATTAAGGTGTTGGGCTTTTAGTTCATTGAGCATGTGGATATTGAACTTAGAACCCATTGGAAACCAATCTAACATCTGATAATCTACATCTCCCAGGGCTTTCCATGTTATCTCCCTTTGAGGGGCATTCAGAGGCTGGACATTCAGGGCTATTGGTGTCTCCATGGCTACTGAAGCTTTTGAACTGTAGGTGAACCGGTTTCAATCGAGCAGAACAACAGAGAGGAATGTTTTCTTGCAATGGGAGTGAATTGTAAGAAACAGAAGGCAAATTGAATAAACAGCAGTTGAAATACTGTCTAAAGGATTGATAAAACAGTGGCAGGACTGACCAGGAGTATTTTTTGTGGTGAATCTGGTCAATTGAAATTTCTAGTTCACGACTGCGCGAACTAGCTGTGAATTCAGCTTAATTTGTCAAATGCGGCTCTGCAGGAGGTTTATGACTTCACTGGTTAAAAATGGGTGCAAGTCACTGCGTATTTAATGGTGAAAACAGTGTTTTACAGTCTCTTAACAATTTTCTTGAGGAAATACGGATAAAATCAGGCTCATGGAATGATTTTGAGGAATACCTGGTAATTTCGCCGAAAAGAGTTGTAAATGCAGGTGCAATGGAGGCGCCGGCGGTCTTGGAATCAGCTTTAGCAGGTTGGCGTTGGTTTTAACATGAGCAGCATACAGAAATAGCTAGAGTTTCTTTTGCCAAAAGTGGGAAAAACATGACATTTTGGCCTAAATATGGATTTTTGGCAATATTGGCGCATTTTTGGGATGACGTCAGCATGACGTCATCGGGTGGGGTCGGAGTCGGATGACGTCAGCATGACGTCACCGGGTGATATGGCAGGCTGCGATTGGTCCACGAGGATAGTGAGATGGCGGCCATATCAGCGCGAGGGCAGACGAAGGAGTTGATGCGACGGCGAGGTGGCAGTGACGTGGCTCTGACGTGGGGGTGACGCAAGCCCGGCAAAACAAGTGGTAAGTGGAACAGCGGTAATGGTTTTCTCGGACCGCTTACAATACGGCGACGGTTTTGTCAGAGGCCGACCCGAGAAGCTGTGAGGGCGACGCGGTGCAGAGGCCTGACGTCACCCTCTGACAGTTTCTCGGGTGCTAAACGTCGGACCTCGGGCCCAACCCGATATTCATAATAGCCGTCCGATCAAAAGTGCCCGATCGGACGGCTGACGGGTTGATGATCTGATCGGATGATACGGACGCGGGGGAAGGATTAAAATAACATATTTTTTGGAGTTTGCGCCCGGCGGAAAGACTTAGGGATATGGTGTTTTATAATGTTTTTCAATGTATTTTGTCGGAATGAAATAATGCGGGCGGAGACTTTGGATAAATGGCAAAAAGTGGGTTTTTGTATTATTTCATAATACAAAGCGGGTTATGGGTAAAACAAGGTCTTTTATAAGGTTTTCTTTAGCAAATGAAGGTTTTAAGGGGCCAAATGGATTCAGAAGAGGGGAGGGGGTTAGACTTCGGTTCATCAAAGTGACCAGATGCCATTTTGACCCCTGACAGAGAACATATGGCTATAATGCCAAGGGGAGGGATATTTATACAAAGTTTGGGGTTTATACACCATGGTGTTATAATACTAGGGAAAGGGTAACATAGGGGAATTATACAATAAAGTTAGAAATTAATATGGATGAAAGGAGTGGATGAGGGGAGACAATACTAAGTTTATTTGAAAATAACTTAGCTTAGAGAGTAGATCAAAATGAAAAGAGTTTTAGACAAGAAATGTGGCTTCTAATAGAACTAAGAACCACCACAAAACCACCAATTCTTACATGAATCTCAACTGATGATGGGATGTTAGTTATGGATGGGAAAGGGGATAAGTGGGAAGTTAGACATGCTTCTTTGCTTGCTGCAACCTGATAGAGAAGAATGACTTCTCAATCCATTGACTTTGCTTTTGTGAAATAGGTAAGCACACCTTCAATTGTAAGGAATGCCACTTCTGCAACCCCATCTTCCTACCCATCTACTTGCCTAGCATTTTTTACTTCTTCTTGGAGGGTGCACTTAGGCTTGCAGACCCTTATCTGCCTTTTCTTTTCTTTGGCTTTCATCTTTTGATGGTCTATCTACTTCTACCCTTATTTCTTCCAAGGTCCCAGATTAAGCTGTTGGGAGCCTTTCTTCTCTACCTAAACTACTTGTCTGCCAAGATTAAACAGTTTGGACAGACTTCTTTCTCTATTCTACAACTGGAAATTTAAAACATGGCATGATCCAGATTAGGCTGTTGGACCATCCATCAAAATTGAGTCCACATCAAGCTATAAGCACAGATTGTATTCTTTTGGAAATATGTGATCTTTGCATCATCAAAGCAGAGCATATTTGGACCTTTCCTTGCCAATCATGAAATATGAAACCTATTGGTATAGGTAGCTAATAGAAGCAATAAGATTGTTCTTAGCCTTTGCAAGCTTTAAGGGGTTTGAATTTTATCAAATGGATGTAAAACTAACATTTGTAAATGGAGAACTATAAGAATAACTATATATTGAGTAGCCATAATTGTTTCGTCTATCAGAAGATAAGGATTATGTGTGTAGATTTAAGAAAAGCCTATCTGTTTTAAAGCATACACATAGAGCCTGGTACATTAGATTGGATAAATATCTTCAGTAACAAGGCTTCGAGAGAGGGGAAATAGATATTAACCTTTACATCATCATTGAAAATGATAACTTTCTAATCGTTGTTGTATATGTGGATGACATAAGTTTTGGAAGTGATGATAACTCTATGAGAAAACGTTTCACAACTAACATGCAGAAGGAGTTTGAAACTTCTATGCTGGGGGAGCTATATTTATTTCTTGGTTTTTAGATTTATCAATGATAAAAATACATCTTTATCTCTCAGAGCACATACCTTAAAGAAATATTAAAGAAGTTTGGTATGGAAAGTTGTGCACCCATGATTAATCCCATGACTATAGGATGCAAGATCAATAAGGATGATGAATCTCCAAAATAAAATCATACTGTGTATATGTTCATGATTAGCAGCCTTATTTTCTTAACAACATGAAGGCCAAATATCATGCAAGAAATAGGTTTGGTGGGAATATATCAATCAAGGCCAAAATAAACTCATGTGAATGTAGTCAAAAGTATATTTAGATATCTATCAGGGACCATAGATTGTGGCTTGTGGTATCTGAGGGGCACACATATTACTCTCAGAGATTATACAAATGCAGATTGGGCTGGCAGTGTTGATGATAAGAAGAGCACTAGTGGGGGGGGGGGGGGGGGGGGGGGTGTTGGGTGGCTTATTTTTAGGTAGTTGTCTAGTCTCCTAGCTCAAAAAGAAAGAAATTGAGGTGGAAAGTGAGGTAGAATATATTGCAACAACATCATGTTTCACTCAAGTCATATGGATGAAGCAAAATCTCAAGGATATTCAATACAATGATGATCAACATGTGTCCATATTATGCAACAATACTAGTAAATCAATATCTCTAAAAACCTTGTTATGCATTGTAAAACAAATCACATTCCTATCAAATACCATTTTCTTCAAGAACAAGTTACTAATCAAACTGTTAAATTGGAATACATTCCAACAAAAGAGAAAATTGTAGGCATATTTACCAAACCTCCACTTAGATAAGTTTTGAATATCTTAGAAAAAAATGGAATTAATTTCTTCCTCACAAGGGGGAATGGTTCATTGATTTCAACCAAGAAGCACATTGGTGACAGGGAGAGTTCAAGAAAAGAGTATGCATCAACATAGTAAGTATATTCCCTCTTCTATTAATGTTAAAAGAGGAGAATAAGCAGACATTAGGAGAAGAAAATCCATCAAGAAGATAGGGGGAGTCTAGCCCAATATCATCAATGACTAGTAGATGTACGGTTTTGTTCCATAAATGCCAAAGGGGGATAGTAGACATCAGGGGAAGAACAATCAACAAGTAAATTGGGGAAGTCAAACCCAAGATCATCAATGACTAGCATATTTTTGGTGGTGTTGCCATTAATTCCAAAGGGGGATATTGTTACACATATATTATCATTGATGTCAAAGTCCAAGAGCATGGGATATTGTTGAATGTGTCTTGTCATTGTGGATAGCATATCTTTGAAAACATTTATTCTTTGGCTTCCTAGTCTAAATAAGAATGAAAGGTATATGGTTGAATAAAATATTCTAGGAACTTTCAAATGGTACATGGAACTTCTCCTAACTCCACATGAATTAAGAGCAAAATGAAGTTGAAGTGAAGAAGTCAAAACAAGGTTCCAAGTGGTAAAAGCTCCATCTTATAGTCATATCTTAGGTCTCAACAATGTATCAGATCCCTTTTCCACACAAATATTTAGCTTAGTAACTGGATATCAAACACATCTAGATAAGCTTCTCTACATATGGGAATTCAGGTATCCGTTGGGTGTAGCAAAGTTTCATCACAAACACCAAACTTTCAAATATTTTCCCATAGTCATAGATGGAGCCCAACTTACTTGGAAATACATAAGGCATGGAAGGTGGCTATAGATGACAACTGAAGGATGTCGATGTGGCAACTGAAGGTAATGACATGTGGCATTCATTTTCGGTACTTTTAGGTGGTCAATTAGATAGGTCGCAGATGATACGTGGTAGGTACTGGACGCATGACAGTAGTAAAAAATGACATGTGGAAGTGTGCTGAATTGGTAGATGATGTGATAGTAACATGGAATATATGACATCAAAATAGAACCACATGGAAATTTCTTATTGGTTCTCAAATTTTCATCATGGTAACTCCTAAAGTCTTGAGACTCACATTAGGGACTAGTTTGACGAAATTTTCCTTTGTATTTCAATTTTCCCAAAATGGGCCCTTACCATCATGCAGGATTTTGTTGAGTGATCTGAGCATCTTGTGGTCCAAGGGTGTAGGTAGAATGTGCATAAGATTAATGTATGTATCTAGATTCAAGAAAAAATGAAGGATTTGGTCAAAGTTCTAGTCCAATAGGGTTCCATGTGGAGGGAAAATATAGATGGCCATCTGAATATCTAGGGGTGGGTAGTGATTATTGCTAACGATAATACCCAAATACACATTCAACTCAAAAGCTAGATTGGTCAAAATTCTTTGGTCATGGTTCAACGTATAATTAATTGAAATGTATCCAACCTTTTGGTTCATCCAGGCATAAACCAGGTCTGTGACTTGAGGAAGACCCAAATTATCAGATATCAGGAGCTTGTACTTTAAGGTTGTCTTCCTATCAAGTGGTCTCCACAATCAATTGTATGGGATAATGTTGAAACCCTTGAATCTAAAGTTAAAATTAATCTGGGAATCCAAATGATGTAGGTGTCCAATAAATTTTCACATGCAAATGCACCTTGATATAGATTTAATGGAACATTTGTTTAAACAAGGTCACATCGTGTGGTTTCATGTAACTAAAGATAAGACCCTAAGGAGCCAAGGATTCATTGATGTGAGTCTTATCTAGGTCATTTCAACCATATTTCTAGTAGAATACATTAAAGTAATGCCCCATTTTTATGGATGTTCCTCCATGGAATGTTAACCCGAGCAGGTTTTTTCGATTTAGTAAAGTATAAATATAGAAGTTTGGAAGCAGTGTGATTTTAAATTAATTGATACTATAGTGGCTTTATTGTATGTAATCGTCTATGGTGTTTTTGTTGTGCGAAGGTGAAATAAATTTAAGAAATGAAGTCTATGGAAGACATGTCAAGTGGTTTAATCTGGGTGTGGCTCAAAATCGTGAATTCTGAAAGTTTGATATGCATGAATGTTGTTTGAATGATGTGTTGTAAATAATATGAACATAGTGTGGCATCTAGGAGATCAGAGTTTGTAAGTGTAACAAAAGAGAAATATACAAAAACTGTGATAAAACAAAGTTAAATATATAAATAAGTGATCGAGTAAAACATTTCAGGGATTAGGTGCCTCATTCTAGTAAGTACCAATAAAAAATTTTAGATTGGCTCCTGCATTTTTCATGGGACTAGTGTGTCCTTCTGGCTAGTGACAGTAAAACATTTCAAGGGGTTAGTGCTATTAAATCAATGTAATAGTAGGTTGGTGCCTACAAGGTCATTTAATAATAAAAGAAGTTTCATACATGTATTTAGTGTATTTTTTATGTTGATGTAATTGATATTATAAATGCATTAAAGTGTCTTGGTTGTTTAAAATTGATCATTATATTAATTCAACCCCCTCTCAGTATAATTGTATTTCCAACAGATATTGTGGAATATTGAATAATAATCATCAAATGTCACACTTGGATGAAAATAATTAAATGGGAGTGGTAGATCCATTTGTGGCTAAAACATTTTTTCAAACATTTAAGTGTATCATAAATTAATGCTCTTAAAATTAAAATTAATATTAAATTTTATTTCATATTACTTCATAATTATCTAATTTATAATTAGATATTTTGAAATAAATATCCATGTTTTATATCAACACAAAGCGAAAAGAATAGTTGGATGGAAAACATGTATTTCATGGATGATAAGCACTAAAATGAATATGAAATATTGGTGTAAGAAAATATCTCAACCAAACATTAAACTAGGAGCTATTTTAGTTGGACTAAGTCTCTCAAATACAACAAAGAAACAATCAAACAATTCACTTAATAATTACAATAACCAATACATTTTATGATATTTAATATCATTCAATATGCACAAGACAAGTATGAGATAATATCTCCAACGCCCTCTTTAATGAGTATTTATCTTTGATATTTTTATCTAACAAAGTATTCATTAGAATTTCTCATCAATTTTGCAATAATGTAGAGTGAACTCCATAAAGTTATCTCATATCATTCACAAAGACGTAATTGGAAAGTTGAATTCGCGGGTTTCTCTCCTGAACTCCAAAATCACAGTTCTCTCAAATTAAATTATTGAACAACATCCACAATTTGTCATATAACCTCACTAGTAGGATGAAATCCACATGCAAGTTTCTAAAACTAATGAGGGATCATTCCCTAGATCCACAACTTCCAAACTAATTGGACAATCCTCCCTAGTGAGGTTTACTTCCACTTGATCTCCTAAAGATACAATTTCTTTATACCACAATCAACTCCACGTCTATCATCACTAAACTACTAGTCATTCAATGGGCATGCTTCCATCTACCAAGGTACATGGGTGTCAACTGCTATACTCACTAGTTATCTAGGAAATAAGTCTAGATATTGAATCATCATCTATTTTACAAACAAAAGATAAACAAAATATTTCTAGGAAAAAAATTAACTACACAACCAAATATAACTATACCACCATTTTATGTTATTGCCAATGTGTAGAAATATTGTTAATACGGGGGGGTGAATCAATATAAAGCTAATTTAATTACAATTAAACTTTAACACCTCTTAAAAAAAAATAACCATCAACAATATCATGAATGAAATCAATATGTCTACAACCATAAGACAAATCACATGAGTATCACATAAGACATAAATATTTTTAGAGGTGGAAATCCATAAAGGGAGAAAAACACCATTCTTCTCTCTTCTTAAATCTTTACATATGTTCACTAGCACCGACTAGTAGGAATCACCTACTCCCTTATAAAGTTTTGTTGGCACTCACCAATAGGAAGCACCCATTCCCTTTGCATTGATTCACTAGCACACACCAACAGGAAGCACCCACCCCCTTTGCACTGTTTCACTGGCACCCAACACTAGAAAGCACCCACTCCCTTAGATCAGTTTGGTAAAAACAACTGACCGGAGGCACTAACCTCCAAAAAGACTGTGGGGCTCCCTTTCATCTATTTTCAAACTAGATCCAATCCTTTCAGCTAAAACCTCAAAAACAATACAAACTATCAATATATTTCTTCTTTAATCAACAACACCTTGTCTATTAGTAATCAAAAAGACATTATTACATCTGAAGAACCTACTATATCATCGGAAACATCATATCAACCTTTGCAACACAAAAATTTAGGTGTCATTGAATAGGTTTAGCATGCCTCATGTACGTCAATCACATCATCAGCTTCAGATATATCATTTATCTAATAGTTGGTGATCATAACAACAAACTATTAACACCTTTGGGCATGAATTATAATTTTTTCCTACAAGTTTTGAACACAACATTGATATCTTTTTCATACTAGTTGTCAATAAATAACCTTGGTCATACCTTAGTCACTACAACAATATTCATACTATGACAACATCCAAATGTCCCTGTATAGATGCTACAAAAGTGTGGGTTTTGAGATTCAGTCCTACAAGTAACAACAAAAATATATGTTATAGTCTTTTTCCCTGCCACCGAACACGTTAGGCTAGTCATATTGACCTCACAATAGACAAACAATTTCATCCTACAAAAGGATCTAACAATTACTGCCACTTTAACATTTATAATGAGGAATACTCTACTCAGACATCCAAGGTGAGATCCACAGTTTCCATGAAATGGTTACAGTAAAATAATTTGAATATTAATATACGATGGAGACCATACCAATTCCATGGGAAATTTTAGGGGCTAATATTCGTAGGTGGGCTAATTTTCTATGTTTTTTCCAGAAAAAAGATTCACCAATTTCCATTTTTCATAAAAATGATTCTCCCAAATTTTATATCACAAAATTATTTTACCTTAAAATTTGCCAAAGTTTTATAGAGAATATATAAAATCATTAGAAATTTTAATTTTTTTACAAATATATCGCTAAACATTTTATAGTTTGCATGTTAGGGACTACAAAGATTCACCAAGGTTTCTAAACTTTAAGATAAATTTCCATTCTTAAATTTTTTGTCAATTCAACTCACATCACAAACCCCTGAATAGGATTTTAACTATGAATTTGCATAGAAGAACAAGTAATCAAACACTTAACCCTTCCACGATCTTCTCACTGGATCAAAGATTCATTCATTGATTGCACATGTTAAACATGATTTTATAAGCGATATATGGTCATATCAGATCAGAAATGGAAATGCACACACCAAAACTCTCTTTCACACTTGCATCGCACGATATCAGAGATAATACCCATGCTAAGACGAAAAAAATATACCTAATTTCAACCATTAAAGTCCAAGACATGAGCTAATGTTGATCACACTCAAATGATTGTTGAATTTCCAAACAAAATAAATATCAATAAACGTTTGGAATCAAAGAACATTTACTAGTATAGGTTCTTTGCATTAGATAAGGGACGAAATACATACTTGTGACCCTAAATAAACCCTGATTGCACTAGAACATAGATAAATAATCAATGCACCCAATTTCTCACCTTATGCACCAGGCTTTTATGCCAGATCAAAATGAGTAGTGTGCACACAATACCTTGCTTCTACATGTTGCATCACACTAGATCAGGCCATCAGCCCACAGTCATACAATCCACATGTTAGGTCACCACCTTGGACTCTGATATGCATGCAACCATATCGGATCTAAACCCATGTCATAATGTGGCACATTTGATGCAATTACACCTAGACATACTTCACACCCAATTGTTCACCTTACACATCAACTTTGAGATACCATAGAAAGAGACATGATCACACTAGAAGTTGTTGTGCTTCAATGTGAGAACAAAGTCGTATTCATCGCACCACCACCTATACTAGAACAAACAAAAACCAGAACCATGAACTTTAAATCATGGATAGGCACTTGATGGTTCACCCCCTTTGATGTTAGATGCGTAGATTTATACCCATCACTGAATGACCAATCAAGTTGACTGATCGAATTACCTTAGGAATTTACCATGGTAAATTTGACTGGAATCAAGCTGCCATGAAAACCATAGGAGAATACCATTGGTGATGGATGTGGCTTTTGAGGCTTGATTTGTTTTCCATGCTTGGAAAAATCTGTGTGTACTACAACTAGTAACCTAGCATAAATTACACATTTTGTATAATTCTACTTCATGTAATTATACAATCTTGAAAACATAAGCCAACATAGAAGTTGTTTTCTCCAGTCAATTGTTTCCATGCATCACCAATTTTCATTTCCCTTCATACTCAGATTGTCTTGCATAACAGGTCCATTAGATAAGCATATAGAGTATTTCTAGTCATTATGTCAGTAGATCAATGTTGACATCAATGCGAACACAAAAATGCCAACAATCTCCCCCTTTCGCATTGATGGAAACCATAGTAACCAACTGTTAATTGATGATGGTTCGAATCTCTCCCACTTTGACATCAATGACAACAAATAAATGGCCATGTGAGTTATCCCCCTGAGCTAATACTAAATATGGTGTTGATCCCAGGGCATACTGAAAAATTTATGGAAGAGAATAAGAAGATGTCATCCCATTCTCCATCTAAAATACTCAAATAATTCTCGGGGAGGAGGTTTAGTGAAGATATCTAAAATTTGTGGAGAATCAATCATTCTATGGGAGGGCGGTTGGTGAAAATGAGGACGACTAGTAAGAGCTAGGGTTCACGGATATTATTTAGGCATTTAACGCCATGGAGAGGCGTAAAGGGGGGATCTCCACTGCGTCCTACAGTCAGGCAGTCTCCAGCCGAGGCAAGAAATCATTGGAGGTTGAAAAAGGTCTTTTAGGAGGAGGGAAAGGGAACATCGACGATGCACAGAAGCAGAATACTAAAAGGGAGGAAGATAGAATAAAAGAAAAAGAGGAAGAGGACAAGAAACAGGAAGCAGAAAATAAAAAAACAGAAGGGTCCATGCAAGCGTAAGACTGAGGTCATACACAGAGTGGTTTTAAATCATCCACACTGTAGGCACATAGGGATCATATGAGGACTTATGCTATCATTTGTAAATTTATGGGGTTACGGCCCAGAAAGAAGGTGCTACAGACGTGGATTAAATATCACTAGAAACATAAAGGAGATATAGACCTACATCTTGGTTCAAAGGGTTTCTTTACTGTAGTCTTTACTAACATCGAGGATAAAGAAAGGGTGTTTGAGGGAGGGCCCTACTTCTATGCAGCTGCAGGCCTCTATATGTGGCCTTGGATGATGAATTTTGTCCCGGAGCATGAGACATTCACTTCGGTCCTAGTTTGGGTACGACTCTACTCCTTACCTCTAGATTATTGGCAACCAGAATCTTTATCAACAATAGGAAATAAATTAGGGTGTTTAACTAAAATATCTGAGGCAAACAGAAGGGGAAACTATACCTCCTTTGCCCGTATATGTGTGGAGATGGATCTCTTTGGAGCTCTATCGGATGAGGTGATCCTAGAAGTTTTTGATGAAGAATGGGTGCAAACAGTGGATTATGAACATATTCCTTTTAGATGTCGCAAATGTCACGAACATGGGCATTTATTCAGAGAATTCCCTCTTAACAAAACAGAGAGTGGAAGTAAAGCCATAGTAGGGAAAGATACCGAGAGCCTTCATAAAGTGGGAAATAGAGGAAAATGAGGTAAAAGGTTGCAAAAAAAAACCACATAGAGGGACAACAGGCTAGTCTGAACAGGTACAAAATTCTAGAAGAAGAGGAAGAGGTAACAAAGGTAGATCAGGCCATGGAGGGCAACCCAGGGGAGAAGGAAAAGGAAGAAAATAGTGAGAAGATACAGGACATTAACCAGAAAAATGGGAATATCTTGATCAATATGGAAATGGAAATTGACCAAGAAATGACCCCGAGTGAGGTAGAAACGGAGGATCATGGACTGCAGGACATTCTCAAAAGAGAACACCTAGATCTGGAAAGGTTCTTGAAACAAGGGACCATGGAAGGTGTGGATTCACTTCCTCAAGAGGAGTTTAATAGAGTGCAGTAGTTGTTTCTATGGAGAACTCAGGCTAAAGGGCTAGGAGGGAAAAGAAACCTCAAAAGGCAGGACAACGAAGGGGTGAAAACCATGAAAACCACATTAAGACTCGCGCCCAGAAACCAAGGAAGGAAAAGGGGTAGAAAAAAGAAAAATGAGCTTTTGATTAAATGTGGAAAGTTGATGACAGATTCAGGTAAGATGAAAGATATAACCAGCTACTCCTTTACAAATCTTTCTTAATGAAGCTCACGTCTCGGAATATTAGAGGTCTCAGAAGTAAAAGGAAACAAAGGATTCTCAACAACAGAATGAAACAAGAAACTCTATCTAGGAAACTAAATGTTCAATTCAAAAAATTAGAGAAATACACAGCAAATGGCTCAATAGATATGATTTTCTAGAAGTAAAGGCAGACAAAATAGTAGGAGGCATTCTCACACTTTATAACCCCCAAAAGATTGGTATAGTGGATGCAGAGGCATCTAGGAATTATTTATCAGTAGTTATTCAGCCTGTGGGAGACAGTGAGATTTATTTAATCACAAATGTTTATGGCCCTTAGAGACCTAAGGATAAACTCATGCTACTCACTTCTCTAGAGGATCTAAGAGATAAACATTCACGAGTACCATGGATTCTGGGCGAGGACTTCACCATGATCAAATCCCTGTCAGAAAAAAAGGTGGGACCAGAACTATAAGCATAGACTCTATAGAATTTCAGAATTTTATAGACAACATGAGGTTAGTTGACATAGACATTAGTAATGGCCTCTTCACCTAGAACAAAAAAAGAGGATGAGAGTCTCAAGAAGCCTCAAAGCTAGACAGGTTCATAATCTCAGAGGACCTTATGTTCACATGCCTTGATATGACAACACGAATTCTCCCCTTTGGTGGCTTGGACCATTGGCTAGTTCAAATTGAGGTTACTAGCATTAGAACCCCAAAGAATAGACCTTTTAGATTTCAAAATATCTGGCTCACACAACCAGAATTTATTAGCAACATTGAAAATTGGTGGAAAGAAGATCTGCATATCCAGGGAACAAGAATGTTTCTATTACATAAAAGATTGAAACACATCAAGCTCAGGCTCAAAGATTGGAATAAGAATGAGTTTGGTAATATTTTTGAAGCAAAAAAATTTGTTGAAATAAAAATGCAGGAAATTAATCAAACCCTTATCATAGATGGCTTTGATGGGGAAAGAAATAAACAAGCCAACCGGTATCAATAGGATTGGGAGGACTTACATATACAAGAGGAAATTTTTTGGAGACAAAAATAAAGAGTTCAATGGCTAAAAGAAGGGGATAGAAACACAAGGTTTTTCCATAGGTCTACAATGGAGCACAGGTCTCGCAACAAGATCTAAACAATCAAGGACTCCAGAGGCCAACTTCTCAACACCCATAAAGATATAAAAGCTGTGTTGGTGCAACATTTTCAAAGCATAACAGAGGAACCTCTCTTAGATAGATCACAATTTATCAGGTACTTCACAAAGCACATTCCTAAGCTAGTAACAAGAGCAGATAATCACAATCTTAATAGGCCAGTGAATGAAGAGGAGGTTAGTGAAGTCATCAAAGAAATGCAGAATAGAAAAGCGCTAGGCCCAGATGGTTTCAATGTAGATTACTTTAAATCATGCTAGAATATTTTCAAGCAATATCTTCTCAATGTAGTGGAGGACTCCAGGAACAATAGAACCATATTGAAGGTGCTTAATACATCCTTTATCTCTTTGATTCCCAAACAGGACAATGCTATGACTCTAGATAGATTCAAAATTATAGCTTTGTGCAATGTGGTGTATAAGATACTATCCAAAATAATTGCCAACAGACTTAAACCCCTGCTTCCAACTCTGGCTTCTATGGAGCAAACGAGATATGTGGAAGGCAGAAAAATTCTCAATAATATCCTTCAAGCACGTGAGGTGGTTCATTCATTGATGAGTAATAGGCAGGCATGAATGATTATTTAACTGGACCTAGAAAAGGCTTATGATAAGCTAAATTGGACATATATTAGGAAGGTCCTTCTAGCCTTTGGATTTGACCACAACTGGGTAAGATGGGTAATGGCCCTCGTGACTTCCTCTTGTTTTTAAATTCTGGTTAATGGCTCTCCATGTAAAACCTTTAAACCCTCAAGAGGCCTCAGGTAGGGAAATCCTCTCCCCTCCTTTCTCTTCATTCTCATGATGGAAGGACTAGGACGAACCATCATGTCCGCTAAAGAAGCGGGTAAGATTCAGGGCATCAAACTATCCGAGAATGGGCAGGCCTTGACCCATTAACAATTTGTAGATGATACCATGCTACAGGGCATTCCCATAGTCAAAGAAGCACTTGCCTATAAACAAATCTTGAGTGACTTTGCTATGGCAGCGGGTACAGAGGTAAGCCTCTCCAAATCAAAGATTTCTTTTTCAATACTAACATTTCCATTTAGTGGAATATCTCCAGAATTCCGAGATTTCAAAGAGATATGCTACCTTCCAAATATTTGGGAGTACTGCTAATAGACAAACCTCTGAGCAAGAAGGTTTGGGAGCCAATGATCAATAAGATGCAAGACAAGATTCGAAAATGGACATTCAAATATTTAAACTTGGTGGGCCAATTAGTGCTTACAAAAGCAGTCCTTCAAACAATCCCCATATTCATGTTTTCAGCCCTTCCAGCTCCAAAAGGAGTTATGCAATAATGTAGAAATATCCAAAGATATTTTCTTTGGGGTAAAGGGGAGGAGAGGGAGAAATGGGCCTTGGTAACCTGGGAAATAATTTGTAAACCTAAAAACCACGGAGGTCTTGGACTAGATGACCCTGAAGTGCTAAATAAATTTTTAGGGGAAAAATTATGGTGGAGATGGATAAAAGACTCAGATGCTCCGTGAGCTCGGATTTGGAAAGAAAAATATGCAAGTAATTGGAAAAACAAGGACCACATAAGGATGTCTGGTATCATAAAAGGCTCCCATATTTGGAATAAAGCTTGGGAGAATAGAGGCATAGTTTAAAACAATAGCTTCTGGGAAATAAGAGCATGAGACCTAGCATGGTTTTGGGAGGATAAATGGCAATAGGAACCTAATCTGTTAAGAGAGGACTTTGTGGATCTCAAGAATGATACTAACACCAAAGGGTTACAATAGGTAAAATATTTCTGGGATCAGACAAATAGTGAAGGAAAATGGAAAACCTGGAAGAAAACAGAATACAGGGATAATAGCCCCTTGAAAGCAAAGGCTGATGCTCTAATAACAATTTTGGATCAAAGAAAAATTCTGATATCAACTGATCATGACCAACTTAGATGGGGCAGTAACAATGAAGGCATCTTTAACCTTAAAGAGGCAAAGTGCATAGCCCTTGAGCTTGATTCTACAGAACCCGATTGGGTTTGGAAGAATCTCTGGAAGAACCAAGGATGGATGAAAACCAAACTATTCATGTAGTTGGTACATCATAAGAAAATTCTAACTTGGGAGAACATCTAGAAAAGGGGCGTTTTGGGCCCATCCAGACGCTAGCTATGTGAGTCACAAGAGGAGACAATGGAGCACCTCCTCAACACCTGCATTTTTACCTCCACATTGTGGGATAGCATCACCTTAATTTTCAGACAGACAGACAGGGATAGAGGAAGCATTACCAATACCCTTAGCAACTGGAGAAGTAACTTCTCTGATTATGAAATGATAAACAGACCTTGGGCTTTAACTCCAAGCTTCCTAATATGGAATGTATGGAAAGAGTGCAATAATAGAATCTTCAAAAATAAAAAAATTTCCTCTCAGAGCATCATGAAACAAATCTTAAGACAACTTAAGGAGATGGTTGGAAATTTACTACAAACATCTCCCAAAAATCTCCCTTCAAATGTAGAGACGCAGATACTACTTCAGTTGGGTATGCAGGGGCTTATTCCTCAGGGCATGAATAGGATGGTAAAGCAACCGGTCACTGAGAAAGACTTCTGGCATCCTCCCCCTCAGGGATTTATGAAATATAACATTTATGGGGCGTCAAAATGAAATCCGGGTATAGCTGGCTATGGTGGTGTGTTAAGGGATGAAAAGGGTTGCATACAATATATTTTTCATTTAAATTTGGTAAGATCCACAAACAATATGGCAAAGCTAATGGCACTAGAGAAATTTTTAGAAATCCTGAAGCATGACAATCTTTAGAATATCATAATTGAAGCTGATTCTGAGCTCAACATCAATTCAGTCAAGAGAATCTATTGTGGTTTGGCTGCGGAAAAGGTCTCGAGACACTGGAGGCTACTTCAGGTTTGTCAAAGAATTCATCTCCACCTTCAGAACATGAGAACCTTGAGTTTCACACATGTGTGAAGGATGACCAATAAATTGGCAGCCATACTTGCCAATAAAGGGGCTCTCTGTACTAAAAGTAGCAGTAAATATAGATGGCAAGATGTTCCACAGGGCAGACAAAGGGATGATTGCCTAAACCAGGCGAATGAGGATCGAGAGATATATCAGAATAGATAATCTCAACAATAGCAGAGGTTGGGTTTAGTCGATATATATTTAACATGAAGTGGTTCTCCAGAGGTAATTTTGAAAGCAGTATGCAGGCCGTTGTTAGCTCGATCATCCCAAAAAATCTCAGACACAAAGTTCTTGGGTGGAAGTTGATCGGCAGCTTGCGGATTTTTGCTAAATTTTCTCCCAAAACAAATCATCTCAGTTTTAACCAGTGGTAAGAGGGGGTGAAGTGCCTTCAGTTAGAAAGTACAGCAAATTCCCACCATAGGTACGTAATTGTTGGCAATGGTCACATTGTACCAGTAGGGTTGGTTTACAGGTTTTCGGGTGTACAGATGGCAGGATTCCCTCCTAGTTTTATTCAAAAAGAGACTTCTCTCATCCGTTGGATCAAGCGACCGAGGATCCAGGGTGGAAAGTCAAATTGCAGTTCGATGGGTTTCGGCTAGGGGCTTGGTTTCCACAGTGGTCTTGAAACTTTCCTCATAACAACCTGTAGTGTAAATATTTCCCTCAAGGTGGTTTACTGTTTATCGGAGGCTCTCAACACCGGGAGAGGTTTCACCGATTTAAGCTCGATGCCACTCAACATGCAACATGTAGTTACAGTAGGAGACAGAATATCACCCTCATCAGGCGGGTATTCTCTGGACTTCTTTTCCATCCGATATGTTCCTCAACCGTTGGATCTTGCGATGCGGATCAACAGCCTAGATGCATTATGCATGTTGGTGGGTCCGGGTCTGAGGCATGTCTCTCTGCTATCTGTTATAGACATTTTTGTGCCCTACAACCCCAAGCATGAAATGTCCATAAACCAAGGGCTCCTAAGTCCCTAAAAGTGTTGTTCTAACCCCTAAAGGAACAAGGTCAACAGATTACAGCTTCTCCCAGAATTTCTCCATGAGAAAATACTCAGAATTGGTCAAAACAAGATCATTGCAGCTGCTCCACTGGCTAAGTGCATTGCATCTCACCTAAATACACTGTGAGGGTGCGTTGCATTTCAAAAGTCCCTTCTATGGGGTGCGATGGGCGAGAAATGACAAATGGCAGTGTCATTCCGTGAGGCGGAGAGGCAATGGAAGTTTCTAGAATCTTCTCCTGTGACACTTGCCTCACTGAATTCGACCAAGGATGAGTAAGAGGCCCTCAGTCTCCAAGTGGAAGCAAGAAATATTAGAGAGAAGACACTAATCAAATCACAAGCTGACTCATCCTCCTTACAGATATCTATATATGGATCCCTCATCCCAGAGATCCAGAGGCTGGAAGTTTGCATATTGTAAGGAATTGTTGTTGGTTTCTAGAGACAAACATCAGATTGTTGGGTGATCTAAGCTTTGTTTGAGGTAGAGGGGCTTCTTTTCTGGGAGGTTGATGCTGGGTCAGAACAGCTGGTTGTAACTCCTCCTGGCTCTTTTCTTGTTTATCAATAAAATCTATTTGAGTTTTCCTCCATGCTTTTGTATCATTGATGCTTGTTACATTTGTATGGTCAATTTACATCTGATCCTAGATTGTTCATGATTATAGATCCATGTCTTTGTATAGTGCTATGCTTCTGTGATCTTACAGGTACTTTGTGAAGCTGGGCGTGCAAGGGAGCAGGTAGCTGAGGACTATCAAAGAAGAGAGGAATCGAATCAAGGGATTAACGCAAGACAGAGGTTGGTCTTTCTGTTCCTCTCTATCTACAATTCATAAAGGAAAAACATAAGTAGCTTTTCTCTATTTGTTTCTAAGGTAGCTATCACACCTTAGTGGGACAGAGCAGTTCTATATAGACACTTTTCCCTGTAACAAAATGGCGACTCCACTGGGGAGATAATTAGTTTGTTTGTTTATCATTCTTTGTTGTCTATTTCATAAACTTACAAGTAGCATTTGAACTTCATTTGCCATAACAAATGCAAAGTAGACAACTGATACTTCAATCCATCTACTAGATCTGTTTATGATTTAAACAACTGATTTACAAACTATCTGATTGCCCTTGTGATAGCTCTTAGATCCTCCTTAGATCTACCCCTGATTGTTGCATTACTGATTGCTTTTTACTCGGCCAAAACCCAAGAACTGAACTGCAAACTGTGATCCGGGGACCGAACAGAGTCTCATTTCTGGCCCAACGTAGGTACTGTTCAGAGATTCTGAATTTCAGCACACTTCCCGAGTGGACAACTTGCGTTGCATTTCAGATTCTCTGTGTTACAGGTGCGCTGATCAGACTAGCTCTGTGTAGTTGTGGTTTTTGTGGATCATTCTTTCCAGTTCTATTCCAGAAATTTGCTGCCAGTGATCAGTATGTGTCTGTTTGAAACCCCTTTTCCTTACTGTTATTCCACCTCCTTTGTACAAAATAACTGTAGATGTTTTTGTGTGTTTGTTGAGTCATTTACAGTTCTCCTTTGCAAAAGTAGCGTAATCGTACTGTCGCCCTTTGATTTGAAACTATCGCAAGTGTCGATTTCAATCGTAGGAAAGAGTTTGATTGCTATTGATGGTCGATTATCCTGTTACTATTGCTTTTGGTCTGAATTTGTAATTTTCTAGTGTCAAGAACGAGTATTCATTTCAAAATCGTAAGGTGTTGTGATCGTCTCCATTTTTTATTTCGAAAAGAAACTTGTTTATATTTGTCACTTGAAAAGAAATTCAGATTTGTGCATCAACTTTCTTGTTAGCATCCATATACTAAGAAAGTCGAAAAACAAATACATGCATGTGCATTTGCATATAGACAGTCTGATTGGCTTGATTTAGGAAAAGTGCATTTAGAGTGTGCTCTTTGCTCTTTGTGAAAAGATTCTATCTTTGTTTTCCCTAGTAGCTAGGATTTTCATTGCATAAAGAAGATAAAAGTTTGTTTATCATCTTAGATTACATTTTAGGAATTACATCTACATCTCGTTGTGAACCCGAAAGGCAAAGTTCATAAACAAGATCAACTTAAAGTGAATTCAATGAATCTAACAATGCTTTGGAACTTAACGCACAACATTTAGAAGTCTAGCCTAGAGACGTATTCCGGTGTCGTAAAGCCTGGTAACTGTTGTTCTCACTGATGGTTGGGTGATTCCTCCACTTTGAGGCGATAAGTGCCAGTACGGACTTGTGCTCCCACGTACCGTCGAGTATATTTTGGGAGACCCCAATAGGCTTAAATCCTTTATCCATAGGAAGCCGTGTCTGCCGCCCTATCGATCGCAATGCACTGAAAACAACATTCGGGAAGATTGACTGTCGTACCATAAAAAGTATTCTGCAGTTTTGCGATTGGTTTGGTACTCCCTCTACCTAGATTTCCAGAGTAGTCCCTTTCATTCCTTTTTAGACTCCTTAACGAAAAAGGTCCATCTGAGCACTTGTCACTTCAGGCTCATTAAAAATCCAAGGCGACTAGAGTCATCTTTTGTTTTTTCTCGACTCTTAAAAACTGAAAAAACAAGTTGTGTCAAAGCGTCTAAAATTTATTTTAAGCGGAATATTCATTACCCCTTTCCTACGTTGGTCTTGGGTTGAGAAAATGGAATCCAACAACCAAGGAATTCCCCTTGGAGGAAATCCTAGTCCCTTCTCCTCTTGGGGAGATGTTGGTGCACCCCATATGGCCACATTGTTGCTTCCAGGACTAACAATTGGTTTGCCTATATGGCTCTTCTCAACCTCTGTCATTCAGAACACCACAATTCCTGAACAGTCGAATCAGCAATTAGACGAGTCCAGAGTTACCCACCAACATTCTACTTCCTCTAATTCTTCCTCTCCTCCTTCCTCTTTGCTTGATAGGGCTGGTAAAGCCAAAAGTCAAGTACCTAAGGAGAAGAAGGAAAAGAAGAACAAAGAGAAGAAGAAGAAGGAGCCAAAAGCAAATGGGGGAAAATGAGTGTCGTCTAGCGAAAATCCACACACTGCACCGACCAAGCCTAAATCGCCATGTGTCATTTGAAAAGGAGACCACTATCACAGAGATTGTCCTTGCATCCCTCGGATCATAAGGGACTAGTCTCCTCGTATGCACAACCTGGTGTTGTCAACCTCTGATGATCATGTTGAAAACACACCGTCAACTAGTGACAGTGAAGCCCCAGGACAAAAAGGAAAATATAGATTTCCTTGTAAACTGTGCGAAGGCGATCATCCCGTCCACCGTTGTCCCTTCTTAGACGAAGCTAAAAGCGTTTTGGACGATCGTCCGGTTTCACCATTACGACTTCCTCCTGGATATAAAAAACTCTTGCCAAGTCTGTCACTAGTTGAAAATCCGGCTGGCCCGCTTAGGTGGTCAGCCGAAGCATCTATCATTGAAGATAAACCATCTGAATCCATACCAGACGAAAGTCAAAAGGTCGAGGCGACAGTTGACCCGGTCTTGCCTTCAGAGGTTCCATCTTCAGATGATACAATCACTGAAGAGAACAAGGATGACACCGTCCAAATTCTTTTCATAAGCACAGACTCCAACGAACATGGGGGAAATTTACCCGTTCCTTTACCGCAGGAAGGAAGTTTGTCAGAGTCGTACCTGGCCGTCTATTCGGTCCCATCTCCAAGCAACCTAGTTGTCTCCTTCGACTGGAATCAACTAGGCAGACCCCGTTTACCAGCTAGTGTACCATTCTGAATTATTGTTCAAATATATAGAATGGTTATGGCTGGTACCATGATAGATGAGGGGGCTTCTATGAGTATCCTTTCCTCGACTGCTTGGAAAGCACTTGGTTCGCCATCGCTTTTGCTTGAGATGAGAAATTTGACAGGTTTTGATAAAGGAACCAGTCGACCGTTAGGGATCCTTCCCAATGTGCCCATAACATTGAGAGGGAAAACCGTTCACATGAACGTTATGGTAGTTCAAGGACCCCTGGATTACAATCTACTCCTTGGACGAGACTATATTTATTGCATGAGAGCCATTGTCTCATCACTCTTTAGAGTGATGTGTTTTCCGCACGAAGGAAAAGTGGTCAAGCTCGTAGACCAGCTTTCATTTCTCGGATCACGCATAGCAAATAGTCATATACCATCCCTAAATGGACTTTTTACGCAAGAAATGTCTCAATCTCCAGTCCGTCTGCCCGATGAGCGCGAGTGATTCAGGGGGACATGACTGAAACCCAGGGGGCATGCACCCTGGTCTGCTTCGGCAGGAAAACTTCGAGTATAGGGTAGGTTTCCACGAGAAAATATGACTAGTTTGTACTCTCGTCCGTGATTGGAAGAGGGGGTTATTCTAGAACAAGATTCTCTTGTCAAAGTCATGTGAGTTGGCGGGAATCGTCGCTCACCTTTGTTTATCTTGGTAAACAACGCCGAAGAAGTGTTTTATTTGCGCTGTGAATAAAACAATCTTTGGGTGGCCTGTAAGAGGTAGGCCTCTCTCGGTAAAACAAATGTTTTAACGGACTAAAGAAGGGGTAACCTTGAAACTCTGTTTTATACCTGGGGGCATGCAAGCCTTTTGGCGTGCAAGCGAAGAGCGACTATTTTTTTTTTTTTAATTTTTAGGACCTCTAACCCTTTAAACTCGTAGGATTGGTCGTTTCCTAACTTGCATAAAGAAAGGATGTGGGGCAAAACTCTAAAAGTTGCCATTTTATATGAGACATTCTTATCACACGACTGGATTGATCGAGCAGTTTTAGCACATAGTTCAAGCTCGTTAAAAAAAAAAAAAATAAGACATGAGCAAATGTTTCCACCTGCGTTTAAGCTCATTAAAAAATGAACTATTCCCCGGTAAATAACCATCATGAATGTAGTACTTCAGCCATTAAAGCCTTGGTCGTGTTTGCACCGTCACCTCCACTTTTTCATTGGCCGATCATTCACCTCCATTTGATTGTTTACCCTTTTGAGGAACAGCTGCGAAGAGTGATTTCACTAGCCATCCTTGTGACACTCCCGTGATTGGAAAATTCCAAACCTTACCTGGAATCAGCTGCTACTCGTTTTATCACTCGTTCCTCAAAAGACGAGTCTCCTTTAAGCTCTTTTCAACTGACTCATAAAATATGAAAAGATTGTCGAGCCATTGACCTCCCCAGCTCATTAAAGGGATAGGAAGTGCTATCCCTCCTCTAGATTTTAATCTTTTTGGACCTGAGGGATTATTACACAAAAAGATCAAGCGCTTGTTTTGTTCGGCTTGTTAAAAGTATCGAAAATCCATCCCTTCTGTATTGTTTTATACTTTTTCGGACTTAAGGGATTAGATGACGAAAAAGGAATTTTGGACTTACCTTTACGTTCCTTTTCAGACTCTCTAAAATTGAAAAGGACCGAGTTCTCTTTGTCGTTAAACTCGTTAAAAAGATTAATAGCGACAAACTTGTCTATAGACGAGAACGAGTTTCACTATCGCTAGGCTTGTTAAAACATAGCGATGGGTTTGCCCGAAGGGAAAATTATAGAACAAGCATATGTTATCCTCCTCAAGCTTGACAAAAATAAAGAGGTACTGGTTAGAAATGACTGGGGAAAAATTGGGAAGAAAACTCAAAGAAACTTTGTTGGTAGCAAGTCGCTCTTGAACATGACACTTCCGCTCCGTGTCCGAGTCGGGTTGGGTTGTTTCATTCACTGGTCACATCACCATGGTCACGTCATACCATCTGTTGGAAATAATACTGAGAGGGGGGGTGAATCAGTATTATCAGATCAATAAAACTTTTTCAATGCTCAGAAACATATACGCTACTTCAGTTAAGTGAACCAGCGTGTACACGCTACTGTGTCTAAAGAAACCAGTGTATAACCATAAATCTTATAGTTCAGTTAGTTTATCTTCAGTTAAATGCATCAGGACATTATTCATCATACTAAGAGTAAACAGATGCAGTATAACAGAACAGATCAACACACAAAAGCCACACACATGAACACCATGATATAAGGTGGAAACCCAATGTGGGTGAAAACCACCTGCTGCAACTCATCTCTATCCTTTTAATAAGAACTTCAGTTTACAATATTTTGTACTGGTGCAGCCTTATACCAGTACGTAGGCTACAACCTGCAGAAGGCTTCAACCTTCTCTCGTTCTCCAAACTTCCTTGGAAGGGAGCTCCAAACCCCTTTGCTCTTGTACTAGCTAAGATACTAGTACGTAGGTGCTGGCCTACAATCTTCTTTCCTTCAGGTACCACTTTTCATCAATTTTCAGACTGGATACTCCTGAAGCACAACATTACAATCTGAAGACCATGATTTATTCACAAATCATTGAAGCATAAAACAACCAATACTAGCATCATCAATCTTTGAATCACTGAACCACTGAAACCCTGTCAAACCCAGTTACCAGAACACAGAGCAGACTACAAAACTCTACAATAACAGTCAGACCCAGCTGCAACCCATAAATCAAGCTCCAAAATATATACGCTACTACAATGAAGGAAACCCATGTATACACGCGGTTTTACCGAAGACAACCTGTGTACAGATCTAAAAATAATTTTTCATAACTTGCAGCTGTACCAGTTTTCAGTTATACCCAGAACATAACATTGCGTCAGTATGCAGATCTAGAAATACGCATAATCAACCATATAAAGATAGTTCATTTCAAACCATTTGATCCCGATCTCTCCTTAGATCATGTTCTCCATCAACCGATGAGATCTCTCCTTAGCTTCAGATCAAGCAATACATCATCAACCAATAACCTGCATACTGGATCTAATACTTCATCAGGTATTCAAGACTTTTCAGATGCATTTGCCTAATGATTTCCTTCTCTTTATATATCCTTAGGCCTTGTTCAATACCAAGGGCCAAAACCATAGAAATCCAATACCATTAGCTTCAAAACTAGGGATCAACACGTCCGTCGAGACACCAAGGTCCAAAACCATAGGTACAACTTCCAAGGAATAACCGCCGTGGACCAAAGATAAGTTTTCCACATACACGCACTTTTACTGAAGCCAACCAACGTGTACACGCGACTTGGTATATAGCGAACCTGCGTATACGCGACTTGGTATATAGTGAGCCTGCTTGTATACGCGACTTGGTATATAGTGAACCAACGTGTATATATTTTTCTTCATACTTGTAGACTGATCATCAATTCCTTGCTGCTATCCTTCTGCACTATGATATGTTATCAGTGTGATTTGCCATCAAGGACAATACTTGTCTCATAATGCCAATAATCTCCCCCTTTGGACTTGATGGCAACAACACCAAATCAAATCACTCTCCCCCTTTGTCATCAAGGGCAAAGGGCTGTGCTCCCCCTGAGTACATGCTGATAACTTTGCTTGGCTGTGTTGAAACATGCTCCCTCTGACTGTAGGCAAGAGCTGTAAAAGATGTTCTTCAAAAGAACCAAGACTTATACACCATAAGGGACCTTCCTATCACCAAAAGACTCAATACATACATCCATACTCCCAACCAAGAGGGGATACATCAGAACCAACCAATTATATTACATCATTCATCCGAGGCATAGTTGGGAAACCAACATAGGCTGTTACATGACCTTGACACCATGAAAGAGATATCACAGAAGAGATGAATGATCCCTACAGAAGAGATGAATGATCCCTTATGAAAGACCAAGACTTATGAAAGTCACAAGCAGCATCTGATACACATCTTTTAGATCAGCAACCAAGATTTCCTTCTGAGCTCCTTCTCCTGAAACCAACAACAGTTGTGTACTAGAACCAAAAGCATCTAAATGCCAACAATGCTTTATGAGACTTTAAGATGCTCCCCCTGAACCTGTGCCTGCTGCACCCCCTGAAACTGAGCCTGAAGAATTCTGGCATACCCATCTCAGACCTTCTCCAACCGGAGTCTGCCCTTGCTGTTCAGAACTCCATATACACGACTTCTCCTGCATAAAACAGCGTATGCACGCGGATATGCTTTCTGCAACACGCGTACACCATACACGCGACTTTCCCAGCATAAATTGGCGTATATACGCGGATATCCCTTACGTAACTTGCGTATACCAATTTTTCTGTAGAAGAGACAAGCTTCAACAGTAGGATGAGGCATCAACTACTCCCAGCTTTTGTCTGAGATATTCAAAAGTTTCCCTGGGCAGTGGTTTTGTGAGAATATCAGCAACTTGTTCCTTAGAAGGAACATACTCCAGCTTGACCTTCTGCTCAAGCACTTGTTCCCAAAGAAAATGGTACTTGATTGGTATGTGCTTAGTCTTTGAGTGCATGACTGGATTCTTTGAAATGCTGATTGCACTTGTATTATCACATAAGATAGAGACTGGTGGAGTGCAAGTGATTTGAAAATCCTGCAAGGTCTGCATCATCCAAAGAAGTTGTGTGCAACAAGATGCCGCAGCCACATATTCTGCTTCAGCTGTAGATAAGGCAATCGAACTTTGTTTCTTGCTGAACCAAGATACTAATCTGGAACCCATGAAGAAAGCACCACCACTTGTGCTTTTCCTATCATCCACACTTCCGGCCCAATCTGCATTTGTGTAAGCATGAAGAGTGAGATCTGTATCTCTAGGATACCATAAGCCATAGTTTTGGGTCCCTTGAAGATACTTGAAGATTCTTTTGACTGCCTGAAGATGAGTTTCCTTTGGGTTGGCTTGAAATCTTCCAACAATTCCTACTGCATGCATAATATCTGGTCGGGTACCTGTTAAATAAAGCAAACTCCCAATCATGGATCTATAAGTGGGTTGGTGAACTGCTTGCTGACTCGTCATTTGCACTGAGGCTACATCCTGTAACCATGGGGGTACAAACTGGCTTTGAATCTTCCATGCCATACTTCTTCAAGATCTACTTGAGGTACTTGGTTTGAGACAAGAAAATACCTCCTTCATTTTGTTGGATTTGCAATCCAAGAAAGTATGTCAATTCTCCAAGTAATGACATTTCAAATTCTTTCTGCATATCCAAGGCAAAGTTCTGACTCATAGCCTCTTCATTGCTACCAAAGATAATATCATCTGCATACACAACAAGTATTAGCAATTTGTTATTTTCAACTTTCATATAGAGATTGCTATCTGCTGATCCTTTTGAAAAACCTTGTTGTTGTGGGGAAAAATGCCTATTTAGGACGATCCTATCCACCTAAGGTGTGACAGCGCCTTAGCAACAAACGAATACAGCTATCATGATTTCTTCCTTTATGAAATATGAAAGAGAGGAGATCGGCAGACTTACCGTTATCTTCCGGTTGTCCCTCGAACTAGATCCTATTCTCTTTGTGTGTCCACAGCTACTCGCCTCCTCGCTCGATCAAGAGAACAGCTACTTGAATCCCACGAGATCACAAGAGAACAACTACCTATGACAAGAGAACAGCTACTTGCAACAAGAGAAGAACACCATACAAAGGCAAATATACATATTCATAAATGATTTAGGATTAGAAGTAAATCAAATATACTAATGCAATTACACAAAATACACCAGCATATAGGAAAGAATCAAGATAGCTTTATTGAAAGTAACAGGGTTCAGGAAGAGATACAACCCATAGGGCTCCAACCCAGCATCTCCTTCCCAGCAGAATGGAATTCCTTCTTCAGCTCCCTTCAAAGCATAACACACCCAATAATTCTAGCCACAAACCAACAACAATTCTTTGCAAATACTAAATTCTAGCCCCCCTTGACCTCATGGAGAGAGATCTATATATAGGAGTTTTGGAGAGAGGATGAGTCAGCTTGAGGCTGGTCTGAGACTGACTAGTGTCCTCTCCCACTTTAGTTCTTGAGTCCACTTGGAGGTTCTTGCTTCCACTTGGAGATTTGGAACCTCTTACTCATCACCGGTCGAATTCCCTGATCCAAGTGTCATTTTGGAAGCTTCCTGGGCATTGACACCTTGAGAAATGACTCTGCCACTTGTCCAAACTCGCTCAGCGCAGGTAGCCTTCTTTGCAGTTGACATTCAACGCAGGTAGAAAGTGGAGCAGTTGACATTCAGCGCAGATGCTCAGTGGAGTAGTTGACATGATCCATAATTGCCTTGTTTTTGAGTGTTTTCAGGTGGAGAACTTTTGTTAAGTGCTGTGGTTTGCTGGCCTTGTTCCTCTAGGGGTAGGAAAAACATGTTTAGGGACTTTGGATCCCTTGATTATTGACATTTCATGCTCAGTGATGCAAGGCACAAAAATGTCTATAATAGTTGCCCCCTAAAGTATGAGGCCGTTTATCGGGTGAAATGCTTTATCCAGGAGGGTCCGAAGTTCTCCATCTGCTGGGAGGAGACCTGTAATAAAATACAATACAATACATTATGATTCATACTGCTTTCATGATCTAGCTGAGGCGGGCATTCCCATGCTCAGCTTTATAAATTCATTTTTGTACATAGAACAGACGATCGTCTGATGGTAGACTGATAATTTTAGTGAAATTATCATCCTTTGAGTAGGATGATCATCTGCTGCAATGATGTACATGTCAAATGTCTTTATCTTTCCTGAATATATATCGCAGCCCGGATGGATGAAACTAGATCCGGGGTCTTCAAACTCGTTCGATCTTCACTCTAAGTACAAGTCGATCCATGTGAGAATTGCACTGAAGTCGAACATGGAAAGGCATCGCTTGATTACCGGTCAATGATGTAAACCGTTAACAAGCGCGAGAGGAATCACCGATAATGATAATGACCCTCAAGGTACTGCAGTACAATTCACGTGGTGTAAATAAAGGACTTGGCGTCAAACACCACGAAAAATATTCTGGTCGAAGGTCATTGATGTATACCTGTCGCCGGAAGTGAGAAACTTGCCATTGAGGCATGAAAGCTTCAAAGTACTGAAGTGGTTGTTCCTAGATCAACTCCTTGGATAATGAGCTGATGTCGACAAGGAGCAATCCGTCAAAGGAGGGCCTTAATGAATCCCACATCAGTGACATGGAACGGAGCTAATGATTTTAATGGAGGTGAAAACAATCTGTGACATATGATTCAGGGTGGCGGTCATGAATGGATGAAGGATAATGTATGGCAGTGGATGGGACCCGGTTGACTCTTTCTGAACGACTTCTCTTGAACATATGGCGACACTGATGCGATGGATCGGTAGCATTAACCCAAATATGGATGGTATGGCAAGACCATGGTGATGTGACCGGTGAATGAAACAACCCAACCCGAATGTGATACGGAGAAAAAGTGTCATGTTCAAGAGCGACCTGCTACCATCAAAGTTTTCTTGATTTTTCCCAATTTTTCCCCAGTCATTGCTGACCAGTACCTCTTTATTTTTGTCAAGCTTGAGGAGGATAACATATGCTTGTTCTATAACCCACCCTTCGGGCAAGCCCATCGCTATGTTTTAACGAGCCTAGTGATAGTGAAACTCGTTCTCATCTAAAGACAAGTTTGTCGCTATTTAATAATTTTAACGAGTCTAATGACAAGGATAACTCGGTCCTTTTCATTTTTAGAGAGTCTGAAAAGGTACATAAAGTTAACTCCAAAATTCCTTTTTCGTCATCTAATCCCTTAAGTCCGAAAAAGTATAAAACAATACAGAAGGGATGAGTTTTCGATATCTTTAACGAGCCGAACAAAACAAGCGCTCGATCTTTTTGTGCAATAATCCCTCAGGTCCAAAAAGATTAAAATCTAGAGGAGGGATAGCTCTTCCTGTCCTTTTAACGAGCTGGAAGGCCAAAACTCGGCAATCTTTTCATATTTACGAGTCAGTTGAAAAGAGCTTAAAGAAGACTCGTCTTTTGAGGAACGAGTGATAAACAGGGATAGCAACTGATTCCAGGTACAGGTTGGAATTTTCCAATCACGGCAGTGTCACAAGGATGGCTAGGTGAAATCACTCTTCTCAGCTGTTCCTCAAAATGGGTAAACAATCATATGGAGGTGAACGATCGGCCAAATGACAAGTGGAGGTGGCAGGTGCAAACATGACCAAGGCTTTTATGGCTGATAAATTTACGATCACAGCGGTTATTTACCTGGATAGGTTCATTTTTTAGTTAAAAATGAGCTTAAACTCTGGAGGAAACATTGCTCACTGCTTATATTTATTTTTTAACGAGCATGAAGACCGTGTTAAAACTGCTCGGATCTTGCGTTTATTTTTTAACGAGCATGAACTTTATGCTAAAACTGCTCGAATCTTGTGTTTATTTTTTAACGAGCATGAACTTTATGCTAAAACTGCTCGATGATAAGTTTGCATGCCCCCAGCATAATAACGCAAATCGAGGTGCACGCCCCCTTCATTGCATTCAACTCGGTGGTTGGAATGAATGTTTACCTTTGAGAAAGGGGATTTGTTTCATTTTTTAATGAGGTTGACACAAGATAAGAACCGTCCTCGGTGTCCAAATCCATTAGATGTAGAAGGTTTCATATTCCACTGTGGCCACTTCCGCCAGATTACTCGGAGGCGGTAGGGCAAAAGTACCCATTAATGCAGGGTCTTTTAGGAGACCTACTCCGATATTTTGGAGCGAATGATTCCTTCCATGGATCATTGGAATGCTTCCCGTAACTTGCGAACTGTTGGGGAGAAAAGTTTGTTGGTCAACGATTGTAATTCCTCCTTGGAAGGGAAATGCAATCTTCCTAAAATAGGTCGACACAACAGCTGCCATGGCATATATCCATGGTCTTCCTAGTAGGATGTTGTAATCAATATTCCCATCGATGACTTCAACATCTATTTCTACCGTTTTTCCCTCTAGTTCAACTTTCAAGTTATTTAGTATACCATATGGGGTATATGTCCTTCCGTCGAATGCTTTTAACGTCGTCGCAGACCTCGACAAGGTTGGAGATCCTAAAGTTTTCCAGCAACTCATCGACATAATGCATGTAGATGCCCCCTCATCAATAATTGTTCGATGAACAGTTTTGTTGAGGGCTTTCACTTGAATAAGGAAAGCTAGTTGAGCTGGTAACTGAGGGTCATATCCTTTATGATCAAAGGCCACAAGATTGGAATCCATTGGGTCAATTCCACCTATTGCTGATAATAAAGCTTGCTCTTGGGAGAAGCAATTTTGCAGTACCTCAAGTGTCGACATAACGGACGGCGATTGGGCCAGGTCCTCTATCTGTGCTATTTTCGCACAAGGATTAAATGTCGATTTGTGTACTGCTCCTTTTTGCGACTTTATCATTGGCTCAGGGACGATGGGTGGCACAACTTCGGTCAAAGTTGTTGTCGAACTACTAGGTTGTTCATTAGCCTTGTTGTTCGACAGCTTTGGATTCCTGTAATCCTTATTCCCCGTCAAAGCATCATTTTGCTGCTTTGATACAGACAACATAAGCACTTGGGATCGGGAAGCATTTTGATTAGCAACCAGCTCGGTTCTCGGGCTTGGAAATGGATCAGTCAACACAGCTGAGGTTTTCGAACTCTTAAAGAATCTTTTAAGCTCAGCTTTGTATGGACAATCTGCTGTCCAATGATCCTCATCGCATATATGACACCCCGTAGGGGGTTTCCTTTTTCTCCCTTTCTTTTTCTTCTTGCCCCCTGGTTGCTTCAGTTGTTTGCCCTTGTCGTCTGACACGACACTTACTTCCGAGGCAAGAAGTTCCTCATTTGTATTTTGACCGGAAATCTTACGGGCCTTTTTAGATACAGCCTTTATCGATTTCATGTCTGTTGCGCCAATCACGCCATCGCCGGCATGAGAGTCACTATTTGATTTAGGAGGAGGAGGAATTGAAAATTCCGGTCTAGGGGCATCAGGTATTTTATCATAGAGCGTGCCGGACTGAGTATATACTAAGTCTAGATATTGTGCACGAGCAATAACTTGCTCCTCCGTTACGACTCCCCCCTTGGCCACATCTTCCGTTATGGCAGGAAGTAACAACTTTATAAACCATTCAGCTAATAGCTGATCTGGAACGTAAGTCTTTACCATCCTGCGACGACGACGCCACTCATGTATATGATCGGATATATGTGTGGCCGTTGTCTGCTTGAAGTTGGTTAAGATTTCCGTTCCAGTTTCATACCTTATCGGTAATTGAAAATGGGTTAAGAAAGTCGTGGCTAGGGAACTGAAATTGTCGAAAGAGGCTCTAGGTAATTCAATATACCATTTAGCCGCTGGACCCGTCAATGTCCTCTGAAAAAGGCGAAGCCTTATCGAATCATCGTTTAGGGTGTTCGACGAACACCACAGATGAAAAGTCATGACGTGATTCGATGGGTCTTCACCTGGATTTCCATTGAATTTAGGAATGTCCGATGGAAGTTTATGCGGAATCGCTGGCCACCAAGGGGCATAAGCAATTGGATCATTCGTCAGCCGGTTTAGATCTGGTAATTCTAGAGTTGCTACAAAGGGCAACTGTTGATTCAGGTTAGGCAGAGCATACCCAGGATAAGATGGAATCGCCTGAGCAGTGGGTCTTTGCATACCAGCATAATGTATTTGATGCTGGCAACTTTGACAAGTTTTATGGGCATAACCGTTATTATATGGTTGCCCATTACTTGCAAAGACTTGTTGCTCGGGTCCTTGATATGATTGCTGGAATTGCGGTTGTTGAGTTTGAACCAGCTCTGGTTGTTGGACCATTTGCTGTTGTCCAATATTGGATGATTGACCAAGATGAGGAGTCATAGTACTTGTTTGAGCCTGAGTCGCTCCAGATAAGGAGGCACTAACCGGAGGTTGTGATTGAGTTGTCGAGACAAGAGGCTGTTGTATGGCAACCTGAGAAACTTGGGGTTGACATACAACAGGTAGCGCTTGTACTTGCGACGCAATCAACATACCAGGTATAGTGGCAACATTCGACACAGGGTGGACTGGTTGCATTGAATATGCAACCCTTGGTTGCTGAGGCAGTATTGGTACCCATCCGCTGGATGTAATTCCAGTTTGACCTGAACTTTGTTGTAAACTCCCATATGGTTGTTCTCCAGGGGGGAACAATGAAAAGGCATACTGCCCTCCATATGGTGGCAATCCAGTGCTTAAAGGGTAGATTGGCCTTTGAAGACACATTGGATCAAGTTGTTGAGTTTCAACATAAGAAATACCAGATGATAATCCGGATGAAGAAATAGGAACTAACCATGTCGTCGAAACAGTCTCTGATTGGACTCCATCTTGTTGTTGACAATTTGCCGGGACAGATGGTATACCAGCGAACATCGTTGGAGTAGCAGCAGGAGGCTCTGCCGCTGCTGTGTCGGATGACACAGTCCTGGATGTCAACGGTTGTTCAGACATATTTAGTCTATCCAAAAGATTTCCTAGCGATTCTACAAGAACTTTCTGATGAAGGTAGACTAACTTCGAAGATCAACGCAGGAATAAAGGGTGATTGTTCCGTTTAAAATAAATTGTTAACGACGCTTTAGACACAACTTGCTTTTACAGTTTTAAAGAGTCGAGAAAAAGCTAAAGATGACTCTAGTCTCCTTCGATGTTTTAACGAGCCTGAAGTGACAAATGCTCGGATGGACTTTTTCTGGTATAGAGTCTGAAAAAGGCCAAAAGAAACTGCTCTGGAGATCTAGGCAGAGGGTGTGCCAAACTTTTCTCAAAACCACAGAATACTTTTTACGGTACGGGTGGTCGATCTTCGTGAATGTTGTGTTCACTGCATTGCGATCAGTAGGGCGGCCGACACGACTTCCTAAGGATAAAGGATATATGCCTATAGGGGTCTCCCAATATATACGCGATGGTACGTGGGAGCACAAATCCGTACTAGTGCTATCGTCCCTCAGGAGGAATCACCCACCTTCCACGAGATCGACAGTCACTAGGCTTAACGACGCCGGAACACATCTCTAGCCTAGACCTCTATGTTGTGCGTTATGTTGCAAAGCGTTGTTAGGTTCATTCAGTTTATTTTAAGTTGATCTTTTTAAAGTTTGTCTTTCAGGATCACCACGAGATGTATGGTACAAATTCCTAAATGCAGTCTAAGATGATAAGCAAGCTTTATAATCTTTCAACTTTGAAAATCCTAGCTACTAAGGGAAAAGAGAGCGACTATCTTTTCTCAAAGAGCAATCAGCACACTCTAATGCACTCTTCCTAAACCAAGCATGCAAACTTATCAAAATGCAAATGCACAATGCAGGTGTTTGTTTTCCACTTTCTTAGTATAAATGCCTACAAAGAAAGCTTTTTGTACAATTTTGAATTTGCTTTTAAATGACTGAAACAAACAAGTTTACTTTTTCCAAAATCAACAAGGGTAGAAGAGATTACAATCACTTTGCGATTTTCGAAATGAATACTTGTTTTGACATTCAAAAGTGACAAATTCAAACCAATAAGCAAAAGCAAATGTATAATCAAACTGCAAACAGCCAATGAACTCTCTCCTAAGATCACAATCAATCAATCAATCAGATCTGAATCAAGGGCTATAGGATGATTACTTTACTCATGCAAAGGAAAACTGTAAATGACACCACAAACACATAAAAACACTTACAGTCTTTTTGTACAAAAATTGGGGCGGAATTCAGGCAAAGAAAAGGGTTATCAGACTAGCACCTATGCTAGTTAAAGGCTGCAAAAACAGAGATCAAAACAGGGCAAAAGAGGACAAAGAACCCCAGCTGCACAAGGCCACACTAGTTCAGCACAGGTCCAACACTGTCAGTTTGACATTCAGCGCAGGTAGCCCCTTCGGGACCTGCGTTGAAATGCAGACTGCCTTCACAGTGCCTGCGCTGAAGAGAGAAACTCTCGTTTCTCTTGGTTTCTGGGTCACAAAATGCTCAACAATCAACTGTTTCAGGCCAAATCAGAAACACAAGCAAGGTATAAACAGAGGGATGCTTTGATAGGGTACTAAAGACTATCACAAGGATCAATCAAATCATTTGTGGATCTAGTTTAAATCATAGACAAGTCCAACATACTGGATCAAAGCAGCAACTTTTACTTTGCATCTGAGAAAGATGCAGTTCAAGAGTTGCTATCAAGTCTATGACGGAAACACAAATGAAATGAATAAACAAGTTCTTCCCCAGCGGAGTCGCCAATTTGTTGTGGGGAAAAATGCCTATTTAGGACGATCCTATCCACCTAAGGTGTGACAGCGCCTTAGCAACAAACGAATACAACTATCATGATTTCTTCCTTTATGAAATATGAAAGAGAGGAGATCGGCAGAATTACTGTTATCTTCCGGTTGTCCCTCGAACTAGATCCTCTTCTCTTTGTGTGTCCACAACTACTCGCCTCCTCGCTTGATCAAGAGAACAGCTACTTGAATCCCATGAGATCACAAGAGAACAGCTACCTGTGACAAGAGAACAGCTACTTGCAACAAGAGAAGAACACCATACAAAGGCAAATATACATATTCATAAATGATTTAGGATTAGAAGTAAATCAAATATACTAATGCAATTACACAAAATACACCAGCATATAGGAAAGAATCAAGATAGGTTTATTGAAAGTAACAGGGTTCAGGAAGAGATACAACCCATAGGGCTCCAACCCAGCATCTCCTTCCCAGTAGAATGGAATTCCTTCTTCAGCTCCCTTCAAAGCATAACACACCCAATAATTCTAGCCACAAACCAACAACAATTCTTTGCAAATACTAAATTCCAGCCCCCCTTGACCTCATGGAGAGAGATCTATATATAGGAGTTTTGGAGAGAGGATGAGTTAGCTTGAGGCTGGTCTGAGACTGACTAGTGTCCTCTCCCACTTCAGTTCTTGAGTCCACTTGGAGGTTCTTGCTTCCACTTGGAGATTTGGAACCTCTTACTCATCACCAGTCGAATTCCCTGATCCAAGTGTCATTTTGGAAGCTTCCTGGGCATTGACACCTTGAGAAATGACTCTGCCACTTGTCCAAACTCGCTCAGCGCAGGTAGCCTTCTTTGCAGTTGACATTCAACGCAGGTAGACAGTGGAGCAGTTGACATTCAACGCAGATGCTCAGTGGAGCAGTTGACATGATCTAGAATTGCCTTGTTTTTGAGTGTTTTCAGGTGGAGAACTTTTGTTAAGTGCTGTGGTTTGCTGGCCTTGTTCCTCTAGGGGTAGGAACAACATGTTTAGGGACTTTGGATCCCTTGATTATTGACATTTCATGCTCAGTGATGCAAGGCACAAAAATGTCTATAACACTTGTTTGTGAAGATATTTGTCCAAGCGATAGTACCAAGCCCTTGGAGCTTGTTTGAGACCATAGAGAGCCTTTTTCAATCTGCATACAAGGTTTGGATCATTCCCAAGAATGAAACCATCTGGCTGCTCAATATATACTTCTTCTTCTAAGTCTCCATTCAGAAAGGCTGATTTCACGTCCATTTGGAATACCTTGAAGTTTTGAAAGCTTGAGAGAGCAACGAACATTCGGATGGCCTCAAGTCTTGCAACAGGAGCAAAGGTCTCTTCAAAATCTATTCCTTCTTGCTGTGCATACCCTTTACAAACAAGTCTGGCCTTGTTTCTAATTACTTCTCCATTTTCATTCAATTTATTTTTGAAGACCCATTTAGTCCCTATGACATTTTTATCTTTTGGTCTAGGAACCAATTCCCAAGTATTGTTCTTTTCGATCTGCTCAAGTTCTTCATCCATTGCTTTGACCCAACATTCATCTTTGCATGCCTCTTTCACATTTTGTGGTTCAGTGGAAGAGAGTAATGCCAAATAGCTTGAAGCTTCTGCAATTCTTCTTCTTGTTTGTATTCCTGCTTCTTTCTGCCCCACAATCTGAGATTCTGGATGATTCTTTTGAACATATCTGGATGGAGTCTTCTCTTCTATTCTTGTCTGCTCCTCTGGTTCTTCTTGAGGTTCTTCTTCTTCTTGAGGTTCTTCTTGAGGCTCTTCTTCTTCATCATTCTGCCTTTGAGGGTAGCCTTCATCTTCTTCAATGTCTTCATGATGAACTTGCCTAGGAATATATCCCTTCTCATCAACCACTACATCAATGCTGTCAACAATTCTGCCAAGTCTTTTGTTGTAGCACTTGTATGCTTTGCTATGTGGAGAATAACCAAGAAGAATGCCTTCATCTGCTCTTGGTTCAAGTTTTCCAAGTTGCTCATCAGTATTCTCAATATAACATTTGCTCCCAAAGATTTTGAAATGCTTCACTGAAGGAGTCTCACCACTCCAGAGCTCGTGAGGTGTTTGAGTGCTGTTTACTCGAACATTTGTTTTGTTAAGAATAATAACCGCATCATGTGCAGCCTCACCCCAGAAAGTTGCGAGAGTACCTGATTCATCAAGCATAGCACCAGCCATTTGTTGGATTGTTTTGTTCATTCTTTCCACAACCCCATTTTGCTGAGGAGTTCTAGCTGTAGAGAATTCTCTTCTTATCCCATGTTCTTCACAGAAATCGAAAAATTCGTTTGAGGTAAACTCCCCACCTCTGTCAGATCTGAGGCACTTAATTTTGTGTCCTGATTCATTTTCAACCAAGGCTTTGAAGGATTTGAATTTTTCGAATGCTTCATCCTTGTGCTTCATAAGCCCTAACCAGACAAACCTGGAGAAATCATCAATGAATAATATCAAATATTCTTCTCCTCGAGGTGTCCTTTTCCTAAATGGACCACATACATCTGTATGGACTAGATCAAGAGGTATGCTGGCTGATCCTTCCTTCTCTGGAAAGTTAGTTCTGGTTTGCTTTCCAAACTGACAAGATTTGCATATAGTGTTGTCTGGAATTTTGATATCTGGAAGACCACGAACTGCCTGATATTTGCATGCTTTCCTTATTTGTGAAAAGCTTAGATGCCCCAACCTTTGATGCCATAGCCAGTGTTCATCATCCTTGCTCAAATAGCATTGTTGTGGTCCTTCTTCAAATATGTATAGATTATTTGGAGTCCTTCTTCCTTTGATCACTGTTTTACCTGTATCAAGGTCACGAACACAACATCCATTTGATCTAAATGTTACTTCTGTTCCTTGATCGCACATCTGACTGACACTCAGAAGATTATGCTTCAATCCATCAACATACAAAACATTTCCAGCTTTGACCTTCTCTTTCAATGGAGCAACACCTTTTCCTTTTATGGCTGCAGAGATATCGTTTCCAAAAGAAACTTTCTTCCCCTTTTCTAATGCGGTATATGACTCAAGCTTTTCTTTGTCCCCTGTCATATGCTTCGAACATCCGCTGTCAATGTACCATAGACTTTCTTGACCTTCTGCATAAAAGGCTATCCCACATCTTTCTGGTTGTGGTTCCTTTATTCTCCATGTTCTGACATTTGAGGTTTGTTCCTTCTGAGTTGTCTTCCGGAACCTGCTCCTGCATTCAGAGTCTTCATGACCAAAGTTATTACAAATAGAGCATTCAACTTCATTTTCAAGAACCGAAAAGTTGTTATAAGTCCTTTTCATGGTTCCAGTCATTCTCCCTTGCTTTTGAGCTTCTCTAGTCATGATTGTCTTGTAGGCAACACACTGAGCTACTTTGTGACCGAAGTTATGGCAAGAAAAGCATTGGCCATTAAAGAAACTTCTGCAATAATCAGATCTATCATCCAACCGATTGTAGATTCTATTCACATTCATTCTTGGAGCAAATTGGGAAGATTTTACCTGAGGCTGATTGTAGCTTTTGTTTGTCCTTAAGGCAGTTTGTCCCCGAATTTCTTGATGGTCTTTATTTGTTCTTGAGGTAAACTGTCCCTGATTCAGCTGATGACTTTTATTTGGCCTTTGCTCGCTTCTCCTTGCTGCATCAAGATAGCTTTTAGAGGTAGAGGCTTGAGATGTTTCTCCATTATATCCAAGACCTGTCTTGATCAGAGGAGATCGCTGCACATTGATAATCTCATCCAAGGTTTCAGATCCTTTAACAAATTTAAGATTAATCGCTTTTGTTTTCTCAATCTCCTTTCTAAGACAAACAATCTCACATTCCAATTTTTCAAGATGTTTTTTCCTTTTCAGCTAGTTGACATTGTAGAGAATCAATAATAGCACTCTTCTCTTCTAAGAAAACTTTGAGATCTTTCATTTCTTCACAAAATCCTTCTACATCTATAGCATCCATATAGTCATCATCTTCAAAAGCCATTAACAATTTATATCTATTACCTTGTTCATCTTCATCACTATTTAAAAGACCATCACTATCTTCATGAGTGTAATAGCTTTTCTTCTTTTCATTTTGTTTCTTGTTCCATTTAACAGGTTCCTTTCCCTTGTCATTCTTATTTTTGTGAGGACATCTGGCAGCATAATAACCTACTCTTCCACAAGTAAAGCATTTAAAAGGCAACTTACCTCTGAACCTTCCAGAACCCCTTTGAAGATTTCTGACAAAATTTGATTCCTCTTCTTCATCTTCTGGCACGTGACTTGCTTCATAATACTCTTCTTTGCCTGAAGCCTTGAAGGCAGCTTCTCTTCTGTCTGATGGACCTCCCTTTCTCATTTCATAAGCGGTTAGAATCCCGTGAAGCTGAGACATAGTAAGAATTTGCAGATTTTCCTTTTCTTCTATGGCAGACACTTTAGATTCAAACTTGGGGGACAAAGATCTTAGAACCTTTTCAACCACAATAGCCTCTTTTATTTATTCACCCAAGTTTTTCATGCAATTAAAAATCTCATCTACCCTAAGGAAATAGTTAGCCACACTTTCATCATTATACATTCTGAGAGTCTCATACTTAATCCTGAGAGTTTGAAGTTTAGCACGCTTTACCTGTTCGTCTCCTTCATAGCTCGTGACAATTTTGTCCCATATTTCTTTTGCAGATTTATAGTGCATTACCTTCATGAATTCTGATTGAGATATACATCCCAATAGAGTATTGACTGCTTTCGCATTTGTTTCATATTTCTTTTTCTCGGCTACATCTGTAGGAGTAGCTAAAGGAAAAGTGTAGCCTGTCTCTACGATGTCCCAAAATTCTGTACCAAGAGATTGAAGATAGGCAGTAACTCTTACCTTCCAATAATTGAAGTTTGTCCCATCAAAAACCGGTGGCCTGATTGATGCTTCTCTCTTGTAGTTACTCATGATGAACGATCTACCTTCAAGCGATCAAGCTTCTCTGAAGAACCTGGCTCTGATACCAATTGTTGGAAATAATATTGAGAGGGGGGGTGAATCAGTATTATCAGATCAATAAAACTTTTTCAATGCTCAGAAACATATACGCTACTTCAGTTAAGTGAACCAGCGTGTACACGCTACTGTGTCTAAAGAAACCAGCGTATAACCATAAATCTTATAGTTCAGTTAGTTTATCTTTAGTTAAATGCATCAGGACATTATTCATCATACTAAGAGTAAACAGATGCAGTATAATAGAACAGATCAACACACAAAAGCCACACACATGAACACCATGATATAAGGTGGAAACCCAATGTGGGTGAAAACCACCTGCTGCAAGTCATCTCTATCCTTTTAATAAGAAATTCAGTTTATAATCTTTTGTACTGGTGCAGCCTTATACCAGTACGCAGGCTACAACCTGCAGAAGGCTTCAACCTTCTCTCGTTCTCCAAACTTCCTTGGAAGGGAGCTCCAACCCCCTTTGCTCTTGTACTAGCTAAGATACTAGTACGTAGGTGCTGGCCTACAATCTTCTTTCCTTCAGGTACCACTTTTCATCAATTTTCAGACTGGATACTCCTGAAGCACAACATTACAATCTGAAGACCATGATTTATTCACAAATCATTGAAGCATAAAACAACCAATACTAGCATCATCAATCTTTGAATCACTGAACCACTGAAACCCTGTCAAACCTAGTCACCAGAACACAGAGCAGACTACAGAACTCTGCAATAACAGTTAGACCCAGCTGCAACCCATAAATCAAGCTCCAAAAGATATACGCTACTACAATGAAGGCAACCCGCGTATACACGCGGATTTACCGAAGACAACCTGTGTACAGATCTAAAAATAATTTTTCATAACTTGCAGCTGTACCAGTTTTCAGTTATACCCAGAACATAACATTGCGTCAGTATGCAGATCTAGAAATACGCATAATCAACCATATAAAGATAGTTCATTTCAAACCATTTGATCCCGATCTCTCCTTAGATCATGTTCTCCATCAACTGATGAGATCTCTCCTTAGCTTCAGATCAAGCAATACATCATCAACCAATAACCTGCATACTGGATCTAATACTTCATCATATATTCAAGACTTTTCAGATGCATTTGCCTAATGATTTCCTTCTCCTTATATAGCCTTAGGTCTTGTTCAATACCAAGGGCCGAAACCATAGAAATCCAATACCATCAGCTTCAAAACTAGGGATCAACACGTCTGTCGAGACACCAAGGTCCAAAACCATAGGCACAACTTCCAAGGAATAACCGCCGTGGACCAAAGATAAGCTTTCCACATACACGCGCTTTTACTGAAACCAACCAACGTGTACACGCGACTTGGTATATAGCGAACCTGCGTATACGCGACTTGGTATATAGTGAGCCTGCTTGTATACGCGACTTGGTATATAGTGAACTAGCGTGTATATATTTTTCTTCATACTTGTAGACTGATCATCAATTCCTTGCTGCTATCCTTCTGCACTATGATATGTTATCAGTGTGATTTGCCATCAAGGACAATACTTGTCTCATAATGCCAACACCATCCACATTTGGGGTTAATGCTACCAATCCATCACATCAGTGTCGCCGATATGTTCAAGAGAAGGCATTTAGAGAATTCATCTGTGTCTCACCCACTACCATACATTATACTCCATTCTTTCATGACCGCCACCCTGAACCTTATATCACCAGATCGTTTTCACCTCCATTAAAATCATTTACTCCATTCTGTGTCATTGATGTGGGATTCATTAAGGCCCTCCTGTGATGGATCACTTCTTGTCGACATCAGCTCATTATCCAAGAAGTTGATCTAGGAACACCCCATTCAGTACTTTGAAGCTTGCATGCCTCAATGGCAAGTTTCTCACTTCCGGTGACAAGTTTACATCAATGGCCTTTGACCGAAATATTTTGCGTGGTGTTTGACGCCAAGTCCTTTATTCACACCACGTGAATTGTACTGCGGTACCTTGAGGGTCATTATCATTATTGGTGATTCCTCTCGCACTTGTTAACAGTTTACATCATTGACTAGTAATCAAGAGATGTCTTTCCATGTTCGACTTCAGAACATTTCTCACATGGATCGACTTGTACTTCGAGTGAAGATCGGACGAGATTGAAGACCCCGGATCTAGTTTCATTCATCCGGGCTGCGATATATATTCAGGGGAAATAAAGACATTAAATGTACATCATTGCTGCACAGATACTCATCCACTCAAAAGGATGATGGCTCTATCAGAATCATCAGTCTACACTCAGACGATTGTCTGTCATATGTACATGAAAATGAATTTATAAAGCTGAGCATGGGAATGCCCGCCTCAGCTAGATCATGAAAATAGTATGAAGATAATGTATTGTATTGTATCTTATTACAGGTCTCCTCCCAGCATTGAAATAACTTCGGATCCTCATAATAAAGCATTTCACCCGACACCAAAAGGTTAACGGCCTCATACTTTTAGGGGGCAACTGTTATAGACATTTTTGTTCCCTACAACCCCAAGCATGAAATGTCCATAAAACAAGGGCTCCTAAGTCCCTAAAAGTGTTGTTCTAACCCCTAAAGGAACAATGTCAACAGATTACAGCTTCTCCCAGAAGTTCTCCATGATAAAATACTCAGAATTGGTCAAAACAGGATCATTGCAGCTGCTCCACTGGCTATGTGCATTGCATCTCACCTAAATACACTGTGAGGGTGCGTTGTATTTCAAAAGTCCCTTCTGTGGGGTGCGATGGGCGAGAAATGACAAATGGCAATGTCATTCCGCGAGGTGGAGAGGCAATGGAAGTTTCCATAATCTTCTCCTGTGACACTTGCCTCACTGAATTCGACCAAGGATGAGTAAGAGGCCCTCAGTCTCCAAGAGGAAGCAAGAACTATCAGAGAGAAGACACTAATCAAATCACAAGCTGACTCATCCTCCTTACAGATATCTATATATGGATCCCTCATCCCAGAGATCCAGAGGCTGAAATTTTGCATATTGTAAGGAATTGTTGTTGGTTTCTAGAGACAAACATCAGATTGTTGGGTGATCTAAGCTTTGTTTGAGGTGAAGAGGGGCTTGTTTGCTGGGAGGTTGATGCTGGGTCGGAACAACTGGTTGTAACTCCTCTTGGCTCTTTTCTTGTTTATCAATAAAAGCTATTTGAGTTTTCCTCCATGCTTTTGTATCATTGATGCTTGTTACATTTGTATGGTCAATTTACATCTGATCCTAGATTGTTTATGGTTATAGATCCATGTCTTTGTATAGTGCTATGCTTCTGTGATCTTACAGGTACTTTGTGAAGCTGGGTGTGCAAGGGAGCAGGTAGCTGAGGACTATCAAAGAAGAGAGGAATCGAATCAAGGGATTAGCGCAAGACAGAGGTTGGTCTTTCTGTTCCTCTCTATCTATAATTCATAAAGGAAAAACATAAGTAGCTTTTATCTATTTGTTTCTAAGGCAGCTGTCACACCTTAGTGGGATAGAGCAGTTCTATATAGACACTTTTCCCTGTAACACTATCATCCGTGCTTGTCCAAGTTCATGGAAGGCATAAAGGAAATTCAGGCGGGACACATAGGCATTGTTTATTCCTCTTTCTCGGACCCGAAATCTGATTAGTTGGGGGTTGATTTTCTTTTCAGGTCAAGTTGAAGTTGCATCTGATTAAATTATGTTTGTTTTGTGTAGGACCTTTTTTAGGGGAGTTTACCAATGGCACAATGGTTTAGCCTTTCGATCATAGCCCCATACCTTGGGGGGTTGTAATTTATGTAATGAATCCTTTTTGGTTATTATGAATAGAAGGTACGACTTTTGCATTAGCAAAAAAAGAAGATATCTACAATTTGCTCATGTGTAGGGATATATTTGAACTTCACTTTTTGATCCAATACTTGCTATCTAATAAAATAATATTTAATGGAAATGTTAATTGTCTTAGAGTGCACTATAGGATTCCCAGATACACTAATGGCGCTAGTGTTATCATAGAAGATAGAAGCATATTGTGGGTAGTTTACCTTAATGTCCTGCAGATCTTGAGTCATCCATAGAAAATGTGTACAACATGTTTAAGCTACAATGTATTCATATTTAGAAGTAGATAAATAAATAGATCTTTGTTTTTAGCTAAGCTAGGAAACTAAGTAGGTTCCTATAAAGGAGGCTCCACCACTCGTACCTTTTGTGTCATCAATGTTGCTAGCGAATTTTGCATTAGGATAAGCTTGTAGAGTGAAATATGTATTCTTATTATACCATAGTCCAAAATCCAAATTCCCTTGCATATATTTAAATATTGTCTTAACCTATTTTAGATGTGTTTCCTTGGGATTAGATTGAAATCACCCTAATATGCTAACAACATGCATAATATCGAGTCTTTTTGTTGTAAGTGTAACAACCCTGGTGAAAATTCTATGTAATAAAAGTTAATAAAGGAAAAATAATAACCAGAGTTATGGGACACTTATTCCAAGCTTAATGTTGGGAAAAAAACATCCTAGTGTGGGTGCTCATTTGGTTTATTATGGCTAAGGAAATTGGAAAAGGAAATGGTAAAGGATTTGGAAAGGTAAAATGGCATTTGTGGCAATTTATTTATGAAAATAATGGAAATTAGGAGAAAAAGAAGGTGAAAGGTCACATGTTTCATGTGAGGAAGGAAAATGAAGGAAAAAAATGGAAAATGAAGAAAATAGAGGCCTTGTTAATAAAAATGATTATGAGGATTAGTTGGTACCTTTTGTCAGTTCAGTTTTGGAGCTCTCTCTCTCTCTTGGACACTTAGAGCCTTCTTGGAGCACTACAACATTGGATCAATAAAATCAAATAAGGAAAGAGGAAGAAATATCAAGCAAGGAAGAGCAGGATCAAGAGGCTACAATGGGATTATTTGCAGGTATCAAATTGCATGTGTGGTTTCCTTGCTAGATTTGGCATGCATGGTACATGCATTTGCGTATTTGGTTCTCTTGTTGTCATTGGCATGGGTTTTTCCAGGTGTGACAATGTTCTTCAGCCTTTCCTTTCCATTTCTAGATAGCCATGGTCTGATGGGGTTCTCATGTTTTGGTTGAGCTGGATTGCTGAATGGATTTGAAACTGAGTGAGGTGATCTATGAAAGAAGAACACATGTTCTAGTGATCCTTGAATCAAACTGTGGATTGTGGTAAAGCCTTGGCCTAGTAACCCTTGAACTAGACTGTGGATTGTGGTAAAGCTAGATTTTGTGTGCCTCAGTAGGCGTAGGAATCCTTGACTAGTGAATGGCAAGATATATGATAAATCCTAGAGGTGGGTACCCTTGATCAAGCCTAGGAATCCTTGGTCGATGAATGGAAATATATATGGTAAATCCTGGAGGGTGTAATCTTGATTAGGCCTAGGAATCCTTGACCCTTATATGGTGGGGTATATAGTAAAGCCTACAGACTAGGATACATGAAAATTCCTCACGGTGTAGGTGGAGAAATCTGGTGGGATCCATGCTTGTTTAGGGCCTAGTGATCTGGTGGGGATTGTGATAATGTAACAAACCTAGTGAAAATTCCATGTAATAAAAGTTAATAAGGGTAAAATAGTAACCACAATTGATGGGACACTTATTCCAAGCTGAATGTTGGGAAAAAACATCCTAGTGTGGGTGTTCATTTGGTTTATTCTGGCTAAGGAAATTGGCAAGGGCTTTGGAAAGGAAAAATGGCATTTTTTACGAATTTATTTACAAAAATAATGGAAATTAGGAGAAAAGGAAGGTGAAAGGTCACAGGTTGCATGTGAGGAGGAAAATAATGGAAAATGAATAAAATAGAGGCCTAATTAATAAAAAGGCTTTTAAGGATTAGTTTGTAACCTTTTGTCAGATTAGTTTTGGAGATCTCTCATTAATCTCTCTCTCTCTCTCTCTCTCTCTCTCGGACACTTAGAGTTTTCTTGGAGCACTTTGGAATTGGATCAAGAAAGGAAAATAAGGTAAGAGGAAGGAAGGAGTAGGCAAAGAAGAGCAGGATTAAGCAAGTACAACAATATTATTTGTAGGTATTGATTTGCATGTGTGTTTTCATTGCTTGATTTGAAATGCATAGTATTGCAAGTGCTTCTTTTGCTATTATGGCATGGGTTTTTCCAGGTGTGATAGTGTTTGCAGCCTAGCCTTTCCATTTACAGATAGTCAAGGTGTGATGGGGTTCTTATGTTTTGGTTGAGTGGATCTCCAGATGGATTCAAATATAAGTGAGGTGGATCTCTGAATGATAGAACACATAGGATAGTGACCACTGAACCAAATTGTGGGTTTTGGTAAAGCCATACTTTGTGTTGCCTCCATGGGCCTAGGAATCCTCGGTCAATGAATGGCAAGGTATTCAGTAAATCCTAGAGGTGGTTTCCCTTGATTAGGCCTAGTAATCCTTATCGGTGAATGGCAGGATATATGGTAAAGCCTATAGGGTGGTGTCTTAGTTTAGGGCCTGGTGATCCGTAGATAAGACTGTGGATTGTGGTAAAGCCTGAGAGACCAGGAGACCAAAAAATTCCTCACAGTGTAGGTGGAGAAATTTGGTTGCATCCATTCTTGTTTTGGTCTAGCGATCGGGTGGAGATCATCGTAAAGCATGTTATTACATATTTATTGTGTTGGCCTAGTGATCCAGTTTGGATTACTGTGAATCCTGGTTTCTATTGATGAGAGTGAGGTGGTTTAGCATCAGGATGCCCTGGTTGGTTATTTTGGTTTGAGTCCCACATTCATTCTTGGAATATGGCACGTGGGTGAATGGCTAAGGATATAATTGGCTTAACCATTCTATGGTTGGATGGAATGTGGTAGTCCCATATCGAGTTTGACTTTTCATTCATTAATAAGAGGCTCTTTCCTTGACATCTTATGTACAAATGTACTAGTTTATATGTGGATTTTATGGTTAATGTATCCTTTATATTTCTATTCTTATTATGTTGGCTCTAAGCATGTATTATGACAGTGATTATGTATGGATGTCATCATGTTTTGATTGATAAATGAATGAAAAATGTATCTATGACCTAATAGATGATAATGCATCTAATGATATAAGGGAACAATGATTCTTAGTGAATCTTAGATAAGTATGAGACCCCCATGCTTAAATATGTTGTTTACACCTGTAGATTATATATTTGTGATATGTTTGGCGAAATGACTGTCATGGATAGTAGGGGTCCAATCAAGTCCTTATTCAATTAACTACATTTGAACCATCATTCCCTTGTTATATTTATGTTATGAAGGTGTCATTTAATTCTGGGCAGTGACTTGGGCTCTAGGCCTGAAAAAGTGGCTCATATCCCAAGGACGCTGGCACAATACTAAGAAAAATAGTCTATGGATGCTGGCACACCATGCTGTGGGAGCATCCAAAGCCTTATGGACGCATGAATTCCCATATCATGGGATATTCCAAGGGTTAATTGGTCTAAAAAATCAATGGGACCGAGGGGTTGGTTACCTGAGATTTTGGAATGGTTCTTGGGAGTCTTGTTACTAATGTGGAAGTTTTTTATATTATGTTTCTGTCAATTCCACTTCCTTAAGGTCACATAGGAGGTTGAATCCCATCATAGTAGCCTCTCGTCACATGTTTACCCTGGTTGGCCGATTACTTGGGTAGATGTGGGAGGAGGGTGTTACAGGTAATTTCTGTAGCGACCTTCCTCCCACATCTACCCAAGAAACCAAATAGTCAAGGTAAACATGTTACAAGAGGCCACTATGATATGATTTGGCCACTTAAGTCATATTAAGGAAGTGGAACCAATGAAGACACAACATACAAACATCCAACATCAGCATTAGGATCCTCAGTAACCAATCCAACCTTTTTACCAACCAATCCATGGGTCCCATTGAGCTTTTAGACCACTCGACCTCTCGACGCTCTCATGCTATGGGCATGCCAGCATCCAAGGACCTCTAGACATTCTCACAAGCCTACAAGCTAGCATCCATAGACTCTTTTTAACACTATTGTGCCAACATCCCCAAGATTTGAGCAATGTTTTCAGGCCTAGAGCCCAGGTCACTGCCCATAATTGAATCATATCTTCATAACAGTAAAATAACAAGGAAATGATAGTATAAATGAAATCACTTGAATGAAACCTTGATTGGACCCTTATTAGCCATGATAGGCATTTCGTCAAACATATCACGAATATGTAATCTACAGGTGTAAATAACATATCCAAGCATAGGGGTCTCATACTTAGCTGAGAATCACTAAGAATAATTGATGCCTCAGCACATTAACTACCATTTCATCCATTAGGTCATAGATACATTTTTCATTCATTTACCGGTAAAAACATGATGAGATCCATACATAGCTTCTGTCATAAAACATATATATAACCAGTAGATTAGCAGAAGAAATACCAATGAAATCAAAACCATATGATCCACATATAAACCAATATAAAACTCATATAAATACAAGGAGAAATAACCTCATATTGATGATGCAAAATCCAAACCCATGATGGGACTTCCACATTCCACCTGATTGTAGAATGGATCAGCCAAATCTCTCTTCATCCATTGACCCCTGTGCCATATTCCAAGCATGAATGTGGGATCTCATAAAAAACATCAATCCAAAATCATCCACAGCTTCCACAAGACATCCACCTAAACCCACCAAATAGTGATTCCACCTCATGCTCAAACATCACAAAACCATAATCAAATTGGTCTCCATCCAAGCATTCTGGGGCTTCTAGCAAATTTGTTCCAACAAAGACTTCCAGGACTAGTAACTCAACCCACAGTTGTTGCCAAGCTTCCAACTAGGGATTCCAAGGACTAGTAACTAAACCCACCAAGGGCTTCCAGAGCATTTGTCCAACCAGGGATTCCAAGGACTAGTAACTAAACCCACCAAGGGCTTCCAGAGCGTTTGTCCAACAAAGGCTTCCAGCAATTAATAACTCAACCCAAGTGTGGAGTACTAAAAAGGTATGTTTTTAATGGTCATTTCAATGGCTTTTCAGTGGGACTTGTGAATCTTTTACATCATGAATGTGGAAAACATTAAATAATTATGACAAAATATGTGCAATTAGTATGCAAGACTTAACCGCTGATAGTTGTCATTCTCCTGTGTAGGAAAGGGTAAAGACGAGGAGCTACTGTTCCAAAGAAAAAGACAAGAACAGGGTAACTGCTGTCCCTTTGACGAAGGACCGAGTGCAAACGAGGCTAAGCAGGTTGAAGCAAACCGGTCCGGAAACGGAGGAGAAGGCACCATCTCGACGGAGGAGAAAAGAAGTGATTAAGGATTAATAGTTTGGCAAATCCCTGAGGATCTTCGATCCTGAGGGATCGTTGCTTTATTTATCTTATTGCTTAGAATTCTCTGACGTCACCCTTATATAAAGGGACGACACTGTTAGCTTTGGGGGATTATGCTTTTATGTAACTTTCTGTTAAAGATTGAACTTTGATCATCGAGTCTCGTTGAACTTGGCTCATTGTACTTTCTGTTTCATGCATTAATATAAACTTGGTGATTATCACTACGGGGCCGGGGTATATCACTACGATTTGATTTCTGCGTGGTTTGCTTATCGCCATTAGTTAGTAATCTGATATGCTTTATAAGTTACATCATTTGCTCTGTTAAGATTTGTTCATTAAGGTTCTTTATATTGACTCTGCATTATATCACCAATACCTTCAGAGTTGATTGAATATTATTAGACTTAATTGAACATTGTTATTATTTTGTTACGGAGCTCTTATGCTATGTATTCGTGTTGAGGAAATTATCTGAAAGATGTGTTCTTTATGATTCAGGATTAATGCTGTTCCATTTTGAAACACAGTTGTAATTCCTGTTGATGATTGGTGTTAAATTAGATTACTTTTCAAGGGTGTTGTGTGTGTATGATTTCCAAATGCTGTTCCATAATTAGTAATTAGTGTTGTTCCATTAGCACGTGTTGCGTGATTTTCTTGGAGAATGAAAGATTGGAGTTTTGATTACAATGAGTGCATTTGAGTTGATAGGATAAAGTTTGATTACTGCTCGCGAGGTTTAGTTATTCGATTGTTGTTCCATTTCAGAATTGTTGTTCCATTTTAAGCATTGTTGTTCCATTCTAGATTTGTTGTTCAATTTCTTATTTGCCATTCCATTTTTACCTGTTGTTTCATTTACTCGCATTTGGTGTGAGAGATGATCTGTGGCTGTAGTGAGCCTCAGCATTTACTGCCTCACTCCCAGACCCGTGGTCCATGCTCTAATTTCCTTTTCATCAGTTTCTAAAGGGATGGGCTATTGCTATCGAACCCTTGACTGATAAAGTTGCCTAGCTTTATGAGTGTGTGCTTTAGTCATTTGAAGTAACTTAGTCATAGACAAGCATCAGTTTACTCTTGTATTTTTGAAGAACGTTGTACTACTAGCATTACTCTGACAAATAGCCTCAGATTGAGTCACTCTTTGAAATAACCAAACGCTCCCGGATTGCCATACTAATGTGAGGTAATTAGAGGTGAAAGAGACCCTTTTTATAGCTCTACATTTTGGCGCCGTTGTCGGGGAAAGAGTGTAGCCATTTGTATTTTTCAGAGTAGTGTACGAACTTGCTAGGTAAGAGTTGGATCTTAAAAATGAAAGGTAAGAACCTGTGTGCGGAGCATGTAAAAGCCCTGCTCCATTGTCCGCTTTCCTAACAGATTTACTGTTGCTTTGTTTGAATAGAATTTAGTAGTTCATTTGAGTGCATGACTAAGCAGAAAAAACCAGAAAAGAATATTAAGCTTCCATCCAAACCTGAAAAAGCTAAGGGGCCGGTGACCCTTGGCCGAACAACTTTCATAGATGAAATCTATAAGAAAGCAGAATCTCAGCCATCAGTAGGTCCCAGGAAAATTATTTCTAAACAACCTACTAGTTCCCTTCAGGCCACAAGGTCACCATCTGTAGCCTTTGTTGAGGTGCATAGTCAAACTGAAGAGCAGGACTTTCAGGAAATTGAAAATTCTACTCCAGAACTATTGCAGGAAGGGAATTTCAGCAACTTTTGTGAAGGAGAAGGAGAAACAGGGGAAACCGAGGAACCAAAATCTCCCATTGGAACAGATCAGCCATTAAACAACCCAGATAAGGGGAGTGCTATGAAAATCATTGTTGAAGGAGTCCAATCTCCTCAGACATCAGGTATTCCTCTTATCCCAGATAAAGGAAGTGCCATAAAAACTATCCCTGCTAAAATCGTTCCCTCTCAACCTAGGAATACCCTCCTAGATATCCCAGAAGGTTATTGGCATATATTCGACCCTATGGCTCAGAACCAGCCAAATACTCAAACCTCTACATTACAATACCCTATAGTGGATTCTGCAGCAAATGCGCCCATGAAAGCTATCCCTCTTCAACATATCCCTACATTTCACGGTCTCACATCAGAAGATCTGGATGCATTTTTATTCGAATTTGATGTGTTGTGCAGGGGATATGATTACACCACTGATCCCCAGAAATTAAAATTATTCCCCTCTACATTAAAGGGGGCTGCTTTAAGATGGTTTATGGGACTAGGTGGTGGGGTCATCAACAATTGGGATCAAATGAAAGAATCCTTCTTAAAAAAATATCAGGATTATTGTAGGTCTAGAGAATTGAAAGACGAAATATTCCAAATGACAGCCAAACCGAATGAAACATTAGAAGAATATGTGGAACGTTTTCAATACAATTTACAAAGATCTCCTTATGCATCACTACCTTTACCTGATAATGTGTTAAAAACTGCATTGATAAGGGGCATGAAGGAACAGTGGATTGAAACATTAAACATCATGGAAAAAGGGGCTATTTATCAAGAGAATTTTGCTGACATTATTGATTTATGTATCAGGAGTTCGAGAGGCAGCACAAGAATAAAACCGGCAGAATATGATCGGTTTGCAAGAGACAATAAAATATCAACAGAAGGAGTAACGCGTATGGAGATTGGAAATTTATTAGAAAATTTTAAAACTGATATTCTAGGGACACTAACTACACAACTTGATATTATGCAGGCCAAACAGAAGCAGATGGAGGCAGAACAGAATTTGGCAATCTTCTGCCCCCGATGCAGAAAAAAACATAGTGACAAGGAGTGTCCACTGGATACAGTCCAAACATGTGCCATCTGTGCAAACGATCATCTTACAGAAAGTTGCCCCTCACTTCCTGGATTAAAAGCAGTATACAAGGAAGCAGAGGAAGAACCAGAATCAGTGTATTTGATCAACCAGCACCGCCAGTGGCAGCCAAGACAATCTGGTATGTTTTTAGACCCAACTTCTTCCTTTCAACCTCCAAAATATAATGCTCAACAATATAATATGTGGCAAAATCAGCCCCAACCCCCATTTTCAAACTGGTCACCACCATCGTTTCCTTCTTCAAACCCATGGCTGAATCAGCCAAGCCAATCTGGTTGGCTGAATTTCCCTTATACTCCACCCTATTGGCAAAATAGCCCATATCCTTCGCAATGGACCCCCCCTACTTCACAAGGTTCACCTTGGCAGACAAACTAGAAAAGACCGATGCAACAGACAGTAGGAACTATTCCGCTCCCTCAACCTACTCTGCTAGCTTTACAACAAAATCCCCAGTCTAATCTGAGACCGCAACTCCCAGCCCAACCCAACCCCAATCCAAATAACAGACCGATCCAATATCTTCAAATCATAGAATCACCAGAAATTGGACCTAACCTACGGGAGTGTAACGATCTTAAATTAGGATCTGGACGTATCATTGAAAATGAGGGAGATAAAACAGTTCATATTGAAGATCAGTTATTAAGAGAACATCAGTTGCAACAAGAGGATGTAAATAAGCAGCAAACTCATAATCAAGCAACCACATCCTCTCCTCCGTTCCCAGAATGATTAGTCATACCTCGACCTTTACAGTATCCTGACTTTGACATTCTGGGAGAATTACAAAATTTTATATAAAAATCTCGTTCCTCCAAGCCATTCAAGATATTCCTATATACGCAAAAACTATTAAATAATTGTGCATAAAGAAACCAAGGAGGAATATAACAACTAATCCAAGAGTCCAAGTAGTCGGTACTTTATCTTATCTATTATCTGGGAAAGAAACACCCATTAAATATGAAGACCCAAGAAATCCAATTGTAACTATTCAAATTTACGGTCAGACCCTGTCTAATGCCTTAGTTGATCTAGGAGCTGCAATCAATATTTTAACAACCACTACCTGTCAAAAGCTTGGCATTACATCTGTAGAACCTACCTCTACTTTGTTAGAATTGGCCGACCGATCTGTGGTTAGACCAGAAGGTACTCTTCACGATGTCATGGTCTCTGTAGATTCCTGGGAATATCCAACCGATTTCTTGATAATTAATCCAAAAATGGACACCCGCTAATCCTAGGTAGGCCTTGGCTTGCCACCGCCGATGCTTACATTGGTTGCCGGCAAGGAAATATGACCATAACCAAAGGACACGATATCAAGAATTTGGTTCTATACCCTCCAACACAGTCAAGTCTCACAATAATTAAAACTAACAAGTATCCTGTATCATACCTTACTGATAACATTAGATCTCCATTGACTATACAAGAGGCACTTGATTTTAAAGATCAAACAGAAGATGATGCCATTAAAAACTTCATTAGTCAAACTGAATCCGGATCCTACACACAATGTCACATGATAGAAGCAGCATTTGATAATGAATTACAAGAAGATCCTCTTAAAGACACACATGATCAAACAATACCTGTTACTTCTGTCGCAAATAGTAAAATTGTGGAAATTGAACTGGGAAAAACTTTAAATATCAATGCCAACCTCACATCTGATCAAGAAACTAAGCTCATCCATTTGTTAAGAAAATATCAACAAGCATTTGCATGGGATTACCCTGATATGAAAGGAATCGACTCACAATTGTGTACACACCACATTTATATAGAAAAAAATGCTAGACCTGTCCATCAACCGCAAAGAAGACTTAATCCTCATCTAAGGATGTGGTAAAAGCGGAACTTCAGAAACTTTTAGATGTCAATTTTATTTATCCTATTTCTGACAATAAATGGGTCTCTCCGCTTGTGGTGGTACCAAAAAGAATGGGAAATGGAGAATTTGTGTGGATTACAGTGAACTCAATAAAGCAACACAAAAAGACCACTTTCCTCTCCCATTCATAGACCAAGTGCTAGATACTTTGGCAGGAAAGAAATTCTTTCCCTTCCTGGATGGCTTCAGTGGATACAATCAGATTCAGATTGCCCCTGAAGACCAGGACAAAACTACTTTCACTTGTCCTTGGGCAACATTTGCCTACCGAGTTCTACCTTTTGGCCTATGTAATGCTCCTTCCACATTCCAAAGGGCTATCCTTAGCATTTTTGCAGATTTAATAAATGATGGACTTGAAGTATATATGGATGACTTTACACCCTATGGAGATGATTTTGATCCAGCACTAAATACCTTAGAAAAAGTCCTACAACGCTACATAGATACCAGACTTTGCTTAAGCCACGAAAAATGTTACATGATGATGAATGAAGGACTTATTCTAGGACACTATGTTTCAGCAGCTGGCATTCAAGTAGACCCGGCCAAAATCCAAATACTTTTGCTTATTCCCACTCCTACCACTCAAACAGAGGTACGCAGCTTTCTTCGATTTTCTGGATATTATAGACGATTTATAGAACATTATTCACACATTGCTGCACCTTTATATGCACTAACTGGTAACATTGATTTTCTTTGGACAGAAAAATGTGAATGTGCTTTCAAGGATTTAAAGAAGCTCGTATCCACAGCCCTAGTCCTTCGAGGACCAAACTGGGATTTGCCATTTCAGATATCAGCTGATGCCTCAGATACAGCCATTGGCGCAGTCCTTGGGCAGGAAGAGGATAAAAAACCATACGCTATCTATTACACCAGCAAAAATTTATCCCCTGCTGAATTAAATTACACTGGTACTGAAAAAGAATTCCTAGCTGTAATACATGCTGTCAATAAATTTAGACATTATATTACAGGCTATCCTGTTATTTTGTATACGGATCATTCCGCCATAAAATATTTAGCAAATAAGCCTGTCACAAATGCCAGAATAACTAGATGGTTGATCTTATTGCAGGAATTCGATATCACAATCAAGGACCGGCCCGGCAAAGAGAATCCTGTAGCCGATTTTCTCTCGAGAATGCCAAAGCCAATTGATGCAGCAGCAGTTGAAGATCAATTTCCGGATGAACAAATGTTTGTTGTTGCCGTTCGAACACCCTGGTATGCTGATGTTGCCAATTACCTTGCAGTAGGTAAACTACCAAAACACTTAACCCCTAATGAATGAAAACAGATTGTTCAGAAGAGTACTCGATTCTCCTGGATTGGGGGCTATTTGTTCCACACAAGGGCAAACATGCATATCAGGAGATGTGTTCAAGAAGATGAAATCTTTGACATCCTAAAAGCCTGTCATGATGGACCATGTGGGGGACACTTCGCTGAGCATAGAACTGGACACAAAGTATTACAAACAGGATATTATTGGCCCACAATTTTCAGAGATGCAAAGAAATTTGTCCTAGCCTGTGACAACTGCCAGCGAGTAGGACGTCCTGGTCAAGATGACGAGATGCCTCTCAAACCACAGTTAGTCATCGAACCATTCGAGTGATGGGCTCTTGATTTTGTTTGACCCATCAACCCCTCATCAAATCATAGAACATATATCTTGGTGGCAACAGAATATGTCACCAAATGGGTTGAAGTAGAAGCATTGCCAAGAGCCACAGAGGACTCTGTCATACAGTTCCTGTTCCATCTATTTGTACGTTATGGCCTTCCAAGGGAAATAATTACAGACGGAGAACCACAATTTGCTGTCAATAGATTAGCTGCAACACTTAATAATTATCATGTACAACACAAAATCACTACTCCATATCACTCACAGGCGAATGGACAAGTAGAAAGCAGCAATAAGGTAATAGAATCAATCCTAACGAAAACCATTGCGTCACATAGGCGTGATTGGGCTGCCCGACTACCTGAAGCACTCTGGGCCTATAGAAAAACATGGAGAAGCACCACTGGTTACTTACCTTATCAATTAGTGTTTGGAAAACAACCCATTTTTCCTATAGAATTTGAAATCCAAACATTACGAACAGCACAGGAAGTTGGCTTAGATCTAACCGAGGCACAGATTAATCGACTACAACAGATCAATGAATTGGACGAAATTAGGCTCTCTGCACTACAAAATATAGCATTGATTCAACAGCAGCAAGCTAAATGGCATGACGCCATCATCAAAAACAAAGTCTTCCACGAGGGAGACTAGGCTCTGTTATATGACTCTCGGTTTGTTACACTAAAAAATGTCACCATGACTATTTACAGTTAGTATGGCTCAATCAACAGTCATGCTATCCTCTTAGGCAAGTCTTATGCCTCTGCTCTCCATGTCAAACTCCAAAAAGAGAGAAAGTCTTTTATAAATGTATTTATCTCTGGGGACGCAGGTTCTCTCAACCTTACCTGTGGGGACGCACCCAATGTTCACAAAAGTTGTGTCTTCGGACGCTCTGTATGTAAAGGAGCAAGTGCGTCCCCCTGTAAAGGTTAAAATGCGCAAGTTTCATCTTTAAAAAGTCACTTGTGGTCATTTCTAGAGCATTCTAGAAGGTTGTTCGACGTGTATTGAGCGCCTCCAGATGGTTCATGCACTCCTACCAAAGAGGAACTTATCCCATCAATAAGGGAGCTATCCCACCCAAAGAGGGAATTATCCCATTGATGATGGACCTGATTAACTTCCTCTTGAGCACTATAAATGGAGGCATTGGGCCAGAAGGAGAGGAGGTTGAAAGCTATACATTTCTAAGGGTAAATGCTGCAGGAATTAGGACTCCCATTTAGAAGCTTGTGAGGAGAGATTGCCATCTTTGCTTGTTCTATTTGGAAGTGGGTGAGCTTTGTCAAAGTAAAAGAGAACTCTTGATGGACCCTGGGAGGGACTTGCACAACACCAAGGGTCAGGTTGTATTTGTTCCTTTTGTTACCTATTAATGCAAATGAGTCCATTCTTCTCAATAACTTGTTATTTATGAGTTGTTTCATGTACTCCTTGGTCTATGTGTTAAATATGTTTTATTCTATGAGATTATCAAGTGCTATTTAATCGTTTGATTGTTAGTGTATGCAGGTTTCAAAGTGAAGGAGGAGCTCATCCTGATCAGCGGAGCTAGACTGCTACAACAGCGTTGGATTACAGGTAGGATCTAAACACTTGATTTCCCGTATAGTAAATGCATGTTTAGAGAAGGATTGCTCTTGTTTGTCTTGTTTGTCACTAGAGAGTCTTAGGCTCCTAGGGAGGTTGGTTGTGTCCGCACAATCGACTCTTTCCGCCTGACAAATTGGCGACTCCACTGGGGAATCCATTAATGTGAAAAGTCTTTTCCTTTGTATGAACTTTGCTCTGAGAAAATTGGTTTATTTTTCTGGTTTTGGCTCTGTGACTTTGTCTTTGGGTGGGTTAGCTTAGGGTTAGATTCATTTTGGTTTTTCTTGAGTTTTTCAGTAGGACGCACCCTCTGCGTGTTGCACAGTGCGTCCCTGGACGCACTATCTCTGTGTGCACAGAGCGGGCCCGCACCTGTTCTAACGGGTCGCCTGCGTCCCCTGCTAAAATTTGAGAAAATTCCATTTTTTGCATTTTTGCTCTTAGATTTTGTTTTTTCTTAGTTTTTACTGCCCAGATTCATTAGTCCCTTGTCAAAGATCTTCACCTGAACTTGTTTCGATAGCATTGAGTGTTTTAGTGGATTTCATAGAAGTTTAAGCCCTAGGGTTTGATTTTTGAGTAGGTCTTGTAGTGACTTTGGCAGTGGAAGTTGTCAAGCCTTAGATCTCTCTAGTTTTGTCAACATTCTTAGAAGTCAGACCTGTCATAAAGTCTACCTGTGTGAGCAACTTACCATTGAGTTGTCTCTTTGGCAAATTTCGAGCTTGTTGATTAAGTCTTGAATTCCATTTTACAAAAAGAACAAAAAGATTTGAGTTTTGTTTTGACTAGTCTTTTGATTCTGCATTAGCTGGTCCTTGATTTGATTTTGGTCAAGTAAAACAACCTAGAATCATCTTTGTGAGCTTTTGCCTTGTTAGGTTTGCTTAGAGTAATTTCCCTTTTGATTTGCTTGTGAGTCAAGTTTTCATAGATTTTATAGCTTTTGAGATTGTTTTTTGTTAAGATAGGTTTATATGCTTAATTAAAAAGAGAAAATACAAAAACATCTCCTTTGAAAAGTTTTGTTTCAAGTAGCTTTGAAAAGTTTTGAAAGAAAAAGAGTTTTTTCGTGCACGTAAGGAGTGGTCATGTTTGTATGCTTGAAAAGATAAAGAGAATTGTTTCTTTGATTGTCTTTTCTAAGGAAGTGGTTTTCTATAAAATTTGCATCTCTCAACTCTCTTAGTTAAGAATTTCATTGAAAAAGGAAAGTAGCGTAAATCATCTTAGGTGCATCTTTGTAGTGGTTTGAGTCGAGTCTACACACCATTGGTTTCACTTCCGCTACCTTTTGTCTTTAAGAAAAACCATAAAATTAACGCTTAAAGTAAAATCGACGTAGTAATTTTTATTTACTAGGGCTCTGAAACACCAATTTAGATCAGGCTAGTGTCTTGGAGTAGGTGAGTAATTAACTCTCCAAGACAACAAAACCAAACAAGTAGCTTATCTTGTGATAGAATAAATCCAATTGTCTCATTTGTACTCTGGGAAAGCTCCTCTTAAAGGAGAAGCACGAGCTCGTGTCCGAACCAGTGAGGGGATCAATCCCCCCTCGTTGGGAACGACGCCAGACACGCACGTATTACAAACGGTAAACCTCGGATTAACCATTGTCGAGGAGCCAGGGGTCACTTGTCGGTAAACCTTGGATTATTGTCAAGGAGCCGGCAAGGGGATTGAGCTTGCTACTCTGCCCTTGCGTGCTGTCGGAGTTTAGACTGTTCCCCCAGGTGCATTTGTTGCGGTTGGTAACCTTAGTGACCATTATCTTTAGGATTCTACCGAGGTGACGGTGGAGGGAAGGTCCCACTGTACCTGGAGCAGACGTCGGCTAGACTCACTTGGATTTTCTGGGGGGTTCACTTCACTCGAGACGGTTAAAGTGGAGGAACTTGGTCCAGTCTATTCATTAAGCAGGTTGCCGGGGTAACTGTTCCACCCGCCACTTCTGTACTGAATCCAGCGATGTTGGGCTTCATCACCAACTAGCGCTTTCGGTCTGGAAGGCTACTGTTTGTGCTTGGTTTGACGCCCTAGATTCTTTAGGCGTGTGATTCAAATTTGTTTGGTTCTTTAGAGACTTTAGGTGGTTTGATTTGAATTTTTATTTTGTTTTCGTGTGTAGTAGTTAAAAGTTTTTAGCTGTGGCGGAATTACCGAGACAGTCCCGTAGACTTCGGGGCCAGTCTCCTGAAGTTGTTTCTGTGGCCGAATTGTTGAGAAGATCCCGTAGGCTTAGGGGATCGCCTCCTCGAGACGACCCGGGTAATCTAGAAGGTTTAAAGGTCCTTGTAACTCCTCCTAGTGGCAGTAGAGTAGGTTCACCTGAAGAAGGAGAATCTTCCTTGGTAGTCCATTCAGATTACCAAGGCTTAGAGACAGGTTATAATCCCGAAGCTGTTACAGTTTCTGAGCTTGTTGGTAGTTTTTCGTCTGCTAGTGATACAGGCGAAGAACCTGAAATATCTGAACCTGTTACTCCGACTTCTAGTGTTCCTGATTCACCGAGAATAGAAAGAATTATCACCGAAAATCTTCCTACTGGTTTGATTGCTATTGAAGAACTTGCTCCAGAGGAAGAAATAGGCGTCTCTAACCTTGAAGATCAACTTACTATTGATCTAAGGGAGCGTGAATCTATCTTTTACAGTCCTCCTAGAAGTACTACTTGGTACCTTTCGTTAACCAATTATTTAGACAACTTTGGGCTAGGTTTTTCTACACCTCGTACTCCTTTTCCACCTGGAGGTATTCATACTCCTGTAAATATGTCTGGTCAGTCGTCCGTGTTTACTCAAAGTCCTGAATCTTTCTTACATGGCGGTCCTTCTGTTCCCACCGGGTATCAATCTCTTTCTGGTACCTTTGCGGGGGCATCTCCTCAACCCGTTGATCATGGGTTATTAGCTGGAAACAGTGGTAATATACCATTGGGTGTAGGAGACATTTACATGATGTCAGGTTCAGTTCCCGTTTCCCAACCTCAAGGTGGCCAATTACCGCCTGGGGGGCAGCCTCAGTTAACACCTAGGGGCAACCTCAAGGTACATCATTTGTGTCTGGGGGGCAACCTCAAGGTCAGTACGTGCCTATGGTGCAATACATACCTCAAGGTCAACCCCAGCCTCAATATGTACCCCAGGGTCAACCTCAGTATCAATATCAACCTCAAGGATGGCAACCTCAAGGATGGCCACCCCAAGGGTATCAACCCCAAGGGTATCAACCTCAAGGGTACCAACCTCAAGGTCAAGGTCAACCCCAGTATCCATATTTACCTCAAGGTTATCAACCTCAAGGTCAATACTCAGGTCAAGGTTGTCAACCACCTCAAGGTCAATCATATGGTCAAATATGGGAACTACACCTTACAATTATCAATCCTATCCTCAATCCGGTTATGGATCTCAGTATCCTCAACCTGTTACGGGTCAATACCCTGGAATGTTAGTGTGGGATCCGTCACAGGGTCAACAGGTGTTGCAGCCAAGTATACAGTTGGTACCTCAAGCTGGACAACCCGTAGTTTCTGGTCCACCCCAGCAACCGCAACCTGTCCAGTCAAATGTTCAAACTTCTGTAACTTCGGTAGTTACTCAGCCGCCAATTGCACCTAGTACTCCATCTCAAACGGCTGCTGCAACTACCGCCACATCTACCATACTTACTTCTGGAGTATCGACAGCTCCGGTTTCTACTGTCTCTGTAACCACTCCTCAGACATCTTTACCGTTGTCTGGATCTACGATTCAAACCACGGTCCAGATGCCTGCAGGTCAGCCTGGTATAAGTACGGTTGTCACTACTCAACCTCAATTTGTTCACCAACCGTACCAGGGACAGTACCAACCTGGGCAAGCTGTCCAACAACCGGTTTACCAGTATCAACCGTATCCTGGGTACACTTATCAACAACCTCAACAACCCCAGTACGGTCCGGTTAATCCTGGTTTTCCAGGAGGATATAATATCCCAAATGCGACTCCTGTTCCTAGTTATCCTGGATATCCTCCTCCTGGGGCTGGTATTGTGACCCAGAGTTTTAGAGATCCTAACCGGCAGTTACCGTTTATCGCAACTTTGGATTTACCAGACTTGACGCGCCTAACGAACGATCCAATTCAATATCTTCAGTTCTGGCCGCCAATGCCAAATAAGTTGCCCAGTGATATACCCAAGTTCGAAGGTAAGTCTGGAGAGGATCCGTCCAATCACGTGATGACTTACCACCTCTGGTGTGCTTCAAATTCTATCTCGGATGATTCGATCCGCTTACGTCTTTTCCAGCGTACACTCATTGGTCTCGCGGCCAAGTGGTACATTGAGTTACCACGGGCCTCTTTTTACAATTTTAGCCAGTTAGCTACCTCGTTCTTAACTCACTTTCAGTTGCCGGTCAGATACGATAACGGCACGGAGTTATTAACTTCACTAAAACAATCGACGTCCACGTATATTTCTGATCACATTCATGAGTGGAGACGTCGAAGAAGGCTAGTGAAAGTTTTTATCCCGGACCAAATCTTAGCTGAATGGTTTGTTAAATCATTATTACCGAAGATTACTGAAGATGTAGCTAAGGCCGGAGTAGTTACTGAGGAGCAAGTCATTGCTCAGGCGCAATACCTTGACTTAGTTTATACTCAGTCGGGTACGTTACACGAGAAGATTCCGGATCTTCCAAAATCGAATCAAATCGCTGCTGCTCCTTCGGGATCTCATGCCGCTGATGGTATGATTGGTATCGTGAATACAAAGAGCAAGAAGAAGTCTTCCAAGGCTTCAACTACTCCTATTATCACTTTGCCTGATTCCCCGACAGGAGAGTCTTCTCCTGAACTTACCGCCGATATTCACGCTGTAGAGTCATCTACGGCCAAATCAAAAAACGGTGGAAAGAAGAAAGGAAAGAAGAAGGCTAAAGCAGACAAGGCTCCGAAGGAGAAAACGGAAAAGTCGGAAACCAATGACGAAAAGCGCAAACCTCGATATCCTTGTCTTATTTGTGAAGAGGATCATTTTACGAGAGATTGCCCTCATCGGGCCGAGGTTGTGAAAATAGTCAAAGGTTCTCCCACTCCTGCTGTGTTAAAAAATCCATTTCCAGAGCAGGAGAATAAGATGATAGGTTCTTCCTCGAATGCCAGTGAAGAACCCATTTTGATGATGTCTCATGTGAGGATTGCGACTCGATCGCAAGATTATGGTAGTAAGGCTCCTGTTGATGGTAAGGAAGCAGAATCTTCTCATTCTAACCCATCAACCTCAGCTCCTGGTTCCGATCCACTACAGATCGAAAAACCTAACCCGGACTTAGTAATTAAACCGCCCGCCAAGGGTGTACTTCGAAGGTCTGCTTTCAATCCACATGCGAGAGCAGCCCAGAATTACAACATTGTTGAGGACTTAGCTGTTTCACCCTCAGCAATGTCGGCGTTAGAAGTGCTGCAATCATGCCCAGCACAACGAAAATTACTTTTGTCGGCTATCGGAGCTGTTGATGTTCAGGACCCGAACCTGATAATCTTCGATCTAGAAAATAGTACACCACGTCTCCCCCATCAAATGGCTTTCCAAATTCCAGTGATAGTCAAAAACAGGCCTATTCATCGGACTGTGATTGATGAGGGAGCTTCTACGTGTATTATGTCGATTCAATGTTGGAGATCTCTTGGTTCTCCTTCGTTGAACCAATCCCCCACCATCCTTAAGGCCTTTGATGGCCGTGGGTTCCGTCCGTTTGGTATTCTACAGGAATTGCCTATAGGGGTAGAAGGTAAAACCGTTAGTCTGGATGTGGAGGTGGTTGATGCCCCTCTAGACTACAACCTTCTTTTGGGTCGAAGTTGGTCATATGCTATGACAGCGGTCGTTTCATCGGTCTTCAGAGTAATTAAGTTTCCACATAACGGTAAGATCGTGACTATTGATCAGCTGACATACTTTTCATCCGACCCAGCCTCTTCAGAGAGTATCCAGCATGTCGGTAAGACGACAATCCCTTATAGGGACGTTGGCGTAGGTTTAGTTAAAGATTCCGGTTTACTGGGAACTTTTCCTCTCCCTCCACTCAGCGTAGATCCTTCATTTGCAACAATTCATATGATTACATCAGAAAACATTATTTATGATGATCCTTGGATTGTCCCATCTGAATCTGAGATAGACTCATTCGGTGATGCTATGCCTTTGAGTCCATATGAAATTGCTTATGAAGCTGTCATGTCTTTTACCGACTCGCGTTCAACCGAAATCGACCAAATGAATGTGGTCAGTGAAGAATCACTTTTCACCTCAACCTTAGAACGGATAGCGTTTCCCGAAGTCGTGTCATCTGACGAACAACTTCGCGAAATCCTAAGTGTAGACGATCTACCATGGGAAGATCTCCATCACAGATCTTCGTTTTTACCTAAGGATGATGCTTTTGAAAATGATTTTTCATCTATCTTTACCGCTGAATATGTCAAAGACGCTCAGGATCCAACGAAACATTCTGATTCAGAGTTGAATTTAGGGAATATTTCTCGTACTATTCCCATTGATATTTCAGTGAAGCCCGGAATTGAGGAAAACATTCATATAGGTGCCGCATGTACAGAAGATGAAATCCAAACTTACAAGGCCCTATTCCAAGAATTCCGCGATGTGTTTGCCTGGTCTTACGAGGAAATGCCAGGAATCGATCCTGCCATTGTTGTTCATGAAATAAAGACCTACCCGGATGCTAAACCCGTCCGGCAACGGTTGCGTCAGATTCACCCTCGAAAAGCGGCTGCGATTAAAGCAGAAGTCGAAAAGCTGTTGAAAGCAGGTTTCATTTATCCGATCCCGTTAACGGATTGGGTATCGAATATTGTTCCGGTCAACAAGAAACAAGGAACAATAAGAATCTGTATCGACTATAGGGATATAAATCGAGCTTGTCCAAAAGACAACTATCCTACGCCTTATATCGATCAAATTATTGATGATTGTGCCGGAAGTGAAATGTTTTCCTTTATGGATGGTTTTTCGGGCTATAATCAAATCAATATTCTACCTGCCGACCAACCAAAAACGGCATTCATTTGTCCATGGGGGACATTTGCTTATTGCAAATTACCTTTTGGGCTTAAGAATGCCGGGGCCACTTTTCAACGGGCGATGTCTTACGCATTTCATGACATCAAGCACATTGTGCAACCGTACCTCGATGATTTGCCTGCTCATTCTTTACATCGAGCTGATCACCTTGTCCACTACGAGCAATCTTTATGAGGTGTAGGCATTATCGAATTCGGTTGAATCCCCACAAGTGTGTTTTCTGTATAGAAACAGGTCGATTGCTGGGATTTGTTGTTTCAAAAGCCGGCATTCGCGTCGATCCCTCGAAGGTCGAAGCTATCATCAAATTGCCTCCTCCTTCGAGTTTGCGCCAACTCCAAAGTTTGCAAGGGAAAGCGAACTTTTTACGCCGATTCATCCCAAACTACGCCGAGGTCACTAAAGGTTTTACACGGTTGTTGAAACAGAACGCACAATTCTTTTGGGACGAGATTGCCCAACAATCTTTTGATGCACTTAAACACGCGTTGACCCATGCACCGTTGTTGCATCCTCCCAACTACAACCAGGACTACTTCTTATACCTCGCAGCTTCGCATTCCACCATTGGAATGGTGTTAGTTCAAGAAGATGAATTCGGAGCGGAACATGTGATATATTATCTTAGTAGGACCTTAAATCCCACTGAGCTAAAATATTCGCATGTGGAGAAATTGGCCCTGGCAGCCGTTCAAGCTGTCCAGCGTTTTCGTCACTACATTCTTCTCCGTAAAACTACAGTTATTTCGGATTGCAACCCTATGATTTATATTTTGACAAAACAACTGCTAGGGGGCAAGTACTCTAAATGGATCGTTATCCTGCAAGAGTTCGACTTGGAGTTCGAGAAGTCCAAGTCTAAGAAATCCTTAGTTTTTGCGGAATTGATGTGTGATTTCCCGTGTGCTGACACAGAGACTGTGGCAGAGGAGTCCATTGCGGACGAATCTTTGTTTCTTATCAGTACTTTAGATCCGTGGTACGGGGATATAATCATCTATCTCCAAACCCAAACCTTTCGGCCTGAAGCTTCAAAGCGGAACGTCGAAAAATTCGGTTTCAATCCCAGCAATACAAAATTATTGGAGATACACTTTATCGCCGGGGGGCAGACTTAGTTTTTCGACGTTGTTTAACTCACGAAGAGGCTGAGAAGGTTTTGAATGATTGTCACTCTGGAGCATGTGGCGGTCATATGTCTGGGTATGCCACAGCTCAGAAGGTGTTGCGCGCTGGCTATTTCTGGCCGTCTATGTTTAAAGATTGTATCATTGCAGTCCGGAAGTGCCACAACTGTCAAGTGTTTGATCGCAAGATGCGCGCACCACCTGCTCCTCTCCACCCTATAATTGCCGTTGGTCCATTCGCCAAATGGGGTATCGACTTTATTACTTGTAACCCTCACTCGGCCGGGGGGCATGCGTATATCATCCTCGCGGTTGATTATTTTACTAAATGGGCCGAGGCGATGCCTACATTCGACGCAAGCGGCAAAACAGCTGCAGTTTTCGTATTCAATCATATTATAACTAGGTTTGGTGTCCCACAAGCAATCATTACTGACCATGGGAGCCATTTTCGAAACATCATGATGACTGAGCTTACAAGCCAGCTTGGTTTGCGCCACGATAGCTCTACTCCTTATTATCCGCAAGCCAACGGTTTGGTTGAGTCTATCAACAAAGTTCTGGTTATCATGATCCGACGAACCATTGGTATTCATCGGTCGAATTGGCACAACATGTTATTTTCAGCGCTATGGGCATACCGAACCTCAGTGAAAAATTCAACAGGGTTCACTCCTTTCCAGCTAGTTTATGGCTTGGAAGCTGTGTTACCCATTGAATGCGAAATCCCATCACTTCAAATGGCTGTCGAATTACTTCCAGCTACTTCCGAAGAGGAGAAACGTTTATTGTACTTAGCTAAATTAGATGAGACTCGACGTGACGCTACATTGGCAATCGAGACTCACGCGAAGCGAATGAAAGCTCAGTATGATAGAAATGTGACCCCTCGAAGTTTTTCGGAGGGAGACCTAGTGCTATTATATGATCAAGCTAACGATAAGCTAGGTGCTGGAAAATTCGTTCCTATGTGGCATGGACCCTACATTGTAAAGCGAAAGCTAGCAAAAGGGGCTTATGAGCTGGTAGATTTTGATGGGGACTCTTTGGGTAAACCCAGAAATGGACTTTACCTAAAGAGGTATTATGCTTAAATGGTGGGTATGGAGAATTTTTAGTTAGGTTAGGTTTTCTTTCTAGCTAGTATGTTTGTTAGTTAGTCAGTGTGCTTAGCTTAGAGAGTGTGTTTTTCGTCGTTATTCTGGCTTATCTTGGTTTTACTCTTGATATTGCAGATGTCGACGCCTCTCCAAACATACATTGGATTTGCTGATGGTGCTTGTCGTAGTACACGGAATATCTCTTCCGCAGCTTGGGTTATCTATTCGCCCTCTGACGAGTTAGTTTCTATGCATGGGGTAAGCCTCGGTCAAACAACGAACAACATTGCAGAATACAGTGCAGTGGTTGAATTATTATCCGAATCTATTTCATTTGGAATTCGACGTTTGATAGTGAGGTTAGATTCTGAACTTGTTGTATTACAGCTTAATAGAGTTTATGCCATTAGAAATCCTGTGTTATTAAGGTTGTTTTTGAGAGTGCGTCTCTTGGAACGTGAATTTGATTACATTGAATATCAGCATATTCCAAGGTCTTTAAATACATTAGCAGATGCAATTGCTTCTCGAATGTTGGACAGACATTTACGATAATCATGCAAGTAAATTTAAAAACATTTCATCACATATGTTAAACAAGATAAGCCGGTAATAGTGATATATATAGATAGGAGTGTGTCAAAAAATATACATCGTCTTCGATCATAGGTTGAAAAACACCTTATGATCGGCAAAATGATAAGTACAAAAAGTCAAAAATGTCATATGTGTCTACAAAAGTGACTAGCCAATCACTGGTGGTGCTCCCTATACGACACCACTGCACGGGCTACCTTACACAAAAATCTCCTAAACGGTCCAGGGACTGCGACTACATAGCGCTGAAGTCTGATAGGAATATCATCTATGGTAGTCTCAGGCATATCCGCCGTCAGACGCTCTAGATCCTGCTCCAACTCAGCTAGTGACTCTGCAGCCGCGTCCTGTGGGGCCGGTACCGGTGCAACTGGATGTCTCCTCTCAAAAGGCCGGAGGTTGGCTGGGCGCTGTGGACCAACATCTGCATTTTGAAAATTTTTACTGTCAGTTTTGAGACGATATATATAAAAAACAAAAAAAATACATAATTTGAAAACTTGTGAAAAATAAAGTACCTCTGTCATCCCATTGTTCTCCCTGTGGAAGAACCATGTCCGGATCACCTCGAAAATCTACTCCGGCATACGGAAAGTCCTGGATCGAAAAAACCTGGTCCTCTAACCAGTGAAAATAACTATCAGAGAATCGAACAACCGCCGCGCCCTCGTCAGGATGCCGGGCCATCACCGTAACCCATCGTATCAGCTTTGGCTCCCGAGGACCCAAGATATCAACAGTGAGTTGCTGAGGGATCAGCATCGGAACTCTCTCTAAGGCAAAGCTCACGACTAAAGGCCCATATCCAAAGGTCTTCAGTCGTCCGTTCTTTGCCCTAGTCAGTTGGCTCTTCATATTAGCCGACACAGCATCACACCAGTTGAAAATGGTGCCTTGGTAACAGTCAATCGCCATCCGCATTTGGGACCCGGAAGCAATATGTAAAGCGGCTGCGCCGCAAATTCTGGTAACCGTGAAAGCTATAACTTTGAGTTCACGCAGAGAGATGTGTTTGATTTCCATGCCTTTCGCATGGTGTGCATTGGGTGTGCACCAATCTGCCCGGAGACTAGCAAGGGATTGGCCACCCGGCCTAGTCCCGGCTAGATTGAGTTGCTCACCTCTATTCGGCAAGCCAGTGAGAAAGTATATATCAGAGGGCTCTATCTCGAGCTGGTGCCCTCCAATGTAAAAGAATTGTTCTTGAACGTTCCATCTCTCAACCAGCCATTCTAAGAATCTTACCTGAGCCCTCATGCCAGGTATGGCCCAGTATTTATATAACCTGCATGCTTTTAGGGCATCAATGGAAGGTTGATGTTCAATTGCGGCTAAATCAACATCCTCATGCTCTCTTTCTCTCCAATCCAACATGGTGAGTGCCCTACACACCAAGAAACAATGATTAGAATTAATTTGGGGAAATTTGAATGGTTGTTTGTGAGGATTGGGGTTTCAAATTCCGCATTCCACGGAGGACGCACCACGCGTTTAGAACACAGGGCGTCGGGACGCAGCTGGCCTGAAGGTGGGCTGCGTCCCCTGACCATTTTCCTGTATAGGAAAAAGTCGGGGGACGCAGGTCACCCGAAGGGCACCTGCGTCCACCGCAGAGCGCATTTTGAAACCTAAACCCCCCCAAAAAACAAAACTAAAACCTAAAATACAATTTTAATCGGATGAAATTGAAGAGTAGGATGTTGTAAAATACCTGGAAGAGACGGCGTTCGATTCTGACGGTCGGATTCTCCGCAGCGACCTCGGGAAGTTTCTTGCCAAAAGCCCTTTTTTCAACCTCAACAGTAAAATGGTAAAAATGACATGGTAAAAAGTCTTTTTATAGGTTTTTTGGATGAATTTGTTCATTTTTCACCATGGAAGGATGTTTTTCGATGTATTTTTGCCTATCTTAAACAGGTATGAGTAATGTGTTGTTTTTGTGCAGGACAAAGGGACTTAGAGGTAAAATTGTCATTTTTTACGAACCAAAATATCAGAGTCATCTTTTAAGCCCTTTTCTGACTCCTAAAAAATGAAAAGATTGCCGAGCGTTTCTTTTACACTCGTTAAAACGGAATTAAAAGACGGTCCCCTTATAGCTCTTTTCTGACCGTAGAATCAGGAAAAGATTGCCGGGTTTTTGTCGTTTCAAACTCGATATGGAAATAAAACGACGTGTCCTTGATCGCTTTTTACTTTTCAGGTCAGTGGCACTAATTATGAAAGTACTCCTTGGTCGCGAGATCAAGCGGTTCCCCCAGGTATTATTTTATACTTTTTCGGGCTTGAGGGACACAAATCTACGAAAAAGTTCAACTTGGAGTCTTCTTAAGTTTTTCAGACTCTCTAAAATTGAAAAACGCCGAGTTTCTCCTATACTGGACTCGTTAAACATTTCACAGTAAAGGACCTGTTCAATTACAAACGGGAACGAGCCACTCCTTCCTAGGGTTTGAATCAAAACTAGGTTGGACTCATCCGAAGGATGAGCTTATAATCAAGCATATGTTATCCTCCTCAAGCTTGTTAAAAATAAAGAGGTACTTGTCAGAAATGGTGGGGGAAAAGAGAGAAGAATGAACCTGTTTGTTATCTTTTGTCTCAGAAGAAACTTTATTACCACTCTTGAACACGACACTTTTCATTCACCTGGGTTGGGAAATCCTTTACCTCACAGTTGATCAAACCACTTTGAAAGTCTTTAACCGGGTTCTGGGGATTAACTTTGAGTTATTCATCACCAAGCCATTTGTTGTGTCGTTATGTGTTCAAGAGGTCTACAAGAAAAAATTTCATCTGCAAAATACTTGTCATCCGTTTGACCATCCCTGAGTCAGTCCTTACAACAACATTTCTTCAACTTGAACAATGATTTCGTGTTGCAGGCTTGCCTGAAACGGGTCGCTTTCTATCGACATCAGCACATTATCTAGAGAGATGACTTAGAAATCGTCAGTACCTTGAAATCTGCATGCATCAATGGCAGGTTTCTCGTCTTTGACGTCAGTTTACATCATTGACTTTCGATCAAAGGATTCCGTGAAATGTTCGACATCAACTCATTCATTCACATCTCATGGATTGTACTGGTTACTTTGAGAACCATTGACATTACTGGTGGTCTCTCTCACACTTGTTAACAGTTTACATCATCGACTGGTAATCAAGTGGTTTCTACCATGTTCGACATCAACTCATTTATTCGCATGGCTAGAATCGTGCCAATTCGAGGAGTAGAAATGAAGACCCTGGATCTAGTTTCCGCCATCCAGGCTGCGAGGAGTTTTTTATTCATTATCTAAGTACACTAATCATAAACAGATGGCTGCGCCCATACTGTGTCTACAAAAGTCTATGATTATGATGTACTGCAAGATCATTCCTATATCAGAGTAGTTATTCTGTTAGTTAAAGTTTTAATCTGAGTATGGGAATGCCTACCTCAGTGATGATATAATCTTATACATGTATTTTGTGTTGAAAATTGCAGGTTCTGACCAGGCTCTCCACGAGATAATCCTTGAAATGATAAAGCGCTTCACCCTTCCTAGATAATACAAAACCCTAATCTATTTCAGGCTTCGCACTTTAGGGGGCAATCTGTTACACTAAAAAATGTCACCATGACTATTTACAGTTAGTATGGCTCAATCAACAGTCATGCTATCCTCTTAGGCAAGTCTTATGCCTCTGCTCTCCATGTCAAACTCCAAAAAGAGAGAAAGTATTTTATAAATTTATTTATCTCTGGGGACGCAGGTTCTCTCAACCTTACCTGCGGGGACGCACCCAATGTTCACAAAAGCTGCGTCTTCGGACGCTCTGTATGTAAAGGAGCAGGTGCGTCCCCCTGTAAAGGTTAAAATGCGCAAGTTTCATCTTTAAAAAGTCACTTGTGGTCATTTCTAGAGCATTCTAGAAGGTTTTTCAACGTGTATTGAGCGCCTCCAGATGGTTCATGCACTCCTACCAAAGAGGAACTTATCCCATCAATAAGGGAGCTATCCCACCCAAATTGGGAATTATCCCATTGATGATGGACCTGATTAACTTCCTCTTGAGCACTATAAATGCAGGCATTGGGCCAGAAGGAGAGGAGGTTGAAAGCTATACATTTCTAAGGGTAAATGCTGCAGGAATTAGGACTCCCATTTAGAAGCTTGTGAGGAGAGATTGCCATCTTTGCTTGTTCTATTTGGAAGTGGGTGAGCTTTGTCAAAGTAAAGGAGAACTCTTGATGGACCCTGGGAGGGACTTGCACAACACCAAGGGTCAGGTTGTATTTGTTCCTTTTGTTACCTATTAATGCAAATGAGTCCATTCTTCTCAATAACTTGTTATTTATGAGTTGTTTCATGTACTCCTTGGTCTATGTGTTAAATATGTTTTATTCTATGAGATTATCAAGTGCTATTTAATCGTTTGATTGTTAGTGTATGCAGGTTTCAAAGTGAAGGAGGAGCTCATCCGGATCAGTGGAGCTGGACTGCTACAACAGCGTTGGATTACAGGTAGGATCTAAACACTTGATTTCCCGTATAGTAAATGCATGTTTAGAGAAGGATTGCTCTTGTTTGTCTTGTTTGTCACTAGAGAGTCTTAGGCTCCTAGGGAGGTTGGTTGTGTCCGCACAATCGACTCTTTCCGCCTGACACGGTTTCAGGACTTCCCTGGGAAACTCCAGACTCGTTGGTTGGGACCATACGAAATCCAGAAGGTACATGACAATGGGAACATCACTTTAATCACCATTGATGGTTCTGGATATGCCTTCAAAGTGAATGGCCACCGAGTTCGTCTCTATCGTAAAACACTCACTCGGGAATCCTTGTGCCAACAGCTACGCAGAGACACTGATATGGAGATTTTAGGAGAGGAGGAAAAGTCTTCCTCACCTGTAATTCATTAAGGAATTCATTTCTTTTCACAATTTGTACATAATTTCTTTTCTTTAAATGTGTTCTCTTGCTCAAAGATTTCGATTTTTGCCGTTCCAAAAACGAATGGCATTTGCGTGTTTCTGCTGTTCCTTTTCAAAAGGAACAACATTTTTTATTTTTCTATTTTTCTACTGTTCCTTTTCAAAAGGAACAACACTCTTGATTTTTCTGTTGTTCCTTTTCAAAAGGAACAACACTTTGATTTTTCTGCTATTCCTTTTCAAAAGGAACAACACTTTTGATTTTTCTGCTGTTCCTTTTCAAAAGGAACAACACTTTTGATTTTTTTGCTGTTCCTTTTCAAAAGGAACAACACTTTTGATTTTTCTACTGTTCCTTTTCAAAAGGAACACCACTCTTGATTTTTGTTGTTCCTTTTTCAAAGGAACGACGTTTCCTTGTTTTGTTGTTCCTTTTTCAAAGGAAAGACGTTTGCTTGTTTTGCTGTTCCTTTTCTAGAAGGAACAACATTTTGATTTTTGCTGTTCCTTTTTCAAAAGGAACGGCATTGGTGTGTTTTGCTGTTCCTTTTTCAAAAGGAATGGCATCTGCACTTTTGAGACCTATGCTCCTTTATTGTTCTTCTCTCAAAAAGGAACACTTCTAGCATACTTTTTCTCTCCTTGTGAAACAACTTATCCCTTTTGCTGATCCAAATTTGAGGATGCTTCTTGCTCCTATTCTTTCAAAGTCTTTTAGAGATAGCTATGCACTTATGTAATGAATACAAAATCACAACATACTGAAATCAGGAAATTATAAATCACTATCTTTATAAGGCTCTGTATTGGTAAGAGGACAGAAGGAAGGACATACTTATCTTTTGTTGTCATTGTCTTACTAATTTTGCCCTGATTGGTTATCTTTATCATGCCATTCTTTTTAATCCCCTTTGATTTTTGTTTAGGAATAAGAGAAAAGGGTTTATATCCTCCTATTGAGATGATAAGACTTCTTCCACCATTCCTACTCTTAAGGAGTGTTGAACCACCCTTTGTGTATATATAAGGAAAAGTGCTTTATGAAAAAAGAAAGTAAAAACAAATGAATTATAAATTGTCAAATGCAGGATAGGGGGTCTCATCAAGAGCTAGCCTACCATGATCATGAGGATGGAAGTGAAGTGGCATTCCCACTATGGCCACCACACCAGGGATATGGTCCAAAAGGTATATCAAATAAACAAACCTTGGAACAGGAGGTCTCATCACGAGCCGGCCTGCCCACTCTTCGCTCCCTCCTCGTGAATGACATTATGACTAACTGGTTACCAAGCCAGCATAATGGCCTACACTTTGACATTACATTCCTTAATATGCACATAAAGGATCATGGTTCCAGGGGTGAAATAAACAACTCTGCCAAGGTTATGGACACCTATCGACAGCAGAGCACTGTTAATGGTATCGAAGTCACATTGATTACACCAATAGGTAGGATACTAATACTCTTTTGTTTCTTATATCCTAGACACTAATCATATATTATTTCCCGACTTATATATTGCATGAAAATTTATTACACCAATCATGGCAAAGGAGGTGACAATGACCACTTGAAATTTGGCAAGTACGACAGACGTCCTATCCCCCGGCCTCGCATCATATCATAGCAGCCTCTTACATAATACACGATCCAACTTTACGCCTCGATTTTGGTAATCCGTTGCTTTTCTAAACATGGCATATTTTCATACGATGTTCCCTTATGACTTGGTTACAGATCGGGTGCCGCTCCTTTCTTTGACGGTTGGGACAACCTATCGCATTGTGGGGGGGAAGGTTAACCTCATTATTCCCCAAGTTATGTGTCAGCTCACTATTCGGGAAAGATAGTGTACCAGGGAATGGCACGGTTTAACAGCATGATATTTCTATTTTTTTCTACACAAGTTGCTGTTCATAAGTCATTTTTGTTGTATACTCTGTGTTTTTTTCTAAATCCGACGATTATTACCCTCTCTGTGTTTCAAACATCACAAGCAGTTGTTGTTCCATTGAGAATCCATAGTGAAACCATGGGAGGCAGGGCAATTCAAAGCGAACCATAGGAGTTGACAGTCTCCGTTGTTGCTCGGGAGATCCTGGAAAGAGCAGGATGGCTGACTTATCTCAGTCACCTGCAGGAGTCCAATGAAACAGTGGCGATGGAGTTTCTGCAGAACCTGCAGGAGGATCACTCCATAGTAATGGGGAAGCGGATAGCGGTCACCGACGACATAATCGCAGAAGTCTCAGGACTACCAGCCACCGAACCTGTATGGACACTAAAGAACGAAAGACTACAGAAGATCATGGAAATTTTCCAGGACGAAGGCCAGAGCTTGACGATTAAGGGGAAGGGAGTTATGCCGGCAATGCTAGGAGAACCCTGGGAAAAATTAGCAAGAACAGTGCAAAGCTACATCACCTGCGAGGGGAGAAAAGACGTGGTAAGGCCACGACACCTTAAACTCTTAGCTGTTCTAAAGCAGAAATGCTCTGTAAATCTTCCTGCACTTTTGAATTCATTACTTCATGACGTCGCACGAAGCCTAAAAAGGCAAAACATGTAGAGTCAGTTTTCAGCCACCATGGATTAATTCGATTAATAGTTAGTCATAGCCTCACCCAGCAGCAAAGCAGCTGGGAAGAGCTAATTGCAATAATTGAGGGGAGGATGACAGCACCATCCCCAAAACGTAAACATACTACAAGCACACCAGAACGTCCGAAAAAACACAGAGAATTAGGAAAACAAAAACATGTTGCAGGCACATCTGAATGACTAGAAACATGCCAGGAATCAGCAAAGCGTAAGCATGACACTGATACACCAGAACAGTGAGAGAAACGCAGAAAATTAGTCCGGTTAGCCCGGATAAGAGGAAGGCTGGAAAAGCTCCAGGAAAGCACCAGCGAGCCAGTGGTAATTGAGGACGAGCAACCCTCACGGCCAGAAGTAGAAGAAGAACAATTCGAAGGAGAAAAGGAAGGAGAGGCCGAGGAGGCTGAGCAATCTGAAGAGGAAAATGAAGAAGCAGCTGAGCATTCGGAAACAGAAGCTGAGCCTCCTGAGACAGAAGCTGAGCCTCCTGAAACAGAAGCTGAGCATCCTAAAATGGAAGCTGAGCATTCTGAGGCAGAAGCTGGACAATCCAAGTAGGAGGAGGAAATGGGATAGCAGGTAGGTAGCCCACCACAGGACCCAGTGGGAGAAGATGAATTGGCCACAATCTTGGCCAATATGGGTGAGTATGGCCAACCTTCCACTCCATCATACCTCCGCGACAAACCCCAAGAAGAAGATACATCCTAAAAACCACATGCAGAAGAGGCAGAAGAAGGAAATCTACCTATTCATGATGAAAAGGAGATAGGAGACACTGAACGGGAACAATTTGTTCCCAAGGCACCAGAGGAAATTCCAGAGGAAGTAGGGATATGAAAAGAAGTTACGAAACCAGTTAAGGTTCCTACCCCAGAACATCCAGCACAAAATAGTGAAGAAGCACCCCAGGAGAAAGATCCAGGGACTAGTCACGGCCCAGAACGCAGCAGAAAGCCTGTTGTTCCTTCTAATAAAACATTGGAAATTAGGGAATTACGAAAGGAACAGCGGAGGTTATTGAACATAATATCCCAGCTCCACCAGCAGATCAGGATCCTGAAAGCGAGGCAGAGGGTAAGGAAGACCACTGGGAAGAAAAAGATGACCACTGCAGTAAAAATCCGCAAGATAAAAAGGCGAAGGACCAAAAATCGCCCCGCTGATCAAAACCCTGCTGAAGATCCAACTGCTGTTCCAAATAAGGCTGAAGGTCCAGCTGTTGTTCCAAATGAGGCTGAAGGTCCAGCAGTTGTTCCAAATGACGCTGAAGGATAGACTGTTGTTCCATTTAAAAAGGAACAGCAGCAAGCTGGTATTCGTGTTAAAAAAGAAATGGACAACAAGAAAATTCAAACGGAGGCACCACCCTCAGGGGTGATAAGGGTTCTGAACTCGAAACAACGCAATAAGAAAGTTCAGGTAAAACTCCCGGCCTCCACTGCTACATGGAAAAGAGATCCAAAGACGAGGACCTTGCACAAGGGATTGAAACAGGCTCAGCAAGAAATGGAGAGGCTTAGAGAGCAAACAGTCCCTCGCGAGAAGTATGAAGAACTACAACAGCAACTAAGGAACGTCAACCAATCCGAAAGCCAGGCCTTTGAAGGGTGGCGAAAGGAACAAGAGAAAGTTGTAAAGGTAACCCGTAGGCTAGATACTGTTATCAAATAGATGGATACCTTGTGTTCTTTATACAATGACGTTTTAGCATGTAGGGCCCCTGCCAAAAACTATGCTCTGTTTTTATTGGAACGGTACTTACAATTAAAAATAAAAGTTGTTAAAGCAGGCGCCCTGATACAAATTAACACTGTCAATGACTCTATAGATTGTTGTAAACATTATGGGGTGAAGGTCCAGAGATTGCTATGTGAATTTTATTTGCATAACCTCGTGCTAGATCAGGAGACTGAGCTGAACCCTGGCCCTTTTGTTGGGGACATTCAATTGCAAGCATTCATCTCATTCGGGGTTAATCAGATTAAATGGCTCAAAGCCTATAACACTTTCCAGAGGCAAGAAAATGGCCTAGACTTGTGGGTAAGGGCTGAGCCTAGGGACCCAGTACGGTTGTGGAAAGCACATAGAAACCTCATGAGAACTCCGGGTGTCATCGAAACGTTAGGACCCATGCACGAGGCACTCATTCGACAAAGTTTAGAATATTTTCTTTCTATCAAAGACCTCACTATTGATGCAGCCAAATTCCGGTACCGAATCTCTAATCCAAACATCCAGCTCAGGGAGCCATTTAAGTATGATAATTTTCAATTAGTTGCCAACCGTTTGAACCTCTATGGCGAAAGCATTTTGAGGGCAGGGCCATCCTGGTTAGGATATAGATTCCGCGGTCCAATTATCTGGCACCCTGCACCCGGATATCAAGCCCTATATGAGATGCCTGAGGGTCAAACAGGCCAGTTCTTTGACTACCTAGTCACTCACCATGGCTATAGGCCTCCGCATGAGATTCCTTCTCCAGCCTATTCTCTCACTGCTTTGCATGTCAACTACAACGTTTTCATGAGGGCATGAAACAGGGTAAGCAGGGGGGTGTGTGGAGTACTACAAAGGTATGTTTTTAATGATCATTTCAATGGCTTTTCAGTGGGACTTGTGAATCTCTTACATCATGAATGTGGAAAACAATAAAGAATTATGACAAAATATGTGGAATTGGTATGCAAGACTTAACCGCTGATAGTTGTCATTCTCCTATGCAGGAAAGGGTAAAGACAAGGAGCTGTTGTTCCAAAGAAAAAGACAAGAACAGGGTAACTGTTGTCCCTTTGACGAAGGATCGAGTGCAAACGAGGCTAAGAAGGTTGAAGCAAACCGGTCTGGAAAAGGAGGAGAAGGCACCAGCTCGGCGGAGGAGAAAAGAAGTGATTAAGGTTTAATAGTTTGGCGAATCCCTGAGGATCTTCTATCCTGAGGGATCGTTGCTTTATTTATCTTATTGCTTAGACATCTCCACCATTACCCTTACATAAAGGGATGACACTGTTAGCTTTGGGGGATTATGCTTTTATGTAACTTTCTGTTAAAGATTGAACTTTGATCATCGAGTCTCGTTGAACTTGGCTCATTGTACTTTCTGTTTCATGCATTAATATAAACTTGGTGATTATCTTATCTCTGCGTCTGGATTAACTTAAAGCGGTGTACCCTTGAGGCTAAGGGCCCGGTCCCGGAGGACACTTGCTTCTGTATCACTACGATTTGATTTCTGCGTGGTTTGCTTATCGTCATTAGTTGGTAATCTGATATGCTTTATAAGTTACATCATCTGCTCTGTTAAGATTCGTTCATTAAGGTTCTTTATATTGACTCTGCATTATATCACCAATACCTTCAGAGTTGATTGAATATTATTAGACTTAATTGAACATTGTTATTATTTTGTTACGGAGCTCTTATGTTGTGTATTTGTGTTGAGGAAATTATCTGAAAGATGTGTTCTTTATGATTCAGGATTAATGTTGTTCCATTTTGAAACACAGTTGTAATTCCTGTTGATGATTGGTGTTAAATCAGATTACTTTTCAAGGGTGTTGTGTGTGTATGATTTCCAAATGTTGTTCCATAATTAGTAATTAGTGCTGTTCCATTAGCGCGTGTTGCGTGATTTGCTTGGAGAATGAAAGATTGGAGTTTTGATTACAATGAGTGCATTTGAGTTGATAGGATAAAGTTTGATTACTGCTCGCGAGGTTTAGTTATTCTATTGCTGTTCCATTTCAAAATTGTTGCTCCATTTTAAGCATTGCTGTTCCATTCTAGATTTGCTGTTCAATTTCTTATTTTCCATTCCATTTTTACCTGCTGTTTCATTTACTCGCATTTGGTGTGAGAGACGATATGTGGCTGTAGTGAGCCTCGAAATTTACTGCCTCACTCCCAAACCCGTGGTCCATGCTCTAATTTCCTTTTCATTAGTTTCCAAAGGGATGGGATATTGCTGTCGAACCCTTGACTGATAAAGTTGCCTAGGTTTAAGAGTGTGTGCTTTAGTTATTTGAAGTAACTTAGTCATAGACAAGCATCAATTTACTCTTGTACTTTTGTAGAACATTGTACTACTAGCATTACTCTGAAAAATAGCCTCAGATTGAGTCACTCTTTGAAATAACAAAACGCTCCCAGATTGACATACTAATGTGAGGTAATTAGAGGTGAAAGAGACCCTTTTTATAGCTCTACACCAAGCTAAGGAAACATGAGAACCAACCAAAACAAACAAGAAAGTAAACCCATAATCTCCATGGCTATCCAGGAAATGGCAAGGTTAGGAAGTCCACTGTCAATCTAGGAAATCCTCCATGCTAGTGATATATCATGACCAAAAATCCACATGCATATGCCATGCATGCCAAAACTAGTGAAGAAAACATACATTCAACTCAGTACCTATAATAAAATCCCACTGTAGTTGTTGATCTTGATGTCCTCTTGCACTTTCATGCTCTTCCTTTTCCTTCTTACTCCAAAAATCCAAGTATGCCACACCCTCCAAGAGTGCTCCAAGAAACCCTAAGTATCCAAGAGTATGAGAGAGAGGGAGAATAATGAGAGAGCTCCAAAATTGAACTGACAAAAGGTTACCACTTGATCCTCAGAAACCATTTTATGAATGAGGATTCTATTTTCTTCATTTTCCATTACTTTCCTTCAATTTCCTCCTCACATGTGACCTGTGACCTTTCACCTCCCTTTTCTCCTAATTTCCATTATTTTCATAAATAGATGTGCCAAAATGTCATTTTTCCTTTCTAAATCCTTAGCCATTGCCTTTACCAATTTCCTTAGCTACTAACCAACCACAAGTGATCCCCATCACTATGCTTTTTCACAACATTCAGCTTGGAATAAGTGTCCCATCAATCATGGTTATTATTTTGCCTTTATTAGCTTTTATTACATGGAATTTCCACCAAGGTTGTTACAGAAACCTCCCCCTTTGGGGGACACCATCCTCGATGTTCAACAACACCTATAACCATAAAATTTTTGTAAGAAAAATATATTGTAGATGGAGCTTTATAACTTAGCTTATTGCAGTATTTACAATGATAAACCTACTGAGAAGAAAATCAACATGAAAACATAACTTCTTAATGACATGATACCCATACTGCTTATTGGAACTTTATAACATAGCTCATGGTGTTACTTACATCCATATACATATGTACATATAGAAATATCACCAAAACATATGCCAAAACACCATACCAAAATTGTGTTGCCTCAATCGACAAACAAGGAAGGATACATAACCCGCATCTAATATGTCGTCTCCCATGTAGTTTTATCGGGCCCAAAGTGCTTCCATTGCACCTTAACTTGCTCAATTTCTTGGTTCCAGAGCATGAGCACCTTTTAATGAAATATACACTAAGGCTCCTACTAGAATTCTCCATCTAGTTCCACTAGCATTACACACCAGTCAATCACATGATCAACATCTCAAACATACTTCTTAAGAAAGGAGACATGAAGGTAGTGCAATTTGATAGGATACTGGACCAATCGTCTTAATAATACTGAAGGGTCCAAAAAACTGTGGTGTTATCTTAGCACATGATCCAATTCATAAGGAGATCTTCCTCAGTTTGATGCACAAGTACACTTGTTCCCCAACATAGAACTCCTTTAACAACCTGTTCTAATTTGCAAATGTGTTATGCCTATCCTGTGTTGCCTTTAGATTTTTCTTGATTACCTTCATTTCATGTTCCATGCCTACCAACATGTCTAGTCCAATCAGTACTTTGTTAACCAATTCACTCCAACCGATAGGAGTATTGCAACTTTGCCCATACAACGCCTCACATGGAATCATCCTCAAATATTCCCGATGCCCATTGTAGTAAGTGAACTCTACCAATAGAAGGTACTCTTCCCACTTTCGTTGTTGATGCATAACATACATCCTCAACATGGCCTCAGATATCTCACTTACCCTCTCTGTCTGTCTATTAGCTTGCAGATGATAAGTTGTATTGAAGGCCAACTCTGTTCCCAAACCTGCAAATAACTCTTTCCAAAAATTGGAAGTGAACTTTGCATCCCTGTCTGAAACAATGCTTTTTGGAACAACATGCAATCTAACCACATCTTTGATGAACACCTATGTTAAATAACTAGCTCAGAATGTATACTTCATTGGAATGAAGTGTGCAACCTTTGTCAACATGTCCACAATAACCATGATGGAATCATGTTGTCTCGTTGTCCTTGGAAAACCCGTGATGAAGTCCATGGAAATGACTTCCCATTTCCACTATAGAATCACAATCGGCTATAGAATTCCACTTGGTTGCTTACACTTTGCCTTCACACGCTAACAATCAAAGCACCTAGCAAAAAAATCTGCTACATCCCTCTTTAGGTTTGACCAATAATAAAATCTCTTCACTCTTGTCAATGTCTTTTGATAACCTAGGTGACCTGATTATGGTTTCACATGAAACTCCCTCAAGATTGCCTTCTTGAGTTCATTATTGTCTGGCACATATATATTGTCTCTGAACCTAACTAATCCATCTACTGTAATACAATAATCCACATCTCATTGATTCGGATCTTCGGGGGAGGCCCCCAAGATCTAAAAGATTGAAATGGATCTTGTGGGGGAGGCCCCCAAGATCTAAAGAATTGCAATGTTAGAAATAAAATGATAGAACACACAGTAAATAAAACCACAAAGAAACTTTTTATTAAAACTGATAATAACTATAAAGGCTACATTGCGGTGGACCATATGTCCTTTTACAAAATGCGACTTGTTACTTAGAGTATTTTTCAGTTACAATACCACGGATCAATTCCATGGGTGATTGAATACCATGGGTGGATTTCACAATACCATGGGTCAATTCCATGGGTGAATGAATACCCTAAGTGGATGTCACAATGCCACGGGTCAATTCCATGGGTGAATAAATACCATGGGTGGATGTCACAATACAATGGGCAAATACCATGGGTGAATGAATACCATGGGTGGATCTCACTTACAATACCATGGGTGGATAAATACCATGGGTGAATGCCACTTACAATACCATGGGTAAATTCCATGGGTGGATGAATACCACGGGTTAATGTCATTTTCCATTTGGATCATTCCTCCCTCCTTAAGAAGCAATGGTCCCCATTGCATGAAGTTCCCTCCTACGAAGCCTTTTTTGAATATGAAGACCCACTGAAGAGAAGGGTTTTATGTGGTTAATCCATAACCATGATGAATGAAGATCTGAGGATAGATATACCCTGTAATGCTTGTGACCAACGTTGATACCAACAGTGTGCAGCCTAGCAACTGGACTTCGATGAAGTGTGGGTTTGTGGATGATCCATAACCATGTCAAACGAAGATCCGAGGATAGACATACCCTGTAATGCTTGTGACCAACTGTGATACTAATAGTATGCAGCCTAGCAAATGGACTTCGATGACAAGGATTTTGTACAGTTGACCCATAACCATGATGTTGGTTGTTGATGAAGTAGTAGGTGCCTACATAGCCTGGGGTGGGAGGGCATATATCCAAATAACCCAAGCTGAATGTTGCTATGCTAGAACTGATGAATGTGAAGCAAGTGCCTATTAAAGTGGGGTGGGAGGGCACGCCTCCAATGGAAACCACTCTGAATGTTGCTCCAGAATAAAAATGGACATAACTCGGTCAGTATAACTCAGAATATTTATTATAACCTTTTTTTGGAAGAAGAAGGACCATTTTTCATCTTCCCATTTGTTGGAAATCCTTATCTAGACACCCTAGAATCTCCGACTAGCGCTGCAATTTTTCCGTCGTCACAAAAGTTCTGAAAAAAATAGTTGATTTTAAATGGGAAATATCTCCCACATCCGAACTCCAATTCGACCCATTTTTTTTTGAAATTGGGTGATTTTTCAAGAGGATCTCAAACCTATGATCCTTTTTCTGAAATTCTGCACAAAAACTTCAAAAAATGAGATGATATTAATCATTCACCAGTTGTCGTTAGAAAAAATTCTACAACATAGCTAATTTTAAATCAGTGATATCTCCCTCATCCATTCTTCGATTTGGTAGATTTTTTGTTTTTAAGTTTTGGTATTTTTTCACAAGGAATCCATATCTATTATTTGTTTTTGTAAATATTGTACCAAATGTTTTAGATCTGATCTACAAACTCGCCGCCCAAAAAAACATTCCTACAAAAAAATAAAAAAAATAAAAATCTTCCTGCTTGGCCCAAGAAAGTGCTTTGTGGAGGTCACAGCGTGTGCCTGAAGTTTGTTGAATATTGATACAAAAATTTGAAACTGAAATATGCATGAAACCCTCATTCCCATGGAATCATAACCTACTCTGATACCACTGATCTGGATCTTGGGGGGAGGCCCCCAAGACCTAAAATATTGAAATGTATCTTGTGGGGGAGGCCCCCAAGATCTAAAGAATTGCAATGCTAGAAATAAAATGACATAAGACACAGTAAATAAAACCACAAATAAACTTTTTATTAAAACTAATAATAACTATAAAGGCTACATTGTGGCAGACGATCTATCCTTTTACAAAATGCGACTTGTTACTTATATTATTTTTCAGTTACAATACCATGGCTCAATTCCATGGGTGATTGAATACCATGGGTCGATTTCACAATACCATGGGTCAATTCCATGGGTGGATGTCACAATACCACAGGTCATTTCCATGGGTGAATGAATACCATGGGTGGATGTCACAATACCATGGCTGAATACCATGGGTGGATGTCACACTACCATGGGTGGATGTCACTTACAATACCATGGGTGAATGTCACTTACAATACCATGGGTAAATTCCATGGGTGGATGAATACCATGGGTTGATGCCATTTTCCATTCGAATGACCTGAAGTCCATGGAAATGACTTCCCATTTCCACTCTAGAATCGCAATTGGCTATAGAATTCCACTTGGGTGCTTACACTTTGCCTTGACACGCTAATAATCAAAGCACCTAGCCACAAAATCTACTACATCCCTCTTCAGGTTTGACCAATAACAAAATCTCTTCACTCTTGTCAATGTCTTTTCATAATCTAGGTGACCTGAATATGGTTTTGCATGAAACTCCCTCAAGATCGCCTTCTCACTATTGTTTGGAACATATATATTGTCTCCGAACCTAACCAATCCACCTACTGTAAGACAATAATCCACATCCTGTGTACCTGCACTTGTACTTGTACCTATACTATCACCTGTACCTATTCCTATACTATCACCTGTATCTCTACTACCACCTGTACCTATACCATTACTCTAATGCAACCTTTGCATAATCTCTGTATATTTGACATCCTGTTGACCTGTTTGCAAGATCCTATCTTGTAAGCTTGTCCCATAGGAGCTCATAGCTGCTAAGTGATTTATTTATATCCGCCTGCTAGGAGAATCTGCCACTCTCTTCTCTTTACCTTTGATATACCTTATCTTAAAATTGAACTCACTAATCAAAGCCAACCACTGAACCTACCTACCATTCAAATTTAGTTGGTAAAATAAATACTGCAAACCACTATGATCAGTCATAAATGTAAACCTCCTGCACATAAGATAATGTCTCCACATCTTAAACGCATGTATAACCACTGCCAAGTCAAGATCATGTGTGGGATAGTTCTGCTCATGCTCATTCATTTTTCGTGACTCATATTATACCACCTATCCATAATGCATAAGGACTCCCCCAAGTCCTTTCTTGCAAACATATGTGCATATTGCAAGCTCTTTGTCTGGATCTACAATCTTTAACATTGATGCATGTGTCACCAACTGCGTAAGTTACTCAAAACTAGCCTCCCACTCCTCTGTCCATTCAAACTTCTTACATTTTCTCTGCAGTGATGTAATAGGATAAGAAACTTGTGAGAATTTCTCAATGAACCTCCTATAATATCTTTCCAACCCCATGAAATATCTCACCTCATCTACATTCCTGGGAGCTACCCACTCCATGATGGCTCTTATCTTTTATGGATCTACTACAATACCCTCCTTGGAGAAAACATGCCCCATGTAGTGTACCTCAATTTGAAACAAACTACTTGTTGAGATTAACATATGACTTATGCTCTCTCAAAAATATCAACATTGCTGCTAAATGCTTGACATTCTCTTCCTCATTTTTAGAATGTACCAATATGTCATCAATGAACACAATTAAAAACCTATCCAAATATGGATGTAACACATTATTCATCAAGAACATAAATGTAGCTAGAGAATTAGTCAAACTGAATGGAACTACAACAAACACATAATGGCCATACCTAGTCCAGAAAGCCATCTTGTAAATGTCCTCTTCTTTGATGCATACTTGGTGATATCAAGATCTCAGATCAATCTTTGAGAAAACTGTTGCTCCCTTCAACTGATTGAACAAGCCATCAATCCTCGGTAACAGATACCTATAATTGATGGCCACTTTGTTCAACTTCCTGCAGTCAATGCATAATCTGAGAGTACTATCTTTCTTCTTCACAAACAAAACCGGTGCGCCCCATGGTGATACACTTGTCCTAATGTATCCCTTGTCCAACATTTCCTTCAGTTGTAGCTGCAAATCTACTAACTCAGGTGTGCTCATCCTGTAAGGCTCTTTTGATGTCGGAGCTTCCCCTGGCACCAACTCAATAGACAATTCTACCTCCCTGTGAGGTAGAAACTCTGAAATATCCTCAGGAAATACATCCTTGAACTTTTGTAGAACTGGGTACCTACTCAAAACATTTACATCCTCAACATCCTTACCTTTTCCACCAAAAATGTGCACTGCAAATAACTTATACCCTTTCATGCAACTGCGCTTTTCCTGCATAGCTGTCACCATCCTAACTGATGTGGCTTTCTTCTTACCTTGTAAGACACGTGGTTCCCTGTTGTCATCCACACACTCAATGGATTTGCCATAACAATCCACCTTGTTTCTATGAAGGTACAACCAATCCATGCCCAACAACATATTGTATGATCCCAATGGTAATACATTCAAATGTGTTGCGGTATGCATATCATTCAAATCAAATGCACAAGCTCTTACCCAATGATGAACTCACTTCTTTGTACCTGTTGCCAACTACACTAACCAAGATTCTACATGCAATTCAAAACACATTTATCCACCAAATCAAGACTAGCATAGCTATAATTAGATTTAGTGTCAATCAAAATAGAAATAGCTTGATCAAAAATCTTACCTTCCATCTCAATGATAGATTTCTGATGGTCTTCCTATTTGCTATCCAATGTTGCATAAATATGAGGAATACTCTGACCAACATCCCCAACAGTCTATGCGTCCTGTGCACTATATATCTGAGGCCTACCACCCTAATTCTGTAGATAATATCTCCTGTGATGACCTTTTCCACATGTCCAACACTCTATAGGCTTCCAAGTTGTCTCCTTGTTCTATTCTCCTTATCAAAATCCCTGACCTTTATCTGATGCATTAAACTTCTTAGCTGGTGTTGCATTCTCTTTATTATATGTACATTGATGTCTTACTCACTTCTTGTCCCATTTCCCTTTATTCTTTGCATTACCTATCTAGTTTGGCTTAGTCTCAAATCTGCACTTTGATTTTTCATAGAAATGCCTTAACTTTCATATGGTATCCTCCAATGATCTAGGCTCGTCGAAATAAATCATGTATTTGAATGCAACCAGTAATCCACTAATGCTCCTTTGAATCTTGTCCTTCTCCTCTGTGAGATAAGGCACATACCTCAGTAACTCCAAGAACTTGTCAGTGTACTCATCTTTTGTCATCTATCTTATCTTTAGCTCATAGAATTATTTTTCCCTATCATCAAAGTATCCATCTGACAAATACTTTTTGAACAGCCACTCAAACTCACTCCAAATCAATTCCTCCCCATGAATACATCTGACATTTTCACATCTTCCTACCAAATGTCTACTTTACCTTTGAGACTGAATGCAGATACTTTGGCTTTCATGTTCTCTGAACAATCATGTAATCTGAAGAACTTCCTCATGCCAAGCAACTACGCCTCTTCATTAAGTGGTTTCTTCAACTCTCAATCAAATGTTGGTGGCTTTGCCTTCTTAAACTCATCTGAAAAGTATCCCCTATCACTCCTCTTGTAAGGATGATAATGGTAACGATCATAGTGCCAATCTTAATCATAACTAGAATAACACATGTGTTTATCCCCTCTCCTATTCAGAGTGTCCAACAATCAACCATCCCTAAGTGTCCAACAATCAACCATCCCTAACCGTTTCATATCTATTTGACCTGTGACCACCTTGTGACCTACTACCATATGCCCCATTAGTTCTATCCTCCTTCTCATAGTTGATCTGACGTGGTCGCTATCGCTGTAAGTCTAACAAACTCTTAAGTATCATTGCATTTACATATGCTTGTTTCTCTTGTTCCTACATGATTCTGTCATTATCTACCTTACAACTCCTTATTTCTTCCTTTAAGCTTCATAGTGTATCTGCCAAATTGGAAGAATTCCCAACACCATACTTCTCTTATGATTCATAGGGAGAGTCTTTGTAGTCTACCATCTTGCTATACATTTGATATTTCTTCCTACAAGGTATATCATGTTAGCGAAACCAAATCACAATAAACCAATGTACCTTAGTATAGCTTAGGGAGGATACCTTGTTTGCAAGATCAAAAAAACAGTGTGATACATGTATAACATAATCATGACATCATATAGGAACATAAAACATAAAAATATAACTATGAAACCATCATTCTAGCTAGGGTCCAATCATCATTGCGTAACCTTATCAATAACGCATACTACGACCTCATGCATAACAACAACCATTACATCACTACACACTTTACCACATGCAAACATGAACATGCATAAGAAATGCATAACCAACCACACACATAGATAAACACATGTAATCAACCATAAATGAGAAATACTTGAAACAAAACCTACAAGAATGATACATGCAACCAAGCATACAAGAATGCAACTAAACATACAAGAATTTAACCAAGCATATGATAGTGATATATGTAAACAACATATAACAACATGTAACTAGTCATACACTCACGACGATGCACTCCACAATAACTACATCAACTTTCACATGACGACATCACTACAACCATGATAACCATCATGCAAATGCAACAAGCACATGGAATTCAAGCATAAGAGACACACATGCAACTAACATGCATGCATGGCCAACACATAGCCCATCCAATCATAGGTATGAGCTGTAAAACACCCTCCTCCCAGATCCACCCAAGCAACCAACCAATCGGGGTAAACATGTAATGAGATAGGTCACTATAAGGGATTCAACTTCCTTGGTGACCTTAAGGAAATGGAACTGATAGAACATATCAAACAAACTCATCCACATCAATGACAACACCCTAAGGAGACATGTCAACCATTCAAACATCCTATCCCTAAGTCCCACCAATGATTTAAACCTTTTAACCCCTAGTCAATCTCATGTTATAGGCATGACATCGTCCAACAACCCAAAGTCGCTCTATTAGGCCTATGTGCTAGTGACTTTGGATGTTTCTTAGAAAATATGTGCCAACGACCCTGATATTTGAGGCAATTTTCTAGTCCATAATCTCAGCCTCTCCCCAAAACTTGCTACAATGTTCAGAATCCATCAAAGACATGATAACAATGCTGATAAATCAGAATCAACCTCAAGACTAGGCCTGAGAATCCGCAACCGGGACTGACATTCTATCAAACATTTGGCATCAATACAATCTACAGGTTTAGGATACAAAAAAGAGCATAAATGACTGAAAGCACTTATGAAACATAACCAGAAGGTTCACCACCTTCTCCATTAAACTTTTATGACATCAATTAGGTCTTTCATCCATCCATTTAGCAATTACAAGTAAGTACATTAAATAACCATGACATGAACCAATGATATAGCCATGCTTATAACCAACATTAAACCATGTAAATATCAGAGATATGAAAACCATTAAATCCATATATAAACAAGTGAAAAAGTAAGAGAACTTCACTTTTATTAATCATAGGAAAATCTGACCAGGTTCAAGACTTCCACGTACCACCAGACTATAGACATGGCTGAACCAAATCTCTCTTTCAATCAATCAACCATGTTCCACATTCCGAGAATGAATGTGAGATCTCGTAGAATAACCAATCCAAGAACAGCCAAGGGAATCCAAAGGTTAAACCACCTCCACCCTCATCAAACCGTGATCACACCAAAACTAGTGCTTCGATCACAACTGAACCGAACCTGTAATTCCATCCAGAATCCATCACTAGCCTTGAGGAATTTTTTGTCTCCTTGTCTCTCAAGCTTTACTGCAATCCAAACCCAGATCAGTAGGCCCTTAACTGAGGATTCTCACTCAAGATTTATTGTGTATCTCACCAAAATCGATCGAGCGATTCCTAAGCCTTTGGGAATGAAACTTGAGACCACCTCTGCCCCAAATTCCAAAATCCATCTGGCAAACCAAAGTTCAAAACTGAGATAAATATCCCAACATACCATGGCATCCATAAAAAGGCAGGGCTAAGCTGAAAACCATTGCCATAACTCAGAAAAACCATGCCACCGATAGCAATAGAACTATACACCAACATCCAAAGCCATGAATGTCCAAACCAGCTAGGAAATCACACATGAAAAAGGTTACCTACAAGAATTCCTACTAAATTTGCTTGATCTTTCTCTTCTTCATTGATCCTTGCTTTCCTTCCTTTCCCTTTTTTTTCTTTTCCTTCCTTAATCCAAAGTTAGAGTGCTCCAAGAAAACTCTAAGTGACCAAGAGTGAGAGAGAGAGAGAGAATAATGAGAGAAATCCAAACTTGAACTGAAAAAAGGTTAGCAAAAATATTTCCAACTAATCCTCATAAGCCTTTTTATGAATGAGGCCTTTATTTTCTTCATTTTCCATTATTTTCCTTCAATTTCATCCTCAAATGAAACCTGTGACCTTTTACCTCCTTTCTCTCCTAATTTCCATTAGTTTCATAAATAAATGTGCCAAAAATCATTTTTTCCTTTTAATGCCTTTGTCGTAGTCTTTTCCAATTTTCCTTAGCCAAAACACACATCCAGTGATGCCTAGTAGAATATATTTGTGCAAAATTCATCTTAGAATACATGTCCCTTAATTGTGGTCTTATTTTTCCTTTATCAACTTTTATTACATGAACTTTTCACGAGGGTTGTTACATGAACCATGCTCTGATATATATTCTGTAGCCACCCTCCTCCCACATCTACCCAAGCAATCAGCTAGTTAGGGTAAACATCCGAAAAGAGGCCACTATGATATGATTTGACCTCCTAAGTCACGTTAAGGAAGTGGAACCGATAGAAACACACCATAAAGACATCCAATATCAACATTAGGACCCTTAGGAACCAATCCAACATTTCTTCCAACTACACTTTGGGTCCCACTGAGATTTTGGACCACTTGACCTCTAGATGCTCTCATGCTATGGGAATTCCAGTGTCTAGGGATCTATGAATGTTCTCATAGGCCTGCAAGCTAGTGTCTAGGGACTCTTTTGCGGAGTGTTGAGTCAGCATCCCTGGGATTTGAGCCAATTTTTTAGGCCTAGATCTCAGGTCACTGTGAATAATTGAATCACATCTTGATAGCAGTAAAATAACAAGGAAATGATAGCATGAATGCAATCACTTGAATGAGACCTTGACTGGACCCCTACTATCCATGATATACATTTCATCAAAAATATCACGAATATCCAATCTACAGGTGTAAATAACTTATCTGACCATAGGAGTCTCATACTTAGCTGGGAATCGCTAAGAGGAATTGATGCCTCAACACATCAACTGTCATTTCATACATTAGGTCATAGGTACATTATTCATTCATTTACTTGTAAAAACATGATGAGAGGCATACATAGCTTATGTCATAAAACATATATATATAATCAACATAATGGAAACAGAAATACCAATGAAATCGCAGCCATATGATCCACATATAAACTAGTATAATACTCATATAAATACAAGGAGAAATAAATAAATCCAAACCCGAGATGGGACTTCCACGTTCCACCTAACCATAGAATGGTTGAGCCAAATCTCTCTTCAACCATTCACCCCCGTGCCATATTCCAAGCATGAATGTAGGATCTCATAAAACACATCAATCCAAAATCATCCATGGCTTACAAAGGCCACCCACCTCAACCCATCAAACAATGATTACACCTCACGGTTAGACATCACAAAACCATCATTAGATTGGTCTCCATCCAAGCCTTCTAGGGCTTCCAGAGAGTTTGTTCCAACTAAGGCTTCCAGGACTAGTAACTCAATCCTCAGCTGCCACCGGGCTTCTAGAGCATTTTTCCAATCAAGGCTTCCAGGACTAGTAACTCAACCCACCAAGGGATTCTAGAGAATTTTTCCAACTAAGGATTCTAGCACTAGTAACTCAACCTAATCTGTTATAAGGCTTCAAGAGCATTTGTCCAACCAAGGCTTCCAGGAACTAATAACTCAACCCAATCTCAGGAAACATGAGAATAAATCAAAATAAACAAGAAATGAACCCACAATTTCCATGGCTATCTAGGAAATGGTAAGGATAAGTAGTCCATTGTCAATCCAGGAAATCTTCCATGCCAATGATAGATCATGACCACAAATCCACATGCATATTCCATGCATGAAAAAATTAGCGAGGAAAATGTACATGCAACTCAGTACTTGCAAGAAAATCCCACTGTAGTTGCTCATGTTGATGCCCTCTTGCACTTTCCTTCTCTTCCTTTGCCTACTTGCTCCAAAAGTCCAATTATGCCATACCCTCCAATGGTGCTCCAATAAACTCTAAGTATCCAAGAGTATGAGAGAGAGGGAGAACAAAGAGAAAGCTCCAAAACTAAACTAATAAAAGGTTACCAACTTATCCTTAGAAGCCTTTTTATGAATGAGGCCTCTATTTTCTTTATTTTCCATTATTTTCCTTCCATTTTCTCCTCACATGCAACCTATGACCTTTCACCTCCCTTTTTTCCTAATTTCCATTATTTGCATAAATAAATGTGTCAAAATTCCATTTTTCATTTCCAAAGCCTTAGCCATTTCCTTTAACAATTTCCTTAGCCATTAACCAACCATAAGTGATCCCCATCACTATGGTTTTGCTCAACATCTAGCTTCGAATAAGTGTCCCATCAACCATGGTTATTATTTTTTCTTTATTAACTTTTATTACATGGAATTTTCACTAGGGTTGTTACAAAGCCTGGTTTTATTGATGAGAGTGAGGTGGTTTAACCTCAAGAAGTCTTGGTTGATTTCTGGTTATGAATCCCACATTCATGCTAGGAATATTGCAAGGGGGTGATTGGATGAAAGAAATATTTGGTTAAGATAATCTATGGTCAGGTGGTACGTGGAAGTCCCAAACCTGGTTGGCTTATGCATCATTAATAATAGTTCCTTCTCCTTGGTATTTCATGTGTAAATGTACTAGTTTATATGTGGATTTTATGGTTGTTTTATCCTTATTATTTCTATTTTTTATATGTTGGTTATGCATATGTTTTATGATAGTGATAACATATGGATCTCATCATGTTTTGATTTTTAAATGAATGAAAAAATAATATATTACCTATTGTATGATAATGAAACTATTATGATAAGGCAACAATGTTTCCTTATGAATCTCAGATAAGTATGAGGCTCCTCTGGTTAGATCTGTTGTTATGACCTGTATATTAGATATTTGTGACACGTTTGATGAAATGCATGGCATGGCTAGTAGGGGTCAGTTCAAGTCTTTGTTCAAGTATTTTCATCTGTATCATTGTTTCGATGTTATTTTTCATTTCTAGAGATTTCATGAAGTTTTGAGCAGTGCCCTGAGACCTAGCCTTAAAAAAGTGGCACATTATCTGGGGTCACTAGCCCAAAACTAAATGAAAACGTCCCTAATCATTGGCATACCCTTGTTGTGGGAGAAACTGGAGGGTCCTAGTCGCATGCATGACCATGTCATGGGAGCGACTAGGGATCTAGGTCAGAAAAATGTCAAGTTACCTAAGGGTTTGGTCACCTAGAAGGGTTGGTTGGTTCCTAAAGGTTTTGTAACATGTGTAGAAGGTCAAATTGGCTATGTTTTGTTTATTCCACTTCCTAAACTATACATGGGGAGTTGAATCATATCATAGTATCCTCTCGTCACATGTTTACTCGAGTGGATGGATTAACTTGGGTAAATGTGGGAGGAGGGTGTATCAAAGTAGTATCAGAGCATGGTTCACCCCTTGGACTAGATGGGCAGTGTATTGATCATGCATTGATGTCAGTTACATATGTGTTCCTTATACTTATGGTCTATATGATTGTTTCATATGCATGGTGGTGGTCATGGTTGTAGGGGTGTCACTATGCAAAAGTTGACATCGTTGTTGTGGAATGTGGCATCATGAGTGTATGATTGGTTGTGCATTGTTTATGCATGTTGGTGTTTACATGTTGTAAAGCATACATTGAGATGGTTGTATTTTTCATGCATTGATGACTAGACTATGGTTAGGATCATATTTATATGTTGTTATGATTATGTTTGTACATGTATTGTGCTAATTTGGTTGACCTTGAAAATTAGATATCATCCTTGAATGATACTAAGGTATGTTTATTATGTTATGTTTTGGTTTATCTAACATTGTATACTTGTAGGAAAAATATCAAAGATGACTAGTAAGATGGTAGACTATAGTTCACAAGACTCTCCCTATGGATCAGATGAGCATCATGGTGTTTGGAACTCTTCTAACATAGAAGACACATTGAGAAGTTTAAAGGCATAAATAGTGTTGGGTTGTGTTATATTCCATGACTAGCCTAAGTAGTTTACTGGGGGATAGAGGGGGGGTGGAGCCCCCCCTTTGTTGCACTGATTACGCAACGGGGGGTTCACAGGGGGTTTGAGTGGGGCAAGTAGCCCCCCTCTACGGGGTCCGAGGCAACACCCCAGGGAAATTTCTTTTGGACCCTATATTAGGTTGGGTGGACCTACTTATGGTTTTGTGCATGGTTTTCACACACGGTTTTGGACGCGATGGTTTTCGGTCCATGGTTTTGGACGTGATGGTTTTTGGTCCATTGTATTGGATGCTTCAGCATGTATAAATATGTATTGTAACATTGAAAGGAACATAATAAAAAATTAATCTGGTAGTCCCAGTTTTGGGATCTAGGGGGAAATATTTGTGTATATGTGTTTTATATGTTATGCTCTCGCATTGTTTATTTTCTATGTTTTAGAATTTGTATGCAGGTAATTTTTGTATGGGATTAAAACCTACATTTAGTATCAGAGTTTTTTTGGCTTCAAGGGGACGCCTTTGTTGCTGAGGGGTTTCGCTCGGGCTGGTGGTAGACCCTATTCAGTGGGAGATCTGCGGGATCGATTCTGGTGGTGAAAGAAGATGGCGAGTAGTGGAAAGATAGAGATCGAGAAATTTAATGGTCAGAATTTTGAGTTGTGGAAACTCAAGATGGATGATTTGTTGGTGGATAAAGATTAGTGGATCACGGTAGATCCAGGTACTAAACCAACGGGAGTGTCCGATGAAGAATGGAAGAAGTTGGATCAGATGGCAAAGAGCACAATATGATTGTGTGTCTCAGATTTAGTATTGTTGAATGTATCAGGGGAAGCTACGACTAAGGCTTTGTGGGACAAGTTAGGGACTTTGTACCAATCTAAGACTCTGGTGAATAAATTGTTCCTACAGAAAAAGTTGTATAACCTAAGGATGAAAGATGGAGACTCGGTGATAGAGCATCTAAACGCATTTAATAATGTTGTAAGTCAGTTATTATCTGTTGATATAAAAATTTCAGATGAAGTTAAGTGCATCAGTTTGTTGTGTTCTCTACCAGATTCGTGGGATAGTCTGGTTATTGTAATAGGTAGCAATGAAACTTCCTTACAGTTTGATGAAATAGTCTCATCCTTGCTGACGGAGGAGATGAGATGGAAAATATTGAGAGCCAGAATGTTGATGCCTTGTTTGTACGAGGACGGTCCAAGAACAGAAACAAAAATAAGTCATCGAGTGGGATATCTAAATCTAGAGGGAGATCTAAATCGCCAGGAAAACCTATAAAGGTGGTTTATTGGAAATGTGGAAAGGAAGGGCACTACAAAAGGGATTGTAAATCTAAAGCTCTTGACAAAGGAAATGGATCTAATGATGCTCCTTCTACAAGAGATGAAAAACACCTTAGATGAAGGTGGGGATGTGTACTTGGCTTCCTCAAGCACACATGTAGATCATGAGGCATAGTTGATTGACTCAAGTGCATCCTTTCACTTCACTCCCCATAGAGAGAGGTTATGCAAGTATGAGAAATACGACAGTGGTGATGTCTTCTTAGGGGATGATAGGAAGGCTAGAATAGTTGGTTGCAGAAAAGTAAAGTTGAAGTTGCAAGGTGGAAGGATTAGAACACTTCCGGGTGCTCCTCATATTCCTACATTGGCCAAAAATCTGATTTTTATAAGCAAGCTGGATTATGCAGGTGTAAAGACAGTGTTTGAGAAAGATACCTAGAAGATGGTTCAGGGAGAACTAGTATTGATGCGTGGAGCTTGGATTGGAACTTTGTACAAGCTGCAAAGTAGCACTATTATTGATGGGTGCAATAGTTCTATGGTTCCTGAAAGTTTCGCATAAAATCTAGTGGTATTTGGAGAAAAGACTATGATATGGCATCAAAGGCTTGGACATATTGGAGAGAAGGGCCTTTGAATACTTCATGGTAAAGGTATGGTAGAAGGTATGACTAATAGCTCTTTGGATTTGATTTCTATGAAAATTGTGTATATGGGAAGCAGAATTGGGTGAGTTTCCCCTCTGGTGGTAAGAGGGCGAAACAAATATTAGAGCTTGTGCAAAGTGATGTGTTTGGACCTGTGAAGGTTCCATCACTGGGTAATTCTATGTACTATGTATCATTTATAGATGACTTCTCAAGGAATACATGGATATATTTCCTTAAGAAGAAACCTAAAGTCTTTAACAGGTTTAAATAATTTAAGACTCTGGTGGAAAACCAGACAGAGAAGAAGATAAAGGTGCTGAGGACAGATAATGGCGGAGAGTTTTGCAGTAAGGAATTTGAAGAATTCTGTAAGAAGTGTGGTATAGCACAGCAGAAGACTACTCCATATACACCTCAGTAAAATGGAGTTGCACAAAGAATGAACAAGACGTTGATGGAAAGGACAAGAATCATGCTCAGTGGTGTCGGGTTAGGACAAGAATTCTAGGTAGAGGCAGTGGAGACAACATGTTACTTGGTCAATAGATCACCTTCATTAACATTGGAGGATAAAACTCCACAAGAGGTATGGACTGGTAAGAAACCGTCTCTTTCACATCTGAGGGTATTTGGATGTGATACATATGCACATGTTCCAAAGGATAAACGAATCAAGTTGGATAGTAAATCTGAAAAGTGCATCTTTATTTGGTATAAGGATGGTTTAAAGGGTTATAAGATTTGGAACCCAGTAACAAGGAAGGTTGTCTACAGCTGAGATGTGGTGTTTTGAGAGTGAAATATGTTATTAAACATGAAGTCCAACCAAAGGAACTTGAGAAGATAGAGTTTGAGCTTAAGGAGGAAGAATCAGACTCTACAATGGAAGAGGAATCAGAAGATGAAGAGCCACAAACTCTAGGTGTGAGAAGATTAGTTCGAGAAAGAAGGTAGCTGGAAAGATATATTCCATTTACTTTCTATTAAAAAAAATTTGTATCTGTTACTGATGATAATCCTAGAACTATGAAGGAAGCAGTAAGTTCTGAGGAGGACAAACTCTGGAAAGAGGCCATGGTTGATGAAATGGTGTCTTTGCACAAAAATGAGGCTTGGGATCTGGTGGATTTACTAGCCCAAAGGAAACCTATTGACAACAAATGGGTGTTCAAGAAGAAGAAAAGTGAAAAAGGAAAGGTGGAGAAATACAAAGCTCGGTTGGTAGAAAAAGGTTATTTCCAGGTGCCAAGAATTGATTTTGGTGATATTTTTTCTCCTCTTGCAAAGGTAGCTTCTATTAGATTACTTTTATTTGTTGCTGCCGCATTTGATTTTGAGGTAGAACAGATGGATGTGAAGACAACATTTTTTCACGGGGATCTGGAAGAAGAGATCTACATGAAGCAACCTAAAGGCTTTGTGGTGAAGGGTAAGAAAGAACTGGTATGCAAGTTAAAGAAGTCTTTGTATGGGTTAAAACAGTGACGAAAGATGTGGTATCAAAAATTTTATACATTTATATGGGGACTTGGCTTCACCAGAAGCAAAGAAGATCACTGTGTTTATTTTAAATTAACTGGTGACCGTGTTATTTATCTAGTCTTGTATGTGGATGATATGTTGCTGGTTGGAAATGACAAAGAAATTATCCAGGATTTGAAGACCCAATTGTCCTCCAAATTCGACATGAAAGATCTTGGTGCTGCAAACTATATTTTGGGAATGGAAACTAAAAGAGATCGAGCAAAGAGGAAGCTTTGGTTAAACCAAACAAAGTATGTCGAGACAATACTGCAGAGGTTTAATATGTAGGATGGTAAACTGGCGAAGGTTCCTATTCCTATAGGTGTAAAGTTATCTGCAGAACAGTGTCCCAAGACACAAGAAGAGGAAGAGTACATTTCATGTGTTCCATATGCAAGTGCAGTCGGTAGCCTAATGTATGCAATGGTATGTACTAGACCAGACATTGCACATGCAGTGGGAGTATTGAGCAGGTTTATGCCAAAACCAGGGAAGGAGCATTGGACAATAGTGAATCGGGTTTTTAGGTATTTGCGTGGCACTACTGATTATGGTTTGTGCTACCAAGGAAGATCAATATTGGATAGAATGTTGGATATTGATGGCTTTGTTGATGCAGACTAGGCTGAAGATCTGGATTAGAGAAGATCTACAAGTGGGTATGTGTTCAACCTATTTGGAGGTGCAGTCAGTTGGATGAGTAAGAAACAATTTGTAGTGGCATTATCAACTACAAAAGCAAAATACATGGCAGCCACTCATGCAAACAAGGAAGCAGTTTGGTTGCAGAGATTGTGTTCAAGTATGGGGTTAGGACAAGGAGCTATAAGGATAGGCTGTGACAGCCAAGTGAAATTTTCTTGGCAAAGAACCCTACTTATCATTCAAAGACAAATCACATTGATTTTCAATATCACTTTGTGAGGGATATGATAGAAGACAAAATGGTGTTGCTAGTAAAGGCAGACACTTTGAAGAATACTACAGATGCATTGAAAAAATCTGTGAGCTCTGAGAAATTCTCTTGGTGTAGAGAAAAAATGGGAATTGCAGGGTTGGATAAATGACTAAGCTCTCCTGTGGCCCCATGTGGAAACAAAACAACAAGTGGGAGAATGTTGGGTTGTGTTATATTCTTTCCACGACTATCCTACATAGTTTATCGAGGGGTTGGGGGGGTGGAGTCCCCCCTTCGTTGTGACGATTGTGAAGCGGAGGGCTCATAGGGGGTTTGAGGGGGGTGGGTAACCCCCCTCTACGGGGTCCCAGGCAGCGCCTTGGTTAAAATAAATTTGGACCCTATATTAGGTTGGGTGGACCTACCTATGGTTTTGTGCATAGTTTTCACACATGGTTTTGGACACGATGGTTTTCGGTTCGTTGTTTTGGACGCGATGGTTTCCATTCCATGGTATTGGATGCTTTGGTATGTATAAATATGTATTGTAACATTGAAAGGAACATAATGAGAAATCAATTTGGTAATCACAGTTTTGTGATCCAGGGGAAAATATTTGTGTATATGTGTTTTATGTGTTATGCTCTCGTATTGTTTATTTTTTGTGCTTTAGAATTCATATGCACGTAATTTTTGTACAGGGTTAAAACCTACAAATAATAAGTTGCAAGGTAAACAATGACAATATCATTTAGGCACAGGAGAAACAAGTAGAATTAAATGCAGTAATCCTTCATATTTTTCAGAATTGCAAAGATAGGCGCCACTTCAGATCATCCATGGGAAGGAGGATAGGTATAATGGGGTATATGGAAATAGATCTCATGGTGGTCATAGTTTGAATAAGGATGACATGATAAAAAGTTGCAGGTTCTTGGACACTTCGGATAGGAGAGGTGATGCACACATTCTATTCTAGTTCTAGTTCTATCATGCACTATGATCGTCATTGCTATCATCCTTACAGGTGGAGTGATAGGGGATACTTTCTATATGAGTTCAAGAAATAAAAGCCACCTACCTTTGATGGATATTTTAAGAAGTTGGAGGATGTAGAGGCATGGCTACTTGAATGAATAAGTTCTTTGAGATGCATGAGTATACAGAGAACATGAAGGGCAGAATAGTTATCTTGATGGTGTTGGATCCACCAACATGTAAGGGGATCTCCCCGATGAGAAGTCCTAATTAGACCTCAGGCCATTTGGTGTATGAGTCCCAGCAGTGGGTCGCACGGCAATGCCTTAACCGCAATTTCACACAGAGGCAAGTAAGATGTATCTGTTGGGAGGAAGGGTGTGACAGTTGTAGCAAGCCAAGGAAGGTGCATGAGAGGTTCTAACACATGGAGAGTGATGTGAGTTCGCCCCTTGGAAACCTCTGATAGCACGGAGTTAAGATGGGAACACACAATCAAAGATGCATTACAACATGGAAGGCAAGTTAGCTAGCAATCCAAAGTGATGGTTAAACCAACAACATGCTTTAGAAAGATTCATACATACTTATACAGAGTAGTCCATACATGCATGTGTAAGCAAACATATACATATGTCATTTAGAGTAAACCAGATAACATAGAATACAATACAACATATGCATGAAACGTGTTGGCTCTGTTATATTTATAAGAGTAAGTTCCATTCATACAATATATCCATGTCCAACCACTAGTTTTGACACCAAAACGTTACAGCCACAACCGGCTGCTCCTCCAAAGATATATACTAGATCTGCACAGTGGAGAAGCCAAGGCTCGTTACAATACTGTCCAATCTCTCTCTAAGATAGTCCTATCAGAAGCTTGGCTGACCAAAATCCTTTACAATGAGTTATGAGGTTCTATTTATAGCAAAGGGTGGGGAGACCCTTGTCATTCCCCTTTGTGACAATTCATCTACCCTCATGACTCTTCATCTACTCTATGACTGTTATATCCAACTATCGACTTTTGAACTTCCACATGAAAAGACATTACATTACAATGCACATGTGCCCATGTGAGAAAAAATGGATTGAGCAAGCCATGCTAGACGTCACTGACACTCGGTCCGTTGTGGTGAGACCAACTCTTTGAAAAGCTTGTGATGGTGAAGGTGGTGAGTTGATTCCAATCTTGGTCGCCCGTGATGGTTTGCATGTGTTCCATGGTGACATCTTACTGAAGAAAAATATTGCCTCCGTTTCATCTGATGCATTGGTATGGCTCCTTCGTCTAACTCTTCTGGTAGCATGTGCATGGTCTTCTTGGGTGCAGGTGAACCGGAAACACACTAATGCATAGTGTTTGTGCTGATCTTCAAGTGTGTGTTGGTCATCATGTGCATCAACTTGTTGAAGTACATGTTCAACTCAAGTCGAACTTGCTTCTTGTCTTTCCTTCGGTGAGTGTGCCAAATAGGTTAGATCATGAGCATGCGCACAATGACAAGCATGCTACTGAATTCCCTTGCATGCATCAACACCACTGCTCACCTTGTCTTCTCCGTGCCAGTTGTTGGGATGGATCTATAACTTGTACAGGCGTAGTTTCATCTGTGAGTGCATTTTTCACCCCCTTCTATATATGTTCCTGCTACAACTCATTCTCTTATCTATGCAACTCCTATTCTTCCTTGAGTTGCTACTTCAGCACATGCAACTCCTTATTTGTTTCATTCTCTATCTTCGCGCTATCTTCATGTCGCACTGTCACCTCATAGCCTGAGTCTCCAAAGTTTCTTTTGTCACAAGTGGACCTTCTTGAGCTTGCAAGTGCCTTTAGCTATTTTTCATGGTTCCTCTTTATATGATGTTTCTACCATCATATCTTGATGTCCTTGTATACGAACAACTTGATATCCTCGTGGGTAGGCAATTCCATAGACACTTGATAGACTGCATCCTCAAGTGTGCTCTAAACGGTGTCTTTGACTTTGCTCTCATAGAAACCATTGTACATGTGTTGCTGAGAGGCAACTGAACACCTGCGATACCTAGATACATAGCAACACTCATGGAAGGCAATCTGTTAGTTGAAAACCAAAAAAAACTTGAGAACTAACTTGCAACATACTTGTGTGACTCATCATGAAGGTTGCACAATTTTCATCGGGAGGTTGGGAGACTGACTACCGAAAATACGCAAGGCACATTCTGGACTGTCAAGAGGTTGACTCACTACTGGAACTATGAAATGCACATTCTATCTTAGCATGTTGAGGACTGAAACTGCGCAATGTGCAATTTCAGCCAGCAGTGACATGCAACCAGCAAATTGCATTACGCAATTTCTGGGGCCAACAGGACACTGCATCTAAGAATTGCGGAATGCAATCCTAAAGGTCATTGCCTGGATAGAATTGTGCAATTTATGGAGAGAAGGCAAAGCCTTTGCTTCTGGAAATGCACAGTACTAGTCGGGCAAGGCACAATCCGGGCCAAGGCAGCCTAGTCTGGATGACGGGTGATGAAACATGAGAAGTGTGAATGCATGATGAGATTAGTGTAAACGAGAGTGAATGGTCATTCATGTAAACAACAAGTGTATGATTCAGAAAATGGGAAATCATGCATGCGTATGAAGTGATTCGCTGCAACGGTGACCTCCCCATGATAAATAGTGTCATGCATGTGACAGTAGTGAGATGCACACGGAAACTAAAATGGTGCTAGTACAAGCTAGTATGCATGCAAATGAAAACAAGCGCTCACTGAAATCAAGTAGACATCGTTCATACGAATTGAAACACAAAAAGCTCCAGAAACACAGCACAAGTCATGAGCAGCGAACTTACCCCAAGACAATTGAGTTGAATGTGCTGACGACTCCTAGATGAAATGTGGGATGCCAGAGCTGCAAGGTCAATGTGAGGAATGAGCCCTGCAGTGTCCAGTTGATGAGTTTAAATAAAATCAAGGTTGCAATGTGCATGCCATAAATCTAGGGAAAGTGACACTTGGTGGGAGGTTTCTGAAATGATCCTTGCATGTAACCTCCAACTACTAGAAATAGATCCCTAAATCCCTGAATCAAGGGATGCCTTTGCATGCTGCCATGGGAGGATCAGCCCATGCACGTAGATCATTTTTCCTCGGTGTTGGAGGGAACCGGTCAATTCAATTGCACATGCAATAGTATGCTCATATGGAAGGAAAAAATGGGCATTTCTAGGAGGGAGTTGGGTTGGCAGCCCAGAGGGACTACGCAATTTCTAGGCAGAGCAGCTGTCTGCTGCCCAGAATTGCATAATTTTTGGGCTGAGCAGTCCTGCTGGGAGGAATTGCACAATTTTTCCAATGAACAGTGATAGATATATTTGCGCAATTTTGGAGCCTAGCAGTCTACTAGACAGAATTGCGCAATTTCTGGAGGGAAGGTTGGTTCCCCTTCAAAATTGTGCAATTTCGTAAGGGAGCTATGCAACTTGCAGCTGGACCAATTATGGAAAAACATCTTGTGAGGGGAATGCAACAAGATTTTATGGAAAGAATGTCATTCTACAAGAAAAACACTGAAGCTTGTGTACTTGACAAGGCAAGACATGCTACTGTGAAAGGTTGGTAGGGAGTCTCCAAAATGAAGCTAAGAAAAAATTTTAGAGGGTGGTTGTAGCCACTATAACACTTGGCGACACACTGGTAGAAATCCATCTCTATGAATGGACCTTGTTCATGAAAAGCAAGTCTAACACCTCCGAAAGTATTTTTCAGTTCTTAGTTCATCTTGGTTTCCACACTACTTGATTGTAAGACGTTGCATCTACCAAGCCCTTGGTCGTTCAACACACATTCTAAACGAAGCCAACACAATTTTTTCGATTAGGGTTGAGGAGTATATGATGCAAAAGTAGTATAGTTGTCAGAGTCTTAGTTTCATCTCTGGTGTTGCTCCGCTGCCAACAGGCCTAGACAGTACCCCAAAAAAGTCATGCAAGAACACAAGCATGGCTCCATTTCCAGTGACCCTGGTCAGTACCTCGGTGGAGTTACTTGCATCACCTCTCTGAATAAGAATCCTTTCTCTTCTTTCGCCTTACTAATTTTTCATTTTTTTCAGAAAAAATTCACTTTTCATTTTTTTCCTTTTTTCACAACTGTGCATAACACTTATTCATTTCAAATGCGGAAGAGGGATCTTGACTTATTGAGAGAAGAAGAGGTTGTTCCTTTAGAGAATTAGTTTATTATATACCTATGATGTGCTTGTTAAGGTATTCCCCATCACCTTACTCTACTTGACTGAGCTGAAAAGGGTTAACCCAAAAATGACCAACTAGATTAGGTGATACTAGTTAGCGCATAAGCATTGTGTTTTCACCAAGGTTCACTTCGAACAATATGTATTTTCCATTGATTTATCATGGACTGAAGACAACAAGTTCTTACCTAAGAGAGTGGACAATAGATAACCAAATGTTGATTTTTGTGCAAGTCCTCTCGTACTTTACCCAACTTGTTTCAAGAGCTGCACACGTTCCATGTGAAACTAACCTACAGATAATAACAAGAAAACAAATCAAAAATCAAAGTGACAAGTAGAAGAAAATTCGAAATAAAAGTGAATAAGAAAACAAACAAGCAAGCAAACAAACACACAAAGAATGAAGAAAACATGCATGCAAGAAAATGACTCAAAAATAAAACACTACTCCTACTCCTAATCTAACAGTGCATGGGTCATCTCATGTGATATGATACTTCTAATGCAGCCACCAGTGCATTGGTTGACCCATATTGGTAAAGGCATGGTTTGCGAACATCGTAGTCGCACAAACCAACAAGCATGAAAGATATAACGATGAAGATGGACACACTCTGAGCTTACAAGCGACCATAGAACAAAGATGATTGAAAGCACATGACATGCACTCTTTGGAGTTGCCATGGTGTTGTGCTACACTGTGTGCAGATGTTGAGTTTATGCATTCTCTTGATTGTGACATGCAAGAAAACGTGAGAAAGGTAGACCACTTACGTTGTGCATGTGTGCTTGTGGTGTAATATTTCTCCAATGCATGAGAGATTGAATCGTGTAGTTCGAGTGGAGGAAGTGAAATCTCGGTGTTTGGTTGATATTCAATGCAAAGCAGAGAGTGATGAGGAGCCTTGAGTGCTTCAAAAATTTCCTAACAGAAAGTGAAACCAACCTTAGGATAGCGAAGGCTTGACATAACCATCAACTCGGACTGAGGTGCCCTGATAGTCTTGGGGGCTTTGACTTCATTGAAAAATAGATCATCGTAGACCAGTGTCTTAAACAGATTAACAATGATTAAATCGACATCATGATCGGATGAGGAAGTGGAGAGATCATGATAACCAAGATCAGAAAATTCAGGATGTTTGGTGGCATCCTTATGATTTGATCAATTGTGCAGAGGGGTAGATGAGAAGCGCAAATGTTCACCCTCTATGTTTTCCGAAATGATAGATGACAGATTGGACAAATTTTTGAAGGAAGATGTGTCCTCTCTACACTGCAATGGCAGATTGACATCTGACATTTCCTGTGAATGATCGGAAGTAGAAACATCCAGAAATGGGTTTTCACAGGGGAAATCAGCAGTGGCAGAATCACAAGGGATGTAAGGAAAAGCGAATGAGGTGCAGCTGGAAGGGAGTCATCCTTCAGCACAGGTTATTCTTTAAATTCCCGCACACACTCATCATGAATGATGGTGCAGGTTGGCTGCATAACACCAACTCCATAAACAAATTGATCCTTGTTAACAGTAGGTGAGGAGTCTGGAATGGAAGAGCACAAGATAGTACAATCCGAAGGATAAGAAAAACGTAGGGATGGAGGATGAGTGAATGAATCCACATGACAACCAACAAGCTTGCAATCCAAATATACAAAAATTTCAAGAGCAGGTGGGGTGGGAGGATGTGAAAGTTCGACAGATGTGTGCATGATCTCCCACATCACTCCACAGTGGTGGAGCTGTTTGATGAGGTGAAGGCGGATAGTCACTTGTGGCAACAACTATGCCTACCTATGATTGTATAGCTCTATCACTGAAGTGTGCATAGTAGGGTTCTGATAGGTGAAGAAGATACTCAAATATTCCCATAAAGAAATTTCCAATCAATTTCATCTTCGGGAAATCAGTATGCAAGATTTCAAAAGCATGTGTAAAACTGATCAATAGATTCATCAAGTTCTTTTCGTAATTTTAGAAATTTATTGATCGAGTGCTTTATGGTTAAAGTGATTGAAAGCATAGTCTATCTCTACAACCATATAAGAAAGAGAATGAATATATTTTTCGAGCGGAATGGCACACCAGCTCATCGGATGCCCTCGAAGCGTGTAGACGAACATCACACAGGTCATGTACTCTACAAAGATTCAATGTCTTTCACATGAGCCTACAATTCTAACCGCATGCCTAACCAAGGCTACATGGCCTTCACCATCAAATGTCTTATGTGACAAGTTATCCGAGTGATTTTCCAAGATGATGAAGTTGTTTCCAAAATACATACACTCTGGAAGAGAAACATTGTAGTTAGTCATGATAGATATGTAGAGATTAAAAACAGATGATGAGGGCTCGACTTGTCATTTGGCCCTCCTTCTAGCTCCAAAATGTAGATGGCGCTAGACCCACCAACATGTAAGGGTATCTCCTCGGTAAGAAGTCCCAATTAGACCTCATACTATTTGGTGTAGGAATCCCACCAATGGGTCATACAGTAATGCCTTGACTGTGATTTCGCCTAGAGGCAAGTAAGATGTCTCTATTGGTAACAAGGGTGTGACAGCTTTAGCTAGCCAAGGAAGGTGCATGAGAGGTTCTAACACATGGAGAGTGACGTGAGTGCATCCCATGGAAACCTGTGATAGCACGGAGTTAAGAAGGGAACACATGAGAAAAGATGCACCACAACATGGAAGGCAAGCTAGCTAGCAATCCAAAGTCATGGTTAAACCAAAAATATGTTTCAGAAATATTCATCCATACTAATACAGAGTAATCCATACGTGCATGCGTAAGAAAACACATACATATATCATTTACAGTAAACCAGATAGCATAAAATACAATACAACATATCCATGAAACATGTTGGTTCTGTTATATTAAGAAGTGTAAGTTCCAGTCATATAATACATCCATGTCCAACCACTAGTTCCGATAGTGGAATGTTACAGCCACAACCACCTGTTCCTCCAAATATGTATACTAGATCTGTGCAGTAGATAAGCCAAGGCTCATTACAATATTGTCCAAGCTCCCCCTAAGATAGTCCTATCAGAAGCTTGGCTGACCAAAATCCTTTACAATGAGTTATGAGGTTCTATTTATAGCAAAGGGTGGGGGGACTCTTGACATTCCCCTTTGTGACAATTCATCTACTCTCATGACTCTTCATCTAATCTAGGACTGTTACATCCAACTATCGACACTTGAACTTCCACTTGAAAAGACGTTACATTACAATGCACATGTGCCCATGTGAGACAAAATGGTTTGAGCAAGCCATGCAAGACATCACTGACACTCGATCTGTTGTGGTGAGACCGACTCTTTGACAAGCTTGTGATGGTGAAGGTGGTGAGTTGATGCCAAGTTTGGTTGTCTATGATGGTGTGCATGTGTTCTATGGTGACATCTTGTTGAAGTGAACTCTTGCCTCCATTGCATCCAGGTGCATTGGTATGGCTCCACCATCCAACTTGTTCGATAACATACACATGCTATTTTTGGGTGTGATTGAACTGGAAACACACTGATGCATAGTGTCCATGCTGATCTTTAGATGTGTGATGGTGTTCATGTACATCAACTTGTCAAAGTACATGTTCAGCTCCAGTCAGACTTGCTTCTTGTCTTTGCCTTGGTGAGTGTGCCAAATGGGTTAGATCACATGCATGCACTGACATGCATGTTGCTAAATTCCCTTGCATGTGATCAACAACACTGTTCACCTTGTCTGCTCCATGGCAGCTCATGGGATGGATCTATAACTTGTATTGGCGTAGATTCATCTGTAAGTGCAGTTTGTGCCCCCTTGTGTACCTATTCTCACTACAACTCATTCTCTCATCTATGCAGCTCCAGTTCTTCCTTGAGTTGCTTCTTCAGCACATGAAACTCCTTCTTTGTTCTGTTCTTTGTCTTTACATGATCTTCAAGTTGTTTCATCACCTCATAGCCTGAGTCTCCAAAGTTGCTTTCATCATAAGTGGATCTTCTTGAGCTTTCAACTTTGTTCCACCTTTGTGTTTTCAATAACCTTCCTCTTGTGTTCCTTGCATCTGGTGTGCTACTTTTAGCTACTATTCATGGTGTTTCTTGCTATGATGCTATTTCCATCATATCTTGATGTCCTTGTCTACGAACAACTTGATATATTCATGGGTAGGCAAGTTCATAGACACTTAATTGACTGCATCCTCAACTATGCTCTAAACTGTGTCTTCGACTCTGCTCTCCTAGAAACCATTTTACCTGTTCTGCTAAGAGGCAGGTGAACACCTGCGATACCTGGTGACATGGAAACACTCATGGAAATAAATTTGTCAATCGAAAATGAAAACAAACTTGAGAACTGACTTGCAACATACTTGTGTGATTGATCATTAAGGTTGCACAATTTCCGACAGGAGGTCAGGAGACTGACTGCCAAAAATGCGCAAGGAACAGTTCGAGCTATCAGGAGGTAGATTGACTGCTGGAACTGTGCAATGCACAGTCCAGTCTAGCCTACTAAGGACTGAAACTACACAACGCGTAATTTCAGTCACAGTGACATGCAACCAGCAAACTGCATTGCATAGTTTCTGGGGCCGACAGGACATTGCCTCAGAGAATTGCGCAATGTAAGAATGGACGTCAGCGCCTAGCTAGAATTGTGCAATTTCTGGAGGGAAGGCACAACCTTTGCTTCTCGAAATTCGCAGTGCTAGCCAAGAAAGACACAATCTAGGCCAAGACAGCACAGTCCAACCGACGTGCGACTGAAACATGAGAAGTGTGAAAGCATTATGAGATGAGTGAAAATGAGAGCGAATGATCATTCATGCAAACAACAAGTGCAAGATTCAGAAAATAGGAAAGCATGCATGTGTGTGAAGTGAGTCGCCACAACAACGGCCTCCCCGTGAAAAATAGTGTCATGCATACGGCAAGAGTGAGATGCAAATGAAAACTGAAACGGTGTTAATACAAGCTAGTATGCATGAAAATGACAACAAGTGCGCACTGAAATCAAGCAGAAATCATTCATACGAAGAGAAACACAAAATTTACCAGAAACACAGCGTAATTCATGAGCAGCGAGCTTACCCCAAGACAATTGAGTTGAATGCACTGGTGACTTCTAGATGCAATGTGGGATTCTAGAGCTGCAAGGTCGATGTGAGGAATGAGCTCTATAGTGTTCGGTTGATGAGCTTCGATAAAATCAAGGTTGTGATGTGCATGCCACAAATCTAGGGAAAGCGACACTTGGTGGGAGGCTTTTGAAATGATCCTTGCATGTAACCTTCAACTGCTAGAAGTAGATCCCTGAATCAAGGGATGCCTTTACATGTTTCCTTGGGAGGAGCACCCCATGCATGAAAATTAGTTTTGCTTGGTCCCAGAGGGAACTAGTCAACTTAACTTCTCATGCAATAGTCTGCTCAGATGGGAGGAAAGAATGTGCATTTCTGGGAGGGATCTGGGCTGGCTTCCCAGAGGGATTATGCAACTTCTAGGCAGAGCAGCTGATTGCTTACCAGAACTGCACAATTTTTGGGCTGAGTAGTCCTGCTGGGATAAATTGTGCAATTTTTGTAGTGAACAGTGACAGGTAGATTTGCGCAATTCTGGAGCCGAGCAGCTACCAGACATAATTGTGGAATTTTTGGAGGGAAGGTTGGCTCCCGTCCAGAATTGTGAAAATTGTTGAGGGAGCTGCTCAGCCCGACAACTGGACCACATCTGGTGAAATAGCCTATGAGGGGAATGCAACAAGCTTTGATGGACAGGCTGCCATTCTGCAAGAAAAACATTGAAGCTTGTGTACTTAACAAGGCAAGACATGTTGCTGTGAAAGGTTGGTAGGGAGGCTCCAAAACGAAGCTAAGGAAAAAGTTTGGAGGGTGGTTGTAGCCGCTATAACAAGTTATCTTCGGCCTCAAAGGGAAAGAAGATATCTAGTGGGAAGATGTGAAACATGTTAGAGACATCAAGATGGATGAGTTGAGTTGGCATGATTTCAAGAGACTTTTTAAGAAGAAATACTTGTTACAAAGGTTATACGATAGTAAGGCCAAGGAATTATATGATATTAAAATGGGATCGATGACAGATGAGGAGTATATGAATAAGTTCCTGGATTTATTGAGCTATGTACCATATCTTAAGGATTAAAAGGCTAAAGTTTAGAGAATTTTCAGATGAGGAGTATATGACTAAGTAGTAAATTCCTAGATTTATTGAGCTATGTACCATATCTTAAGGATTAAAAGGCTAAACTTTAGAGAATTTTCAGTGGATTTCCATTAACTTTTAGAGATTGGATTGAGTATGATGAGCCTCAGTCACTTGAGGAAGTTATTGGAAAATTAAAACAATGTTACAAGTAGTCAAAGCGTAAGAATAAATCTTAGCAAGGATGGAAAGGGAAAGATAAAGGTAAAGGTAACCGAAAAGAACAAGGCCTCAGAATATATAAGAGAAAGAGAATGTTGCACCATACAAGAAGTTCAACGTAGCTAGACAGGGACATGGGTCACAACAGTAGAATAGAGGTAATGGTACAAGATAGTTGGAGTGTTGGACATGTGGTAAGGAACATCTTAAGAGAGATTTTCTATAGACTCAGGGTGGTAGGCCACATATCTATAGTGTATAGGATGCGTAGACTATTGGGGATGTTGGGTAGAGCATTCCTCATATTTATGCAGCACTGGATAATAGGTAGGCGAATCACAGGCATATATTATTAAGATGGATGGTAAGTGATGAGCCCCAAAAATGGGTAATTATGTGGGCTCATTTTGCCTCTTATTTCAACTTAATCCACCATTCTCATTAGTTTATTGCATGTTTTTGAATATATTTATGCTAATAGAGTGAATTGGGTTAGTCATTTTGCCATGTAGTCTAATGTGTGCTTTATGAAGATTTTTTGGCCAATTTTGGACAAATTCAAGGGATTTATGAGCAAATGGAAGCCAAAACTCGAGGAAAATAGGGAAGAGGATTTGTAGGGGTGTGTCTCCTTCATTTATGACCCCTTTCCTTGAATCCTCCATTAGCAACTCGGAGCACAAAGGTCCACATTCCAAGGGGCAGCTGAGCAAGTAAAGAAGGATTGTTGTTATCTCCAGTTCTAGGAAGCCGAGTTCCTTGATTTGCAAAGGACTGTTGGAGGAATCCATTTGTATAAATAAAGGGGTTTAGAGCCTTAGTAGGTTAGCCAGTCATTAGTAGAATGTTCGCACTTTTGTGCAACACTTGTTCAGCTTATTTTCGAGTCCTTTTCGAGAACAGTTCATGTAATGTGACTATTATTTTTGATAATGAAGAAGAAACAGTTTTTGAGCCAGCACTGATCTCTTTCAGAGGGCTGAAGCTCTTGGGTTAGGGCCCAACCCAATCTGCCCAGCACCTCTTGCTTTGTACTTATATGTTTTTGCTTCAGTTCATGAGTTAATTTCTATTACATAGATTCATTTTACTTTGTTATATTAGGTTGCTTTTGATGGTTTGCATAGCTGTTTTTGTTTTAGTTGCTCAAGTATGTTATTGCAATGATAGAATAAGATTCAAAAATGCAAACAACATGTCTTGATCTCCTCTCTCCCTTCCTGGGACTATGATTTGAGGTCAAGGCACTACTGCTGCCACCAAAAACACAGTTTTGCTCTTCCATGCAACTTCTAGTGTGATGACTTGATTTGGAAAGATTGATCTATTGGTTTAGATTTAGTTGCTTAGACCATTTCTTGTTCTTTTATAATAGATCTCTCTACATGATTTTCTGTTCAAAGGTTATTGTTCATCATTTTTTGTTTGTAGGTCAGAAATTAGGTCAAGCTAGAGAAATACTTGTTTTCATGGCATAGTTAGTTCTTTCTTTGATAAGTTTTTGTAAGTAGATGTGCAGATCTCTTGCAGGACACCCCAGATCACCATACATCCATAAAACAGCTAGCACCATCTGACTTCTCATATATTTCCCAATTCATTCGCAACATTTTTCCAATCTGCCCTAATTTCTGCGTTTTTCTCCATAAGCTTCTCTCTTGCCATTTGAACAAATCCAACCATCCTGTTCTTTCTTGATCTTACTTGACAAGCTCCAGAGACATCAACACCTTCATCTAGCCTTAATCTACCCGTTTCCATTATTTTTCCACCTTCAAAACTCCAAAAATAGCTCTCGGCCTCCTCCCGTATATCCTCCTGTAGATCCCTTGCAGCATCTTATAGAATTTCCTGTGAGTGATTTTTCGAAGTCTCATCACTATGTAAGTCTTTAGAAGGGTACTAGGGGCTTCTTAGGACCTCCCCACACCTTCCTCCACCTCTGCAAAAACCAACTCCACCTTCCTTCGCCACCAAACCTCTGCACAATCACAACCAGATAAATCACAAGCATAATAATTTTACATAAAGACACTCAAAAGCACAAAAAGATGTTTTCTTCTCATTTCTTTTTAGAAGTAGCTTGAATAAATGCAATTTACCTTGTTAGTATTCAATGGCACTCATTTCACTAGTTTTCATCTCTTTTCTTGCAAAAGTAGGGTTAATAGGTAAATTAGGGTTTGCATTACATTTTAGTTTTCCTTCTCTTTTTGTAAATAGAATAGCCTCTGTAGAGTTAGCTTTCTTTCCTTACAGTTAAAGGCTTCTTCTGAGAATTCATAGAAGTTGGCTTAAGCTCCTAGTGAACTTGTGCCAGCTGACCAAGTGATAGCCTATAGTAAGAGCTAGTACTTGTGCATACATCACCGTCGCTTCTAGGTTTGTTACGAACTACCGGGTTGATAAAAGTAAAGTAGGAAGCCCCAGGAGTTGTAGCATTATTGCTGCAATACTAGTGCTCACCACTTTTTGGCGTTGTTGCCGGGGAAGCATCAGAGTATTTTGTGATTACTGCCTTCTTCTATTTTCCACTGCAACATTTTGCTAAGTAGTTTATTTTAGAAAAAGTAGAGTAGTTGTTTCATTTCAATTCTACAATTTCAATTATGCAAAATTAGATTAGGCATTTCCTGCTTTCATTTCAATTCTACAATTTCCATTTCAACAAGAGTAGATTAGTCATTTCCTGCTTTCATTTCAATTCTGCAATTTCCATTTCAGCAAGAGTAGATTAGTCATTTCCTGCTTTCATTTCAATTCTGCAATTTCCATTCCAGCACAAGTAGATTAGTCATTTCCTTGCTTTCATTTAAATTTTACAATTTCACTCCAGCAAGTTTATTTCAGTTAGTTGCAATTTGTTGTTCAATCCATTTCAGTTTTGCAGGTACAAGAAGAAAAAACAAAAATCACCCAAAAAGAGTTTTCCTTTCATGCCTCTTAGGAATAGAGATAATTCAGGAAAATTCCTACCCAACACCCCCACCACATCACACAGTCACCCTTCTCTCTTCTTCGGTGGCAGTGATCCAGAAGAACCTATAGGTGAACCACCAGAGATATACGAAGATCCTATAGTAGAAGAAGAGCAAGAAAGCATTACTCCTGAGACCATGGCTAAAAACAGAAACATTAGAGGAAATGGGGAAAGAGTAGAGGGTACCTTTCCCATCCGAGAGACCAATGGAGACACCAAAATGAAGAACATAAGTCCTTCAGCCTTGCCTTGCTTCCATGGGTTGACTATTGAAGATCCTGATACCTTTTTGTTTGAATTTTCTGTTATCTGTTGGACCTATGACTATGTAGAAGATGAGCAGAAGCTGAAACTGTTTCCTTCTACCCTCAAGGATGCAGCATTGCGCTAGTTCATGGGGTTACCTGGCAACAACATCACAACTTGGGCTTAGATGCAACAAGACTTTAATAACAAATACTGGGACTACTGTAGGTCAAAGGATACCAAGGAAGAAATCTTCCGAATGACCATGGGAAGCGATGAATCCTTGGAAGATTATGAAGTTAGGTTTTAGCTCAGTTATAAAAGGGCCAGGTGCACACTTGACCCCAAATCTCTGAAGTTGGTCCTGCTCAAAGGAGTCCCGGAAGACCTTCTAGATACCCTCCATTTGCTGGCTGGGAGGGACATCTACCAACTACCTTCTGATGACATAAAGACTATGTTTAGAAACAATTCTAGGGTAGCCAGAAAGAGAGGTAGGGAAAGTCAACCTTTAGCCAATACATCCTCATCCAGTTCATCCCTTAGAGGTGAATTTGAAAATCTGTTGGAAGATTTCAAGAGCAAGATGAGGCAGTCTCTTACCATGCAAATGGATACCTTTCATATCAAAAGAAAACAAGAGGAAGCAGAGAGAGCTTTGGCCATTTTTTGTCCTAGGTGCACCAGAAGGCATCCTAAGAATGAATGTCCATTGAACTCTATATAAGTGTGTTCAATCTGTGAAGAACACCATTCTACGAATCAGTGCCCTTCCTTGCCCGAACTTAAAGCTGCATACCAGGGGGCCGAAGGAGCCACTGAACCACTTTATTTCATGAACCAAAGGAGGTCACATGGGCCCAGACCTTACCAGCAGGGAATGCAAGGGACATCCCAGACATATTACAACCCCAATCAAGCCACTTCCATGCCTTCTTGGGGTCCCCCTGCTCATCCTTCCTAGTCCACACCCCCTCCTTGGTCATATCCATCTCAATACCATGCTTAACCAGCTGCTCATTCATTTCACTCTTATGCTCAGCCACAGCCTCAGTGGAATGCACCTCATCAAGGGTGGAGGCCCCAATACAACTCTCCTCTCGCTCTTTTGCCTCCACCACTTGCTCAACCACAACCATTACCTCCTGCTCCACCAAGGAAACCCCAAATACCTACTCAACAGAACCTGAACCCGAACAACAGACAGTCCCAGCAGGTATATAGTGGGGAAACATCATTTTTGACCTATGTTGTGGAGATTCAGGAGATTAACCTATGATCTGGGATGGTTCTTCCAGATAACCAACCTCCCCCTAAGGAGGATGAGGAAGAAAAAGAGGAAAGTGAACCAAAAGCCACTCCACCCTTTCCTGAGAGATTATCAAGGAGAAGTGATTTAGGCACCCAGGCAGGGACAGCAGAGATGCTCCAACTATCAATGTCATAGGGCAATTGTCTGACCTGATGTTGGGGCAGGTAATCTATCCAAAATATCTAGACCCTAGAAGTCTTGTAGTCAATGTCCACATCAATGGCACCATAATACCCCATACCTTGATTGATCTAGGGGCTGCCATTTATGTGATGACCAAGGACACTATGTTCAATCTCAACCTTCAGCGCTCCCTGAGAAAGACCACAACAGTACTGCAGTTAGCAGACCACTCCACTGTGACCCCTGAAGGGATTGTGGAAGATGTAATGGTCTCCATCAATTCTTGAGAGTACCTTGTTGATTTCCTAGTTCTCCAACCAAAGGCAAAGCTCACTGGGTATCCTCTCATCCTGGGAAGACCCTAGTTGGCTACTGCAGATGCCTATATCAGTTGTCGAGCTAGGAACATGACAATCAAGAATGGGCATATGTCCAAGCAACTAGTCCTATATCCTCTTGCCCAACCTTTGTTAGACCATGATTTACCTCTCTGGTTGGAGGAGGAAGATGAGAATAAAGTCTATTCCACACCACTATGTGTGGTGGAAGCTACCATGTGGGGGGGTCCACAAACCGAGGATGATCTTATTGAAAACTTGATTTAGAATCCACCCCCCAGTGTGTTGCCATTAGAAGAGCTAGTGGAAGAAATCCAAGCTAATCCTTTAGTTGATCTCTGTGTGGCTGACCTGACCTCTCTCTGAGTTAAGAATGTAGAATTCGGCCCAAAAAGAACCTTGAAAATCAACTCATCCCTATCCACCTCTCAGGAGAAAGAATTGTGTAGCTTATTGAGAAACCACTTGGATGCTTTTGCTTGGAGCTATAAGGAGATGAAGGGAGTGCACCCTTCAGTCTATACTCATCACATTTACATTAAGGAAGATTCAAAACTAGTCAGGTAGCCTCAAAGGAGGATGAATCCATCCCTTAAGGACATTGTCAAAGAATAACTACAAAAGTTACTGGATGCAGGATTCATCTACCCTATCTCTGACAGCGAATGGGTCTCTCCTTTGGTGCTAGTGCCAAAGAAAAATGGGAAGTGGAGAATCTATGTCGATTATCGGGAACTAAACAAGGCCACCAAGAAGGACCATTTTCCTTTGCCTTTCATAGATCAAGTGTTAGATGACTTGGCAGGGAAGAAGTTTTTCTCCTTCCTAGATGGGTTTAGCGAGTACAACCAGATCCAAATCAGCCCGAAAGACCAAGATAAGACCACTTTCACTTGTCCTTGGGGTACCGTTGCATACCGGGTCCTTCCTTTTGGATTGTACAATTCTCTCGCCACATTCCAAAGAGCAGTAGTGAGTATATTTGCTGAACTAGTTCATGATGCACTGGAAAACTATATGGATGATTTTACCCCTTATGGTTCCAACTTCCAGGAAGCTTTTTCTAACCTGGGAAAAGTTTTGGACAAGTGTATTGAAATGAACCTATCCCTCAGTCTTGAAAAATGTGAATTCCTGATGACTGAAGGGACTGTGCTAGGTCATGCAATCTCTCAGCAAGGATTACAGGTGGACCCCAACAAAATTGCCATCATCCAAAGGGTCCCACCTCCTCAAAAGGTAAGAGATGTTTGAATTTTCCTAGGTTTAGCAGGGTATTATAAAAGATTCATTAAGGATTTCAGTAAGCTAGCCTCTCCATTGTTTAGGCTTTTGGGAAAAGATGCGAAGTTCATATGGACTGACAACTGTCAGGAAGTTCTGGATATCTTGAAAAGTAAACTAGTGACTGCCCCAATTTTGAGAGGTCCAAACTGGGCCCTACCTTTCCACATTCATACAGATGCCTCAAACAAAGTGATAGGAGTAGCCTTAGGGCAAATCAATAGGAAGTTTCCTTATGCCATATATTTTGTAAGTAAAAACTTGTCGAAGGCAGAATTAAACTACACTGTAACCAAAAAGGAGTTCCTATCTATACTCCATTCCCTAAATAAGTTCAGACACTACATTACCAGCTATCAAACATTTGTACACACTGATCATGTTTCAATTAGGTATTTAATGAACAAACCAGATCTAAATTCTCGTATTATTAGATGGTTGCTTTTATTGTAGCAATTTGATTTAACCATTGTTGATAAGTCAGGTAAGGAAAATATTGTTGCTGATTTTTTGTCTAGAATAGATCTGCCTGCAGGTGAAGAAGGAATGGTGGATGATCAAATAATAGATGAACACCTTTTTTCTATTTTAGGACTCTCTCCATGGTTTGTTGATATAGCAAATTACTTGGTTTCAGCACAGCTCTCGCCACACCTATCCTCAAAAGAGAAGAGCAAGATCGTGAGGAAAAGTGCCCCTTTCACCTGGATAGGGGGCAACCTCTTCAAACTTGGCCCAGATCAAGTTTTGAGGAGACGTGTTAGGGAGGAGGAAGTTTTTGACATTATCCTAACCTTTCATGATGGGCCCTATGGGGGCCATTTTGCAGCAAAGAGGAATGCCTTCAAAATCCTACAAGCAGGTTACTGTTGGCCCACTCTTCATCAAGATGTAAGGAGATATATCAGCCAATGTGACTAATGTCAAAGGATGTGGAAACCTACTCCAAGGGATGAGATGCCCCTGCAACCTCAAGTGACTTTCAAGCCATTTAAGAAGTGGGGCATGGACTTTGTGGGTCCTGTCAACCCTCCTTCAAAGTAGAAATCTTACATCATTGTGTGCACTGACTATCTGACAAAATGGGCAGAAACAAAGGCGATCAAGGAAGCAATAGAAGAAAAAGTAGCTAAGTTTTTGAGAGATAATATATTCTACAAGTTTGGATATCCAAGAGAATTAGTCATAGATTAAGGGAGTCAATTTACCTCCAATTTGATTGAAGACCTACTCACACATCACAAAATTAAGCATAGAACTTCCACCCCTTATCATCCACAAGCAAATGGCAAGTGGAAGTCACTAATAGAGCTTTGGAAGGAATTTTGACCAAGGTAGTCAGCAGCAGCAGACAAGAATGGGGAGATTGATTGGTTGAGGCCACCTTGCCCTATAACACCACCTAGAAAACCACCATAGGGTTCACACCCTATGAGTTGGTCTATGGGAAGAAGGCTTTGCTATCAATAGAATTTGAATATAACACACTAAGGATGGCAACTCAGCTGGACCTAGATCTCAACCATGCACAAAAGGAAAGGTTACTTCAGCTAAATGGATTGGATGAACAAAGATTACAGGGCCTTTTCCACTTAGAGGTAGTCCAGCTTCAAAGAAAAATATGGCATGATAGACACCTCAAAGAGAAACAATTCTAGGAAGGAGATTGGGCGCTGCTGTATGATTCAAGGTATAAATATTTCAAGGGAAAACTGAGGACAAGATGGCTGGGACCGTACATAGTAGAAAAGTGCAATGACAATGGTTCAGTTCTAATTAGGACCATCGATGAAGAAGCCATCCCCATGCTTTTCAATGGGCATAGGTTGAAAATCTACAAGAAGCCCCTCTCCAAGCAAGAATTCATTGAAAATCTGAGTAAAATAGTGTTGGTAGTGGAGCAAGTCTCTGCCTCCACTCCACCCACACCCTAAAAAAAAAAATAGCAAAAAAAAGAGGAGAATAAAATATCCGTGGGTGAAAACCTCCCCTTGGAGGTGCCCAGGGCAGGAAGTGAGGGCGAAAACCTCCTGGAGGCACCCCAACTGTAAAAAAAAAAAAAAAAAAAAAAAAAACAGGAATAGAAAATTAACTTTTTTGAATGCATTGCAGATTGCAAGAGGGCCACAAAAGGAAAAGGGACATGGCCAAGATGCATACACCCCTGATAGACCATCTCTCCATCACTATTGTATTTTCCCAGTCCCTGGTCTCACATGTTCTGGAAATTATGCATCCTACAGGAGGCTTTGTGCATTGTACAGGAGGCTCCTGTAGAAACCACAGAAAGCTCGAAATCAAGTCAAGAAAAGGGTCAAAGGGCCAGAAACTTGTCCAGAAAACTTGTGGACCCCCCTACCACCTTTCATCCTCCTAACTCTCCATTCCATACCTACACCACTCCATTTCCACTCGCTTCTTTCTTCCATGCACAGAAAACATAGAAATCTTGTTTCTTTTGTTAAAAAAAAAATGAAGAATAAAACAACAGCATCCTTAGCTTATCTCTTACCTCATGCATACCAGCTGCTTTTCCTTGGCCAACGGAACCTTCCTTAGCTATCTCTCCAGTCCCTTCTCAAGCCTTAGCCAAAAGTTTTAGAGGGAGAAGCAGTTACAGGAAATCTTGCAAGATTCCTATAGCAGCTGATCCCCTTAAAAATCAAGCTCCAAAGGCAAAGTCAGTGCAACCACAGATGTACAAAACACGCAAGGATCCAGACCTGATTAAAGAACACCAGTATGAGGTAGCCGAGCCACCAATTCAGAAGCCATGGGTGCTAGCAGTAGCAATCCATGAGTGGAACGCCAAAGTCTAAGCATGCAACAACACAGTAGCAACTAACAGGTAAGAGACTAAACCCATTCCTCTGTTGCATGAGTATAATTTAGAAACTACATGGACAAGTGAGATGGTTGCAATTAAATGAGATTGGTGGCTAGCTAACTAGCCACCCTCATCTAGTTCAAATAGCGCTCAGTGGGCGCAGTCGGCACGTGTGTTCAGTCAACTTGGGAAAAACTAAAAACAAGTAGTGGTGGCATATAACGAGAATTATGGAAGTGATTGCGGGCAAGCGGCATGAATTTTCATAATGGCACTAAAGTAGGTACCAACTTTTCGAATGAGGGTAACGTACCCTTCCTACCACCTCACCTCATCACTGTAGAACACTCCCGTAAGCTTAAGTACACTGCAGTCGATCGCCTCCACCACCTTTGTTTTCATTGTATCAACGAGCTCTCAGTTGCAGCAACCTACCTACCACCTCCAGAACCTCGAAACGGTCGCTCTCCGTCATTTTCAGAACCCTTCCGCTTATCGAGCTCTATAGGAGAACTATCGGACTCTACAAGAGCGGAAACACAGTCCTACAGGAGCCTTTCTATAGGAAGGCCAATGAGCAGTCTCGCAGAGGGAAATTCGAGATTTTATGCCAAATTCAAGCTCGAAAAGGTAGGCTCAGTAAAACCCACTCTGCATTTCCATATATCTACAAAAGGTGGTGGGGTTTTAAGTGAAGTATTGAGTTGAAAAGAAGGAAAGTGAGAATAAATTTTTCCTGTGTTTTTTTTTTAAATATATACAGTTCCTCCATTTGCTCTTTGCACTGAAATACTGTCTCTTTCTCCTCCATGGTATTCTCCTCTGTAAAAAGATGATGCAACTCTAGAGAATTAAGCCTATAAAAAAGGTGAATTTGCATTGGGTAGTCTGCTTATTTTGTGAAAGAAAAAAACATTGTTCTATATACTCTCTGTTTGTTAAGATATTGTTTCCCTCAAACAGACCGAGAAGAAAATTAAGTTTGAGAAAAGAGTTTGAAGGGAAGGAAAGTTGCAATTTTTTTTTGTTAAAAAGGAAGAATTTTTTTTTGTTAAAAAGGAAGAACATGAAAAACTCTCTCTCTGGTTCTAGAAAGAAAACCTCAGTTGTTCCTCTGTTTCCGGGTTTGAAATTTGTTGCCTTCCTCCTCACCTGAAATAGTCCAGCAGTCTCTGAACATCATGACAAGGGGTTTTATGAGGAAGGAGCCTCTAAATTCAACTAAGTTGCATGAACATCTAGAATTGGTAGCCCTTTTTACCAGGGAAAATTGGATGCCTTTCTTTGAAAAATTTCATGGGTATGATGAGGAAGTCACAGAGGAATTTTTATTGTCTTTAAAACCTCACTCAAAAACCAATGCCACAGCCAGTTTTAGGGGTCTAACCATAGAACTTACATCGGAGTTTATCAGTAGGATTACAAGTCTCCTACTTGGACTCCCCTGGAGCAAAGAAGAAAAACCACTAGTTCAAGTGACAAAGAAAACCTTTTTTTGGCCTCATGAACATCCTGTGGAGGATAAGAATGGCATTAGGAGGACAAGTATACCTTATCCATGGGGTGAGGTCAGTTATCAGATCATGAAATACATCTCCTGTGAAGGAAGATACAACATAGTCTATGGGTACCATTTCAGACTCTTACATGAACTAAGATATGGCATGGACCTTCCTGCATCCAGGAAACTCAACATTCCATATTTTCTCCTCCAATCCTTGATAGAATCTAGCACCAAATTGAAGGCCGGGGTTCCAGATCAATTGGTTCACCATGGGCTAATTAAATTGCTGGTGAAGGATGCCCTCCACACTTACACAATCCCCATAGCGTGGGAGATTTTTAGGAACATGACTAAAGAGGATGATATAAAAACTCTCACTGAGGACCTTAGTCCATCTGGAAGTGAAGAGGAGGGATAAAAAGGGGAAGCTGAGAAGGAAATCCATGAAGAAGAATAGAACACTCAATTGGAAGAAGAGGAACCCCACACAAAAAAAGAAGGAAACCAGATAGGAGAGGAGAAACATGACACCACCACAGATGAGCCTAAAGCAGAGAAGAAGAAAGAATCAAAAGCAGAAAAGGTTAGAACCACAGCAGAGAAAAAGAAGAGGACAAGAACTAAAATTACGAAGCCTAAGACAATTCAGAAAAAGGCTGCCAAAAGAAAGGCAGAAACTAAACAAGAAGAGGAGAAAACAAAATCAGAGATAGCAGACATAAAACCAACAGAAATAGGCAAAACAACAGATGAAGAAGAAGAAGCACAATAAGAAGAAGTGTCTCCTAAGACACTAGTAAGAGAGGCAGTAACTATTCTTGCTGTACTTAGTACTCCAGCCAAGCCCAAAGGAAAAAGGAAGTGTTATGAAACCAGCTCAAGAAAAGATAGAAAAGATAGATCAACGCCTTAGAATTCAGCCTCTTCGAGGGGGCAACCTCCTTGACATTACATAAATGAACAATTCTTGGATGATACAAATGAAAAGACCTCCTTTCTATATATAGGAGTCTAAGGGGTTATAACATAATCAGAGCCGACATAACAATAATAATGTAAGGGCAAATAAATAACAATAGTGGGCTTCTATGGGGCACAATAGTAACAATATGGGCACTACATGGGTACATCAATATAATAAGTGGGTTATACTAATAACAATAAGGGGTTACACTAGTAGTATAGGGGTGCCTAACAGGAAGAGATAACCATCTATGTACTTCAAGACTCGAAAGAGCACCAGAATCAAGATGGGGAAGCCTCAGCCACCTTCAAAGGAGCCCATCATCATTGAGGATGTCCCTACTGCAACAAGGGAGGAATCTCCCTCCAAAATACCCATCACTTATGAAAGAGGAAGTCCTAAGACCTCTACTTGGAAAGAAAGGATCAAACTAATGGACTCTAAAATAGTCCTATAGGAGGCGCAAAGCTCTCCATAGGAGACATTAGCAAAGCTCTAAGAGACTGAAAAACTTGAAAAGAAGACAGAAGAGCAGACCAAGGAGGAAGACAAGGCAAAAGAGATACCAGAGCCTGGACCTCAGCCTAACTTAGGCTCTTACTACAACCTTTTGGAAGGTGGGAAGATCATCCCACAAAAGTTTGCAGTCCCTCTTTTCTTCGAGCTAGAAAAGGAAAGAGTTAGGACCCATACATGGATGCAGATTGCAAAATCAAAAGTGGTGGAAGACATTAGGCACATGGAAAACAAATTAAGGGAGATGGGCAAAGAATTGAGCATGGTTGCATAAAGAAATCATCAGAAGAGCTCAATTAGAGGTAGAAAGTGAAATGTTAAAGAAGCAGCTGGAAGAAAGGGAACATCAAGGAGGAAATGAGTTGTCAATATTAGAAAGACAACAACAGGAAGAGGAACCCCAGGAAGACAGTGAGACATTAATAAAACAGAAACAGGAAAGGGAATCCCAAGCAGAAAATGAGGTGTTGATCTTGAGAAGGAAGCTATAGGAAAAGGAAGCCCAATTAGCCTGCATGGCCAACTGAGTTATGGAGGCATTACAGTGCAGGCAGCTAGCCAAATCACATGCAGTGTACCTTAAGGATTAGTGGCTCCAATTTCAGATCGACACTGGCCCAGAGGGGCACAATACATTTTCAGGATTATGGACAATTCATGCATCTATGTGATCACAATTCAGCTGAGGACAAAGAAAAGCTAGCAGATTTTTACTTGCACAACATGGCACTTACTGATATGAACTTGTGGGATCCAAATGCTGCGTTGGGAGACTTGCAGCTGATGGCCATGGCATCTTGGATGAGCCATGAAGAGAAAAGGGCAGTAGAAATCTATAAAATGATGGCAAAAGAGCTTAATGAACCCCTAATGATTAGAGCAGAACTAGCAGAACCCATGGCTCTCATCTATGCCCACCAACACCTTACAACTAATCCTCAAGTTGTCCCTGACTATGTTGACAAGCAGGCCCAAGCGATTGCTCATTTCGAGGACATGGAGAGATGTTTTGGGGATGACTGCATCCATGCCTGCATGAGAAGGTGGAATACATTTCCACACAACCTATGAATCAGGGAGTATCACTCCCCAAACAGGATGAGGGAAGCCATGAGGAGAGTTCCCCTATATAAACACTCTATGCAAAGTTTGAAGGCCAATTGGATTGGCCTTAAATTTAGTCCTCCACTGCTGCTAGGACTGCTGGAAGAAGTAAAAGAGGAGGAAGAACAGAAACAGTAGGAAGAGGTGGATAGGAAGGTAGGATTCCATGCTAAAGACGAAGATATCACATCAAAAGCATGGGATGTCAAGGAATCTGTTAGAGCCATCAAGGATGAAGAGTTAGACTAATTCTCAGAGGATGAGCAACCCATTCAGTAGGGGGGTGATGATGAGCCCCAGAAATGGGTAATTATATGGGCTCATTTTGCCTCTTATTTCAACTTAATCCACCATTCTCATTAGTTTATTGCATGTTTCTGAATATATTTATGCTAATATAGTGAATTGGGTTAGTCATTTTGCCATGTAGTCTAATGTGTGTTTTATGCAGGTGTTTTGGTCAATTTTGGACAAAGTCAATGGATTTATGAGCAAATGGCAACCAAAACTTGAGGAGCACAGGGAAGAGGATTTGTAAGGGGGTGTCTCCTTCATTTATGACCCCTTTGCTTGAATCCTCCATCAACAACTTGGAGCACAAAGGTCCACATTCCAAGGGGTAGCTGAGCAAGTAAAGAAGGATTGTTGTTATCTCAAGTTCTAGGAAGCCGAGTTCCTTGATTTTAGGAGGATTGTTGGAGGACTCAATTTGTATAAATAAGGGGGCTTAGAGCCTCAGTAGGTTAGCTAGTCATTAGTAGAATTTTCACACTTTTGTGCAACACTTGTTCAACTTATTTTCAAGTCCTTTTTTAGAACAGTTCATGTAATGTGACTATTATTTTTTATAATGAAGATGAAACAGTTTTTGAGCCAGCACCGATCTTTTTCAGATGGCTGAAGCTCTTGGGTTAGGGCCCAACACAACCTACCCAATGCCTCTTGCTTTGTACTTATATGTTTTTGCTTCAGTTCATGATTTAATTTTTGTTATATAGATTCATTATACTTTGTTAGATTAGGTTGCTTTTGATGGTTTACATAGCTATTTTTGTTTCAGTTGCTCAAGTAGGTTACTGCAGTGACAAAATAAGATTCAAAAAGGCCAACAGCAAGCCTTGATCTCATTTCTCCCTTCCTAGGACTATGATTTGAGGTCAAGGCACTACTGCTGCCACCAAAAACACAGTTTTGCTCTTCCATGCAACTTCTAGTGTGATGACTTGATTTGGAAAGATTGATATATTGGTTTAGATTCAGTTGCCTAGATCATTTCTTATTCTTTTATAAAATATCTCTCTGCATGATTTTCTGTTCAAAGGTTACTATTCATCATTTTCTGTTTGTAGGTCAGAAATTAGTTCAAGCTAGAGAAATCTCTGTTTTCATGGCATAGTTAGTTCTTTCTTTGATCAGTTTTTGTAAGTAGATGTGCAGATCTCTTGTAGGACACCTCAGCTCACCATACATCCATAAAACATCCAACAACATCTCACTTCTCATAGATTTCCCAAGTCATTCGCAACATTTCGCCAATTTGCCTTAATTTCTGTGTTTTTCTCCATAAGCTTCTCTCTTGCCATTTGAACAAATCCAACCATCCTGTTCTTTCTTGATCTTCCTTGACAAGCTCCAGAAACCTCAACATCTTCATCTAGCCTTTAGCTACCCATTCCCATCATTTTTCCACCTTCAAAACTCCAAAAATAGCTCTCAACCTCCTCCTGTAGATCCCCTACAACCTCCTGTAGAATTTCCTGTGAGTGATTTTTCGAAGTCTAATCGCTATGAAAGTCTTTAGAAGGGTACTAGGGGCTTCTTAGGACCTCTCCATAGCTTCCTCCACCTCTGCAAAAACCCACTCCACCTTCCTTCACCACCAAACCTTTGCATAATCACAACCAAATAAATCACAAGCATAATAATTTCACATAAAGACACTCAAAAGCACAAAAAGATGTTTTCTTCTCATTTCTTTTCAAAAGTAGATTGAATAAATGCAATTTACCTTGTTAGTATTCAATGGAACTCATTTCACTAGTTTTCATCTATTTTCTTGCAAAAGTAGGGTTAATAGGTAAATTAGGGTTTGCGTTACATTTCAGTTTTCCTTATCTTTCTACAAATAGAATAGCCTTTGTAGAGTTAGCTTTCTTTCATCACAGCTAAAAGCTTCTTCTGAGAATTCATAGAAGTTGGCTTAAGCTCCTAGCGAACTTGTGCCAGCTGACCAAGTGACAACCTGCAGTAAGAGCTAGTACTTGTTCATACAACACCGTCGCTTCCAAGTTTGCTACGAACTACCAGGTTGATAAAAGTAAAGTAGGAAGCCCCGGGAGTTGCAGCATTATTGCTGTAATGCTGGTGCTCACCAGTAAGCTTTGTGATCAAGTTGTTTCTATTTTTATTGACTTTGTATCTAATTATAGTTATGTTAACCCTAACTTTGTGGATAAGTGTGGTTTGAATAAAGAAGTTCATGCAAAATCTTGGTTAGTGTAGTTGGCTACAAGTACAAAGAAGAGAGTTGATCGCTAGGTAAGAGCTTGTGCATTTGAGTTGAACGTTATGCCTACCTTAGCACATCTGAATGTACTTCCATTGGGATCATATAATATGATTTTAGGTATGGATTGGCTATATCTTCATAGGACTAATGTGGAATTTTATGACAAAACTATTGATTGTTTGGATGACAATGGGGAACAAAGAATCTTGCAGGGTAAGAAAAAGCCAACAGTCGTAGGAAAGGATGTGTGTTGTTTGTAGTGCATATTTAGTGATAAAGGTAAGGATGTTAAGGATGTGGAGGTATTGAGTAGGTACCCAATATTGCAGCAGTTTCAGGATGTGTTTTCGGCAAAGATTTCATATTTTCCACCTCACAGAGAAGTGGACTTTTCTATTGAGTTGGTACGTGGAGCAACACCAACATCGAAGGCACCATACAGGATAAGCACACCAGATTTAGTAGATTTGAATTTATAGTTGTAGGAAATGGTTGAAAAGGGATACATTAGGCCAAATGTATCACCTTGGGGTGCACCGATGTTGTTAATGAAGAAGAAGGATGGTACTCTCAGGCTATGCATTGATTATAGGCAGTTGAACAAGGTGACCATCAAGAATACGTATTCGTTGGTGAGAATCGATGACTTGTTCAATCAGTTGAAGGGAGCAGCAGTGTTCTCAAAGATTGATATGAGATCATGATATCATCATGAATGCATCAAGGAAGAGGAAATTTACGAGACAATTTTCCAGAGTAGGTATTTTCATTATGATTTTTTTATAGTTCCATTTGGTTTGACTAATGCTCCAGCTACCTTTATGTGGTTGATGAATAGTGTGTTGCATCCTTATCTAGACAGGTTTTCTATTGTATTCATTGATGGAATTTTGATATATTCTAAGAATGAAGAGGAACATGTCGAATATTTAGCATCAGTGTTGAGACTACTAAGAGAGCATCAGTTGTATGCCAAACTTAGAAAATGTATTTATTTTAGAGAGAGGTACATTACTTAGGACATTTTGTTTCCAAGGAAGGCATAGTAGTGAATCCGAAAAAGATAAGGGCTATCATGGAGTGGGAAGCTCCTAGAAATGTGGATGAGGTAAGATCATTCATGGTGTTAGCAGGCTACTATAGGAGGTTCATCAAGAAATTCTCTCGCATTGCATATCCTATCACATCATTGCAAAGGAAAGGTAAGAAATTTGAATGAACAGAGGAATGTGCAACAAGTTTTGAATAATTGAAGTAGTTGTTGACCATTGCTCCAGTGTTAAATATTGTAGATCCAGACAAAGTGTTTTTGGTGTGCATAGACGCCTACAAGAGAGGAATTGGTGGAGTCTTAATGGAGGAAGGACAAGTAGTGTGCTATGAGTCACGAAAACTGAATGAGCATGAGAAAAAGTATCCTACAATACATGATCTTGAGCTAGTAGTGATCATCCACGCATTGAATATGTGGAGGCATTATATTCTTAGCAAGAAGTTCATCTTGATGGGTGATCATAGTTTATTGAGATACTTGTTTGACCAGCTGAATCTAAATACTAGGAAAGCTTTTGAATCAGTTACCGGAGAATCCACAGTATGAACATTTTTATGCCAACGTTTCAAATCCCAACTGGGATCCATCATCAGGACTTATGAATGATGATAAAAAAAGAGCAACTTAGAAGGAAATAAATAATATTGAGGATAATAAATTTTTAGGATCAGCAGAATGTCGGCTGAATATTTATTTTTAATTTATTTATTAATTAATTATTCATTCAATTATTTATTTTTAATAATTTATTTATTTTATTGTTGAGTTTTATATATTAATTTTTACAGGTGAGTGAATATAATAATTTAAAATTCAAAACCTAAATGGTGATAATGATTAAATATTTAATATATGTTAATATAATAATTTTTATTTTATTTTATTTTATTTATTTATTTATTTACGATTTTTGTTGAGAAATGTTTATTTATTTATATATATATTAGTTATTTAAAGAATAGAGAAATAATTAAATTGTATTAATATTTAAAAGTTCTTTGATTTAAAAATTATATTAATAATAATAATAATTAATATATTAATTAATTGTTATAAATTAATTAATATATTAAATTAATTAATATTAATAAATGTTAATAAATCAATACTAATAATGTTAATCGATATTAATAGGGTTAAAATATTAATAATACTCAATTAATAAAGTTAATAAATATTAATACTTAATTAATAATCATATGATAATGAATTAACAGTAATTAACATTAATAATAATTAATATATTAATTAATTGTTATATCAATTAATATATTAAGCTAATTAATATAAAAATAAATTAGAGAAAGATTTCGGCGAAAATCACATGGAATGTCATTTGTCGACGCGTTTCGAACCAACCAGTGTGGTTCATGTTGTTTCAACTTGTCCTGACGATGAACCACACTGGTTGGTTCGAAACGCGTCGACAAATGACATTCCATGTGATTTTCGCCGAAATCTTTCTCTAACTTAATATGGATCACAGAAGCCTAAACTCTATTATAAAAATAAATGTTAATAATGTTAATAAATCAAAATTAATAATGTTAATAGATATTAATAGTGTTAAAAATATTAATAATACTTAATTAATAGTGTTAATATATTAAATTAGTACTCACTTAATAATTAATTAACAGCAATTAATATTAATAATAAATAATATATTAATTAATTGCTATATAAATTAATTAATATATTAAACTAATTAATATTAATAAATGTAAATAATGTTAATAAATTAATATTATTAATGATAATGGATATTAATAGCGCTAATAAATATTAATAATACTTAATTAATCACTTAATAATTAATGAACAGTAGTTAATATTAATACTTGATAATTAATATTAATTAATATTACGACATCATTAATGATCAATATCAATAAATAAAATAGTAACTTTTTATTAAGATTTATTTATTATTTATTATGATTTATTTATTTATTATATATATATATTTATTTGTTTGTTTATTATTATAATTATTATTTATTTAATAGATAATGATAAAGGTAGAAGATATGCTATACCTGGGACGTGTTGGCGATCCTGATTTCCCTGATCAAGGGAAGCCAGCTCCCGCTAATCTCCATGCCATTGTCTCTGTTCAGATTATGAGGATGTTTGATAATTTCAAGTGCTTCTCTGATCTTTCGTCTATGATGCTGCTCCTCCCTTGCGACAATTGAGGCGCTTTCCAAGAAGATATGGTGTTTAGTTTTTGAGGAGTGCTCTGCCAAGGCTGAAGTACGAGACCTTTCATTCCTAATATCGGCGCCATGCTCCTTGAGCCTCGTCTGTAGGGAGCGACCTCTTTCACCAATGTAGCTATTTCCACATGAACAATCTATTTTATAGACTCCTTTAAGCTGATGTTTGTCATCTTTTACAGACCTCATACCTTGCCTAATCGTTCCAGGTGTTGAGAAATGCATGATTATGTTTTTCTTCTTTAGGATTTTAGCGATTTTGTCTGTAACTCCATGGATATAAGGTAGAAAAACCTTACCACACTGAGGTTGGTCTTGAGCCTTAGGTTCATGAGATAACAACCTTCTCTCAACTTTCTCTATGGCTTTTTTAATCTCTTGTTCTTTGTAGTTGTTAGCTACCTATACCAATAGGTTTCATATTTCATGATTGGCATTGAAAAGGTCCAAATATGCTCTGCTTTGATGGTGCAAAGATCACATATTTCCAAGAGAATACAATCTGTGCTTATAGCTTGATGTGGACTCAAATTTTGATGGATGGTCCAACATCCCAATCTGGATCATGCCATGTTTTGAATTTTCAGTTGTAGAATAGAGAAAGAAGTCTGTCCAAACTGTTTAATCTTGGCAGACAAGTAGTTTAGGTAGAGAAGAAAGGCTCCCAACAGCTTAATCTGGGACCTTGGAAGAAATAAGGGTAGAAGTAGATAGAAAAACAAAAGAAAAAGCCAAAGAAAAGAAAAGGCAAATAAGGGTCTGCAAACCTAAGTGCACCCTCCAAGAAGAAACAAAAAATGCTAGGCAAGTAGATGGGTAGGCAGTTGGGGTTGCAGAAGTACCATTCCTTACAATTGAAGGTATGCTAACCTATTTCACAAAGCAAAGTCAATGGATTGGGGAAGTCTTTCTTCTCCATCAGGTTGCAGCAAGCAAAGAAGCATGTCTAACTTCCCAATTTTCCCCTCACCATTCATTACTAACATCCCCTCATCAGTTGATATTCATGAAACAATTCATGGTTCTATGGTGGTTCTTAGTCCTATTAGAAGCCACATTTCTTGTCTAAAACTCTTTTCATTTTGATCTACTCCTTAAGCTAAGTTATTTTCAAAAAAGCTTAGTGTTATCTCCCCTCATCCACTCCTTTCATCCATATTAACCCTAACTCTATTATATAACTCCCCTATATTACCCTTTCCCTAGTATTATAACACCATGGTGTATAAACCCCAAGCATTGTATAAATATCCCTCCCCTTGGCATTATAGCCAATAAATCCTCTGTTAGGGATCAAATTGGCATCTGGTCACTTTGTTGAACCTAAGTCTAACCCCCTCCCCTCTTCTGAATCCATTTGGCCCCTTAAAACCCTCATTTGTCAAAGAAAACCTTATAGAAGACCTTGTTCTACCTATGCCCGCTTTAATTCGCAAAAAATGAACAAAAACCCACTATTTTCGTTTATCTAAAGTATGGGCGCCGGGTCATTTTTAAATTTTATATTGAATGTACATTTAAAAAACCTTTGTAAACCCGCCATATCCCAAGAGTTTCCGCCCAGCACTGATCCCGAAAATAAATATTAAAATAATCTCGCCCCTTGTCATATCCACCGATCATCTCAGCGACCCGTCAACCGTCCGATCGAGCGCTTTTGATCGGACGGCCCTAATCCATATCGGACCGGCCCCGACGTCCGACAGATACCTTCCGATATCTGTCAGAAGGTGACGTCAGGCCTCCGCCACCCGTCATCCCCACAGCTCATCGGAGGTACGCCTGACAAATCCTTCTTCCGTATCATAAGCGGTGTGATGAGAAACCGCTAACCGCTCCTGGTTTTCGGTCGATCCGCCCAGCCAACGTCACCACCGCATCATACCCACGTCAGTGCCACCCCGCCATCGCGTCAGCCCCGCGTCCGCCTCCATGCTGATCTGTCTTGCCACTTCATCATCCCCGTGGACCAATCAGAGCCTGCCACCTCACCCGATGACGTCATGCTGACATCATCCGACCTTGACCCCACCTGATGACTTCATGCTGACGTCATCCAAAAAACGCGCCAATATGCCAAAAATCCATATTTAGGCCAATTTTCGCGTTTTTTCACACTTTTTGCCGCAAGAGTTGTTGCTTTCTCTGCATGATTTTACGTCCAAGTTATACCACCTTTGCTGAAATCGACTCGAGGACATCCAGCGCGCTATTTCCACAGTCATCCGTGACCATTGCTCGCTCTTTACCAGGTATTCTCCATTATAAATTCTTCATATACCTACTTTGTCTGTGAATTTCCTCAAAAGAGCTGAAACGACAAAAAACTCTCAAAATTCACCAGCGAAATCTTGGTGCCTTGCCCCCATTTACAACTGTGAGCTCGAAAAACACCAGCTGGGCCTTGTTTGCCCATACTTTCACAAAAAACTGCACTTTGTTCGCGCAATCGCGAAACAACTTACTCAAATTGCACCTACCTGTTAAAAAGACAGATTGAGACCACACATTGGTCTTATTTTCACTTTAAACAGTATTTCAATTGCTGCAGCTGTTTCACTCACCCTCTGTTCCATCCAATTCACACTTCTCCCCTACAGAAAACTCTTTGTGTTGCTCTGCATAGCAACTATATCCATAGTTCTAGGAGAAGTCATGGATCCACCAATAGCTCCAATAGCATTAAACGTTGCTCCATTAAATGCCCCTCAGAGACAATTGGAATGGCAGTCTCTGGCAGACATGGACTATCAGATTTCAGAGGAAATGCTGATGGGTACTAAGTTCCACATCCACCTGCTCAATGAATTGAAGGCCAAGCATGAGGCTGGAACAGATGTGCTGGGCATATGGGACTCATTCCTCCCTATTTTCAAGCTCCCTCAAGTTAACCAATTCCCTGATTTGATCCATATGTGTGCTGAAAATTATGACCCCACTCAGAGGGCAGTTCTTGACCATTCAGGGTCAGCTGTGTTTTATGTCACCCCAGAAGCTATCAAGGATATGCTCTGCTTCAGGACTGAGAAGAAACTGGTCCCTCTATCACTTGTAGACCTGATAAATCAAGGAGCCAGAATGACAGACGCTCAGGTCACCAAACTAAACTAGCTATACATTGGCTCTGACTCTGTGAAGTATCCTCCTATCAATCAGGTATACCTCAACCAACTGGGCAGAGATCTGGCAAACATGATTAGTCCCATTTTGGGCTACAACTCCATTGAGTTTGTTGATTAAACTGTGCTGGTAATCATGCTCATGTTTGCTCCTGGCAAGTCTCCTATCTGCTATGACTATGCCACCTATATAGAAGACAAAATACATGAGCAACTAATGAACCTGGCAAGAGAAAGAGTGTTCAGGTATACCTCCTACATTTACCACTTGATCTTATATCATCAACATCAGAAATTCTCTTTCCCAATCAAAAGAGAGGATGCCCAAGGCAATCCAAGATCAGTGGTCTATTGGTCATCTGTTTTCCACTGTAGAGGTGAAACTCCTTATACTTATTGTGAGTTCATAGATCAGTTCATCCACCCAGCTATGTCAATGATGATGGGCTCACCTCCTCCGAGGCTCACAGATGAAATGCAAAGGATCCTGCAGTTATCCAAATCATACAACATTGGGGACTGGTACTTTTACCAGCACCACACCGTCATCAGGATGTATGGGTGTGAACTGCCTCCCTACAGACTACCCAGATATGTGCCTATGAGGCTATTTGCCCTAGAATACTTCAGGCAGTTTGGCAATGTTGATGTGCTTCACTTTTCAGGCAAAGGCAAGAAAGCACAGTTGAAAGTCAGGAACCAACTAGGCCACTTTGTCTATAACCAAAGGGAGGAAGGTTGGAGAGAAGCAGACAGGATGCTTGAGTCCCTTGGCCTTCAAACCAGTTTCCTCTGGAAACCTTATGACCCCAACCACTTCATCACTTTGAGAAGGCTCAGATATAGGCTCTCTGGCTATGATCATGTAAAGATCCCTCACATTGAAAAACATGCAAAGCAAGCAAAATGGAGGAGAGGAACCCTAGAAGAACCGGTTACACAAGAAGAGTTGAATAAAAGAGCGGTGAGGAATCTTAAAAAGATGGCTGACCTTGAACTTTGTTCACAGGTGTTGTCACTGCCAAGCACACAAGTGGGAGCAGTTGCATCCTCCTCGACTGTAAATCAGCAAGCACCCAAAGCCACTGAAGATATATCTAGCAAGGGCAAGCAAAAAGAGATGGACACTGAACAGCCACCGCATGAGAAGGTGCAGCAACAGCAGCAACAGGTACAACAACAACAACAATAGGAATTGCAGCAAGAAAAAGGGCAGCATAATAAAGAGTAGCCCCCACAGCAAGAAGGGGCAGTTGAGGCCCCAATTTCCACAGAACAGCAGGCACAAAATACAGTGCCTCCTAGGCAAGAAACATCAGTTGATGCATCAATCCTCCAAACTCCACAAAAGGAGGATACTAGCAGAAAAAGGGACAGAGAGACTCCCTTGACCACATCAGAAAGTCATGGTGAGAAAAGACAGAGAATGAACCCTTTCTCTGATGAGGAAATGCAAACAGGGCAGTCTCTGGGCATGGGCCCACCTAGCAGGGAAGCATCTACAAGTTTTTTCCAGGAGGAACAGAACAGAACTGTGGGAGGAGAAGTCAGCTCCTCAAGCCAGCAGAGAAGGGGTGAACTCAGCATTAAGCAGCAGTTCATTGAAATCAAGAAAAGGAATGAACCAATAAAAATACAACTGTATAACCATCTGTTAAATATGGCTCCCACCAACCAGCAACGTCTAATGTCTGCTTTTGATGTCCAGGAGGGCAAGATGATCATGAGTCATTTCTTGCCAGCAGTAGCACAGCCCCAGTCTCATGCAAATTATATAAGGACCAATCTTGAGGTCCTTGCCAAAGACATCCACCCAATGGATAAAATTGAATTGCATAAGCAAACAGGTGAGATGGTCTATGCCTCCTTGGCTGACAAAACACTGGACAATTATAGGCTGGAAAATAGCCTTAATAATACAGCTGCCCAACTTGAGTTGGAAAGGGCATCATCACAGGCTAAGGACAACAGAATTAGGTCCTTAGAAGATATAATTATTGAGATTGGGCATGATCCCAAAGATATCAAGGGCATCCAGGAGATATTGAAGTTAAGGGATGCAGACATGGCTGCTTTGAAGAAAAAGATCAAAATGCCAGCCACAATCCACCCTCAAACAGATGAGGTTTCTCAACAAAGGCATGATCAAGAGGCCTCAAACTTGCTGGTGTCTCTATATAAGCAGTTAATCCAGACACAAGAAAAGCTGGGAGAATCAGAGGCTGCACAGGCAGCATTACAGGCAGCTTTGAAGCAAAGAGAAGAAGGTCAGACCTCCCAGCCTCCTCCTGAAGTGATAAATCTTGAGGAAACTGCTCCAATCACTGTTCCTCCTCCTCAACAAGCAGAACAAGCAGCAACATTCACTTCAGCGGCACCACCAGCAACAGAGCAGGCCCCAAGCCTGGACATGCAAAAGCTGAGGAATGAGATCCAGGCCTTGGAAGCACAAATGACAGAATTGAATGAGGCCAAGGAGAAACTAGCCAAGGTCAATGAAAGATATGATAAATCCAAGCAGTCTGTGGCAGAAAAGGGCAGGGAGATAAAAGCCCTTAAAGACAGGATCAAAGAGCTAGAAAATGAGCTCAAATTAGACAAAGTTGTGGCTGAGCTTAAAATAGTGCTGTGGGCTAACATTGGCCAATCTATTAATGAGCAATGGCAATATATTGAAACAATCCATGAGCAGTTGGAGCTCATTCCAAAAGCACAGACTGAGATTCAAAGATCAAGAGCTGCTCTGAGCAACATGCCTGAAATAGCCACCAGGATGATTAATGTGCTTAACAATAGGACAAGCACTCAGTTGGCTGCCATGGGAATTTCAAACAGAACTGAGCACATTCAGTTAATCAAGAGGGTTCTCACACTGAGAAACTTAGTGTAGACATTGGAAAGAAGAACCCAGGATATGCAGACTGAGGTGAACAGGTTTTTGGAGAAGTTTCAGGTGTTAGAAAACAGAGGGCTCCCTAGCTTACTGAACAGCGCAGGGAGATTGTTCACACATGACCAGTATGCCAAAAGGGTTAACACATTTGCCACTAGTCAGATCAATGAGAAGCCCAGCACCTCAGAGGAAACAGGGCCAGCCACAGGACAGACTCTCTACAACAGAGTAGAAAATTTATTTTTTATAATGAATGAAATCAAACACCTGTTTGAGGCACCTCCCAATTTTTATAAGTATACAGAGGCAGAGGAGACTATGGATGCCATTCTCAGGCATCAACTACCTACACTAGAGTGGTGGACTAAGGCCATACAGACAATTTTATAAACAGGAAGCCATTCAACAAATTTTGATCATCGAAAATGCAAAATTGTCATACACAGGACAGTCTAAAAAGAATCAGCATGCATTAAAGATTAAAGCTGAGCCAACTCAGCAGAAATTTCGGCCAACGAAGCAAAGTAGGAAGCTACAGGTGTCCAGGCTGAGAAGCTACAGTAGGACAGCTCCAAAAGCGCATTTCTCAGTATTAATGCAGATCACTCCAACCGACTCAGTGGCCTCCAAAGGCCAAAATATCTTCTGACAAACAAGATGCATTTACTTTGTATTCAATGATGTAATAACTTTCTTATCAAAATATCTTGAAAAGTTGGTGAAGATATTTCATTTCTCATATGACTCAACGCCTGAGATATTTTGTAATATTGTTTGTATATATTCGCCCCTCACACAAGCTTGGAGGGTTGTTGTTGATTTCTCCTGAAGAAGTTCTTATACTGTAATCCTTTTAGAGTTTAATAAAGAAAGTGATGGAATTTCTCGGATTTCTGAAGTGTTGAATGCGTTCTGGTGTCCGTTGAAACTGCTGGATTCCTGTGTATTTCACAATACAATAAGTTTCTGTAACTCTCTTTTTTATGTATTTTCGATCTATTAAAATCCATATATGTTTTTAATTTCTAAGTGTTTGACAACAAAGAAAAAGAATAACCTTCAGGACTTATTCATGCAATACCCTGAGTTCAATCTATGTTGTTAATGAATGTTTTTCTTTAGCTATAATCTTGATAAGTGTAATTCTTAATTGCTGCACTTTCAGAATATATCTTTCACAGTGACCTTTGTTTCAGGAATTCAAGTTTGCTCCTGTGCAACATGTTTCACTTTCACACCACCAGCTCAATAGAGAATTCTTAATTGCTTTCTGTTGGCTGACCATGCATCACCACTTAAGTTTAAATTTGTTTGTTTGAGATACACAATAGGCCCTGCAGTCCGAACATCATCACTCCTGCATTTCAAAGCATTTCACAGCTCTAGACTCCATTGCCCAATGTTACACTACTCTCTGAACACTACATCTTAAGCCCTGAAAGAAGTCCTTCAACCAAAACAAAAACAAAACCAGAGCATAATAGCTAGCCTAAAAACACCATCAAAACAGAGACAAATCATAAAGAGAGAGCCCTCTCTGATTACAGTTTGGCTAGGAACTGTGATCCAAAGATTGGTTAGTGGTTACCCCGGCCGTATTCCCTTGGGAGTCATAGGGAACAACCTGGGTGTTAACATAATTGGCGACTCCACTGGGGATTTCTTAGGATTTTCCAATTTCTATACATCTCTCAAAGCTGCAAATCAAGCCTGAAATTAGTTAGGAGGCCTTTAAAACTGTTTCTATATCACATTGACAGCTTTAGGGAAGAGCTTTTTTTCAGTGAGTCTTCATCTCAGCTTTGGAATATATATAGCCATTCCAAAATCTTTATCCAGTCCTTGCAGACATAAAAACTTCCTATAAAATCCTAAAAAACAGTTAGAAGCTGGCTCCCAAGAAAAATCCACGGCATACTAGGGCAAATCCTGACCCTAATCCACCCATCATTGTTGATAATCCAAATACCATCCCTAGAAACATCAGGAGGCAGCAAAGGCAGGAGGATCCTGCTGATTTAACCTCAGATTCAGATCATCCCAGCCTTATCTCTACTCCATGCAAGGTCCTTTTCCGGTCTACCCCTAGTTCCCCTAGTTCACCATCCACATCTCAAAGTCCTCCTCTCACATCTTCATCCACTGCACATATCCCCTTGACCAACACTGTAGGTTCACCCTTACCTATTACCCCTGTGGTACCCACTGTTCCTATTATCCCAGCTACCCCTGTTAATCCTCTAAACCCTGTAAATATGGCTAACAGATATGCACCCTTGCAGATACCAGCTAATGCTGTAGCTCTACCCCAAGATTACCAAACCAAAATCTCATATTTTGACTCCAATGGCCCTCTGACAGCTGTCCAGCATGCCAAAAGGATGCAAGACCATTTTGAGACCTATGAAATAGATGATGACAGTGTGAGAATGAGGATGTTTGTTCAAAGCCTAACTGGGGATGTAAGAACTTGGTTTAGATCCCTGAATGCAAATTCCATCACTACTCCTGATGAGCTTTATCAAGCCTTTACTAGCAGATGGGAGAAGAAGAAGGACCCTCTGCACATACTTGGTGAATATGACACTATCAAAAGAGGTCCCCAAGAAATTGTTTTGGAGTATTGTGCAAGATTTAACAATGTATATAACGCAATCCCACAAAATTTAAGACCCCCTCCTGATTTAGCTTTGTACAAATTCCCTGATGGTTTTGACCCTGACATGGCCTATCAGTTGAAGGAAAGAGATCCTCAATCCCTTGCAGAGGCCCAAAGGGTTGCTGTTACAGTGGAAGCCAACCTAATTGCCAAAAGAAACAGAGCAAGGTTGGAAAAGAGGACTGTTTTCAAAGAGGAACCCTCTGCCTTTGATCAGAAGCTGGATGCAATACTCACTGGAATGAAAAGATTGGGTGATAGGGTGGAATCAGTTGAGAGAAAATCATCATGGGAAGCACCACAAAACAACCCTCCTAGGAATCCAAATTTCAGGAGAACTCAAAACCCAAATGTTGGCAAGGCCAGTGCTGGCCAAGACATAAGACCCCCTTTCCAAGAAAATTATGCAGAAACTTCCACATCAACAGAGCCCAATGAAGACCCTGAGATTAATTTAATGGGTCTAGATGGTGAAAGTCAAGTTTTCTTAACACAGGAAGATCATGAGGATGATGAAATCAAACTGTTCCAAACTAAATCAGGTGAATCCTTTGACTTTAAACAAGGCTATGACAATGTTGTCTATGAAGTCCATAAACAATACAATCTAAGGAGTAGAACTGTGAACGTAAATCAGCCTGAAAAGATAAAGGATAATCAGCAGCCTAAAAGAGTCATAGTCACAGAGCCTAATGACAAAACAAATTCACCTGCAGAAGAAGTGATTATTGAAGAGATCACTGAACCACTGTCCTTAAAACAGCAGCCTATGGCCACTTCATCCTCTCAACCTAATTTAAGTGTTACTCCTCAAGAGATGAGTAAAAGAGACAAGTCCCAAAGCCAAGATAAAAATCAGGAAGAAGATTTAATGAACAAGGAAAGGACTGTTATTCATAACCCTAAGACCCCATCTGAAAAACCCTTTGACCTAGAAACTGAAATTGGCAAACTAAAGATAGCAATTCCTCTCTCAGAACTAGCCAAGCATGACATCTATAAACTACAGATCAACAAGTCCCTTCAACTCACTGGCAACAAAGATGATGTTAATGTGTTGGATGATACCCCAGAATTACTGTTTGGCCCAGAAGTAGATGGAAAAATAGTAGTCACAGGGGTATTACCTTTTTATGTCAGCTTACATATTCATGATAAAATATTACATAATGCAATGTTTGACTCAGGTGCCTCTCACAATCTCATGCCAAAAGCAGTCATGGAGAGATTGAATCTAGATATAACAAGACCATACAAGGACCTGTTTTCCTTTGACTCCAGCCAAGTCAAGTGTCTGGGTCTCATAAAAGATTTATGTGTGTCTCTGGTTCAATACCCAAACAAAACAATCCTAATGGATGTGGTAGTTGCTGATATCCCACCTAAGTATGGGATGCTGTTATCAAGATCATGGGGAGCTAAACTCCAAGGCTCCCTACAATTAGACATGTCATACGCCACCATCTCTGTTTTTGGGCAACCAAAAAGACTATACAGAGAAACACTCATGAAATACATGGTCAGCAGTGAAGAAAAGCCTCAAAACTTTCCCATATATGTTGTCCATTCAGACATAGACTCATACATTCTCTTCAATAATAGCACAATTATCTCAAAAAATGATGTTGAAACCAAAATACTCATACAGGAGGAAGACTCTAATGAAAGAATTACCACCCATGAAACAAAAGTCAATCAAATGCTAGACACTGCTGCAGTTCTAAATATCAAGCATACCCAATCAAATGATGAAACTGTCCTAGAAGACAAGCAAGATGAAAAACCAAAACTTCTACTTACATTGCCAGCCCATGAACAGATCATTAAATCTCCTTCCCAACAGGATATTCTATGGTTCCTTGAATTTGATGGCTCAGTCAACAAGTTAGGGGTAGGAGCTGGAGTTTGGGTACACAATAAAGAAAATAAGCATGTAGAAGGCAGAGCCTATAGATTAAACTTCAGATGTACTAATAATATGGCAGAATATGAAGCTCTTTTACTAGGCCTCAAGTTAGTAAAGTTCTTACAAGCTGCCAGGGTTTCAATCATGGGTGATTCAGATTTAGTTATCCAACAAGTGAAGGGAAATTTTGTCACCAATGACAAAAGACTAAGGACTTACAGGTCTGCTGTTGCTGAGGTACTAAACTTTTTCTCTGAATTCCAAATCACTAAAATTCCTAGAACCCACAATCTGCATGCTCATAGTTTTGCCACATTTGCAAGTACCTGCAAGCTGCCTTGTGAGCCCCATCATTGTTTTACAGCTGAGGTAAAACACAGACCCTCCATTCCAAACAATGTTAATGATTGGCAAGTATTTGAGGATGACAAGCAAATAAACCATTTTTTAACTCTGCAACAAGAATTTGCAGGATTAAATATTGACACTGATACAGCAAGTCAATCACAAATACTTGAAAGAGCAAGTCAATCACAAATACTTGAAAGAGCAAGTCCATCACAAATACAGTTTCAAAAGATTACTCACCCAATATCACCTAGAACAGCAAAACAAATGCTAAATCCAACTATTTTCAACAAGGACAACATTCAGCAAATTCAATCAATCAATTGTGAGGAAGTGGCCAATGCTGAAACTGAAATCATAGAGCTGAAAGACAATTTTCTACCAACAGGCCTAACTCCACTAGAGGACATCTTTGATTCAAATGATATTCCCAGAAAACAAAAAATGCAGCCCTTAAATGCAGCCATTCAAGAATGCAACATTGGTACCATTGACAAGCCCAAAATAATTAAATTATTTGCTTCTTTACCTCCTGACCAAAAGCCTAAATACATAGACCTTTTCAAAGAGTTCCAGGATGTTTTTGCATGGAGTTATGAGGACCTAAAGTCCTATGACACCTCCGTTATCCAGCATACAATCCCTCTCAAGCCTGATCAAAAGCCCTTTAAACAAAAATTGAGGAGAATCAATCCTATGCTTCTCCCAGCAATGGAGCAAGAAGTACATAAAATGTTCAAGGCAGGCATCATAGCACCAATCAGATTCTCTGACTGGATCTCAAACTTAGTCCCTACAAGAAAGAAAACTGGTGAAATAAGGTTGTGTGTGGATCTAAGAAATCTGAACCAAGTATCCCTCAAAGACAACTATCCCTTACCCAAGATGGATCACATTCTCCAAAGAGTGGTAGGGGCCTCAAGGATCTCATTACTGGATGGATTTTCAGGCTTCAATCAAATCCTGGTGCACCCTGATGATCAAGACAAAACAGCATTCACAACCCCATGGGGAACTTTCAAATATGTAAAGATGCCTTTTGGATTGAAAAATGCAGGGGCAACATTTCAAAGAGCAATGGATATTGCTTTTGCCAAGGAGATTCATGACTTTTTAGTCATTTACTTAGATGACCTTACACCTTTCTCAAAATCAGACCAAGAACATATAAAACATTTGAGACAAATCTTCCTAAAATGTAGAAAATATGGAATTTCCTTGAATCCCAAGAAATCCCTGTTTAGTTTAGAGGAAGGTAAACTATTGGGCCACATTATTTCTAAAGATGGCATTAGAATTGATCCAGACAGGATACAAGCTATCCTACAAATGCCCCACCCAAGAAATATCAAAGAACTGCAAGGATTCCTAGGAAAAATCAATTTTTTGAGAAGGTTTATCCCCAACTTAGCTGAACTAATCAGATTACTAAATAACATGCTAAAGAAAGATTCAAAAGTAAAATGGACAGTTGAAGCAAATCAAGCCTTTGAAGGTATAAAGCTGGCTCTTACCCAAACCCCAGTCTTGACCAATCCTCAATTTGACAGAGAATTTATCATCTTCTCTTTTGCCTCCCAGCATACTATTGCTGTTGTTTTGTTACAAAAAGATGACCAAGGAAATGAGAAGCCAATTGCTTTCTTTAGCAGAGCTCTTAGGGATGCACCTTTAAAATATCAAATCATGGAAAAGCAGGCTTATGCTTTGGTCAAGGCCATTAAGGACTTTAGGATTTGTATCCTTTATTCACATGTTATAGCCTATGTGCCAAGTCCTATTGTCAAAGACATTCTCACCCAAGAAAATTTAGAGGGCAGGAGAGGAAAGTGGATTGCCAACATTTTGGAATTTGATATTGAGATAAAACCTACAAAATTAATAAAAGGGCAAGGTTTGGCCAAACTAATGACAGAAGCAAACTTCCAAGCCTTAGACATCAACCAGCTGGACAGTGAACAGGAGCTGGCGACTCCAAAGATCAATGTAGCCTTTGAACAATCCCCTTCGTACTCTGATATATGTTATGTATTGCAAAACCTGTGTGCTCCCCCAGGATTGTCCAGAACTAAATGTAGGTTCTTAAAAATGAAAGCTTCTAAATTCTGTGTTATGGATGGAAATTTATTGTGGAAAAACCATGAAGGAATATTGCTAAACTGCCTAATTGAGAATGAAACTGACAATATCATAAAGGAATTTCATGCAGGTGACTGTGGTGGACACTTGTACTGGAAGTCCACTGTGGATAAAATACTAAGGGCTGGTTACTACTGGCCCACCATGTTCTCTAATGTCAAGAAATTCACTACCTCATGTCATAAATGTCAAGTGTTTGAGGGAAAGAGACAGTTGCTGCCACTTCCCTTGAGGCCTATTGCAACAGAGAGACCTTTTCAACAATGGGGCTTGGATTTCATTGGGGAAATTCATCCCTCATCTTCAGGCCAACATAGATGGATCTTAACAGCCACATACTACTTCACCAAGTGGATTGAAGCTGTTCCATGCAGACAAGCAAATGATTCCACTATCATTCAGTTCTTGGAGAACAACATATTGGCTAGATTTGGCTGTCCTGACAAAATAATAACAGACAATGCTGCTGCTTTCAGATCCAAGAAGATGGTGAATTTCTGCCATAAATTTCACATCACCTTGGGCCATTCAACTGCATACTATCCCCAAGGAAATGGCCTTGCTGAGTCATCAAATAAAATTCTGGTAAACATCATAAAGAAAGTACTAGAAGAGAAAAAAAAGAATTGGCATAAGAAGCTTGTGAATGCTCTATGGGCAGATAGACTAACAACCAAGAGATCAATTGGGATCAGCCCATATGAGTTGGTTTATGGATTGGAAGCCAAATTTCCCTCATCACTAGGGGTACCTGTTATGAAACTTCTTCAAGAAAGCCAAGCTGAACCAAATGATATGCAAAGAAGAATCAATCAAATCATATGTTTACAGCAAACTAGAGACCAAGTTTTCAGCAGAGTTCAAGTTCTACAAGAAAAATTAAAGAAGGCCTTTGATAGGAAAACTAAGGCAGAAGATTTCAACATTGGTGACAAAGTCCTCAAGTGGGATTCAAGAAGAGAGGATAAGGGAAAACATGGAAAATTTGATTCCCTTTGGAGAGGACCATTTGCTGTCCAAGCAGTACAAGGAAACAACACCTATTTCCTTAAAAGTCTCAATGAAACTGATTTGGATGAAGGCCCTGTGAATGGCAGGATGCTGAAGCACTATTTTGAATATCACCCATAAGTGCAGCCCGAGTTTTCCCTTGTACATATCCAGATGTATATATTATTTTCTGTCAACATGTAAAAATGCAATTTCTCAAAGTTTTCTTAAACTGCCAGCAAAAGGTAAATAGAATCAGAGGTCTACCAAGAAGAGAAGCACACAATTTTGGCATTTCAAAGCAGCAAACTTCAAGGTTGGCAAGAGCAATCAAGGGGCAAGGCAATCTGACCTGCTGTTCTTGGTCTTTCAAATGAAAAACCATCCCCATGTGGAGCCACTGTTAGCTACCTATACCAATAGGTTTCATATTTCATGATTGGCATTGAAAAGGTCCAAATATGCTCTGCTTTGATGATGCAAAGATCACATATTTCCAAGAGAATACAATCTGTGCTTATAGCTTGATGTGGACTCAAATTTTGATGGATGGTCCAACAGCCCAATCTGGATCATGCCATGTTTTGAATTTTCAGTTGTAGAATAGAGAAAGAAGTCTGTCCAAACTGTTTAATCTTGGCAGACAAGTAGTTTAGGTAGAGAAGAAAGGCTCCCAACAGCTTAATCTGGGACCTTGGAAGAAATAAGGGTAGAAGTAGATAGAAAAACAAAAGAAAAAGCCAAAGAAAAGAAAAGGCAAATAAGGGTCTGCAAGCCTAAGTGCACCCTCCAAGAAGAAACAAAAAATGCTAGGCAAGTAGATGGGTAGGCAGTTGGGGTTGCAAAAGTATCATTCCTTACAATTGAAGGTATGCTAACCTATTTCACAAAGCAAAGTCAATGGATTGGGGAAGTCTTTCTTCTCCATCAGGTTGCAGCAAGCAAAGAAGCATGTCTAACTTCCCAATTTTCCCCTCACCATTCATTACTAACATCCCCTCATCAGTTGATATTCACGAAACAATTCATGGTTCTATGGTGGTTCTTAGTCCTATTAGAAGCCACATTTCTTGTCTAAAACTCTTTTCATTTTGATCTACTCCTTAAGCTAAGTTATTTTCAAAAAAGCTTAGTGTTATCTCCCATCATCCACTCCTTTCATCCATATTAACCCTAACTCTATTATATAACTCCCCTATATTACCCTTTCCCTAGTATTATAACACCATGGTGTATAAACCCCAAGCATTGTATAAATATCCCTCCCCTTGGCATTATAGCCAATAAATCCTCTGTTAGGGATCAAATTGGCATCTGGTCACTTTGTTGAACCTAAGTCTAACCCCCTCCCCTCTTCTGAATCCATTTGGCCCCTTAAAACCCTCATTTGTCAAAGAAAACCTTATAGAAGACCTTGTTCTACCTATGCCCGCTTTAATTTGCAAAAAATGAACAAAAACCCACTATTTTCGTTTATCCAAAGTATGGGCGCCGGGTTATTTTTAAATTTTATATTGAATGGACATTTAAAAAACCTTTGTAAACCCGCCATATCCCAAGAGTTTCCGCCCAGCACTGATCCCGAAAATAAATATTAAAATAATCCCGCCCCTTGTCATATCCACCGATCATCTCAGCGACCCATCAACCGTCCGATCGAGCGCTTTTGATCAGACGACCCTAATCCATATCGGACCGGCCCCGACGTCCGACAGATACCTTCCGATATCTGTCAGAAGGTGACGTCAGGCCTCCGCCACCCGTCATCCCCACAGCTCATCGGAGGTACGCCTGACAAATCCTTCTTCCGTATCATAAGCGGTGCGATGAGAAACCGCTAACCGCTCCCGGTTTTCGGTCGATCCGCCCAGCCAACGTCACCACCGCATCATACCCACGTCAGTGCCACCCCGCCGTCGCGTCAGCCCCGCGTCCGCCTCCATGTTGATCTGTCTTGCCACTTCATCATCCTCGTGGACCAATCAGAGCCTGCCACCTCACCCGATGACGTCATGCTGACGTCATCCGACCTTGACCCCACCTGATGACGTCATGCTGACGTCATCCAAAAAACGCGCCAATATGCCAAAAATCCATATTTAGGCCAATTTTCGCGTTTTTTCACACTTTTGCTTTCTCTGCATGATTTTACGTCCAAATTATACCACGTTTGCTGAAATCGACTTGGGGACATCCAGCACGCTATTTCCACAGTCATCCGTGACCATTGCTCGCTCTTTACCAGGTATTCTCCATTATAAATTCTTCATATGCCTACTTTGTCTGTGAATTTCCTCAAAAGAGCTTAAACGACAAAAAACTCTCAAAATTCACCGGCGGAATCTTGGTGCCTTGCCCCCATTTACAACTGTGAGCTCGAAAAACACCAGCTGAGCCTTGTTTGCCCATACTTTCACAAAAAACTGCACTTTGTTCGCGCAATCGCGAAACAACTTACTCAAATTGCACCTACCTGTTAAAAAGACAGATTGAGACCACACATTGGTCTTATTTTCACTTTAAACAGTATTTCAATTGCTGCAGCTGTTTCACTCACCCTCTGTTCCATCCAATTCACACTTCTCCCCTATAGAAAACTCTTTGTGTTGCTCTGCATAGCAACTATATCCATAGTTCTAGGAGAAGTCATGGATCCACTAGTAGCTCCAATAGCATTAAACGTTGCTCCATTAAATGCCCCTCAGAGACAATTGGAATGGCAGTCTCTGGCAGACATGGACTATCAGATTTCAGAGGAAATGCTGATGGGTACTAAGTTCCACATCCACCTGCTCAATGAATTGAAGGCCAAGCATGAGGCTGGAACAGATGTGTTGGGCATATGGGACTCATTCCTCCCTATTTTCAAGCTCCCTCAAGTTAACCAATTCCTTGATTTGATCCATCTGTGTGCTGAAAATTATGACCCCACTCAGAGGGCAGTTCTTGACCATTCAGGGTCAACTGTGTTTTATGTCACCCCAGAAGCTATCAAGGATATGCTCTGCTTCAGGACTGAGAAGAAACTGGTCCCTCTATCACTTGTAGACCTGATAAATCAAGGAGCCAGAATGACAGATGCTCAGGTCACCAAACTAAACCAGTTATACATTGGCTCTGACTCTGTGAAGTATCCTCCTATCAATCAGGTATACCTCAACCAACTGGGCAGAGATCTGGCAGACATGATTAGTCCCATTTTGGGCTACAACTCCATTGAGTTTGTTGATCAAACTGTGCTGGTAATCATGCTCATGTTTGCTCCTGGCAAGTCTCCTATCTGCTATGACTATGGCACCTATATAGCAGACAAAATACATGAGCAACTAATGAACCTGGCAAGAGAAAGAGTGTTCAGGTATACCTCCTACATTTACCACTTGATCTTATATCATCAACATCAGAAATTCTCTTTCCCAATCAAAAGAGAGGATGCCCAAGGCAATCCAAGATCAGTGGTCTATTGGTCATTTGTTTTCCACTGTAGAGGTGAAACTCCTTATACTTATTGTGAGTTCATAGATCAGTTCATCCACCCAGCTATGTCAATGATGATGGGCTCACCTCCTCCGAGGCTCACAGATGAAATGCGAAGGATCCTGCAGTTATCCAAATCATACAGCATTGGGGACTGGTACTTTTACCAGCACCACACCGTCATCAGGATGTATGGGTGTGAACTGCCTCCCTACAGACTACCCAGATATGTGCCTATGAGGCTATTTGCCCTAGAATACTTCAGGCATTTTGGCAATGTTGATGTGCTTCACTTTTCAGGCAAAGGCAAGAAAGCACAGTTGAAAGTCAGGAACCAACTGGGCCACTTTGTCTATAACCAAAGGGAGGAAGGTTGGAGAGAAGCAGACAGGATGCTTGAGTCCCTTGGCCTTCAAACCAGTTTCCTCTGGAAACCTTATGACCCCAACCACTTCATCACTTTGAGAAGGCTCAGATATAGGCTCTCTGGCTATGATCATGTAAAGATCCCTCACATTGAAAAACATGCAAAGCAAGCAAAATGGAGGAGAGGAACCCTAGAAGAACCGGTTACACAAGAAGAGTTGAATCAAAGAGCAGTGAGGAATCTTAAAAAGATGGCTGACCTTGAAATTTGTTCACAGGTGTTGTCACTGCCAAGCAAACAAGTGGGAGAAGTTGCATCCTCCTCGACTGTAAATCGGCAAGCACCCAAAGCCACTGAAGATATATCTAGCAAGGGCAAGGAAAAAGAGATGGACACTGAACAACCACCGCATGAGAAGGTGTAGCAACAGCAGCAACAGGTACAACAACAACTACAATAGGAATTGCAGTAAGAAAAAGGGCAGCATAATAAAGAGCAGCCCCCACAGCAAGAAGGGGCAGTTGAGGCCCCAATTTCCACAGAACAGCAGGCACAAAATACAGTGCCTCCTAGGCAAGAAACATCAGTTGATGCATCAATCCTCCAAACTCCACAAAAGGAGGATACTAGCAGAAAAAGGGACAGAGAGACTCCCTTGACCACATCAGAAAGTCATGGTGAGAAAAGACAGAGAATGAACCCTTTCTCTGATGAGGAAATGCCAACAGGGCAGTCTCTGGGCATGGGCCCACCTAGCAGGGAAGCATCTGCAAGTTCTTTCCAGGAGGAACAGAACAGAACTGTGGGAGGAGAAGTCAGCTCCTCAAGCCAGCAGAGAAGGGGTGAACTCAGCATTAAGCAGCAGTTCATTGAAATCAAGAAAAGGAATGAACCAATAAAAATACGGCTGTATAACCATCTGTTAAATATGGCTCCCACCAACCAGCAACGTCTAATGTCTACTTTTGATGTCCAGGAGGGCAAGATGATCATGAGTCATTTCTTGCCAGCAGTAGCACAGCCCCAGTCTCATGCAAATTATATAAGGACCAATCTTGAGGTCCTTGCCAAAGACATCCACCCAATGGATAAAATTGAATTGCATAAGCAAACAGGTGAGATGGTCTATGCCTCCTTGGCTGACAAAACACTAGACAATTATAGGCTGGAAAATAGCCTTAATAATACAGCTGCCCAACTTGAGTTGGAAAGGGCATCATCACAGGCTAAGGACAACAGAATTAGGTCCTTAGAAGATATAATTATTGAGATTGGGCATGATCCCAAAGATATCAAGGTCATCCAGGAGATATTGAAGTTAAGGGATGCAGACATGGCTGCTTTGAAGAAAAAGATCAAAATGCCAGCCACAATCCACCCTCAAACAGATGAGGTTGCTCAACAAAGGCATGATCAAGAGGCCTCAAACTTGCTGGTGTCTCTATATAAGCAATTAATCCAGACACAAGAAAAGCTGGGAGAATCAGAGGCTGCACAGGCAGCATTACAGGCAGCTTTGAAGCAAAGAGAAGAAGGTCAGACCTCCCAGCCTCCTCTTGAAGTGATAAATCTTGAGGAAACTGCTCCAATCACTGTTCCTCCTCCTCAACAAGCAGAACAGGCAGCAACATCCACTTCAGCAGCACCACCAGCAACAGAGTAGGCCCCAAGCCTGGACATGCAAAAGCTGAGGAATGAGATCCAGGCCTTGGAAGCACAAATGACAGAATTGAATGAGGCCAAGGAGAAACTAGCCAAGGTCAATGAAAGATATGATAAATCCAAGCAGTCTATGGCAGAAAATGGCAGGGAGATAAAAGCCCTTAAAGACAGGATCAAAGAGCTAGAAAATGAGCTCAAATTAGACAAAGTTGTGGTTGAGCTTAAAATAGTGTTGTAGGCTAACATTGGCCAATCTATTAATGAGCAATGGCAATATATTGAAACAATCCATGAGCAGTTGGAGCTCATTCCAAAAGCACAGACTGAGATTCAAAGATCAAGAGCTGCTCTGAGCAACATGCCTGAAATAGCCACCAGGATGATTAATGTGCTTAACAATAGGACAAGCACTCAGTTGGCTGCCATGGGAATTTCAAACAAAACTGAGCACATTCAGTTAATCAAGAGGGTTCTCACACTGAGAAACTTAGTGCAGACATTGGAAAGAAGAACCCAGGATATGCAGACTGAGGTGAACAGGTTTTTGGAGAAGTTTCAGGTGTTAGAAAACAGAGGGCTCCCTAGCTTACTGAACAACGCAGGGAGATTGTTCACACATGACCAGTATGCCAAAAGGGTTAACACATTTTCCACTAGTCAGATCAATGAGAAGCCCAGCACCTCAGAGGAAACATGGCCAGCCACAGGACAGACTCTCTACAACAGAGTAGAAAATTTATTTTTTATAATGAATGAAATCAAGCACCTGTTTGAGGCACCTCCCAATTTTTATAAGTATACAGAGGCAGAGGAGACTATGGATGCCATTCTCAGGCATCAACTACCTACACTAGAGTGGTGGACTAAGGCCATACAGACAATTTTATAAACAGGAAGCCATTCAACAAATTTTGATCATCGAAAATGCAAAATTGTCATACACAGGACAGTCTAAAAAGAATCAACATGCATTAAAGATTAAAGCTGAGCCAACTCAGCAGAAATTTCGGCCAACGAAGCAAAGTAGGAAGCTACAGGTGTCCAGGCCGAGAAGCTACAGTAGGACAGCTCCAAAAGTGCATTTCTCAGTATTAATGCAGATCACTCCAACCGACTCAGTGGCCTCCAAAGGCCAAAATATCTTCTGACAAACAAGATGCATTTACTTTGTATTCAATGAAGTAATAACTTTCTTATCTAAATATCTTGAAAAGTTGGTGAAGATATTTCATTTCTCAGATGACTCAACGCCTGAGATATTTTGTAATACTGTTTGTATATATTCGCCCCTCGCACAAGCTTGGAGGGTTGTTGTTGATTTCTCCTGAAGAAGTTCTTATGCTGTAATCCTTTCAGAGTTTAATAAAGAAAGTGATGGAATTTCTCGGATTTCTGAAGTGTTGAATGCGTTCTGGTGTCTGTTGAAAACTGCTGGATTCCTGTGTATTTCACAATACAATAAGTTTCTGTAACTCTCTTTGTTATGTATTTTCGATCTATTAAAATCCATATATGTTTTTAATTTCTATGTGTTTGACAACAAAGAAAAAGAATAACCTTCAGGACTTATTCATGCAATACCCTGAGTTCAATCTATGTTGTTAATGAATGTTTTTCTTCAGCTATAATCTTGATAAGTGTAATTCTTAATTGCTGCACTTTCAGAATATATCTTTCACAGTGACCTTTGTTTCAGGAATTCAAGTTTGCTCCTATGCAACATGTTTCACTTTCACACCACCAGCTCAATAGAGAATTCTTAATTGCTTTCTGTTGGCTGACCATGCATCACCACTTAAGTTTAAATTTGTTTGTTTGAGATACACAATAGGCCCTGCAGTCCGAACATCATCACTCCTGCATTTCAAAGCATTTCACAGCTCTAGACTCCATTGCCCAATGTTACACTACTCTCTGAACACTACATCTTAAGCCCTGAAAGAAGTCCTTCAACCAAAACAAAAACAAAACCAGAGCATAATAGCTAGCCTAAAAACACCATCAAAATAGAGACAAATCATAAAGAGAGAGCCCTCTCTGATTACAGTTTGGCTAGGAACTGTGATCCAAAGATTGGTTAGTGGTTACCCCGGCCGTATTCCCTTGGGAGTCATAGGGAACAACCTGGGTGTTAACAGTAGCCTATACTCTTAAAGGTTGAAACTAAATGCTTATTTTCTTCATTTAGATGCTCAGAGTCAGAAATTCGAAGGGCTCTGATAGCAAGAGTGTTTAGAACACCAAACTTCTGAGCCGGGTGATGGCGGGAATGAGCATGGAGGTAACTTTCTGTGTGGGTTGACTTCCTGAACACCTTATGCCCTAAAGAGCCATCCTCTTTTCTGATGATGAGAACATCTAGAAATGGGATGCTCATGTTTTCTTCAAGTTCCATAGTAAATTTTATTTCTAGAGAGATAGAATTTAGGTGCATGAAAAACTTGTCAAGTTCTGCTTTGCCATGAGTCCATTTTATATTGGTATCATCGACAAATCGATTCCGCCAGGCTGGTTTTAAAGGGTATGATTCAAGGGCTTTCTTATCAAAATCTGGCTACTAGGAAAGCTAGATGGTTGGCCATAACCAATGAGTTCGACTTTGAGATTGGATACGCTAAAGGTAAAGAGAACAGTGTTGCAGATGCTCTTAGCAGAAGGATACAAGTGAATCATATAGCTACTATGAGCTCCTATGGGATATATCTACATGATCAAATCTTGTGGGAAGGATAACAAGATGACAAGTATAGGGAGCTTATGCACAGGTTACAACAGAGTATAGGAGATCAATATGTGGACTATCATCTTACAATAGATGACTTGCTAAAATTTAGGGACGTGATATATGTTTCAGACAATAGTGAGATCAAGAAGCTTATATTTAGGTAATTTCATTCTAAGCCATAATCAGGCCATCTGGGGTATCAAAAGACATTGACAGTGGTGAAAAAGTTTTATTATTGGCCAAATTTGAAGAGTGAAGTGGCAGATTTTGTAGCTAAATGATTGGATTGTCAATAGGTAAAATTAGAGTATAAGAATCTGGGTGGATTACTACAACCAATTATGATTCCAGAGTGGAAGTGGGAGGTCATTTCCATGGACTTCATTACAGGTTTATCGAGGACATCTAGACAACATGATTTCATGATGGTTATGGTGGACAGGTTGACAGGTTGACAAAGGTAGCACACTTCATTCCAATGAAGTCTACTTATTCAACTAATCATGTAGCATAGGTCTTAAACAAAGACGTAGTGAGATTGCATGGTGTCTTTAAGAAGATTGTGTCAGACAAGAATGTTAAGTTCACCTTTAGAGTTTGAAAGATTTATTTGAAGGTTTGGGTATGGAGTTGGCCTTTAGTACAACTTATCATCTACATATAGATGGATAGATAGAGAGGGTCAACACAATATTGGAGGATATGTTGAGGATGTATATGATGCATCAACAAAGGATATGGGAGGAGTACCTTTCGTTGGTTTAGTTTTCTTATAATAATGGTTATCAAGAGTCACTAAGGATGAGTCCATTTGAGTCATTATATTGGCAGAGTTATAATACTCCCCTTAGTTGGAGTGATCCAGTGAAAGGGTTTTGATAGGACCGGATATGTTGGCTGAAATGGAACAGGAAATGTAGGTAATCAAGAAGAATCTAAAGGCAACACATGACAAGAAAAAAAAATATGCAGATCAGAATAGGTTGTTTAAGGAGTTTCAGATTGGGGAACATGTGTACTTGCACATAAAGACGAAGAAGAACTCCTTGAGGATTGGATCATGCACTAAGCTGACACCTTAGTTTTGTGGACCTTTTAAGATTCTTGATTATTGAAATGATTGGACCAATATCTTATCGACTTGCACTACCTATGACAGTGAAATTTTGTGATGTTTTCCATGTGTCATTGCTTAAGAAGTATGTTAAAGATGTTGATAATGTGATTGAATGGTTTGTATTACAGGTGGAGCCATACATAGAATTCCAGCCATAAACTTAATGTATATTGCAAAGAAAGTTTCTCATGCTCCGAAACCAAGCAATCGAGTAGGTTAAAGTGCAGCGGAAGCACTTTGGGCCTGAAGAAGCTACATGGGAGATGGCAGATCAGATGTAGGATTTGTATCCTTCACTATTCACTTATTGAGCGAATGTTTTTGGTACATGTTTTGGTGTGATGTGTTGGTATATGTACATATGTATATGAATGCAAATACCACCTTGAGCTATGTTATAAATCTCTAATAAGCGGTATGGGTGTCATGTCATTATGGTTGTCATGTTGTTATGTTATCATGTTGGTTTTCTTTTTAGTAGGTTGATCATTGTAAATAGTGAAATGAGCTAAGCTATAAATCTCCATGGGAAATATATTTTTCTTTCAAGAGTCTTGTTGTTTTTAGGTGTCACTAAACACCGAGGATGGTGTTACCCTAAGAGGGATGGTTCTGTAACATCCCTAGTGAAAATTCCATGTAATAAAGTTAATAAAGGAAAAATAATAACCATGGTTATGGGACACTTATTCCAAGCTTAATGTTGGGAAAAAACATCTTAGTGTGGGTGTTCTTTTGGTTTATTATGGCTAAGGAAATTGGTGAAGGAAATGGCAAAGGCTTTGGAAAGGAAAAATGGTATTTTTGGCAATTTATTTATGAAAATAATGGAAATTAGGAGAAAATGAAGGTGAAAGGTCACAGGTTGCATGTGAGGAGGAAAATGAAGGAAATATAATGGAAAATGAAGAAAATAGAGGCCTCATTGATAAAAAGGCTTATGAGGATCAATTTATACCTTTTGTCAGTTCATTTTTGGAGCTCTCTCTCTTTTATCTCTCTCTCACACTCTTGGACACTTAGAGCATTCTTGGAGCACTACAATATTGAATCAAGAAAATAAAAGAAGGCAACAGGAAGAAAATATAAGGAAATTAAGAGAAGGATAAAGTGACTACAATGGGATTATTTGCAGGTATCGAATTGCATGTGTGATTTCCGTGCTAGATTTGGCATGCATGGTATACACATGTGTTATTATGAAACCAGCTCAAGAAAAGATAGAAAAGATAGATCAACGCCTTAGAATTCAGCCTCTTCGAGGGGGAAACCTCCTTTACATTACATAAATGAACAATTCTTGGATGATACAAATGAAAAGACCTCCTTTCTATATATAGGAGTCTAAGGGGTCATAACATAATCAGAGCCGACATAACAATAATAATGTAATGGCACAATAATAACAATAGTGGGCTTCTATGGGGCACAATAGTAACAATATGGGCACTACATGGGTACATCAATATAATAAGTGGGTTATACTAATAACAATAAGGGGTTAGACTAGTAGTATAGGGGCCTAACATGCCCCTCTCCTTCGAAAAGCGTTGTCCTCAACGCTTGAGTAGTTCTTGATGCTTCTGTATAAAATTCTTGTCCTCCCATGTGGAATCTTCAGTGGGTAAGTTCTTCCACTTGATGAGATACTCTGAAATTGATCGATTTCGTAGCTGTTGGGTTCTTGTTTCTGTGACTGCTCCAAGTTCTAATATGATTTTTCCTTCCTCTTCAATTTCTAGCAATATTGTTTGAATTGGGATCTTTTGCAACTTTTGAATAAGTGGCCATACTTCTTCATCCTTCTTCCATTCATCCCTTGCTTCATTTATCCAATCTAGTTGGATAATATAAATAGCACAAAACAATGCTTCCACATCCTCATCCTTGAAGAGTCTTCCCATTCGGTAAGGTCGCCATTTTTTAAGTGCATGTAGTATTGCCAAGATTTACTTCTCATAAATAGCTTGCTTGAGATGTAGCAGTAAAAATACCCAATCACCTACATAAAAACATTTTTCACTACGATGTTGATCTACCTGTTGTTTCGTTTGATTTTGCACCAAAGTGACGTTATCCTTTAAAAGTTGGAGAACTTGTTGTTGATGCTCGATGTGATCTTTCACTGCTTGAACCTTTTTCTTCTTGATATGTCCTTCCATCTCTAGAGTTTGAGGAGTGGTAATTTCTTCCAATCCTTTACAAGATATGGTAGGATTCATTTCTTGATGCTCGATGTGATCTTTCACTTCTTGGACATTTTTCTTCTTGATATGTCCTTCTATCTTGATAGTTTGAGGAGTGGTAATTTCGAACAATGAATTACAAGATATGGTTGGATTCATTTCTTCTTTCTCAATGTGATCTTTCACTTCTTGCACCTTTTTCTTCTTGATATGTCCTTTTATCTTGAGAGTTTGAGGAGTGGTAATTCTTGCCAATGCTTTACAAGATATGCTCTGATTCATTTCTTCTTTCTCTGGGGTGGGGTCCTGGCGTATATCTTCTTCTTTTGATGTTTCTTGATCCTTTTCTTCCTCCTCTTCATATTCTATGTAAAATAATTTCTTCTCAGCACACTTATGACCTTTAGTGCATTTGCTATCACAATTGTAACAAAGTCCTTTTTCTCTTTTTTCTTCCAATTGTTGTGGTGTAACCCTTGTAGGCTGTGGAAGGCTAGGAGAAACAACACTTCCATCTTTATAGTTGTGAGGGGTACGCTTCCTGGTTTCCATAATTTTGCTTTCCACTGTGTCACAAAGCCCTTTTACTCTTTCCAATTGTTGTGGTGTTGCTCTAAAGAAGGTGTTGCTCTTTGTATCCTCATAATGTGCTATCATTTCCTCCGTGAAAATTGACCACGTAACAAGTCGTTTACGAGAACAAAGCCCTTCGTACCATAAAAATTGATCTGGTTCTAAATATGAAGATGCAATACATACCTTTTGTAACAGTTGTACACCATGTAGATCAAAATATTGCTCCATCTGAAGTATCCAATTTACCGGATCCTTGCCATCAAACTTCCTCATCTTGCTTTTTCTTGATTTTAGGAGCTCGACCTTGAAACGACTGTAATTTTGTACTTTTGGATCTTTAAGTTCTAAAATTGTGAGCTATAGTAGCCCTCTGTGTCGTCTTTCCAATGCCACAAGTCTGACCCAAATTGGATTCTCCAAGGAAGAGTTATGCGAAATCTCCCACAATGACTTGATTATAGACTATTTCAGTAGAGTGAAATTGTACGACGTTCCACGAGTTACTGTTTCGACCTTTGGATCTGAAAAACACCCACAAGAAACTACAGTCCGTCCTCTTTCTATACCTTCTTACGAAACTTCAATCCGATCCCCAGAGAGAAAGTTATGAGGATTTTCCCCAGGTCACCTGTTTTGAATGTAATTTAGGAGTCTGCAAAAAGACCAACTTCCTCAGATCATATCTCCGCAAATATCGCGCGAAAAGCTCTGAAATTTTGACCCAAGGTTCAGTGCGATTTCTTCTAAAATGGGTTTTTTTTTGCAACTTCTGAAACGTCATAGAAAAAACGTTATAGCAAAAATGCCACAATGACCTGTTTGGAGCAGCGAAACCCTAGAATCCAAAGCTCTGATACCAAATGTTATGAAACCAGCTCAAGAAAAGATAGAAAAGATAGATCAACGCCTTAGAATTCAGCCTCTTCGAGGGGGCAACCTCCTTTACATTACATAAATGAACAATTCTTGGATGATACAAATGAAAAGACCTCCTTTCTATATATAGGAGTCTAAGGGGTCATAACATAATCAGAGCCGACATAACAATAATAATGTAACGGCACAATAATAACAATAGTGGGCTTCTATGGGGCACAATAGTAACAATATGGGCACTACATGGGTACATCAATATAATAAGTGGGTTATACTAATAACAATAAGGGGTTAGACTAGTAGTATAGGGGCCTAACATGTGTGCATTTGGTTCTCTTTCTTTCATTGGCATGGTTTTTTCCAAGTGTGACAGTGCTCTTAAACCATGCCTTTTCATTTTTGGATGGCCATGGTGTGATGGGGTTCTCATGTTTTGGTTGAGTTTGATTTCCAAATGGATTCAAAACTGAGTGAGGTGGTCTCTAAAAGAAGAACACATGGCCTAGTGATCCTTGAATCGAACTATGGATTGCAGTAAAGCCTTGGCCTAGTAACCCCTAAACCAGATTGTGGGTTGCGGTAAAGCCAGATTTTGTGTGCCTCAGTGAGCCTATGAATCCTTGACTGGTGAATGACGAGATATATGGTAAATCCTAAAGGTGGGTTCCCTTAGTCAGGCATAGGAATCCTTGGCCAGCGAATGGAAGGATATATAATAAAGCCTAGAGGATGGAGTCTTTATTAAGCCTAGGAATCCTCAACTGTTGTATTGTGAGATATATGGTAAATCCTAGAGACTAGGAGATAGGAAAATTCTTCACGATGTGGGTAAAGAAATCTGGTGGAATCCATGCTTGTTTAGGGACTAGTGATCTAGTGGGGATTGTGTTAATCCTTGGTTCTATTAATGCGAGTGAGGTGGTTTAGCCTTGGGAAGCCCTGGTCGATTTTTGTTTATGAGTCCCATATTCATGCTGGCAATATGGCATGGGGGTGATTTGTTGAAAGAAATATTCATTTCAGCTGATATATGGTCAAGTGGTACGTGGAAGTCCCAAACCTGGTTGGATTATGCATTTATTAAGAATAGTTCCTTCTCCTTGGTATTTCATGTGTAAATGTATTGGTTTATATGTGGATTTTATGGTTGTTGTATCCTTATTATTTCTGTTATTTATATGTTGGTTATGAGTATGTTTTATGACAGTGATGATGTATGGCTCTCAACATGTTTTGATTTGTAAATGAATGAAAAATGAATATATGACCTAATAGATGATAATTCAACTATTATGATAAGGCAACAATGCTTCCTTATGAATCTCAGATAAGTATGAGACCCTTATGATCAAATCTATTGTTATGACTTGTAGATTACATATTTGTGACTTGTTTAATCAAATTCCTATCTTGGCTAATAGGGGCTAGTTCAAGTCTTTGTCCAAGTATTTGCATCGGTATCTTTGTTTTGATGTTATTTTTCATTTTTGGAAGTTTCATGAAGTTCTAGGAAGTGGACTAAGATCTAGTCCTGGAAAAGTGGCACATAATCTAGGGTCACTGGTTCAGAACTAGCAGAAAAAGTCCCCAATCACTAGCATGCCCTTGTTGTGGGAGGGACTAGAGGGTCCCAGTCGCATGCATGCACATGTCATGGGAGCGACTGAGGATCTAGGTTAGTAAAATGTTAAGTTACCTCAGGGGTTGGTACTATGGAAGGGTTAGTTGGCTCCTGAAGGTTCTATAACATGTCTAGAAGGTCAAATTTGTTGTGTTTTGTCATTCCTCTTCCTTAACTATACACGAGGATTTGAATCAGATCATAGTAGCTTCTCATCACATGTTTACCCCAGCGAACCAGATAACTTGGGTAAATGTGGGAGGAGGGTGTTACATTAAGGTATAGTAAATTCCCAACCATGGATATATATTTAGATTGATTGACTTCTAGAGATTTTTCATCCTTGATGAGGTTGCATCTTATTGCCATAAGTGTATATATAGGTTTATAGTCTTCCATCCCAAATTTCCTTCAAATCTCCTTGAAATACTTCATTGAGAAAGAAATATACCATCCTTTGTTTCATGTACATGTAATCCAAGGAAGAAGGATAGTCCACCATGTAGAGACATTTCAAACTCTCATTGCATGGCTACCACAAACCATTGACTCATTGAATCAACATTACTACCAAAAATGATATCATAAACATATACAACTACTACCAATAGTTTATCTCTATTTGCTTTGATATAAAAATTCCTATCAACTCCTCTTTTCTTAAGGCGTCGTTGCTATAAATATTTTTCTGATAGATAGTACCAAGTCTTGGATCTTTCTTTAACCTTCACATGACTTTCTTGAGTGTACATACAAATTCCTTGTTGTTTCCTAGTATGAATCCTTCAGGTTGCTCAATGTAAACTTCCTCTTCTAGATCACCATTCAAGAATGTTGACTTAACATCCATTTGATACAATTTGAATTTATGAAAACATAAAAATGCTAAGAACATTTTGATGGTTTTATGTCTTGCAATGGGAGCAAAAATTTCTTCAAAATCTATCCCCTTTATTTGGGCATATCCTTTACAGATAAGTATTGCCTTATTCCTTATTACTTTTCCATCTTCATCTAAATTGTTCTTGAATATCTATTTGTTTCTAATTAAATTTTTATTTTGTGGTATTGGAACAAGATCCCAAGTATGGTTTTTCTCTATTTGATTAAGTTCTTCATGCATAACTTTAATCCAACATTCATCTTGACATACCTAATGCAAATTTTGATGTTCAACTATTGATAACAATGTTATATTTTCATGACTAGATGAACCAATGAACTTCCTTCTAGTTTGTACACCAACTTTTTTATATCCAATGATTTGGCTTTCAAGATGATTTTTTTTTACATACCTAGATGGATTATTTTATGGAACAAATTCTTCTCTTTCTTCTTCTTCTGATGCTTCACACAATTCTTCCCCTTCATTCTCTTTGATTTCATTATCTGGGGATATATAATTGTTGAATTCATCATATTGCATTTGTCTTTTGGGACATACAGAGCCTTCATCTACTTTTACATCTATACTTTCAACATTTTTTTGAAGTCTTCTATTTTAACACTTGTAACCCTTTCTTTTAGAAGAGTAGCTTAGTAGAATACCTTCATCTACCCTTGGTTCAAATTTGTTGAGTTTGTCATCATTTCTTTTGATATAACATTTGCTTCCAAATATTTTAAAATACTTTACTAAATTCAGTATTTCATAGCACGGTTCATACAATGTTTTATCATTATTTACCCTAACAGGGGCTTTATCGAGAATATTAATAGTTGTTTTCATTTATTCCCCCCAAAAGGCATGAGGTACTCCTGATTCATCAAGCATGGTACAAGCTATTTTCTAAAAAATCTTATTCATTCTCTCAACAACTTTATTTTCTTTAGGAGTTTTAGCTATTGAAAATTGTCTCTTGATCCCATTCTATTCATAGAAATAAAATAACTCATCTGATGTGAATTCACCTCCTCTATTGAACCTTAGGCACTTAATTTTTAAATCCATTTGGATTTCAACTAAGGCCTTAAATCTTTTGAAATTTTCAAAGGCTTCAACTTTAAATTTCAACAAACTAACCCAATAAATTCTTGTGTATCATCAATTAGAAGCATCAAATATTTCTCACCTTGTAGGAATTTTTCCTTATTGATTCACATATGTTGTTTATATGAGTAAACTCAAAATGCCTTCCTAAAGAATAATATTTTTCCTTGAATTGAACCCTTGATTGTTTACCAAATTGTCATGATTTACAAATATTGTTTTCAAGTGGAATAATCTATGGAATGTCACGAACAACCCCCTTCTTACTTAGTTTAACCAACTGATTGAAATTGAGATGTACTAGCCTCTTGTGCCACAGCCAACTTTCTTTAATTTTTCCCAAGTAGCAGTTTTCATTATCACCTTCTAGCACATATACATTATCTGAAGTTCTAGTTTCTTTGATTATGGTTTCCCCTATGTCTAGCTCTTTGACCACACACTCTTGTGATTTGAAGATTACTTCATGTCCTTGGTCACACTTTTGGATGACCTTCAATAGATTATGCTTTAGGTAATCTACAAAAATACATTGTGTGCCTTGGTTTTTTCTTTTAAAACAACAATCCCCTTACCTTTTATTCTTGCTAGAGCATTGTTACGAAAAGTAACATTTCCTTTCTTGACTATATCTATTTATACCACCTTTCATGTGTTTCAAACATCCATTGTCAATGTGCCAATGGTTTTATTTATTTTTGACATAAAAATCTAATTGAAATTTTTCTCATGATGGATTCTTGTTTTTCCAGATTTTTGGAGGATCTTTATTTCTTTCATGTTGATAAGAAGATATCAACCTGCTTCTGCTTTCACTTGCCTCATGTCCAAAATTATTGTAGATAGAAGATTCAATTTATTGTTTTTGTAACCTAACCTTTAATAATATAATCTATCATCTTTCGATGCATGAATAAAAAATAGTTTTTGTTTTTCAAGTCAATTTTTTGTTGAAATTCAAAGGTATGTGCATTGTTCAACTAAATCCACTTCACAAATGTTCCATATCATCGACACAACTTAATGATCCATACGTGCATCACATTTTAAATTAGAATATTAACCTTGTAGAACATTATCGCATTAAACGTAGTTTATAAATTCAAAGTTTTGGCAATTCAAAAATTGAAAGCTTTTGATCAAATAATGGAATGAACTCTCGGATCGCAAGTGCCATTTATTTCAAACATATTTTACTCATCCGATGCAATCATATGGAAAGCAATAACATAATCTAATGACCCTCATGCAATATTGTGCAAATAATTTCATATAGTTTAAGGGGCCTTTATGCAGTGCACTTGAGCCCTCTTTGGCCTGCACTAGGCGAATTTGAGTGAAATTGCATTGGGGTTTGGGAATATTCTTATCCATTGGATGCATCTAGAAGTTTTCCAAGTTTATCTACTCCTTTCAGCTCGAAATTTGGATGGGGTAGGGAGTTAAGGAACATCAATCCCTTTATCCCTTCCTCCATGGAACTAAATCCTAAGTTTGGGAGGGCATTCATTATTACCATTTATGGCATAACATCCTTCATTCACTTATAAAAAGACCACTCATATAACTAATCAGAGGCTGGAAATCATTGAACTATAGGGAGATGTTGTTAGTATAAGACTTGAGTTGATTTCAAGTATTGTAATGATGTCAAAATATCTTGCTTGTTATGAGAAGAGGATGGGATTGAACTGGAGGAGTGATGCTGAATCAAGCAAATTGGGTTGTAACTCTTCCTTTTACTAATAAAGTGTTCAAATCTTTTTCCATATGCTTGTGTTATTCATTAATGCTTTCATATGTGTATCATGTACTTGATTCCATGTTATGTTTAATCAATAGATAATTATCATATGCTTTGATCAATTTTTTCCTTCTGTCACTGTGTAGGTACTCTTCAAGCAGATTAAGTATGGAGAGGAGTGACAGAATTGGTCAAGGGAGATAAGGAGTAAGCGAAAGCTACAGGTAGGCTTCTTTACCTCTTATTTAATCTGTTGATCATAGAAAAAGTAGAGAATGCTTTGAACTGTTGTTCTAGACTTAGCTACTAGTCTAGGGGTTTAAGTGTTTATTCGTAGACACTAAAACTTCCCAAAACAAACTGGAAAATCCAATAGGGAGCAATCATCCATATTAGTAGCTTATCAACATCTTAAGACATTTCTATATACTGTACTTGTGGTTGTTGATTGAATTTCAGACTTCTTTCATTGAAAATTGAGTTAAAACTATGCCAACTTACCTTTAAAATTGCTTACTATCACCAGTGCAACCCAATGAAGGACATAGTGCATTGCAATGCACTTCCCTCATAGATCTAATGTATTTCAGTGCACTGTCTCTCACTGTTGCCTGCGTTGATCCCTTGAGGATCAATTTCCCATCTAGGAGCTTAATTTTTTTGTCAATTTTCTCTTGTTTGAATGATTTGCTAAATGTCAATGATGTCTTGTCTCTGAAAATAGTTTTTTCATCTCCTTACCCAGGCCTACTTAGACTAGGATTGATAAATGTTTCTTATGTATTTACTTTTTCATTTTCAATCTATAGCCGAAAGTTAGTTTTTGGTCAATTGATCTTTAGCGAAAGAAAGTGTCATTAAATCGTCTTTTCCTTCGAAAATTGAATTGTCATCAAGTCTTCATTCATGAAAGATTGATTGATTAATGTATGCATATGATTAGTATTTCAGTTGAAAGTGTCGTAATTCCTCATTTCTTTGAAAACGAAAGTGTCGTAAAGTCTTCCTTTCCTTGAAAAGAAATTGTCGCAAAATCGTCATTTTTATGAGAAGAGTTTATTGATCAATTATGCATTAGTTTTCCTTTTTGTTCATTCACATTAAGGGAAATCAAAAAGAAATACATGCATGTTGCATTGAAAGATTTTGTGTGTGCTGATAGGAATAGTGTAGGGGATTTGCATTTATATTGTGCTCTTTGCTTTTTGATCAAAAGAAATCTGATTGCTCTATCCCTAAGTAGCTAGTATTTTCATCGTTAAATTGAATGCAAATAATGCTTATCATGATAGTTTCATTCCTAGGAATTTCAGAATACATCACGTCGTGAACTTGAAAGGAAAATTCCTAAGCAAGATCAACTTAAAATAAATATCAATTTACCTAATGGAGCATTGTCATTAACGCAAATATTTAGTGGTTCTAGGCTAGAGACGTGTTCAGGTGTCGTAAAACAAAGCAGCTATCGGTAACTTGTCTGCAATATATCCCGAATGTGATACCTCATTCCACATACGGGAGTATATCGTAGCTTTTCCACGTACCTTTGGGTATATAGGGCAGTGTTACAGTATGTTATCACTCAAATTTTCCTTAGAAGTTATTTAAAAGAAGGAAAGGATCCAAGGTAACTACAAACCAATCTTTTAGACTTGGGTTCTAGCCAACCTAAGTCCAGAGAGGGCTCTCTCTTTATGATTTAGCTTTGTTTGCAAGGATATTAGGCTAGTTATGAAAGTTCTGGGTTGTTTTGATTTTTATTAGGTGGTGGAATTCTAGGAACAAATGGACAGAGCAAGCCTTCAGGCCATTGTGCTATGGAGTCATGCAAAGAGTAGCTTAACCGAATCAAATCAATTGCTAAAGGAAGAGTTCACAGGGCAAGCTAGTACAACAAAAAGCAAATCTGCAAGTTCGAATGGATGATGTAGTCCTAACCAGGGTAGAAGGGCAATGAAGAATCCTTAAACTGGGATCAAGATGAAGAATAGAGGGAGATCAGTAGTAAAGGGAAACTAAGAATCCTTTACTATGGACCTAAGGGGAAACTACAGAAGTAGGGGGAAACTACAGAAGTAGGGAGCAACTAAGAATTCCCAAACCAAGGTAGTTTACTAAAAGACAGTGAGAAAGTAAACAGTCAAGACAAAGAGCTTAAAGCTAATTTTGAAATATTTTTCCTTGTTTACTATTCAGATTTCATAAAGAAAACATGTGAATTTTTATAACATGATGAGAAAACAATAATAAACATGAAGAAATAATACTTTTTTGGTTTCCATCGTACACAAGAATCCTGTGAAATTTCTTTAACTTTATTTCATGATCCAACAACCAATCCAGAATTGATTACAACAACTCTCTAGCTTGATATGAAATGTCTATAGAAATTTCTTCGAATCCACCCTAATGACTTCAATTTCTGAAGTATTTATACAGAAAATTAATACAAAATATCTCATAACCATATGAGATTTATTATAGGAAATACAAATTATCTTCCACACGAAGATAGAGACAGATGGAAAATAGATTGTTTGTTGTCCCTCTATTTATGAACGAGCTAGATGTTGGAACTTGGATTTGACTCTTGCAGTTTCCTTTGTAACTGTGTGTTGGATCTCCTTCTTATTTTCACCTACAAGGAATTTCGCTACCTTAGGACCTTTATAGTTACGGCCGTTCACCGGGGCTTCAGTCGCTGGCTTCCCCGTACTCTTTACCTATTCTGATACTCTTTACATGTTTTACCAGACCTTACCATAGTAATTATTTTACACTTTATAGATTTACTATCGTAACTTTATACTATATCTGTCATATTATTCCACCATTCGTTATCCAGTATTTTCATCCTGATCATCTTCCTGTACACTTCATCAGCTTCGGTGTACTTAGAAAAATTGGGTCTGATGGTGAACAGGTGCTTCACTTCATGTTCTATATAAAAAAGGTTCTCTAAACCATCATAAAGCACCTTTCCTGTAGGTAGTGCTTTTACTGTGGAAGAGCTAACTTGACTCCTGGCCTGTTTGTGTAGTCTCTCAATGTAGTCCTCATGTGTTATCAAATTGTCATTTATGACCAGTGGGCTTGGGAGGCCATTATCTCTTAGAATGCCATATTTTAACATGAAATCTTGTATGTCTGCCTGAATACTTTGACATCTTTTCTCCAGGTTAAGAATCAAGTTCCTTTTAGTAAGAACTTTCTTAATTTCAAGGACGGTAGCAGTTTGATCCTCAGTTTCCAATTGCTCCAGTTGGTGCCTGTTCCTGCAATTTAAAAAGTTAATCAATTGATATACCTCTTCAGGCTTCTCTCCCAATTCTTCTGTAGTTTTCTGTATAGCCTCCACAGCTACTTTAACTAGCTTGATATGTTAAAAAATGATCTGGATTGAAGGCCAAATATCATTGATGGAATCAATGATATTGGCCCACAAAATGTCTTTAATATCTTTCAAAGGTTTTTCAAATGTTAAGTCCTTCTCCAGGACTTTGATTCTTTCTTCCATCCTTTTATTTTTTCTTTCCTCTTCTTTGTTCTGAATCTGTGCAAGCTCATAATTTGTTTCTAAGCTTGACATTTGTTCTTTAAGTTTTTTCAACTTTGTTGCCTGGATACTCATTTGTTCCATGGCTTTGATCATTTCCTCTATTTTCTCTGTTGTTTACCCTGTGCTAGTTGATGTACCTGTAGTCGAAGTAGTCCCTGTTACTGGCAATGTTGTGACTGGTGGAAGTATTGGTGCCAAGGTAGTTGCCAGAGTAGAGGGCACAACTGTAGAAACTGTGGGTATGACAGTCTGAGGAGTGGTGGTTGGCTCACTCTGCTTAGACTGTATTTCCTTTTCCAATTCATTCTCAGTTTCTTTTAGCTGGTCATTTAACTTTAGGACCAGGTCCTTAAGTTCTTCCTCCTTTTTCCTTTCTATAACTTCTGCAGTTTGAGGATGGTGGAGTGGAGGGATTTTGAGCTGCTTTTTCAAGGCAGCTATGTCATAATTTTTCTTTTTAATCAATTGTTCAGCTACTTTGACATCCTTGGGATCATGTCCCAATTCTATTACCAGATCTTCTAAGGTTTTTATTCTGATGTCCTTCACCTGAGAGGAGGCTTTTTCTAATTGCAGCTGTGCAAAGGTATTGTGCAATGAATTTTGCAGTTGATGTGCTATAATGGCTTTATTAGTTAAGGTAGAATAAACCATCTCACCAGTTTGCTTATGCAACTTTATTTGGTCAATAGGATGAATATCCTGTGCCAACACTTCAAACTCAATCTTTAAATAGTCTGCTATGGATTTTGGCTGCTGCACAGTTGGCTTGAAGAAACTCATCCACATTTTCCCTTCCTTTATGTCAAAGGTTGACATAAGTCTGGTCTAATTGGTTGGAGCCATTTTGAGGTAATGTGCATAGGTTTGTGCTTTCAATTTCTCATTCCTTGCTTTTATTTCTTTATACTTCCCTTTAATATCTAGGCTCTGTTCAGAGGAAGTCCTGAAAGAAGACACCTTTGTGCTCTATTTTCTTTCCAATGCTTGTATGTGTGAAGTACATGGGGTCCCACCTATTGAGATAGTTTGCATGCTCTTTTTCCTTTCTGCCACTGTGTTGCATGTGGTCTCCTCAGTGTACTCTTCTTCTGCATAGGGATTCAACCTTTCCCTTTTAATTTTGATCAATATGCCTACTAGAAGGAGTGGCCTCTTCCATGTCTCTCTTAGGATTTCTTTCCTCATTGAGAGGAGTTTCCAAAACTGGAGGGTTGCTCATGACTTTTTGAGGTTGAGCCAACTCCACTCAGATTTCGGGATGCTCAAATTCTTCTTGTTGTCCTGAATTTTCTGCATGTTCCGATGTACCTTGATGTTCTGATGGCTGAGTGTTGGGTTCCTATGACTCCCTTTGCGATGAAGTTTCTCCTAGCACCTGTACAAAGGAATCTTCATCAAGCCTTCTTTCTAAATCTACCCATACATTTTCAACTTCAACTTGTGTGCTATCTTGGTCTATTAAAGTGCCTTCCACCCATTCAGATTGATTTGCATATTTTTCGATCTCTGGGATCTTATGGTGGATATATGGTGATAGCTTATGTTTCTGCCTTTTGTCACAGATGAAGCCATGAGGGTCATAGGTCCAGATGAAACTCTTTTTCAATCCCAATCTCTCAAGGATTTCATCTACCTCTTTCCCTACTCTTCTGTTGTTGCAAATAAATGGGTCTAGGTGATCCTTTATTCTTAGCTGTGCTTTCTTCTTAGTCTTGACAAAGTGGATTTCATCAGAATTGATCATTTTCCTATAGTACTATAGAGCAAATAATCGCATAGGGATATATTTGGGTAGTTTATAGGGAGGCAGTTCACACCCATGAATTCTGATTTCAGTATGGTTCTGGTACAAGTACTAATCCCCAACCTTGTATTGTTTGGACAACTGGAGAACTCTTTTAATGTCTGCATTGATCCAGAGAGGAGGATTTCCCAATAACATTGTAGTTACTGGATGTACAAACAAGTCGATAAAATCTGTGTAAGGATGGTGAGAAGAACTAGAGCTGTGAAATATAGAAGTCTAGAAGATGACTGACCTGGGGTTCCCTCTGATGTCAAGCTTTTGCACAGAGAAGGGAAACTTATCAGTTTGGTAGTAGAGAAAGAGATGATACAAGACTGAAGATTATTTGAATACTATTTTGTTTTCTAATCTCATACATTGGTCATGCATCTTATCCGCAATGAACTTGGCATAGTCAATCTGACTGCAGGAGATTGACCAGGGGTGAAAATAGACATGTAGGCAAAATTCATCTCATCTACAAATTCATCAGTGGAAAAACCTAAAATGCAAGCAAATCATCGTGGTGATATCTTTGCCTAGATCAGTAAAAATGATTGATACATAAGGAGGGGGTCCTTTGGCATGTATCCTTCTTTGACGAAAGTCTGGTGGATCTGAGTGCTTGTGGAATTGGACAGTTTGGAAGATCTTTCAAGCAAATGGGCAATGGAAAGGGGAGTGAGGTCTGGACTAGGCTGTAACTGCAACATTTCATTTATAGACTCAACTATAGTGGTGAAAAGGACTTTCTAGTTAGGGGACATTACAGCTGTCATGATTGGGTCGTAGTTTGAATGGTAGTAGTGGGTAATATTCGAGAAAACATGGACAGTGGGGAATTGATATTTAGGTAGGTTTGATTCCCAGAGACCATGGTTCAAATAGTTATCCCGGTACTTACAATGCAACTTCAAAGGGGTTTCATCAAAAGTAAGGTCCTTTATTTGAAATCTATGTCGACCAAGGGAAGGTGGTCCAAATCTTTGTGGGGAGTAGTAAGTGGCATGATATTTAGAGTGACTGGAGCTTCCATCCTTGGTTTTTGTGGATTCAAGGACGTCGCGAGGAAATTTCAAGGTTTTTATGAAGAACTGGGTCATTCCAGGGAGTCTCAAGAGTGTTGAACAGCTTAATTTTAATAAGTCAATTGGTTTCTACAGCAATTCATACCTGGTTCAATATAAACGCGGGTTTCTTAGTAGAAGTGGGTAAATACCTGGTTATGGTGGTATGGGTGATAGAATGGTACTGGTGCGCAGTCTAAAGGGAGCGCACTAGTTTACAATGGCAACTTGGAGTTCAGTATCTTCTTGAGGTTGATGGTTGAATGCAAGGTGATAGTGTGAATGTTGCTCTGCATGTGCATGGAGAACAGAAGGTTCTATTGTTTTGGTAAAACAAAAATAATGAGTATTTTTGTTTTAATTTGCAAAGTCAAAGTGTTTGGAAGGTACGATGAAAGTGATAGATGGTGCCAATTAATGGATGGGACACTTTGTCATTTAGTGAGGGTGGTAAGTGGAAACGGTAATGGAGTTTATCACACTGCTTTTGGGCGTTCGGCGGTATTGGGAGAGGTCCGCCCGATGCCATTCATCGGGCAACACGTAGCAGTGGGGAAAATAGTGAAACCTCTCTCATCGGGAGGGTAAAGGATGGCGTTAGAGGCCGCCTGATATGAGCGTCGATCGTCAGATCTGAAGGGGTTAGATCGTACGATGATCAAGGCACAGATTTGATCTTGAGTTAATGGAGGGCCCCGATGGGATTTTAATTACGAGTTAGGGTGGTTTAATGACGTTGGGTGTGATGTGATTGGGTGAGGATAGATTATTAACTAACCACAAATTGATTAATTAATCTCTTTTATTCGGCGAAGGGTTTTGGTTATTAATTAATCGCAAATCGATTAGTTAACCCATCTTAATTATTTCATTATTATGGTTTATTTTTCAAACCATCGGGGCGGGATATTAACATATGGAATTTTAATAATAAATATGGGAAAGGGGTTTGTTTTCCAGGATTTAAATAAATAATGTTAGATGTTAATATTAAATGAAAGTGAAAGTGCACTAAGTAAAATGTATTTGAAATATATATTGACATTTCCACATTTGAACATTAGAATTAGGCTTAGGTGTGTTTGTGGAGTATTTACTTTTCCTTTGCAAATAGTGATTTTACTTTAGGAAAAAGGCGGTTTTTAGGGGATATGAATGAATGATGAAGGGGGTGAATGTTGATGAGGGATTTTTAGAATTTTTACCTTATAAGTTATTGGGCCGAGGGTTTGTCCCTCCAGAAGTTAGAGAAATGCTCTGAGCCCATTTAACTTAAGGTTTTAGGCACTATTATTTGTTATTTGTGGGAAATTAGTTACAATAAAAATAATGAGGAAATTAATCATGTGACTTTGTAAATGTCTCTTTTGTTATCCATGCTTTTCAAAGTAATGTAATGATGAAAGTAATTGATATGATTTTTTAACTAACTATTCATCATACATAATTCTGCAACCATTCATCTACTTACCCACCTACACATCCTACCATTTTTCTACTTTTATTAGGGTGCACTAAACTGGCAAACCCTTATCAAACTTTTCTTTTTCTTTTACATAGGAAATCTATCTAAGTATATCCTTATTACATCCAAGGGCTCATATTAAACTATTGAGCTCCTTTTGTTTATTCTACCTATCTACTTATCTACCAAGATTATACAGTTTGGTAAAATTTTATTCTCTATCTATGAACATAGAAATTAAAAACATGAAATAGCCAAGTTTACACTATTTGACCATTCATGGATTGTGGCATAAGTGACAAGCTGTACACAATCATTTTATTTTTTACATTAAAATAAATGGTAGTGGAATTTTGACTTGCACACTTTCATGGTATTTTTTCTTTTTTTTTCTTGGGGTTCATTTTTCATCTTTTTGACCTTTTTCACTCTTTTTGTCCTTTGATTTTTCTTTTAGGACATACCCTCTTTACATTTTTTTAATTTTTAATTTTTTTTTTCAAATATGGAAAACATTTGCAGAAAAAAGGGTATGTACATATTACAGAGATAAACTAAGTCAATCATAAATTATGACACCTATTGGTATAGGAACATAACAATGGCTCCACTTGAGAATGGCTTTCCTTGGTGGAAAGTCAAGAACTGTAGATTAATGGCCTTCTGAAAGACTGTGATTTTACTCTACACTTTTCCTTTATTTTGTTACTTTATTGATATTTATGACAGTGAAACTTTTGAAGCTTAGGGCCTTCACTTCGGGCTTCAACTCCAAAACTACACCATCCAATCAAGATTGAACGTTATGAAGGATATAGTATGTACAACTAAACTAGTAAAATTAGTATCTTGGGTCAATATAGTGCTTTAACAATCGACCATTGATAGGTCCTCCTTCTACCTCTGCACCATCCAATTCCCTCAGAAAATAAGAATTATTCCCTCTAAAGGCATATATAATGTATGGACCTTTCCATAGGAAGTCAAACTTCCCATGCTTCCCTTTGTCTTCTCTTCTAGAGTCCCACTTCAAAACTTTGTCACCAAGGTAAAATTCTTCTGCTTTAGTTCTTTTATTAAAAACTTTCTTGCGTTGTTCCTGCAGTACTTGGGCTCTGAGGTATACTTCTTCCCTAGTTTGCTGCAAATGAATGGTTTGATTGATTCTCCTCTGAATATCATTTGACTCAACTTGAGATTCCTGGAGCAGTTTCATAACTGGAACTCCTAATGATGAAGGGAAAACTGCTTCCATCCCATAGACTAGTTGATAGGGACTAGTACTAATGGATTTCTTAATTGTAATCCTATCTGCCCATAAAGCATTGATCAGTTTCTTGTTCCATGTTTTCTTATTGTCTTCTAGCAATTTTTTAATAATATTCATTAAGCTTTTATTGGAAGATTCTGCAAGTCCATTTCCTTGGGGATAGTAGGCCGTAAAGTGACCAAGGGTTACATGGTATTTATGGCAGAAATCAATCATCCTTTTTTATTTAAATGTTGTAGCATTGTCTGTGATAATTTTGTTGGGGCAACCAAATATGGACAGAATAGTAGCCTCTAAAAAACCTATGATAACAATATCAGTGGCTTGTCTAGAGGGAATGGCTTCTATCCACTTGGTAAAGTAATCTGTGGCAGTCAGTATCCATTTATGTTGGGCAGAAGAGGGGGGATGAATTTCGCCAATGAAATCTAGACCCCATTGTTGAAATGGTTTTTCTATAGAAATGGGTTTTAAAGGTAAAGGTAGAAGCTTTCGTTTCCCTTCAAAGATCTGACACTTGTGGCAGAAGGTTACAAATTTTCTTACATCAAAAGACAAGGTTGGCCAGTAGAATCCAGTTTTTAGGATTTTATCAGCTATTGTCTTCCAGTAGAGGTGTCCTCCACAATCACTTGCCTGAAATTCTTGGAGTACTTTATCAGATTCTTCCTTTAATAAACAATTTAACAGAATGCCTTCATGATTTTTCCAAAATAAAGTATTATACATAATGCAGAATTTCAAAGATTTCATTTTCAAAAACCTACTTTTAGTTCTGACAACCCTATAGGAGCTTGTAAGTTTTGTAAGACATATACTATATCATCATACCAAGGTGAGTCTAAAAAGGTCTGGCTGATCTATGGAGTCGCCATCTCCTCTTCGTTATCCAGTTCTACAATAAAATTTATACCTAGGGCTTGGAAATTGGTTTTAGCCATGAGTTTAGCCAGCCCTTGGCCTTTGATTAATTTTGTAGGTTTAATCTCTAAATCATATTCTAATATGGTAGCTATCCATTTTCCCCTCTTTCCATCAGCTCCATTCTGTGTTAGAATATCCTTGACTACAACATTGGGAACATAAGCTAGAATGTGAGAATACAAGATATAGACTTGGAAATCTTTGATGGCCTGTACCAAAGCAAAAGCCTATTTTTCCATTATATTATACTTTAAGGATGCATCTCTTAGAGCTTTACTAAAGAAGGCTACTGGTTGCTCAAATCCTTGATCATTCTTTTGTAGTAAAACTGCAGCAATACTATGTTCAAATGCAACAGAAAAAATAATAAATTCTCTATCAAACATTAGACTTATGAGGATTGGTGTTTGAGTTAAAGCTAGTTTTATTTCTTCAAATGATTTTTTAGCCTCTTCTGTCCACTTGATATTCGAATCTTTCTTCAACATATTATTCAATAATCTAATTAGCTCAGCCAAATTAGAGTTGAATCTTCTTAAAAAAATTATTTTTCCTAAACATCCCTGAAATTCTTTGATGTTTCTGGGGTGAGGTATTTGCAAGATAGCTTCAATCCTGGTTGGGTCAATCTAGATGCCATCTTTAGAGATAATGTGGCCTAACAGTTTTCCTTCTTCCAAATCAAATAAAGATTTCTTTGGGTTCAGAGAAATACCATATTTCCTGCATTTAATAAAAACTTGCCTGAGATCATCCAAGTGTTGTTCATCTAACTTAGAAAACACTATGATATCATCAAGGTATATAACCAGGAAATCATGGATTTCCTTTGCAAACGCAATATCCGTTGCCGTTTGAAAGGTGGCCCCTACATTTTTCAATCCAAAAGGCATTTTGACATACATGAAGGTGCCCCATGGGGTTGTGAATGCAGTTTTTGCTTGGTCCCATCTAATAGTGAAATCCTTGTGGAACCTACTACCCTTTGTAGTATGTGATCCATTTTAGGTAAGGGATAGTTCTCTTTGAGTGAGACTTTGTTTAAATTTCTAAGGTCAACACACAATCCGATTTCTCCTATTTTCTTCCTTGTAGGAACAAGATTAGATACCCAATCTGAAAGTCTAATGGGGGCAATGATTCCTACTTCATACATTCGTTTGATCTCCTTTTCAATGGAAGGTAATAGAACAGGGTTAATTTTTCTTAACTTTTGCCTAAAAGGTTTCTAATCTTCTTTTAAAGGGATAGTGTGTTGTATAATACTGGGATCATAGGATTTTAAGTCTTCATAACTCCAGGCAAAAACATCCTGGAATTCTTTCACAAGTTCAATATATTTCAGATTTTCATCAAGAGGTAATGATTTAGATAATTTTATCAACTTAGGATTTTCTTGAGTTCCTATGTTACATTCTTCAATATCTGATTTCAAAGGCTCCATCTTAGGCTTTTTAGGAATATCATTTGAGTCGAATAAGTCCTCCAAAGGAGTTAATCCCTTGGGTAATTGAATTATCTTTGAGATTTAGGACTTCAGTTTCATCATCAATGTCCATTTTCTTTAAGTCCTGAATATCTGATTTTATGAATTTAGTAGGGTGAAGCATGTTCATTCAACTTTCTTCCAATTTATTAATTTCTATCTCATTAGCATGATCAAAATCTGAAACTATGTCTGTATCTATGTTAACATTGGCAAATTCTTCATCTAGTGTCAAAGAGTGATTAATCTACTTATCATTTTAAAAAACTTTTGAGTTCTTAATATTATCAAGTATAGTTGGCCTATGCCTAACCTCAGCAGTATATTGATGATTGGGCTGAAAAGGCAACATGCAGGTACTGGCAAACATGGCCAGACTATGAGCTTGCATGTTATGTTTTCTGGGAATGGTAACAAGCTTAGTTTCTAAAAAAGTGTTAAGGATTTCTACAATTGTACCTCTGTAAACTCCTAATCTAGGGTCTCTGGTTAGGTAAGCACCATTAATTTGTTTAACTGTCAATTCAGAATCTCCCATAATTGACACCGTTATAGCTCCTAAGTTTTTAACCAATTTAAGACCTAACAGGAGGGCTTCATATTCTGTCATATTGTTTGTACATTTGAAATTTAACCTATAGGTGTGACCCTTTGCATGATCATTCTCTAATTTATATATACGTGCCCTTGCCCTTGCACCTAGCTTGTTTACTGAACCATCAAACTCCAAATGCCATAAAATTTCATGTTCATAGTTTTCATCCGGGGTAGTGGAATATTTCTTAGCTAAGGCATCTAGATTTTCTTTGTCATCTGATATCTCTTGAATTTGGACAGTTGACTTTTCTTTTACAATTTCTTTTGGTTCTGTTACTATACCATTTGGAGTATCTTCTGGATTAGTTTCAGCATTATAGAGAATAAAGGAATCCATATCAGAATGTACTGAGTAAATAGGAAATTTTTGAGGCCTCTCCTCAATACTCACTACATACTTCCTTAAAGTTTCTCTATACAATGTCTTTGGTTGTCCAAAGACGGACATGGTAGCATATGGCATGTCTAATTGTAGAGATCCTTGAAGTTTGGCACGCCAAGATCTGGACAACAACATGCCATACTTAGGTGGGATGTCCGCTACAACAATGTCCATGAGTATAGTTTTGACCGGGTATTGGAACAAAGAAACAACAAATCCTTTATAAGTCCTAAACACCTAACTTGACTTGAATCAAAGGAAAATAAATCCCTATAAGGTCTATTGATTTCTAAGTTAGGTTTCTCCATAACAGACTTGGGCATGAGGTTGTGCGAGGCAACAGAGTCAAACATGGCATTATGTAAGATTTTGTCGTGGATATTGAGACTTACATAGAAGGGTGGTATACCTCCTTCCATTGGTTTCCCATTTACATCAGGGCCAAAAATTAACTCAGGTTGGTCATCAAAGAGGTGTACAGAATCTTCATTTTCAATAATATTTAATGATTTGCTTATCTGAGACTTGTAAGTATCATGTTTTACCAGTTCGGTCAAAGGAACTGAAATTTTAAGCTTGGCCACCTCTACCCCAAGATTAAATGGCAAAGGTGCTTTGTCTGTTTGAACATTTGGAGTTCCGGCAGCAGTGTTTTCTTCTTTTTCAAGGTTTGAAACATTCTTTGTTGAGTTTTCTAATACAGTCTTTGGAGGCTTTTCCATTGTTTCCTTGGAGGGAAGTGAAGTGGAAGGTTGTTCATTATTGGGCTGATTATCAGATACGTCTTCAATGGTGGGGCTGGGAGGATTTTGATTTGATTTAGAAAGGATCTGAAGTGTTTTTGTTGCTGGAGCTGTTTTAACCTTTTTAGATTGATTAGGAACTATTTTCTGGTTTTGTTCCGGGGCATCAGTATTTTTTATGTTTCTTAAGTTATACTATTTATGTACTTCAAAAATAGCAGAGTCATACCCCTTTCTGAAATCAAATGACTCCCCTATTTGGGTCTAGAATTGTTGGAGCACATGTGACTCCTGGTCGTCTTGAGTTAGGAAAACACCTTTCTCGTCATCTAGACCCATTAAATTTATCTGAGTGTCTTGCTCAGGGTCTTCTGAGTGTGAGGCCTCTGCATAGTTTTCTTGGAAAGGTTGTCAGATATTCTAGTCAGGAATATTCTTTCCAGCATTCTGATTCTAATTTTTCCTAAAGTTAGGATTTCTCCCTGAATTACCCTGTTGGCTATCCCATTGAGGTTTCCTTTCAATAATTTCAATTCTATTATACAATCTCTCCATTCCTTTGGCTATAGCATCAATCTTTTGTTCAAAAGGTGTAATTTCCTCTTTCACAGGCATTCTTCTCATTCCTAGCTTTGGCTTTTCTGGAAAGTAGGTTAGCTTCAACACTTACTGCTACACTCTGCATTTCTTTCAGAGTGGGGGGATTTCTTTCTCTTAATTGAAAAGTCGTATCTGAATCAAATCCATCTGGAAATTTGATTAGGGCTAAGCCAAGTGGGGGTCTAAGGTCAATTGGAATGGCATTGTAAACATTATTAAACCTAGTGCAATAGTCCTGAAAAGTTTCATGAGGCCCCCTCCTAAGGTTCTCATATTCAGATAAAATCTGAAGGGGATCTTTCTTTTTCTCCCACCTATTCAAGAATTACTGGTAGAGGACTCTTAGGCTATCTATGCTTTGGGGGATTAAAGATCTAAACTAGGTTCTAACTTCTCCATACAGACTCTAGATAAAAATTCTCATTTGAACGTCAGTTGTGTCAATCTCACATATCTCAAAGTAATCGGTCATTTTCCTAGTGTGCTGTTGAGCTGTGTAGGTTCCAGTGCCATCAAAAGCTGTAATTTTACTCTGATTGTCTTGAGGCATTGCACCTAGGGGAGTAGGCATCACAAAGGGAGCATATCTATTAGCCATGATTCTAGGTTGGGTAGGAGTAGTAACTGGAGTTAGGATAACAAAGGGTGTTAAGGTTGTGGAGGGGGGACTAGAGGTAGTGGTCAAGTGTTGAGTGGTATTTGGCTGGGGAGGGAGTGAAGGGATGAATGAAGGAGTGGATTAGGCTTCAGAAGGTGAGGGAATAATGATGAACTAATAGAAGGTGAAGCTGTATCAGAAAGATCAGGGGTTCTTTTGGTGGTAAGAGATGACTGAGAGGATTCCTGTAAATGTCGATCAATTGACAAATTGGCTTGGTGGATTTCGAGTTCCCTTATAAATTCAGGATCTAGGACTAAGTCCAAGATTTCAGTATCAGATGAAGTCCTAAACAGAGAAGTTTCAAAGTGTTCGTCAAAAGGAGGTTCTCTAAGAAAAGCCACTCAATTGGACATGAATGTGATCTAAACAAAGGTCGAGGGCTGATTGAACTCTCTTGTCTTCTGATGATTCTAGGAATCAGGTTGGGATTTTCAAACACAGGGGGTGGATTAGGATCAGGATTAGCCCTAGTGTAATGAGTCCTTCCTGAAGCCAGATTTCAAATCTTTATATGCTTTCTTCTATAAATGTTCAAAATAACTTCTAACAATCCTTTAAGATGCTTTAAATCAAACTTTTGAGTTTCTTAAAGGGTTATTTTGACTGAGGATTTGTTCTTCCCCAGTATGGTCACTGTTATGTTATCACTCAGATTTTCCTTAGAAGTTATTTAAAAGAAGGAAAGGATCCAAGGTAACTACAAACCAATCTTTTAGACTCGGGTTCTAGCCAACCTAAGTCCAGAGAGGGCTCTCTCTTTATGATTTAGCTTCGTTTGTTGGGATATTAGGCTAGTTATGAAAGTTCTGGGTTGTTTTGATTTTGATTGGGTGGTGGAATTCTAGGAACAGATGGGTAGAGAAAGCCTTCAGGCCATTGGGCTATGGAGTCAAGCATAGAGTAGCTTAACTGGATCAGATCAATTGCTAAAGGAAGAGTTCACAGGGCAAGATAGTACAACAAAAAGCAAATCTGCAAGTTCAAATGGATGATGTAGTCCTAACCAGGGTAGAAGGGCAATGAAGAATCCTTAAACCGAGATCAAGATGAAGAATAGAGGGAGATCAGTAGTAAAGGGCAACTAAGAATCCTTTACTATGGACCTAAGGGGGAAACTACGAAAGTAGGGGAGCAACTAAGAATTCCCAAACCAAGGTAGTTTAGTAGAAAACAGTGAGAAAGTAAACAGTCAAGACAGAGAGCTTAAAGCTAATTCTGAAATATTTTTCCTTGTTTACTATTTAGATTTCATAAAGAAAACATGTGAATTTTTATAACATGACGAGAAAATAGTAATAAACATGAAGAGATAATACTTATTTGGTTTCCATCGTGCACAAGAATCCTATGAAATGTCTTTAACTTTATTTCATGATCCAACAGCCAATCCAGACTTGATTACAACAGCTCTCTAGCTTGATATGAAATGTCTACAGAAATGTCTTCGAATCCACCCTAATGACTTCAATTTCTGAAGTATTTATACAAAAAATTAATACAAAATATCTCATAACCATATGAGATTTATTATAGGAAATACAAATTATCTTCCACACGAAGATAGATACAGATGGAAAAAAGATTGTTTGTTGTCCCTCTATTTATGAATGAGATAGATGTTGGAACTCGGATTTGCCTCTTGCATTTTCCTTTGTAATTGTGTGTTGGATCTCCTTCTTATTTTCACCTACTGATACTCTTTACTTGTTCTGATACTCTTTACCTGTTTTACCAGACCTTACCATAGTAATTATTTTACACTTTATAGATTTACTATAGTAACTTTATAGTATATCTGTCATATTAGTCCACCATTTGTTATCCGGTATTTTCATCCTGATCATCTTCCTATACACTTCATCAGCTTCGGTGTACTTAGCAAAATTGGCACTGATGGTGAACAGGTGCTTCACTTCATGTTCTATATAAAAAAGGTTCTCTAAACCATCATAAAGCACCTTTCCTGTAGGTAGTGCTTTTACTGTGGAAGATCTGGCTTGACTCCTGGCCTGTTTGTGTAGTCTCTCAATGCAGTCCTCATGTGTCTTCATTTATGACCACTGGGCTTGGGAGGCCTTTATCTCTTAGAATCCCATATTTTAACATGAAATTGTCTATGTCTACCTGAATACTTTGACATCTTTTCTCCAGGTTAAGCATCAATTTCCTTTTAGTAATAACTTTCTAATTTCAAGGATGGTAGCAGTTCGATCCTCAATTTCCAATTGCTCCAGTTTGTTCTTGTTCCTGCTATTTAAAAAGCTAATCAATTTATTTGCCTCTTCAGGCTTCTCTCCCAATTCTTCTCTGGTTTTCTATATAGCCTCCACAACTACTTTAACTATCTCGGTCTATTCAAAAATGATCTAGATTGAAGTCCAAATATCATTGATGGAATCAATGATATTCACCCAAAAAATATCTTTAATATATTTCAAAGGTTTTTCTAATGTCAATTCCTTCTCCAAGACTTTGATTCTTTCTTCCATCCTTTTATTTTTTCTTTCCTCTTCTTTGTTCTGAATCTATGCAAGCTCATAATTTGTTTCTAGCTTGACATTTGTTCTTTAAGTTTTTTCAACTCTGTTACCTGGATACTCATTTGTTCCATGGCTTTGATCATTTCATCTGTCTTCTCTATTGTTGACCCTATGCTAGCTTATGTACCTGTAGTCAAAGTAGTCCCTGTTATTGGCAATGTTGCGACTGGTTGAAGTATTGGTGCCAAGCCAGTTTCCAGAGTAGAGGGCACAACTATAGAAACTGTGGGTATGACAATCTAAGGAGTGGTGGCCGACTCACTCTTCTTAGACTGTATTTCCTTTCCCAATTCATTCTCAGTTTCTTTTAGCTGGTCATTTAACCTTAGGACTAGGTCCATAAGTTCTTCCTCCTTTTTCCTTTCTATAACTTCTGCAGTTTGAGGATGGTGGAGTGGAGGGATTTTGAGCTGCTTTTTCAAGGCAACTATTTCATCATTTTTCTTTTTAATCAAATTTTCAGCTGCTTTGACATCTTTGGGATCATGTCCCAATTCTATTACCAGATCTTCTAAATTTTTTATTCTAATTTCCTTGGCCTGAGAGGAGGCCTTTTCTAATTGTAGCTGTGTAGAGGTATTGTGCAATGACTTTTGTAGCTAATGTGTTGTAATGGCTTTATTAGTTAAGGTAGAATAAACCATCTCACCAGTTTTCTTATGCAACTATATTTGGTCAATAGGATGAATATCCTTTGCCAACACTTCAAAATCAGTCTTTAAATAGTCTGCTATGGATTTTGGCTGCTGCATAGTTGGCTTAAGGAAACTCATCTGTATTTTCCCTTGCTTTATGTCAAAGGTTGACATAAGTCTAGTATGGTTAGTTGGAGCCATTTTGAGGTAATGTGCATAGGTTTGTGCTTTCAATTTCTCATTCCTCGCTTTTATTTCTTTATACTTCCCTTTAATATCCAGGCTTTGTTAAGAGGAAGTCCTGAAAGAAGACACCTTTGTGATCTGTTGTCTTTCCAATGCTTGTATATACGAATTAGATGGGGTCCCACCTGTTGGGATAATTTGCATGCTCTTTGTCCTTTCTGCCACTGTGTTTTCTGTGGTCTCCTCAGTTTGTTCTTCTGCATAGGGATTCAACCTTTGCCTTTTAGCAAAAGTTTGATAAATAGGCCTGCTAGAAGGAGTGGCCTCTTCCCTGTCTCTCTTAGGATTTCTTTCCTCATTGAGAGGAGTTTGCAAAACTGGAGGGTTTCTAATGATTTGCTGAGGTTGAGCTAACTCCTCTGAGATTTTTGGATGCTCAGATTCTTCTTGTTGTCTTGAATGTTTTGCATGTTTTGATGTACCTTGATGTTCTGATGGCTGAGTGATGGGTTCCTGTGACTGCCTTATTGAAAAATGAAATTAACTCAGACAAATAGATAAAGCACACATAAAAACTAGACACAAAATATTGGTGGAAAAAGGCTGAAACCTCATGCTTCCTCAGGTGTTCTCACTCTCATTTTCATTAAAAATAATTGAATATAGTGTAACAAGTAAATAGATGAGATACAATGTTCTTAAGATAGTGCATGCTATCTTAGACACTTTTGGTTGAGATAATTTCTCCTTTGGTTGAGATAATTTCTCACCAGACACACACCAATATAGGAGTTACCTAAACTAACTCCTATCTTAGAGGAACAACCCAAGAGTTAGGCACAAATTCCTAACTTGGAATATTTAATTTATTTATTTATTTTTGGATTTATTATTGTTTTATGAGAGAGGCTAACATTCCCCCCTTCAATGATAAATCCAAAATAAGAACAAGGAACCATCTTCCAAGTTCTCATGTTGATCCTCAAAAATATTGCTTGAAAAAACCGCCAAATCTGGATATTGAAGAAACTGCAATATGAAGAGACTCAGTCAGCTGCATGACTGATTCATCTCTCAATGGAGCTTGACAACTCCATCATGTGCCAAGCTGCAAAAGGACCCAACTTTCCTGTGCTTGAAAACAACATTCGGTGTCCACTGACACAATTTGATGAATGCCCACTGGTGTATTTGCTGATGATGATCACCCACTGGCTGAATATGTTGAAAAAAAACTCAATGTTGCTTTTGCTACGATGAAAGCTACTCACTGCTACTTTTGTTGTCGATTTCCCATTGGTGAATTTGCTGATGGTCACTGCTGATGAAAAATTCCCACTGGCTGATGAAGATGTCCACTGGCTGCTTCACTAATGTTGTCGAGACTTTCATTCTGACAACCACTTGTCAATTTCATTGACATTTCCCCCTTTGTCAATTGAAAGGAGACACAATATTCTCCAAAATATATCTGAACTCCCCCCCTTCAGGTGTAGGATAGTTTCACTGTTGTACTCCCTCGTTCAACTGCATGAGAGTACCATCATCGATTCACTGCTGGCTACACTATATGTGATTGAAGTCAGTTGTAGAACTGAGACAATCTTTTAATTGTGGATGACCATTCCCAAGGATCGATACATTCATAATGTATCTTCAATCTGGCTGAATTTTGTTGGTTGTGACATCTTTCTGAGGAATTATTCTGCTTGCTACAATGGTGACAAGGATGGAGATCAAAACACTGATCTTCCATATGACCGGTTCTTTGACAATGAGACAACTTCGGTTGGACTTCAACTTTAGGTTGCATGCAATTTTGTTTTTCTGCAACTTTCTCAGAACTTGCTGAGGTGAGTTATGCAAGAAATCCTACACTGATGAACTTAATTGTCTTGGAATAATCTGAGATATGTAAGTTGGTGTCATCAGTGACATATCCTAAGCCTCGTCAATTCTTGTTATTTTGAATTTCTTCCCAGGGCTTGATGATGGGTTTGGAAAAAATTTTAACTGGAAAAACTTTGACACTTGAAGCTATTAGGATGAATGAATTATCATCTGGATGGTTCAAAGACTTTAAAGTATCACTCTTTTCTTGCAATTCATTCCTTTGAAGTTGTGACTTGAGTTGAAGAAACTCAATGGTTTCATGTGTTTGTCGTAGATGCCGTGAAAGATCAGCAAGAGTTTCTTTGCTGATGTGCACCATGTCTTCATCACTGGAGATGATCAAACTGTGAAGAATGTTTAACAACTGAATATGTTGTGCCATCTGAACTTTCTCACTTGAAATCAGGCTCTCTTGTCATAGATGTCATGCTGTGAACTGTTTCACTTGATTTTGTTACTTGCATGATAGGCTCACTTGCTATGGGACTTGAATGGCACGCTCGCTTGATTTGTTGCTTATTGCACTTGCTGGAAACACTTGCTAGAGTTGTAGAACTTTCTTGCTTATATTTTGGAATTCATGCTCGCTTGATGACGATCGTGTGTGTATGAATGCTCACTTGCCTTACTTGATGACTTCATGCTCACTTGAAGGAATAGCCACGCTTTCTTGATTTCGATCTCAACATGCTTGATTGGTGTTAGAGTTGAACTTGTTTGGTTGCTTCGATGGTTGCTGCAATGAACTTCACTCTACCTCGCTTGAAGGTTTTAACTTTGTTCTGTTTTGATGCAAATTGCTTGAATGACTACTCATGCTCACTTGCAGGAGATGTGAACTTTTTGCTTGTTTTCTTTAGAGTTAACATTCGTGCATTCACTTGATTCTGCTTAAAGGAAGGGTGCCGAACATTGTCGAAAATGCACCCAAAAAACATTGAATTCTTTAATGACTCACTACAATGAATTCAAGTTGACTCAATTCAAGACTTGGGTGTCGGTTTCAACCTAGAATTCACCCTTACAATTCAATGTAATTTGAGTTTGATTATAAGTTCAATAATGTTTAAGTAGACTGTGCTCTGAAACATTGAAGTTTATAGATTCATTAACTTGATTGTAGTGATGTAGACTTTGCTTTGAAATGTTGGAGTTTGTAGATTCATGAACTTGATTGTATTGAGTGAATTTGTTTGTTGAGGTAGAATGCCGCTGTTGAAAACTTTGATTATTTGTTGTAGTGACGCAAATGCATGTGTTGAGCTTAATTATCCTTCCTTGAAGCTATTTTGGTACAAGTGTTGTGCTTGCTTGCATTGAACTTTATGTGTGTTAAATGAGATCATTTATGTGTCAAAACTAGACACAAATCATAAGCAACAACATGAAGCCATAAAAACACTCGCCATCACAAATACACATGGTGTACCTAAGATCCCCTTATTCAATTTCGGGTGGATCTAGGACACAATCACCACAAATAATATGTCTTTATTGAGTATTAAGGTCATCAATCTTTCATCTTTTACAACATTTCCACTGAAGCTTTCTCAAACAATGAGAATCTGACGCTCGCAAATTTTGGAAGCAAATGTGTTCAAAGAAATGCCTGCACTGATTCAATCTCTCTCAAAGTAAAAGATTACTTTGGATTACAATAATGATTCTCACTCAAACCAATAGTCCTTATCTCTCCAAAATGTAGAAAGTTCTTACTTCTCATTCCAAAAACTAACTTATCTATCCAAAATATTACAAAATATACTCCTTTTTAAAGTCCCATAAAACACTTTAATAATTTTAAGGTCACTTTATCAAAAGTGAATTACGGTTGTATTCATTTAAACTTTACATTTATCCATGTAATTTTTCATTGAAATCACTTTTTAAAAAAAAAATGATTGGCACATTTCAATATTTATATTATAAAGCCATAGCTTTATGAAAATGGTTTTTTGGAGAAGTAAATTAACGCAACTTTCCTGGAAAACGTTGGTTCTTAGACAATTTTATCTGGCAAACGTTGGCAGCTCCTTCTAGCAAACGTTGATTCTTCAATGCAGTTTTCTTCATTGTAATGGCTTTCTCCGGAAAGAAACTTTCTCTTTTGTAATGCCTTTGTCCTGAACTTTTCTCCTCAATGTTGGGAGTGTAACAGCCATAATAAGTTTGTAATGGTTGAGAGGTACATTGTTTATGCTATTTATTTACTGTACTTCAGTGCTTTAGAAGCTTCGGGGCTTCGGTGGGCTTCTTGTTCACAGGTTTTGGGTGTCACTTGGTCACTTTTATGCGGTAAAGTAAGTAGCCAAGTATCGGAAGGGTTAGGTGGTGGGTGATTGGGAATATAATGCACCAGTCTCAGTGGCAGAGAAAGCATCCATTGATTCTAGGTACAATAATAGCAGAAGTACTTGAGCTGGTCGAGTGTGTAGAGCCTGAGGGTATGTGTGAGCAGGAGAAGAGCCAGTTGAGGTCAGGGTCGAGGGGTTAGTGAGAAAAGCTAAGTATTTCAGCGATGAGAGCAAGAAACAGTTAATTTCAATATTAAATAAAAAAATGATGCTAACAATGACTCAAACTAAAAGAATAAAACTCAATTGGTGATCCAATGCACTTCTGAAACATTGATTTATTCACAGTTCCTTCAACAAGCCAAAATGTGAGGACTTGCATCACATTGTCCAAAGTCCCACATTGCATGCTGAAATGGCAAACCCAAAGTAGCTTCTTGTCCACCATCTTCTGATTGCACAGAAATGGAAGCATCACAATCTTGTTCCCATACTAAACTGTGCTTGCAAGATTGTGTTAAGCACAAATTTACTCTTCCTTCCTATCCTCACCCGAAGAGGACTGGTCTATTGCTTGACCCTCCAGAAGTAGCACGGTGGCTACAAAGACATAGTAGTTAAGTCGTTTATACATACTATAAACACCTTTCAAAATTGTGTGATAAAAAAATGAAAGAATCCTCTTTGGATTTTCTATGTCCGCTTCAACCTCATCGCTGGCCAACTGCTGTGATTTGGTTCTACCCTAGCTCCTCTTGCAGAAACTGTGAAACTGATATCTTGACATAGGCTTATTTGGCACCTCGCAGCAGCAACCAATTTCTTCATGAGCTCACACCAATCGACACCAATGCTCCCACCGTGAATTGAAGCCAAATCTCACGCACAGGTAGTAATCATCTAAGCTCTGATACCACATATTGAAAAATGAAATCAACTCAGACAAAAAGATAAAGCACACATAAAAACTAGACACAAAATATTGGTGGAAAAAGGCTAAAGCCTCATGTTTCCTCAAGTATTCTCACTCCCATTTTCATTAAAAATAATTGAATATAGTGTTACAAATAAATAGATGAGAGACAATGTTCTCAAGATAGTGCATGCTATCTTAGACACTTTTGGTTGAGACAATTTCTCCTTTGGTTGAGATAATTTCTCCCCAGACACACACCAATATAGGAGTTACCTAAACTAACTCCTATCTTACAGGAATAACCCAAGAGCTAGGCACAAATTCCTAACTTGGAATATTTAATTTATTTATTTATTTTTGGATTTATTATTGTTTTATGAGAGAGGCTAACATGCCTTTGCGATGAATTTTCTCCTGGCACCTGTACAAAGGAATCTTCATGAAGCCTTCTTTCTAAATCTATCCATACATTGTCAACTTCAACTTGTGTGCTATCTTGGTCTATTAAAGTTCCTTCCACCCATTCAGATTGATTTGCATATTTTTCAATCTCTAGGATCCTATGGTGGATATAAGGTGATAGCTTATGTTTTTTCCTTCTATCATAGATGAAGCCATGAGGGTCATAGTTCTAGATGAAACTCTTTTTCAATCCCAATCTCTCAAGTATTTCATTTGCCTCTTGCCCTGCTCTTCAGTTGTTGCAAATAAATAGGCCTAGGTGATCCTTTATTCTCAGTTGTGTTATCTTCTTAGTCTTAACAAAGTGGATTTCATCAGAATTGATCATTTTCCTATAGTACTCCAAAGCAAATAATCGCATAGGGAGATATTTGGGTATTTTATAGGGAGGCAGCTCACAGTCATAAATTTTGATTTTGGTATGGTTCTGGTACAGGTACCAATCCCCAACCTTGTACTGTTTGGACAACTAGAGAGCTCTTTTAATGTTTGCACTGATCCTGGGAGGAGGATTTCCCAATAACATTGTAGTTACTGGATGTACAAACAAGTCGATAAAATCTGTGTAAAGATGGTGAGAAGAACTAGAGCTGTGAAATATAGAAGTCCAGAAGATGACTGACCTAGGGTTCCCTCTGATGTCAAGCTTTTGCACAGAGAAGGGAAACTTATCAGTTTGGTAGTAGAGAAAGAGATGATACAAGACTGAATAATATTTGAATACTCTTTTGTTCTCTAATCTCATAAATTGGTCATGCATCTTATCCGCAATGAACTTGGCATAGTGAAATCTGACTGCAGGAGATTGACCAAGGGTAAAAATAGACATGTAGGCAAAAGTCATCTCATCTACAAATTCATTAGTGGAAAAACCTAAAATGCAAGCAATCATTGTGATGATATCTTTGCCTAGATCAGAAAAAATGATTGATACATAAGGAGGGGGGTCCTTTGGCATGTATCCTTCTTTGACAAAAGTCTAGCAGATCTGAGTGCTTGTGGAACTGGATAGTTTGGAAGATCTTTCAAGCAAATCGGCAATGGAAAGGGGAGTGAGGTCTGGACCAGGCTGTAACTGCAACATTTCATTTATAGACTCAGCTGTAATGGTGAAAAGGACTTTCTGGTCAGGGGACATTGCAGCTCTCATGATTGGGTCATAGTTTGAATGGCAGTAGTGGATAATATCTGGGAAAACATGGATAGTGGGGAATTGATACTTAGGCAGGTTTTATTCCCAAAGACCTATTTTATTAGCATGGTTCAAATAGTTATCCTGGTACTTGCAATCCAACTTCAAAGGGGTTTCATCAAAAGTAAGGTCCTTTATTTGAAAATCTCTGTTGGCCAAGGGAAGGTGGTCCAAATATCTATGGGGGGTAGTAAGTGGCATGACATTTAGAGCAACTGGAGATTCCATCCTTGGTTCTTGTGGATTCAAGGATGTCGCGAGGAAATTTTAGGGTTTTTATGAAGAACTGGTCGCTCCAGGGAGTCTCAAGAGTGTTGAACAGCTTAATTTTAATAAGTCAATTGGTTTCTAAAGCAATTCAGACCTGGTTCAATATAAGCATAGGGTTTCTCAGTAGAAGGGGGTAAATACCTGGTTATGGTGGTATGGGTGACAGAATGGTACTGGTGCGCAGTCTGAAGGGAGTGCGCTGGTCTGCAATGGCAACTTGGAGTTCAGTAGCTTCTTGAGGTTGACGGTTGAACGCAGGGTGACAGTTTGAACGTTGATCTGTGTGTGCATGGAGAACAAAAGGTTCTATTGTTTTGGTAAAACAAAAATAATGAGTATTTTTGTTTTTATTTGCAAATTCAAAGTGTTTGGCGAGTATGATGAAAGTGAAAAATAGCGCCAATTAATGGATGGGACACTTTGTCATTTAGTGAGGGTGGTAAGCAGAAATGGTAATGGATTTTATCGCACTGCTTTTGGGTGTTCGGTAGTATTGGGAGAGGTCCGCCCGATGCCATTCATCAGGTGACATGTAGCAGCGGGAAAAATAGTGAAACTGCTCTCATTGTGTGGGTAAAGGTTGGGGTCGAAGGCCGCCCGATATGAGCATCGATCGTTAGATCTAAAGGGGTCAGATTGTACGGTGATCAGGGCATGGATTTGATCGGGAGTTAATGGAGATGCCCGACGGGATTTTAGTTATGAGTTAGGGTGGTTTAATGACGTCAGAGGCGATGTGATTGGGCGACGACATATTATTAATTAACCACAGATTGATTAATTAATCTATTTTATTCAGCGAAGCATTTTGGTTATTCATTAATCGTAAATCGATTAATTAACCCATCTTAATTATTTCATTATTATGGTTTATTTTTCAAACCATTAGGCCGGGATATTAACATATGGAATTTTAATAATAAATATGGGAAAGGGGTTTGTTTTCTGGGATTTAAATAAATAATGTTAGATGTTAATATGAAATGAAAGTGAAAGTGCGCTAAGTAAAATGTATTTGAAACATATATTGACATTTCCACATTTGAACATTAGACTTAGGCTTAGGTGCATTTGTGGAGTATTTAATTTTCCTTGGCAAATAGTGATTTTACTTTAGGAAAAAGGGGGTTTTTAGGGGAAATGAATGAATGATGAAGGGGGTGAATGTTGATCAGGGGTTTCTAGCACTTTTACCTTATAAGTTATTGGGCCAAGGGTCCAGTCCCTCCAGAAGTCAGAGAAATTATTTGAGCCCCTTTAACTTAAGGTTTTAGGTACTATTATTTGTTATTTATGGGAAATTAGTTACAATAAGGGGTAAAATGAATGAGGAAATTAATCATGTGATTTTGTAAATGTCTCTTTTGTTATCCATGCTTTTCAAAGTAATGTAATGATGAAAGTAATTGATATGAGTTTTTAACTAACCATTCACCATACATAATTTTGTAACCATTCATCTACTTACCCACCTACACATCCTACCATTTTTCTACTTTTATTAGGGTGCACTTGAACTGGCAAACCCTTATCAAACTTTTCTTTTTATTTTACACAGGAAATCTATCTAAGTCTATCCTTATTACATCCAAGGGCTCAGATTAAACTATTGAGCTCCTTTTGTTTGCTCTACCTATCTACTTATATGCCAAGATTACACAGTTTGGTTAGATTTTATTCTCTATCTATGAACATAGAAATTAAAAACATGAAATAGCCAAGTTTACATTATTTGACCATTCATGGATTGTGGCATAAGTGACAAGCTGCACACAATCATTTTACTTTTTACATTAAAATAAACAGTAGTGGCATTTTGACGTGCACACTTTCATGGTCTTTTTTCTTCTTTTTTTCTTGGGGTTCATTTTTCATATTTTTGACCTTTTTCACTCTTTTTGTCCTTTGATTTTTCTTTTAGGTCATACCCTCTTTACATTTTTTAATTTTTTTTTTTTCAAATATGGAAAACATTTGCAGAAATCAAAGGTATGCACATATTACAGAGATAAACTAAGTCAATCATAAATTATGACACCTATTGGTATAGGAACATAACACAGTACGTAAAGTATATGGGAATGATCTCACTGTGTGGTTTTGCATTAGATAGCGCTTATACGGACTGGGCCTCCACATACCTTCAGGTATATATGGGAGGACAACTCTAGGTTTCTATCCATACTTAAGTACCCAAGTCGGCCTCCTTGTAAATTGTGATACACCGAATGCAGAATTCAAAGAGATTGCCTGCCCGTACTTCTTGGTTCGCCAGGAGGTATTCTGCAATTCATAGTTGCTTGGTAAACCTCTTGCCTAGTATACTCCTTTTTGTTTATTTATTTTTTGATAATAAAATTAAATATCAATCACAAAGGAACATCAATCCATACCCCATCGTTCATAGAGAACAGTGAGAAAACTGCATTTGCCTCCTGAAGCGACACCAATTCAAGCAAAGTGGTCTCGCTTAACTAAGTCTAGTACATCAAGAACTCCTAGTTCTTCATCTGAGTTACCTGAATCATCTATTTCGGTAAGTACAGAGACTCTAGTTACTCCAACAATTTCTGGTACATCCATTCCTGAAAAAGAAGTTTCACAATTACCTGAGGACATTAGCACTGGTCCTAGTGAAGCAGTAACCAAAGTTGTTCAACCACAAGTTGATCCTCAACTTGAAATTGCTCAACAAGAAAGTACTTCTGAACTTGAATCAGTTCAACCAAAAGTTAATCTAGAATCTATCCCAGTTCAAATAGAAGTTACATATGAACCTGAAGTTGTTCAGGAACCTCTCTCTGAAATTGTCGTTCATTTACTTGAACATCTAGACTTCAAATTTTAACATTCAGAAGTTGTTATTTTACCAGAAGATGATCAACCAGTTACCCCTCAGACATCAGTAACTATTGAAACTTCAACTTCATCAACACTAGAAATATTTTATGGACCTGACAGTGAAGTTCTTCCACCGGGTTTGATTGCCATTAAGGAGGAATTGGAAGAAGATTCCACACCTGGAACCCCATTTCACTTTGGAAATGGGCTTTATCTTTACCCTAATACTCCTAATTTCTTTGCTTCATTTAATCTTGCTCCTTTCCAAGTACTCCTCGAATCTTTAGGACAACGTTTAGGTCAGTTAACCATGGCTGAATAATCGTCAACATCCCAGATTGTATCATCTTATGCGGTTGTGGAAAAATCTTCTATTGTAACTACTTCGATGTTTTCTACCAGACCTAAGTCACACTTGTATGGTGAATCGTCTGTCCTGGTTGGTTACTAATCATTGTCTGGAACCCACTCAGGGGTTTCTTCTACACCATGGTCATCACCCATTTCCTCAACCGGAATTTTACTTGGTTCTTCTCTAATGGGAACTCAATAGTTTGATCGTGCATATTAGTATCAAGCTTGGAAATCTAGTGAACAAAGACCTATGTATCCATCAAATACTATATTGCCACCATATGGAGAGCAATATGCTTATTCACCATATCCTCCTTATTTCGAGGGACTACCATATGGTAATATCGCATAGTATTTAGGTCAACTTGGAACTAGAGTTTGTCAATGGCAACCAACAATGCTAGTTCAACCAAGGCTTATGTATCCACCACAACCAATGCAAACTATGTCAGCTATTCCTACTACACCTGTTGTTAATACTGTACCATAGTCACAAGTTCAAACTGTTGAATCTCAACTTGTTCAAACTGATCCTTCTACCTTGCAATCATAAGTTTCAAGTTAAGAAGTTCATGTTCCTCAAGTCGTTGTACAACAACCACTTGTTTCTGGAGTTCATCAACAACTTCAGGTTAGTTTACCCTTATCTGGACTAGCCCAGTCTTACACTGGTATAGTTTATTCACAACCTGGCCAACTTTTCATTGCTGGACAGAAACAAAAATTAAATCCACAACAATTGTACCAAAAAAAACAATAGTTGATTCAACAATCGTGGCAGCCTCAATTTCAACAACCCCAATTCCAGCAGTTCCAACCCCATTTTGGACTTGTTTCATAGGCTCAACCTAGTTTTGGTAAATCTCAAGCCTACTAGGGTCCTGGTCAATGGGGCTTTGCAGGTTATGGACAACCACATATTCAACCTAGTTATCAACAACCACCTTATACTGGTTTTGTTCAACAACCATACCAAGGTTACCAAATGCAGATGCCCTATGTCGGTATGCAAAGACCTATTGCACAGGCAATTACATCATATCCCAGTTATGCTCAACCTGACTTGAATCGACAGTTGCTATTTGTAGCAACTTTAGAATTACCAGATTTAAATCGGCTCACTAATGATCCAATCTTATATGCACCCTGCTAGTCGATAATTCCGCATAAGTTACCATCTGACATTCCGAAGTTTAATGGAAATCCTAGAGAAGACCCATAAAATCATGTTATGACCTTTCATTTGTGGTGTTCATCAAACTCCTTAAATGAAAATTCGATCAGATTTCGTCTTTTCCAAAGAACACTTATTGGTCCAACTGTTAAATCAGGTACATTGAATTACCAAGAGCTTCTTTCGATAACTTCACCACTTTAGCCACTACTTTTTTGACCCACTTAAAGTTACCTATCAGATACGAGACTGGAATGAAACTCCTAACCGACTTTAAATAGACTATTGCTACCTATATATCAAATCATGTTCATGAGTGACAGTGTCATTATCGAATGGTTAAGACATATGTTCCCAATCAGCTTTTAGCTAAGTGGTTCATAAAATCGTTGTTGCCATCAATCACCGAGGATGTGGCAAAAGGTGGAGTTGACAAAAGAGCAAGTCATTGCTCGTGCCCAATACTTGGATTCGATTTACACACAATCTAGCATGCTTTATGATAAAATTCCCAATGCACCTCGACCAGCTTTCACTATTCCACCTCCTCCACAATCGATTAAGGACTCTCATGCTAGCGATGGTGTGATCGGTTCTTTAAGCACACAATCAGCAGGAAGACCATCTGGTCAAATTCTTTCTATTTACAATCAAACTACCAATGCATAAGAAAATACTCTTGCCTTTGAGATTAATACTATGTCATCTGACAAAGGCAAAAATCCAAAGCAGCCAATAGAAAAAAAGGGGAAAAACAAAAAGAAACAAGAAAATTCCCCTCAAGAGAAATCATCTGATTCCTCTACTTCGAGAAGGAAACCTCATTATCCATGTCTGATATGTGATGGCGAGCATTATACAAGAGATTTTCCACATTGCTCTGAGGTCTCTAAACTTTTAAAAACTTCAAACACATCGACAGTGTTGACAGATCCATTTCCAACCCTAGAGACACATTTGGTTGCAATAAACCATGCTTCCACATCCCAAGTACTCATGTTATCCATCACAAAGCCACAAACTAAGGTTTTGGTGTCAACGAGAAACAAATATTATGGAAATCCATCGTCGTCGAATAATCAGGCCACTGATCAACCTAATCCTTCGACTTCGACTTCATCTGAATTTGTTCCACCCATTGTACCTGAATTGACAATAAAACCACCAAAGGGAGTTGTGCACAAATCTACATTCAACCCTCAGGCTTGAGCAGCTCAAAATTATAACATAGTAGAATATCATGCTCAATCACCTTCCGCTATGTCGACACTCGAGGTGTTGCAAAACTATCCCTCCCAAAAGTAGGCTTTACTGTTAGCAATAGGCAGAATAGATCCTACGGATTCAAATCTTGTGGTTTTTAACCATGCGGAATATTCACCATAGTTACTGGCGCAATTAGCTTTCCTAATCCAAGTAAAAGCTCTCAATAAAAATGTTCACCAAACTATTATTGACGAGGGGGCATCCACTTGCATTATGTCCATGAGCTGCTGGAAAACACTTGGTTCACCTCCGTTGTCACAATCGCCAACCACGTTGAAATATTTTAATGGAATAACATATACTCCATGTGGGATTTTGAGTAACCTGTAAATTGAACTTCGGGGAAAAACGGTTACTGTTGAAGTTGAGGTAGTTGATGGACCCCTCAATTACAACATTTTACTGGGAAGGCCTTGGGTATATGCTATGACTGCTATGGTTTCCACGTGCTTTCATACTATTTCATTCCCTTTTAAGGGTGGAATCACGTCATTGATCAATTAGCCTTCTTTGCCAATAATTCAGAGGCTACGAGAAGCATTATGTTGGTACATAGACCCCTGATGTCACTTCAAAGTGTTGGAGTAGGTCTCTTTAAAGATCCTTCCCTAATGGGCACTTTTACCCTCCCGTCACCATCTGATTTGGTAGAAGTGGCAAGAGTAGAGACTTGCAACATGATTTCCTCCACGTCATCTGATTTAAGGAGGATTTCCAACCAATTTGAAGTTGATAGTAATCTTGAGGTATTGTCGTTAAGCCCCATTGAATCATCATATCAATCGATCTTTCGGGCTTGTGCAGCAAACCCAAATCCACACTCAAATTTTGTATGGGTAGATAGGTCATTAGAATATGGTACCTCTTCATATCCTTTTTCACGTATACATTCTACGGATGAAGGAATCATCCTATCAATGATGATAGGAGAGGAACCGTGGTAAGATTATCATCATCGTTCCCATCTTCCAGATGACAATGAAGAATATTCAAATGAACTAAACCACCCATCAATCGTTGATTTCCTGTCGAATTTTGTTAGGATAGATACTGTAGATTCTGAGCGTAATTTGTCAAACATAGAAGAAACAATTTCTATAAACATTTCAACCAAGCCTAACATTGTAGAGAGCATTCATGTTGGCAAATATTGTTCTCCATTGGAACTTGATAATTACCATGCTCTGTTTCGTGAATTTAGAGATATTGTTGCATGATCTTACAAGGAGATGCCAGGAATTGACTCAAGCATTGTTGAACATGAGATTAAAATGTACCCTAATGTCAAACCAGTATGACAGTGGCTTCGACCTATTCATCCTAAGAAATTTGTTGCCATTAAAGCAGAGGTTGAAAAACTTTTGCATGCTGGCTTCATTTTCCTTGTACCTCTAACCGATTGGGTATCTAACATTGTTCCAGTTATGAAAAAACAAGGGACAATCCGAATGTGTGTCGATTATAGGGATGTAAATCAAGCATGTCCAAAAGGCAATTATCCTACACCCTTTATCAACTAGATTATTGACGAATGTGTCGGATGTGAAATGTTCTCATTCATGGATGGATTTTTTGGCTACAATCAAATCAATATATGCCCATAGGACCAATCTAAAACAATTTTATTTGTCCATGGGGCACATTCGCCTATCAAAAGTTACCTTTTGGTTTGAAGAATGTAGGGGCTACATTTCAGAGGGTAATGAATTGTGCCTTCCATGACATCAAGCACATTGTTCAACCTTGTCTTGATGATTTACTTGCTCATTCACGAAAGCAGTCTGGTCACCCGCAACATCTGAGAGAAATATTTTTACAGTGTCGACACTATAAGATAAGACTCAATCCACACAAGCGTGTGTTTTGTGTTGGCTCTAGTCGATTGCTTGGATTCGTGGTCTCAAAAGATGGAATTAAACTCTATCCAATTAAGGTTTAGGCAATCCTTGACTTGCCTCCACCTTCAAACTTGTTACAGTTATAGGGACTTCAAGGGAAGGAAAACTTTATGAGGGGGTTCATTCCAAACCATGTTGAGTTGGCTAAAGGTTTCACACGTCTATTGAAGAAAGGGTTACCCTTCCATTGGGATTAGGTTGTGCAAGCTTCCTTTGATACTCTTAAAGATTCCATGATTAGAGCATCATTAATGTATGCCCCAAACTATCAAAAAGACTATTACCTGTATCTCACTGCTGCAGATACAACCATTGGTATGGTTTTAGTCTAAGAAGAAAGTGGAATTGAACATCATGTTTATTCCTTGAGTCGTAATCTCAACGATATGGAAAGTAAGTATTCCTACGTCGAAAAGTTAGCTTTGGAAGTTGTTCAAGTTGTGCAAAGATTTTGTCATTACATTCTCCTCCGTAAAACTACCATCATATCGGATTGTAACCCTATGACATACATTTTGTCACGTCAATTGCTGGGGGGAAAATATTCCAAATGGATAGTTATTTTGTAGGAGTTTGATTTGGAGTTCATCAAATATAAATCAAAGAAATCTCTTGTTTTCGTCGAGTTACTTTGCGACCTTCCCTCATCCTCCAATGATTCAACATCAAAAGCATCAATTTTGGATGAGTCTCTATTTCTTATCTCGTCAAGTGATCCATGGTATGGAGATATACTGATCTATCTCTAGACCCAAGATTTTTGGCATAATACTTCTAGCTCTAAACAATGACGTACTCGATACTAAGCGAAAGATTATCTGATCATTGGTGATATGCTTTATCATCATGGTGTCGATATGATTTTATGTAGGGACCTCACTCATGAGGAAGCCAAAAAATCTTTGAATGAATTTCATTCAGGTGCTTGTGGTGGACATTTATCTGGTTATGCTACCACACAGAGAATTCTCCATGTTGGTTACTTTTGGCCAACCATATTCAAAGATTGCTTTATTACTATCAAAAGTTGCCATGCTTGCCAGATATTTGACTGAAAAACTAGATTACCACCTACATCACTGGATCCAGTCATTGATGTTGGTCCATTCACCAAATGGGGCATTGACTTTATGACATGTAACCCCACCTCAGCTGGGGGCATGGGTATATTATAGTTGTCGTTGACTATTTTACCACATGGTCTGAGGCGATGCCAACATTTTACAACAGTAGTGAAACATATGCTTTATTTTTCTTCAACCATGTGGTTGCCAGGTTTGGTGTACCAGAAGCCATAGTTACAGATCATGGATTGCATTTTCGCAATCACATGATGGTTGAGCTGACCGCCAAGTTAGGACTGTCACATGATAGTTCTACTCCATATTACCTGCAAGCTAATGGACAAGTTGAGGCTATCAAAAAAGTCCTTAAGCACATTTTGCAAAGAATGATTGGAGTTCATAAAATAAATTTGCATTTAATCTTGTACTCGGCTCTTTGGGCATATCAAACCTCGGTGAGAAATGCGACCGGATTCACACCCTTTCAGTTGGTGTATGGTTTGGAAGCAGTCTTACCAATCAAATGTGAAATCTCGTCTCTCAAACACACGATTGACCTGCTAACTGACACTTCTAAAGAAGAAGTGTGTTTCTTGGAGTTAATCCATCTAGATGAAACCTGTCGTGATGTCGCATTGGCTAACGAAGCACATAAGAAATGTATTAAGGCGCAATATCAGTTGGTGTATGGTTTGGAAGCAGTCTTACCAATCCAATGTGAAATCTCGTCTCTCAAACACACGATTGACCTGCTAACTGACACTTTTAAAGAAGAAGCATGTTTCTTGGAGTTAATCCATCTAGATGAAACCCGTCGTGATGTCGCATTGGCTAGTGAAGCGCATAAGAAACGTATCAAGGCGCAATATGGTAAAAACGTCAAGCCTCATGTCTTCTTAGAAGGTGATCTGGTCTTGATTTACGATCAGGAGTTTGATAAACTTGGCACAGGAAAATTTGAACCTATTTGGATGGGCCCTTATATTGTTAAGCATGTTTTGACAAAAGGTGCCTACGAGTTTGTGGACTATGATGGGATAACATTGTTGCAGCTCCGAAATGGGTTGTACCTTAAATGTTACTATGCTTAGTTAAGTGTAGTAAAACTCACTATATATATGCTTTGATTTCATGTGTGTGTGTGTTTCTTTTAGAGTTCTTATTTCGTTAAGTAATCCACTTTTAATTTGTTGTAGATGTCGAACTTTTAGGAACCATTTGTTGGTTATGCGGATGGGGCTAGTTGTAGTACGCAGAATCTATCCTCTACAGCAAGGGCCATTTTCGCTGCAACCAGTGAGTTAGTGAGTTTTAGAGGGATTTGTATTGGTCGATCAACGAACAACATCACTGAGTATAGTGCATTGATTGAACTTCTCTCTAATGCCATTTCACTTGGCATTTTCCGAATCATCATTAGGCTAGACTCACAACTCGTTGTACTAAAACATACTGGCATTTATACCGTTCGAAACCCAGCAATTCATCGCATGTTCCTTAGAGTTCGTATTTTGGAAAGGTATTATGAGTTTATTCAATATCAACATATTTCCATAAATCTAAACACATTAACTAATTCTCTAGTGAATTATGTGTTAAATAGACATTTGCGACATATGTAAAGTAAATATTTTCAATTCACATCATCAGTTGAATAGGATTGCATCACTTAACCATAATAAAACTTTGAAAGTAAAATAGATAGTTGTTTTAAAAGTTTTTACAAATAGTTTGTGTCCAAGACAAAAATTTGTCATTTAACCCAAAAACTCAAAATGTATGCAGAAAACATCTAAGTAGACTAGTGGTGCTCATGATAACAGGTCACAACCTATGCTATCATGCGTAGAAGTCTCATCTAACAACTCATCACACCAATGGTGTGGTGTTGTAGTCGCATAGGCAACTCCTCGATCTGAACATCTGGAATGCCTAGGGTCAAACCCTCTATGTGGTCATGTAGCTCAGTCAATGTCTCAGCTAAATCTATGTCTCGGAGAAATGCTCTCCCAACAGCTCTCTGTGCTAGCCCACCTGCCTCTCGTTGGTGCCCCATAGGTTGAACAGGTCCAACATCTGCATACATAAAAAATGATTTTGTTTAGTCTTGGAGTTAATCAAAAAACACAAAAAATGTAGAAACTTTAAAATCAAAAAACACTTTGGTCAAACAATTTACCGATAGCACCCCACTATGCTCCAACTGGTAACATCAAGTTTGGATCTCCATGGAAATCCATTCCTAAATATGGATACTCTGCAATGGCCATATCCTGTCGATCAAACCACTCAAAGAATGCAGGGGTAAATGAGATCAATGACTGACCAGCATGCCTAGCCATAAGATCTACCCATCTCTGCATCCATGGATCCCTAGGTTTAGATACACCCAGTTAAACAAGTTGTGGCTGCATAAGTAGAATTCTCTCCAAGGTGAAAGAAATCAGGATCGACCCATAGCCAAATTTCTTTGTCTTTCTACTTTTCACCTTGATCAGTTGTTATTTCGCAGATGAAAGTACTACCTCGCACCAGTTGAACACTTTTGGCTCTAAACACTCTAAAGCATACTACATGTATGATCTATTTTCCAAGTGTAGTGTCACACTACCAGCCAATTTGGCAATGGTAAAGAGGATGGACCTCAATGGTAAATCACTAACATCCCTGATGTTAATCTTTCCATCTCTACTAGGTTGTGCACCTTCCCGATAGAACTGTCATATGTAGTCTCTCACTGATTCACCTCCTTTGGCAAATCCAGATAGTGAAATGGGGGCACCACGCCTCGACAGTTCAGTCATAAAGTAGATGTCATCGATGGTAAATGGGATCACTTTGTCCCTAATGAGAAAGGCCTGATTAGTGGGATCCCACGAACAAACAAGGAACTATAAAAGCTCAATCTGCTGCCGCATGCTAGATAGTCAAAAATACTTGAGTAACCCATAATTCCTTAGGGCCTCAACCGTACCCTGATTATTTAGGGAAATCATATCTTGTTCTTCGTGCTCTCGTTCTCTCCATATAATCACCATTTTGATCCAATGAATGTCTACAATACAACCATTAGACAAATTAGGATCCATTTCTTGCAAAAAACAGAGCAAAATTTGGGAGAAATTAGCTATGTAAATTTGGGTTTTGTGCCCAGCACACCCCTTCCTTAGAGACAGTGCACTGCAATGCATGCAGCCTTCTATGTGTGTGTAATGTAGCGCACCTTTTGATGTTGAAAGGGTGCGCTGATCCCAGAGTTCAAAATTGAAACCCTAGGGGCTTCAAAAACTCAAATTTTTTGCTTGAAACTAAAAAAGAATGGAATGAAATGAAAGAGAATAGAGATAGCTCCTACCTGGTCCAAACGGCATGAGGAATGATCCACTGAATCCTTCGCAATCAGCTGGTGAACTTCGAGGTAAAAACTGCTCCAAAGAACCAAAATCAAAGGGTAAATGTGAAATGGTAAAAATGAATGGTAAAACTTGTTTTGATGTTTATTTCTTGCACATTAATCGAGTAAACATCATTTTTTATTCATTTTATCCATGAAACAGGTATTTTTGATCTATTTTGATGGTGTTTTGAGCAGGCTTAGAAACTGAAATGAAAAATTTGATGTGCTCAAATGCAAATTGAACATCTTTGACCACAAAGAAAACTTTTATCTCTTTTTCGAGCTTTGTTAAAAATGAAAAAGGAACCCCCTTGGAGTCCTCTTTAAGCTCTTTTCAGACTCTCTAAATATGAGAAGATTGTCGAGTGCTCGTCCTTTCTGGCGCGTTAAAGGATTGGAAACGATATCTCTCTTGTAATATTTTACGCTTTTTCGGACTTGAGAGATTATTTTACAAAAAAGAACTTTTGGAGTTTCCTTTTTGTCCCTTTTCAAACTCTCTAAACATGAAAAGGACCGAGTTATATTTGTCTTTAAACTCGTTAAAAACATCAAATAGCGACAAACTTGTCCATCTAGACAAGACCGAGTTTCACCTTCGCTAGACTCGTTAAAACATAAAATAGTGATGGATTCACCTGAAGGGTGAAATTATACAACAAGCATATGTTATCCTCCTCAAGCTTGATTAAAAATAAAGAGGTATTGGTCAACAATGACTGGGGAAAATTGGAAAAATGGGAAAACACTTTATGGTAGAAAGTCGCTCTTGAACATGACACTTTCACTTCATCACCATGACTATGTGGGTTAGGTCATTCAGCTTGATGGTTATCACACCGTTGGTATATCATACCATCCATTACTTTGTTTTGGGTCAATGGTACCAATTCATCTTAGTGTCGCCAACATGTTCAAGAGAAGTCATTCAGTTCAAAGTTCATCCTTTGCAATACCGTAAACCTTCATTCTAATGACCGCCATTCTTGAACCTTCTGTCGTCAGTCGATTTTTTCATCTCCAAAATCATTTACCTCATTTTGTTTCATTGATGTGCGATACATCAAGGCCCTCTTGCGATGAGTCGCTTCTTGTCAACATCAGCACATCATCCAAGAAGTTGACTTAGAAACACCCCTTTAGTTCCTTGAGGCTTGCATACATCAATGGTAGGTTTCTCGGTTCTGGCAATAGGTTGACATCACTGGCCTTCGACCAAAATAATTTGTATGGTGTTCAACATCAAATCATCTATTCACACCATGCGAAATGTACTGTAGTACCTTGAGGGTCATTATCATTAACGGTGATTCCTCTCGCATCTATTAATGGCTTACATCATTGGCCGGTAATCAGACGGTGTCTTCCCATATTCGACTTCAGATCATCTATTCACATGGTTAGACTTATACTTGAGCAAAATATTGAACGAGATTGAAGACCCTAGATTTTGTTTCATCCATCCGGGTTGTGATATTTTCAGAAGTACTAAATCAAATGTACAAATGGCCTTACATTATTTTTCATCCATTCATGGGTCTATATTTGTAGATGACTATATTTGTACATGTAATGAAAGTTTACAATCTCAGCATGGGTATGCCTTTCCTCAGCTAGTTCATGAGAAAAAATCAAATTATCATGATATGTGTATTGTAATTGATGCAGGTCACCTTCCGCTTCCAAACCTCCTCTCCACATGATAAAGAATTTCACTCAACATACATATTTACGACTTCATGCTTTAGGGGGCAACTGTTACAGATCCATTTGGGCACATCAACCCCAATCTATAGATCAATACTATTAGGGCCCATCAAACCCTAATTCAATTGTTACATGCCCTAAAGAAGTCAACCATCAGAATGCCTAGCTTCCAATGAAGTTCCATGACTAAAATCATTCAAAAATTTCCTCTAAGAATATCACCGTAGGCAGGCCTTCATTAGGGTGCACTGCAATGTAGACCATACACTGATAGGATGCTATGTAGCACACTTGAGCCCTCTTTGGCTTGCGCTGGGCAAATTTGAGCAAAATTGCATTGGGGTTTGGGAATATTCTTATCTATTGGATGCATCTAGAAGTTTCCCAACTTTATCTACTCCTTTGAGCTCGAATTTGGATGAGGTAGGGAGTTAAGGAACAACAGCCCCTTTATCCCTTCCTCCATGGAACTAAATCCTAAGTTTGGTAGGGCATTCATTATCACCATTTATGGCATAACTTCCTTCATTCACCTATAAAAAGACCACTCATCTAAGTGATTAAGGGTTGGAAATCATTGAATTATAGGGAGATGTTGTTAGTATGACACTTGAGTTGATTTCAAGTATTGTAATGATGTCAAAATGTCTTGCTTTTTATGAGGAGAGGATGGGATTGAACTAGAGGAGTGATGTTGAATCAAGCAAATTGGGTTGTAACTCTTCCTTTTACGAATAAAGTGTTCAAAGCGTTTTCCATATGCTTGTGTTATTCATTGATGCTTTCATATGTGTATCATGTACTTGATTCCATGTTATGTTTAATCAATAGATCATTATCATATGCTTTGATTGATTTTTTCCTTTTGTCTGTGTGCAGGTAATCTTCAAGCAAATTAAGTACGGAGAGGAGTGACAGAATTGGTCAAGGGAGATAAGGAGTTAGCGAAAGCTACAAGTAGGCTTCTTTACCTCTTATTTAATCTATTGATGATAGAAAAAATAGATAATGCTTTGCATTGTTGTTCTGGACTTAGCTACTAGTTTAGGGGTTTAAGCGTTTATCCGTAGACACTAAAACTTCCCAAAACAACTAGGGATTGAAACAGTCCCACCTTTATAGTCAGAAGTTGAAGAAAATGAAGAATCAAAAGGTGAATAGACTATTGTAATAATATTTCCTAAGCCAAAGAAGAATAATACACAAAGTAATCAAACTATACCACCTTGTACCCCATAAAAAAGGATTCCTAAAGCTGCAAAAAACAAAAATGTTGTTAGAAAATAATTTCATTTTCTTAATTTGATGTCTATTTACTTTTTAGTTAAAGAAAGAACAATTAATTTAAACAATTATTAAAATTTTGTCTATAAAGGACTTATTTCTCATTTTTAGAGGGTTGGGTTTCTAGGGGATAAGAGACTTAGGTCAAAATGGTCTTAATGCACTTGATGTATTCACTTGATCATGAAAAAGTTATGATTTTATGTTATGTAATTTATTATATATAACATATTTTAGTGTTCATTTCAATTGCCTTGGGTTTTCATTGCTAATTTGAATTAGTGGTTTATTCTATTGACTAGGTCAATCATTTGAACTACTATAATATAACCTAGTTCACCCTTCCTTTGGATATAAATACTATGTTGAGGTATCTAAATTAGGATATTGTTGTCCTAAACTGAAGGTACCTAACACTAACAGTTTTGTTACGACACTTTGTTCCTATGATTAATCTCAAAAATACATTTTACTATTCTTTTTATTAATGATCAATTAATTTCTATGTTTATGTCTTGATATTTTCTAATAAGTTAATCATTGACATGATTAGCATTGCCTTGTTTCAACCATTAATGACTTTATGTGTCTTCTGATATACATATTACCAGGGGACTTTATGTTCATAAGCTTATTAGTTTCAGTAAAGATGAAATACAACAATACATGATATTTTGTATTTTGCTTCATTCATTATGATGAGGAATCTTTTATCAATGATATAAACATATCTATATTTGGTTTATATTCTTAATTTGTTTTCTATTAAATATGTCAATAATGTTTCTTCGTGTTTTTGTTATGATGCTATTTATTTGAACTACTACTTAAAATTTGTATCTGATTTTTTGATTGTATATCACCTATAAGTTTCTTCCACCTAGAATTTAACCATTTAGCGTTTTTCTTACACATCATATATAATTTGGTCATATCTATAAGTTTATCTTAGAATATATTTTCATAATAAGGATATAGGGAATACCACCTGAGGTTAAGGGAGACCACCCCTTTAGCCTAAATCGGAAGGATTTTTATCCTCAGTGAATTTCCTTTTAAATTGTTCTTTGCCGCAAGAAAAATTTGAGAACCAAAACATCCATAGAAGGGAAAATGTATTATTGAAGAATTTCTTAGAATTTATAGATTTATTCAAATTAGACTTGAACCTTTCTTCTCTAGTCCTGATAGCTTTGTATGTTGAGTAGTGAACAACCTTGTGACTAAGGTTATGAAAAATAAAACGATGACCATAGAAGAAATAGGAGTACTTGGGAATGTAGAATCTTCTTCAAACATTTGGACCTTGGTTGTAGAAAGGATGATTTTTTTTTATCTTGGCTACCTCCTTGTTTGTCTATGATTTTTTTGGCTTGACTAATTCCAATTTTGATGAATAATATCTTTACTATTGCCTTCATTGTGCTGACCACTAATTCCCTTCATAGAATTAACATATATTTTCGTCCCTACATATATTGAAGTCTTGGGATCTGAATCTTTGTTATCCTGATTTTTTTTTTTTATTTATTGTATGTGAGACCTATCTTAATTGATCGATACCATTGATTACTAATAATGTTTTCTAGTGTTTCAGAACCCTTTACAAACTTTAGATTCAAATTTAGTTGTGACTTAGTCTTCTCAAGATATTTCCTTAGTGTAAAGGCTTATGACTCCAGTTTCTCACAATACTTCTATTCAGTTGTTTCATTAGCACTTCCTCCACTCGTTTAGCTTCTCCTAAGTGGACTTTTAAAATTTTAATCTCTTCATCAATATTACTCTCTTTCTCCTTGTACGCTTGAATTTATTCTTTCTGATTTTTATTTGTATTCTTGAGTCTGCCTATTTCTTTCAATGCATTCAAGAATTTGTATTTCTTGTAACAATATTCTGATTCAATATTATCTATACTAAAAAACTCATATTCAATAGCCATGAAAATATTTGCATCAATCTTAGATTCAAAGTCATATTCTACTTCATTATCTCATGAAATGTCATTATCTTCATGAGAATACAAACTTTTCTTCTTTGATAAATTCTTCTTGACACTTTTCTCAGAGACATTCTTTCCTTTATATTAAGCACTATATTTATATGGAAATTTAGTGACAAGTGTCATATTCATCCACAATTAAAACACTTAGATGACAACATACATTTGTATTTTCTGGTTCCCTTTTGTAGCTTTCTAACAAAGTTTACCTTCTCATGATCTGAGATGTGGCTAGAGCTCTCTTGTCCTTGATTTTGTTTTCCTTTGCTTATAACATTTGAAAGAAACATCTTTGATTTCAAATTGGTCCCCTTATGTCCTCCTTTTATAAGATGTCATAATTTTGTGAAGCCTTTCCATGAATAGTTGCTTTAAATCCTGCATTTATTCAATTGCTGAAACTTTGGTATTGAACCTAGACATTAGTGATCTCATTACCCTTTCAACAATTGTAGAATCCTTGAATTTATCACCAAGGCCTTTAATAGTGTTTAGTACTTCGTCTACCTTGAGAAAGAAGCTAACAACACTTTCATCCTCATGCATCTTCAGATTTTCATATCCTATTTGGTATGTTTGTAGTTTTTCATTCTTTACCTTTGTTCCCGCTTCACATCTATTTACCAGTTTGTCCCACATCTATTACCTTTATTAATTATGATACAATAAGTCCTCCCAGAATGGCATTCATTTCCTTAGCATTACTTTTGTGCTCCTTCTTTCCTACTTCATCTGTTGGAGTGGTTCCTGGGTTTTGATACCCCTTTTCAATAATTTACAAAACATCTTCTCCTAGAGACTCTAGGTATGGCCTTATTCTTATTTTCCAGAATGTAAACTTTGTTCCATTGAATAGATGGGATGTCTCCTAACGAACCATTTGCATGGGATCTTCCTTCTAGCGATTAACCTAAAACTTGAAGGAACCTACTCTCATAACAATTGTAGAAATATTGTTTATACAGTGGGGGTGAATCAGTATAAAGCTACTTTGATTACAATTAAACTCTAGCACTTCCTAAAAAATAAAAATCATCAATACCATGCATGAAACCAATAGATGAATAACCATAAGACAAATCAAAATAGAAACACAAAAGACATAGATTTTTTAAGGTGGAGACCCATAAAGGGAAAAAACCACCATTATTCTTCTTCTCTTATTAAATATTTACATAAGTTCACTGGCACCAACTCTCTTACAAAGTTTTGTTGGCACCCACCAACAGGAAACACCCACTCCCTTTGCACTGATTCACCAACACCCACTAGTAGGAAGAACCTACTCCCTTCCACCATTACGTTGGAACCCACTAACAGGAAGCACTTACTCCGAAATATTAGTTGGGTGGCATCAACCAATTGGATGCATTGACCCCTAAAAAAACCATGGACATCCCTTTGATCCATTTTCAAATTGGATCCACTCCTTTTAACACAAACATCAAAACCAATACAAACCCTTCAATATATTTCTTCTTTAATCATCAACACCATGTCTATTAGTCATAAAAAAAATCATTCTTGCATCTAAAGCACCTATTATATCATGATCAACATCATATCAATATTTGCAATACAACAATTTAAGTGTCATTAAATAGGGTCAACAAGCCTCATGTACATCAATCACATCATCACCTTAAGACAAATCATTTCTTTGATAGTTGGTGGTCATAACAATAAACTATTAACCCCTTCAGGCATGAATTATAATTTTTCCTATAGGTCCTGAACATAACACTAATAACTTTGTCAGACTAATTATCAATAAATGACCTTAGTCATACCTGATTCAGTGCAACAATCTTCATGCTGTGATAACATCCAAATGTTCTTGTATAGATGTTACAAGAGCGTGGCTTTTGAGATTTTATCCTGTAAGTAATAATAAAAATACATGTTACAGTCTTCGGCCCTACCACCCAACACATTAACCCAGTTATATTAGCCTCACAACACACAAGCAATTGCATCTTGCAAAATACTTTATCATTTACTGTCAATTTTACATTTATAGTGACATATCCTTCACTTCGATTTCCAAGTAGAGATCCACGGTTTCCATGAAAAGTTTACAATAAAATCATATAAAGATTAATATATGATGCAAAGTATATTAATTCACATCACAAACCCCTGAATCAAATTTGCATTAGAGAAATTTTGAGGTCTAAAATAAGCCTCAAAACAAAAATGTACAACCAAAATAAAATTTATAAGAACCAATAATATTCAAGATGATGATGTCAACCATGGGGGATGGTTCACCATTTTTTGAATAAAAAAGTAAAAAGATTAAAAAATAAGAAAACTATTTTTTCAACTTGTATTTTCAACTTATCTCCCTAGGTTTTACGCAAATTTCGAGTGGGAGCACTCATTGGATGTGAAATTTAATTCCTCATCCAAGGAGTACCCATGTTACATACTTTTGATGGACCCTTCTACACGAAAAATGTGATTGCAATCACGTTTTTTTAATGTATTTCTCATTTCTCATGTAGTAGGGTCCATCAAAAGTATGAAACATGTGTAGTCCTTGGATGAGGAATTAAATTCCGCATCCAACGAGTTCTCTCACTCTAAATTTGAGTAAACACGTAGGGAGATAAGTTGAAAATACGAGTTGAAAAAAGTAGTTTTTTCTTTTTTCCCTCTAAAATTTGATGATGTAATCTAATCTTATTTTATTATTTCCTATATTATTTTATAATATTCCTTAGAAGACCCATTTTAGATGTGAAATTTCTCTTATGAACTTTGCACAAAAGAACAAGATTAGTCAAACACTTATGCCTTCCATGATCTTCTCACTAGATCAAAGACTCATTCTTTGATTGTACATGTTAAACGTGAGTTTATAGGCTAGATGAGATCATATCGGATCTAAAGTGGAAATGCACATTTCACAACTCACTTTCACGCTTGCATCACACCATATTAGAGATAACACTTATGCAATAACAAATAAAACACACCAAATTTTGATCATTGAAATCCAAAAAACGAGCTAGCACTGCTCACACTTAGATCAATGTCAATGTACCAATCAAAATAAATATCAATAAACAATGGGAAACAAATAACATTTACTAGCATAGTTTCTTTGCAATAGAAAATGGAAAACATACATACTCATGACCATGAATCAACCCTGATTGCACTAGAATGGAGATAAAGAATCAATGCACCCAATTGCTCGCCTTACGCACTAGGTCTTTATGCTAGATCAAAACGAGTAGTGCACACATCATACCTTGCTTCTACATGTTGCATCGCACATATCAAGTCATCGACCCATAGTCATACACTTCACATGCTAGGACACCACCTTAGACTGTGATATGCATGCCAACATATTGGATTTAAACCCACATCATAATGTGGCACATCTGATGTGATTACACTAATACATACTTCATGCCCAATTGTTCACCTTAAGAATCAAGTCTGAGATACCAAAGAAAGAGACACAATAACACAAAAAATTGTTCTGCTTCAATGTTAGAACAAAAACAGATTCATCATGATGCCACCTATACCAAAACAAACAAAAACCAGAACCACAAACTTTAAATCATGAACACACACTTGATCGCTCTAATGGGTCACTCCCTTTGATGCCAAATTCATAGATTTATACCCATCACTCAGTGACCGAATCAAGTTGATCAATCAAATTTCCTTGGGAATTTACCATGGTAAAATTGACTGAAATCAATCTAACACGAAAACCATAGGCGAATACCACAAGGGAAGGATGTGGTTTTTGAGTCTCGATTTGTTTTTCATGCTTGGTAATATCTATGTGGACTATAGTTGGAATCCTAACATAAATTACACCTTTTATATAATGGTACCTAGCGTAATTACACAGTCTTGATAACACAAACCTTCATAGAAGTTGTTATCTCCAGTCAATCATTTTCCTGCATCATCAATTGTTATTTCCCTTTATACTTAGATTTTCCTACATAACAGATCAATTAGATAGGTATATTAGAGTCTTGTCAGTCATTGCATCAGTAGATCAATGTTGACATCGATTCCAACACAAAATTTTCAATAGAATGGTCATGTTGATGACCTTTTTCCATACCAAAACACAGATAAACTTCTCATCCTAAATCCATTCACACTTTTGCTTACCTCGTTGGCATTGTACCACTAGTGTCTTCTTATACTAATCCATAATAAAATTGTTTTTGTCGATTCCACAGGGATGCACTTTCGTTCTCTTGATCATTAGTGGGAGGAAACATCACATTTAACAGCAACACTTAGAGGTTTCAATGTGGAGATAATTATTTGCACATTCGAACTCGAGCTAGTCACTTCCAACGAAAATTTCATGTATCTTTTTTGATATATGAAAGATAACGTGAAAGAAAAAGTTATTGCATTCAGATCCAACCACTATTGTTGAGGATGTGACGTCTAAGTCTAGGAAAATGCATCACAGGCAATATGATTATCGATGATTACATAAAAATTGATCTTACCTTTGTGCCTACACAATCTCCTAACATCACTATTGTAGGGATTGGTGTCTAGATAGAATTCCAATGTCACACATAAAAAGGCATACATAAAAAACATATGAAACTATTACAATTTTACATATTCATAGCCTTTCCGTGAGCGAGTGATACTCATAGCTACTTAGCTACTAGCTCTAATACTAATTGAGGGAAAATTGCATGAACAAATATATATTTTTATTCTATTAAACATCATTAATTCCACATATATAAATACATACGTATTGGCCTAAGATAGAAACGTTGTCTTAACCACACATTCAATTACTTGAAAAACTATTTCAACCAAACACTACACTAGGAGTTATTTTAGTCGGAATAAATCTCTCAAATCCAATTAACTCACAATCAAACAACTCACATAACAATTACAATAACAAATATATTTTATAATGAGAAATATCATTCAATATAATCTAAAGAAATAAAAATTAATATCGTATTGAAAATATTAATTCTTATTTGTTTGGAGTGTATATATATATATATATATAATATTTTTCAAATCAAGAAAATCTATTAAATTAAAATGACTTTCGAAAATTTATTAAAATCTAGGCATAACAAGACCATGTCTCGTGAAGAATTGGTTTGTAGAAATAATATTCATTCGGTTTTTTGGGGTTAATGTGAGAGCATCTTTGTGGGAATATTGGGATAGAAGCATTTTGATTATAATAGAAATTTGGATGTAATGTTTGATTATTTTATTAATTTTATTATAGTTATTAATATTGAAATTTTTAATATATATATATATATATATATATATATATATATATATATATATATATATATATATATCTATATATATATATTGGTAAGTAAGAATTTCTTTTATCAATTTCCACAAAGTTACATAGAATATAAGTATGAGTTAAACATGCATAAACCATGTTTGAGGATAGTACTTTTAAGATGCCAAAACCATACTAGTTTGGTACAAACTAAGGAGAGACTATTTTCTCTTTGGAGGAAAACTAGATAGTTCTCTTGATAGGTCTAAGGATAGATTTTGAGTCTAGAATATAGTGATAAGCATAATAGAAATATCAAAAGAGCATATGAAAAATACTATGAGATCAGAAACTTAGAAAGCCTTACTTAGGAATTGTTGGTGAGCCTGGTCATCCATGCTAGGTTACTCAATGGGGTCATCAAGGCCTTGTGGAAGCCAAGGAGGGAGCTCCCACTAAATGAACACACCATATAAGCTAGTGGTGGTCTTCTGCCGTGAAGTCTCCCCTATCTGGATTGTTGTGGAAGTGGTTTCATTGGTAGCAATTTGGACATCATCTACCTGAATTGATTTTTGAGCTTTCTCCCCCAAGCCACATGGTTCTTTCTCCTTTGATTTATGAGGTCTAGGAATCTCAGAGTTGGGAGGTTTGGAGCCTTGAATACGAGTGTATGAACTCTCTTATTGCACTGACACATTGGGTGAGGTTGGAGGAGGATGAAGATGCAAGAATGGAATCCCCAAGTCCCGAGTTAGGGCTCCCAAAGCCTCACAAGCCTGAATAAAGCCACATTACTGATTATTGGTCCCTTATATGATGACCTAATAGACTCCTTATAGCCCAATTCCCATTGCTGGTATTTTTGATTTCCTGATCTTCCATGGTAGCAATCTAGATCTTGATATGCTGAGGGATGTCCTCGTAATATTGCTCCATTCTTGTAGCATGCCAAGTCAGGGGAAGTTAACCATGTCCACGCCCACCACGCCAAGAATGCCCTCTTTCACAAAACATAGATGCACTGGTGGGAGGATTATTGGATAGGGTTTTGCATTCCTTGGATTCTATCACTTAGAAAATGCAATAGAGGAAGACAATAGAGACCTGCAAGCTTGATGAGGACTTGAAAGAGCGACTATAAAAGGTAGTCCAAGAGCAGAGGAAATAGAGATAAACATTGGTGTTGCTGAGAAACATTGTGAGGTGACCACAACCAGTGGTTGAGGCTAACGAGCAAGCTAGGTACCAATTGTCGAAGTTGGTAAGGGTAATGGAGCTCTGCAGTGGATACTAATAGATATGATAGAGATATACAACTTTTAGGGCATAGTAAATTTAATAATGATTGTTCACCTGGAGATTAATATTATAGGCCATGTCTTGAGCATGGTCAGAGTGCTCAAGTGTCGTTTGATTGTCACCTTCACCTATACATTGAATGTGCTCAACACGGGAACTTGAGTGGGATTGCCACCTTGCCCAGGCCATTAATGCACTAAGTCATGCTGGCATGGATGGTTGCATGTTGTTTGTGTGAAGAGTCACCCACATATGGAATTGTTATATTTTTTATGTCCAGGAATTGGGAGGCTTAGAATATGGCTTGGGGTGAGATCGAATTCAAAGTTTCATATGCAAATTTCTCCACAACCCCTTTGTTGGCCAGGAAGTCCGCTAGGTAATTAGCTTTGTGTAGGATATGGGAGAAGACTACTGCTTCATGTTGAGAAATAATTTGCACTAGTTGATACATGCTTTGATCTAGATTCCAACTCAATGAAGAGCACTTTGAAGGGGGCGATCCATTCAAGATTTTTTGAGTAGCTTGCACAATTAGTTGGGAATCACCTTCAACAATGAGTGGGAGGAAAATTGTGTTTCTGGTCACAAGGAGACCTTGGATTAAGGCTTCAAGCTCACCACCATTATTTCTTTCATGTCCTATATATCCCCTATAGATTCTTAATATTTCACCTTTGTGATTCTGAATGGATCCTCCATCCTTGTTTCCCCAGGCTTACCTTTTGACGCTCCATTAAAGTTCAATTTGTAGTGATTCATTAGAAGAGGAGACCATGTGACAGGGTTGGAAGCTCTGGATCTAGATTGAGAAAAATTGTCAGCTATATGAGGATTATTGATTTTCCACCAAGTCATAATTGATTTTTCATGTGGAGGCCCTTGCAAATCCTTAGCTTTCCAACATGAGAAAAATAGAGTTTCCTCAATGTGCCTTTGGAGGAGCAACCAAATACCCTCATGAGTTTTATGTTGCTCATTAAAATTTCTTTAATTTCGTTCTTTCTAGATTGCATAGACGAGAAGGTTGGGTGCTAGGGTCCAAAGTTTATTCAAGACTTGACTTTGAAAAGGGCATTTTGTTCATGTCTTGATAGTCTACACTATACTGCCTCTTGTTTGGTTTTTTCTTTCAGAGCCCTGTGCAAGCTTTTCCCTTAGGCTATTTGCAATCTCACAAGAGTCAAACAAATGGTCTATGGATTCCTACTGGCTTTTGCACATGCAGTACCAACAGAGTCATGTGAATCCCCTTTTCATAAGGTTTTCTAATGTGAAGATGTGTCACTTTACAAGAAGCCAGGTGAATGTATATACATTTGGCCATAAGCCCATACACTAGAGCTTTCTCTAAAATAAATCTGGGTCATTTAAGTGCTCCTAATGAGTTAGATGATATGCTTCTTTGACTATGAAAGTGTCTACATTTTTATAACTCTATTTGAAAATATAATAATTATTATATTATAGAATATTAAAATAAGAAAAATAATTTTTATTAAATATATAAAAATATATAAAAACCAATACAATTAAAAGAGTAAAATATATAAATAAATAAATAAATTTAAATAATTTCATTGATATTTTAAACACTTTAAATTAAAAAAATATATCTCCCTTGGATATTGTAATGGAAACTATGAAAAATGAAGTGTTATTATTATATATATATATATATATATATATATATATATATATATATATATATATATATACTAAAAAAAATTGAAATGTATGATTAAATGTAGCTTAAAAAAAATAATATATATGAATATATGGCATCTTTAAAAATAAATAAGAAATTGAAATTTTAAAAATTAGAGTGCTGTGAAATATTTTAACATAGGGTTTTATTAATTGAATTTATAGTAATATTAGATGGAAGAAAGCTTAAAAAAAATATTATATATTTTAAAAAATGTAAAAAGATTGTAAAAAATATAAAAAGATAAAAGATAAAAAATATATGAATAAATATAATGTTTATTGGATATAGTTTTAATAGTTAAGAGGAAAGTTGTTATCTTTCTCTACTAGGGTCTGATTGATTAAGAATTTATCTTTCTTAAATGTAGGTATTTACTAGGAATGAAATTCCACCTTGGATGCATTAATCCTTGACCACCATTAATCATGAGTTGTTGCTAGAGTTTAAAGGCGTCATTTCAATTTACAATACAATGTATGGTGTTAAACCTTTAGTTTGGGTTGAGATTGGGCATATTCGTGGTTTGTGTTCTTAGTGATCCATGGCTACTGAATGGCCCTATTCAAGGTGCACAAAAAGTGAAGGAAGGTCACCTCATGCGGTAAATGATAATGATCTAGTTTCATGGTTTCATTTGGAACACAAGTTGTGACGCTCTGTCAAGAAATGTTGCTTGACCAACGACATCATGGTTATTCTTGGCATAAGAGATCTCCAACAACGATGTCCCCAGGTAGGTATTCGTTCTAATTTTTATATATCCCGGTCTTTAAGAGTTTTTCTATTCTTTGGCTATCTTTCTATCCGTGGGGTCTTTGCAATATCCTAGTCCCCTCTTCTCCTCTCCATCATGGCACAAATATTTTTTGGTTCCCTCTCTCATTCACTCCATTTTAATTTGGCTTATTTTTTCAGTCTTCCAACAAATTTTTTACTTTCCTTATTGTTATCTCCTCTTGTGCACTCTCAATTTTTGTGCCTCATATTTGGGCTTTCTCCTTCTATCATTCCTCTTCCATCTCCATTTATCTCCCTGCCTTAGCTTTCAAGCCCCATTCACCCTCACATACTACTTCCCCTTTATCGACAATCATGCACCACTAGAAAGTATGACTGAGAAGAGCACACCTTACTTCCCATCCAAGTTGAAATTGAGCAAGCTAAGCATGAAATTGTAAGAGAACACTAGATTCTTTTGGAAACTAAAGTTTTAATAGATGTGGGTGACTAGGTACCTGAAACATGTCATACCCATGGCAGGTACAACCAAAATATGTATATCATGGACCTTTATTATCACCTTTAACTCTTATTTAGAAAATTATTGTTGGATATCTATGAGACTAAAGAGGAGGTTCTATTGGAGTTGGATGAAAGGAAAATTAATTTTTAGCCCTTGGATAGAAGACTTAGCCTTGTGGAATCTCACCTTAGCATATCCCCTAACTCTGGCTACTCTCTTGGAAGCAGCAAGGAACCTATTGCAGTTGAAGCTACAAACTCAAATAAGTCCAAATGATTGACCTATTTATGTTTACTATTATGAATTTCTAGTTTCAGTATCTAGTTTAGCAGTTTGATTTTGGCTTTCAAGCCCGTTTTTAGCTATTTGTTTGCTAGACAATCTTTTTTTTGTAAGCTTTGTTAATATATTTCCATTAATAATAAAAGATGTTACATTGATATTTGTTCATGCTTCAAAAAAAACACCCTGGGAGGTCATCTCTTCAACCATGAGTAAACAAAATGACACCATTACTACTAGCGAAGACCAAAAAACAAGGTTTTGACTGTTGCAGAGACAAAACGACCCTTACATGTTTACCATACTTGTCCAATGTGGCCATGATACTTTCAAAAACATTATGGAGGACGATATTGAGACGAGGGAGTGGAAAAACAAGTCCACTAATACTATACCAACCTACATAAAGCCACAATTGAACTACATTTGAACTACATCGAGAGTACTATGAAGATAACAAGACAAAATCAAACTTTGTTCCAGAGTGTCATGTCATGAACCCAGTGTAAAGACTAGTGCAAAACCATTGAATACCTAGCTGTAGATACAAGTACATTAAACATTAGAGACCATTAATCAGAAATGATGACTGACGAGGGGAGTGAATTTTGCCTAAGGAGAATTCCCAACAAGAGCGTTAATAACCACCGGTACTTCTTGCAGCTCATCAGACTCAGTACCCTAGTTAGATACGAAAATTCGCTCCACCCTTACTAGTCTGGCAATGATGTCATCCAGGTCGTAGCGAATGTCCCAAAAAATTCACTTAATATCCTCTTGACCTACAAACTATTTGTAGTTGTCAAACAGCTTGTCATGAATAACCATATGGAGAAGTGTTTCCATATATCGATGTAGAGAGAGGGAATGAAGAAAGTGAAGCCTAAGCTTCCTGAATTTCCCCGGATCATGTACCCACTTGAGGATGTTGCCTCCAATATCAAAATAAGAATAATATATACGATTAGTGAAATCCTTTGCCTCTAAGTGGATAATTTCATTCCTCACTTAAGGAGGAAATGAGTCAAAGTGGTTCGCAATTGATTCCCATCCAAACAAACGTTGATGAGAGGAAGATGAACTGGGTGCACCACGACGATGATTGGGCATTTTCTGCTAGGGAGTCATTATTACATAGGAAGTGGGTTGATAGAACAAATAGACTAAAGCTGGAGGCGAGAACTTAGGGAGATATATTCTTAAGTGAGGATTAAACACCTGAAAAAGAAGGACATCATCCATTATGCGAAGGAAAAAGGAGAGTGTATTTGGTCAAGGGGAGAAACGTAAGGAAATTCCACATGATTTTAACAAAAGTACCAACCCTAACTCCCAATTTAGCATAATTTCCGAGAGATGGAGACAAAGAGAGCCCAGAGACCTTGAGCCTACTGTGAAAGAAAATGAACAATTAACAACATCAAAGCCAAATGGAAAAGGTACCTCGGTACCAAATTCCACAATCCAACACTACACAAATGAAAGAAAACCTGATAGAATCAGAGACTTTAGACGACAAGGAGGGTAAAGCTAACAGCAGTTCAAAAGAAGGACCGATCCTAGTGTTATGGAGAAAGAGCACGAAAAACATTGACCCCTGCGTAAACTCACAAAACTACGGAGAGGGTACCAGAAGGCTAAGTGCTTAAATAGTGAACAATAATGACAATAGGAAAGATAATAGTGAAGAAACGAACCTCTCATAAGCCCGAAAGAGACGAACCAAAGCATCTGAGGACAACATGACAGTTTGCAACCGTCCTTAGCGACACAGATAGAATAGCTATTCTTCCACCCTAAGAAATTTCCCATGCATTTATAATGGGGCATGGACATGAGAGGACTAAGCCGTTAAGATAAATTAGTAGAGTGTGTGAGTTCCATGGAGGGACAGGTGAACGACCAGGCATACACTTTAACAAACACAAGGTTCCCATAAATCAAATGCTCATGAATGAGTTATGTATATTGTGTCAGGATCTTCTCCACCCACAACAATCCACCATGAGAAATCCTAACCATTGCAGTTGCTAAGGGATGAACCTTGATGAGAAAGATAATGTCATACTCCATTACATATGTGACCACCTGTGCACATTTAAACCAACAAGATTGGGGTAGGTGATCCAAAATCTATGAACAATAAAGGTGGCACACAAGGACTAAGAGGTGATAAGTGGAGAGTATGGCTTTCATTCCTAGGTCTGCCAACCTGTGCTCCATTCCCATGTTTGGCATGTTAATCATGTTCCCTGACCATATTGTGAAGCTTAATACCACCCCCATCGAGTACACTAGCTTCCAACGATAATTTGTCATGTTGCACGCACTTGAACATCCTCCCTTAAAAAACACAACCATCCACGACTCGTCCAAGGCTAGGTGTCATTCGAGGCTACCCCAATTTGCCAATGCATCTGCTACCATGTTGCCTTCCCACTGTGTATGTTGGGCAATGATATAATCGAACTTTAGTAACACTAACCTATAAACATTAGTAACTAGTTTATATAGTTCATAGACAAACTTCAATTGTATATCTAGTGTGGTTTCCCTAATAGCAGAAGATTTTAAACATTCTCATGTTTTGTAAATTTTCACTGAATGCAAATAGAAATTTAACCTTTAGCAAAAAAAAAAAAATAAAGAATTTCCACTCTAGATAAATTAACAAAGAAAAATTTCCATTTTAAATAAATTAGTGGAAATGAAATTCTACCCACTATAAATGAAATTCTACCCACTATAAGTTACTAATGAGAAATTGAGATTATATTAAATAAATAATCAAATAATTGTAAATATTGCAATTTATTTAATTTGAAAAATAAATAAATAAATATTTAAAAAATAAGTAATTTAATAAATTATTTCTTAAATATAAATTTAATATAAAAATATATATAATTAAAAAAACGTATTAATTAGTATAAGTTATTATTTATTATCTTAAAAGATGTTGAAAACGAGATGTTGAAAGATATGCCAATACTGGAAAAATAAATAAATAAATAAATACATGTATTTAATAATTTTAAAATGTAAGACACAAAAATAATTAAAATATATATAATTAAAAATTTATTAAAAAGTATATATATATATATATATATATAATTAAAAAATTATTAAAAAGTAATATTATTATTCATTATCTTAAAAAATGCTAAAATATATGATAATACTATTAAAAAAACATATATTTAATTATTTTTAAAAATATAAGACACCAAAATGATAAATCATATAATAATATAAAAAATCAAATAATTATAATTTATTAATTTTATTTATTTATTATTAATTAATGTAATTTATTATAAATTAAAAAAATATTAATTTAATTAAATAAAATAAAAATATATATAAATTTAATTAAAAATTATTATTTAATTAACCATCTCTTAAAAAAAAAAAAAACATATTTGTTTTAATAATTTTATAATTTTATATCATTTTTATTTTAAGTATTTGGAAAACAATGTGCTCATACAAACTGAAACCTTTTATTATATAATCAATGTGCTGAGCTTATTGTATAAACAATGTGCCCATACAAACCTATTATTATCAATGCTACCCTAGTTTGCCAATGCATCTGCTACCCTGTTGCCTTCTCGTCGCGAATGATATAGTTGAACTTTAGTAACACTAGCCTATAAACATTAGTAAGTGGTTTATATTGCTGATAGGTAAACATCAATTTTGTATCATTGTAGTTTCAAAATTTGAGATTATACTAATTAAATAATTTTAAATATGGTAATTTTTGTAATTTATTTAAGTTGAAAATTAAATAAATAGGAAAATAATTAAAAAACAATTAATTTAATAAATTATTTTTTTAAATATAAAGTTAATATAAAAATATATATAATTAAGAAAATGTATAAAAAAATATAAGGCATTGTATCGACAAGTGTTTTCCAATCCATTATAGTAGCATGTTGTAATGTAATGTTTAATATTTTGACTAAATCAAATTACATAAAATAAAAATTAAATTGAATTAAATTAAATGAAAAGATTAATGTAATATAATGTAAACATTTTAATTTGGTCAAAATAAAATAGAAATAAATAAAAATAAAAATAACCCTTTAAAAATAAAATAAAAATGGCTCATGGTATTGACCCATGGTATTCATTTGGAATGTAGCCTATTTAAAGGGAGAAATTAAACCAGCGGAAACTCTAGATCTATGAAACGCCCAGAGAGATCGAATCTCTTTGATATTCAAAGCTCTCTTCAGACTGAAAATAGATTTGATACCTCTTAGAAGATCCAGAGTTAAAATGGATCTAGATTGGTTACTTATTAAAAATATTGAAATATATGACAATATTGTCTAAAAAAACATGTATTTAATTATCTTTAAAAACATAAGACACCAAAATGAAATATAAAACAACAAAATGATTAAAAAAATGTGATAAATCATATAATATTATAAAGAAGTAAATTAATTATAATTTTAAATTAATTAATTAATTTCATTTACTATTAATTAATATAATTTATTATATTTACAGAGACAATTTAGAATATATTAATTTAATTAAATAAAAATGTATATATAAATTTAATTAAAATTTATTAATACAATTAAAAAATTATCGCTTAATTAACCATCTATAAAAGAATGTATATTTGTTTTAATAAATTTTTCATATTTTTATAATGAGAATTTGAAAAACAACGTGCTCAGACAGACTCAAACCAATGTGCTCATACAAACCTCCTATTATCATTGTGCCAAAACTAATCAGTGCGCTCTCCAAAAATAGTTGTCAAAACTTTTATCAGTGTGTTCTCCCAAAAATAGTTGTCCAAACATTTATTAACATGTTCTGCCAAATATAGTTGTCATAAAGCATCTAAAATTTTCCCCAATATAGATGTCATAAAGCATCTATATTTTTCCCAAATATAGATGTCATAAAGTATCTAAATTTTTCCAATGAATCAGGCTGATAGCATGTTCTTTCCTGCTTTTATTAATGGTATTTTTAAAGGAAAGAGTTACTTTACACTATGACCCCCAATCTATTCTGCATAATTTTGGTAGCTCATGTATCCGTTTTTTTTTTTAACTAAATGGTCAACCCGTAATTGCCAGGTCTAATCTATGGGAGACTAAAGATCAAACCTCATAACTGCCACAGACTCACAAAAAAGAGAAAAGTTTCTATACATAACGTGCTCTGGTGGCCGCTCATACATAGATTTTAAAAATGGTGTTTTATAATTTATGGAATTCACCTATATTAACCATAGCCCAAAGTTTGAGGGTATCTGGAGACAAAATTCAAATTCATAAAGTTAGACTTAAGTGACACTACATATTTTAAACAAAAAGCTGCCAGCTACCATATGTCTCAGTAAGCTCCTTTCCAGGATCTTTCCTAGACACCTATAGTTCGAGAACACTGATAATGTTGGTGTTCCTTTTATATTTTATTCATCCATTCATCATGGGTCCAGCTCTTTTACTAGGTTTCTCCCCCACACCTATGAGTGTCTGTAACTTTTTATATTTTAAAATGCATCTCAATCCATGATGGGTATATTATAAAACATTACAAAACATTTAACTCAACATGCAGCCCATGGTAATTTTGAAAAACTGTATGTTGATTTCTGCACCTGCACCTCCACAGTACTGGAGATTCATTATTGCCCCGCCCTTCAAAGTCATCAACGACCAGGGAGACTTAATTATTGCCACCGCCTTCAAAGAGATTTACCATAAAGGGAGACAGAGGTGTAACTGTAGCCACCGCCTTCCATGGAGCTAGAAAAACTCGTTCCCCAGAAATTGTGCTCACAGTGCTAAGAGCAGATGGCTGCAACATATTTTTTATTTGAGATTCTGGCGTGTATGATTCTTGGGCGCATATAATTTGACATTGCAGATGTGCTTCAATAAATTTGAGGTGCGTATGAATCAGTGGAAAATATAATTTGAGGTTTACCTTCTTGTGCTTTGTGTCATTTTTCATCCTGGGTTAGCTTATGTTTGTCTTTTTCCCTAGTTGGACATGATATATGATTCATGAAGGATATTGTTGTTGGGCATTACTGGTTATAGTTCTTTTTCTTTGAATATCAAGTGTGCTCATGTTACAAGAAAAACCAGCTTTATTTTAACGTGGGATGTCCACAGGTCTGAGTGATCTTTGTAGTTACAGTGTTACTTTGTATAAAGTAGGATTGAATTAATCACTGTAATGCATTATAATGCATTATATTGTTGAGTGGATTGTTTTTTCATTTAATGTTAAGTAGATAATAGCATTTAAGTTTTTGTGATTATATTATGAAAAGAAAGAAAAATTTTGGTAAAAATCACATCATCAGAACTTGTCTACTTTCGATTTCGAATCATTTAGTATGGTTTATAAATAGTTGTTCCATTCAATTTTGAATAATTAAATAAATGCATTATAAAAAAAATTGAGGAGACAATATTTAACCATACTAGTTATAGCATTTTATCATTCAACAATAATTCTTCCATCCAAAATATAGACATCGGTAGATACTCTTTTCAATCTTTTTAGTATGAGCAAATAGTTCTTCCATCTAACTCTACCCTAAACTAAACTCCAACATAATGTAAAAAAAAAAAAAATTATGTTGTGAAATACTTATTCCATCCCTCCAGCATCTGTGTTTACTTTACCTTAAACTCAAAATAGTGTGAAATGGAAAGAAAATCAAATCTAAGTTCAGATTTAATTTGCCCCAGAGACAGAGATTGCTGAACTCCGGATGCATATCTAGATGCTTATTTTGTATATGCAATTGTTTCTATTTTGTGTTTTAATTTTTTTTTGGAAAAAAAACATTAATGAGATGAATAAAATTCCAAATAAAACAAATTCGCAAGTAGTTTTGAATCTTATGAAATTGTTGTATTTTTTAATCTGAATGAAAGAAAAATCCATTTAATGCATATAGAGTTTGGGATTTCTTGAATTCACAGTTAGTGAATTGGAATTTAGATTAAATATCAAAATAAACACTTAAATATGAAATATAAATCAAGGACACATCCAACATTTATATTGACTGAGACACAAGATCTGAAATTGGTAACTAAATATTTTTTCACTATTTCCAAACTATTAATAGAAACCAGCTGCCCATAAAATCTAGCATTCCAGATCATCCAGAACTCAAAGAGAATCCAGTGAAAACAGAGTCAGTAGAATCTTAAGATTTAGTTTTCTGAATTTTTTTTTGGGAATTAAAGTAAAATCTTAAAATTTATTTTTTGGTATTGGAATTTTGCAAATTAAACAATTTAAATTTAAAAATTTCTAGACAACTTAAACAAGGAAAAAAATGCAGATCAAATTTTGTTTGATTAGACTGACTCTTTAGCCAATATAAGGCAGAAAGAATAGGAATTTCAAATCTGAAGCACCCATCAAATTTGAGAGTTTCTACAACTCTAATGCTCATTTCAATCCTTTAACCAAAAAAATATTAACTGTTTATAACAAGCAAATCACCCTATACCAGACAACTTGCCTTCAAATTCTATCATTTTACCAGTAAATCTAACCTTATTTGCTTTCACTGAAAAAAAACAGATTGAAGTTAATGCAACTGAGTACTTCAGAACTTCGAAGTAATTTGTGCTCTTCAGTAGAGATATAGAATTAGGAAGCAATTCAAACCTGCTCTGAATTGTTCATTCAAAGACTAAAACTTCAAGCTTGGGTCCATTAAGTTTTTTACCTGACTAATGGTAACAGGCTAAGAAAAACATTCCCAGAAGTACAATCACAAGTGTAACAGTAAAAAGTTATCTCCAGTGGGTTAGCTGACCCCCAAAAAAAGGATTAGCCAAAAAAAAAGACAAATATAACATCTAAGTTTATACTTTAAATTTACCTGAGTCTATCAAGAAATCTTCCTGAAAGAAAACCACTGAGTTTGTCTCTGTTTTCATTTTGATCCTGCTGAAAAATACAAAGCCAACCACAGCAGCAAAAGAACGCCTCTCTCGAAGATAATATAAGCATCTTAAAAAATCAGAGCAGCTTGCAGAAGAATCAATTTGAAACTGCCGTTGCATATAACAGATTCAATTATTGTAGTGTAGCTGCTTGGAAACAGATAATCCTGCAATCTCGGGCTGAAAGCGCAAGAGTTATACTTTAATTAAAAAATTTGACGCAGCAGAAAGATCGAGAATTAGGGCAATTTGAGTGCTAATATCAAGCACCACAGCAGCCACGCTCATGTTAATGCTCGCGAGTTCTCAGAAGAAGATGCTGAGAAAAACTTAGCTACTTCCCCTGTAAAAAATTATCAAAAAGTTAAACCATGTTAGGTGGGATTTAAAGTTATGTATTTTGTATTTTTCACTGGAATTTTGTACTGTAAATTTTAAGATAGATAATATCTTTTTGATGGTCTAAATGGTTAGATAGTAATTTGTGATTGTTTAAATTGTTTTTATCGTCGAATAAGCAATTTTTTATTGTTTAAATTGTATTTTTGAATGTGTAAATAGACTCAGTTTCTGGGTGGATATGGAGTATGTGCTAATATTGTTTTTATTTGGCTAATAGCTCCTTTTTTTGAACATGAGGAAATAAGTTAACCCTCCAAGACCTAGAGGCATAGTGAAAGCCTCTTTTACAGACCACCACTAGGGGGTAATCCGAGGTAGCTTGGGTTTTCTTAAATAATGGTGATGAGTCACCTTGCATCGGTAGATATGCTGGTTTGACAACTAGAGCTAAGAGTGAGATGTCCGATTGTATTGTGAGAGTCCCCTATGATGATGAGGGATCTTATTGGAAATAACTTAGTTATATTGGTGTCTTTGATGCAAGAGCATCCAGCTAAGGCACCATGACTCGGTGTTGGTCTCTTCTAGGTTGGAGAGTTGAGTTAACATCTTGTTTGTCTTATATGTTTAGTTTGTTAGAGTAGGAGATAGGATTTCATTTTTGTCTTAATTTCTATTAGTCAAAGGTAGTTGGTCGGTTAGGGTTATTACTTGTCTCACTTTAGTAAACAACAAATTAATAATTGTCATGTCATCTTAAAAGGAAAAGAGTATAAATGTAACAATGAAAAACATGTAAAAGGTTCAACATTTCTAGATACAAGTAATAAAAGAGACAAAACGCAATTTTTTCTATCATCCATCTGTATCATTGCCTACGTGCTGTGCAATTGTGTTTTATCTATTGACTAATTGAACTCAGAAACAACAAGCAGAGTGCAGGCCTACAACTGTAGGTTGTTTTTCTTTTCCTCTCTTAACAGGAAGCCGAATACTGTAAAACGCATGTAATTTCCACAACCAGAATGGATGGGTACACGAACAAAACTCACAACCAGGAGAAAGTCATACATTGAACAATCATATGGAGAATATAGAATCAAGGCACCAGTGAAACAAACTACAACAGAGGTAATTCTGGACGAACCATCACACATTTTCTTTAACAAACAGAGACAAATAATATATATATATATATATATATATATATATATTGCTGCTGTTCAATACAAATTAAGTATTACATTGTCCAAAACAAATAGAGTATACAGCGTCCGCTAGAACGAACAAACCCTAGTCCAGGGTTTGATGTCAAGAAAACCCTCGAGCCCCAACTAGACAGCCAGACCAGAACAGTAAATAAACTGGAATTTGAAACCAAACACAGGCCTAGGTCGTGAGAACGACCCAAATCATACACAACAACTGAACGGTGAGGAGCAATCACCATAGAACCACAAAACCCTAACTACAAGTTGACAAACTGTGGAAGACAGAGCCTACCAGCAAAGAGTTGTAGGGTTTGGAGACTGAATCATGATAATCCTTTGCGCCCAAGGTCAAACCCTCGACCTGTGCAGATAGAACGAGCCAAGGTTAGCATACATTACACAGTGATGCCTGAACAGAGATACAACATAAGCAAGGGGAGAGCATAATTTACCTGGGAGCACGACAGGACCAAGAATCTCACGAAATAGAGCCGCAGAAAACCAAAAGAAGCCTGAGACAAGAGGAGCAGGCGTTGGTCAGCTTCTAAACCAGAAGGGAGTGGAGATAAAACACGGAGGGACAAATTTCCTGAAGTTGTAGCCGAGCGAGTCATTGTGACGAAACTTGTGCACACAGGAACCAAAATTTAAAATGACTTTAGCACTATAACAGTAGCTAAGAACATTGTCGACAACAGGAAAGAACAACCGGTGGCCCGAGAGACTAGGCATCGAGTCCAAGCAACAACAGAACAAAACAATAACTCACTGTGTAGAAGAATACAAGCGGACCAACCTCCAGAGCCAAGACAATTTCATGCAACAAGGAAAAATTCGTTGCCAATAGCACAAGCAAGTTCGGGAGACCAATATTCGATCACAGCCACACCCAAAAACAGAGTTTGCCATAGGAACCGGGACAAGGCAGAGCACTTTGACAGGAACCCTCGTAGAGCTCCCACAGCAGAGAAAACAACCAAACAATGGCCGGAAAGCACAAAGGTTTTGTGTAAAAGACCAAGCGAGAAAAAAAAGACCGAGGTTGGGTACAGGGCAGGTTCGCATTTATGAGCCACAATTAATGATTGCTAATTCCAATAAAAATATCCAACACTCATATCTACAATCAACCACCAAATCAACAACCGAATCCGCCAACATAATTAACACCGGACAGCTTGACATCCAAGGTTACGTTGGAGCGTGGGTTGGGTCCCATCATAGTGGTATCAGAGCAATTTTTTTTTTTTAAGGTCAGTTAGAGAAATGGAGGTAGGAAGGCAAGGTCATGGTAGAGGTGCTCGAAGGATAGCAGAGGAAGGACTGAGAGAGGAGATCAGGACTCTTACTACCTGTTTGTAGGCAGTAGAGGCAGGGAGAAGAAGAGGCCCAGAGGTAGGCGATGACAGCAAAGAGGAAGCTGAAGCAGCAACAGATGGATCGGATGGTGAGACCCCAGAAGTGAGACTGTTGAGGTCCGTTCTAGTGGTAAGCAGTAAACCCAAACTAGAACTCCCAACCTATGACAACGGCCTATCCATAGAGGTTCTATTGGATTGGATCAACGAGCTGGATAAGTATTTAGAGTGTGAGGAAGTCAGTGAGGACTGCAAAGTGAGATTCGCTGCCACTAAGTTGAAGGGACATGCAGCCCTATGGTGGGATAATATCCAAACGGAGAGAAGGAGATTGAACAAGTTGCCGATCAAAACTTGGTCAAGGATGGTGGCCAAGTTGAAGGGCATATTTCTGCCGAAAGACTATCAGATTGCACTACACAGGTGAGTGCAGAATATGAAACAGAAAGGAATGATGGTGAGGGAGTACACTGAGGAGTTTTATCGAGTGAACCTAAGGGCCGGTTATACAGAGGATACCACAGAAAAGACAGCTAGGTACGTAAATGATTTAATACTAGAAATTTTAGATGAAATTAGTATTCTGTCTCCAAAAAACATTGAAGAAGCATATCAGAGTGCGATGAAAGCTAAAGAGAAAATTACTAGAAGGCAGAATGCTCGGAGAGGACGCGGAATAGGCAGAGGAAAAGGCCAGTCATATGGCAAAGGGCGGACTACTAGTAGTAATGAAGAAGGCAGCAGTTCCAGAGTTTCCGGATCAGCGGACAAAGGTGATAATGCGAGAGGTGGTAGGTCATACCAGCAAGCTAGGGGAAATGGCCGAGGTAGAGGGGCTCGTTATCAATGTTACAGGTGTCATAAATTGGGAAACAGATCATTTGAGTGTCCTGAGGCAGACCAAGCTCGACAGAGGGGTGCATATGTTTCACAACCAGAGGAGGCAGAGGCACCTCCCTAAGAAGCAGAAAATGCTCTAGAAACAGGGGAAGCCCTGGTGTTGAACAAGGTGTTATTAAAACCAGCCAAGGAGGCCACTGAACAAACGCAACAGAAGGCTTTGTTTAGAACAGTTTGTAAGTCACATGGTAAGTGTTGTAAGTTAATTATTGACAGTGGTAGTACAGATAACTTGGTGTCCACAGAGATGGTGGAAAAATTGGAATTGAAGTGATTGAAACATCCCACCCCTTACAAAGTTTCATGGCTACAAAAATGCCATCAGTTGCTGGTGGATGAACAATGCGAGGTGGAGTTTCAAATAGGCAGATATAAGGATAAAGTCATTTGTGACATCATGCCGATGGATGTATGTCACATACTGCTGGGCAGGCCTTGGCAGTACAACAAAAAGGTGGTGCATGATGGATTGACGAACTGTTATAAGTTTGTCAAGGATGGAATCAAGCATATGCTTGTGCCCATCAAAGAGGAAGGGACAATAGGAACAAGTGAGCCAAGAGCGTTGTTGGTTAGCAGAAAATAGTTTCTGAAACAAGTTAAGGATAGCGAGATGGGTTATGCAGTTGTAAAAAGAGAAAAGACAGTGTTATTGCATACAGAGGCATCAGATTTACCCCCAGAAATTCAGCATATGTTGCAAGAATTTACAAACATAGTGGTGGATGATTTGCCGGACAAATTGCCCCCCAGAAGAAGTATAAGTCACCATATTGACTTCATACCCAGAGCCAGTTTGCTGAACAAGGCAGCATACCGAATGAGCCCCAAGGACAATGAAGAGATTAGGAAGCAGGTGTAGGAACTGCTAGACAAAGGATTGATAAGGGAGAGTTTGAGCCCTTGCGCAGTTCCAACGGTTCTCGCTCCCAAGAAAGGAGGAGAGTGGCAGATGTGCACAGACTCGAGAGCCATCAACAAAATCACCATCCAGTACATGTTTCCACTACCACGGATGGATGACATGATGGATTGTTTAAGCAAGGCAACATATTTTTCTAAGATAGAATTGAAGAGCGGGTATCATCAGATCTGGATACGAGAGGGGGACGAGTGGAAGACAACCTTTAAGACGAATGAAGGGCTGTATGAATCGTTGGTCATGCCATTTGGACTGAGCAATGCGGCCAGTACATTTATGCAGTTAATGAATGAAATACTGAAGGAGTACATCGGAAAATTTGTGATAGTATACCTGGACAACATATTAATTTTCAGCAGAACAAGGGAAGAGCACCTTCAACATGTTCAGAAAGTGCTGGAAAAATTATAGCAGAACAAACTGTTGATAAATATAAAAAAATGTACTTTTCTACAGAAGGAACTGATTTATTTGGGCTTTGTAATAGCAGAAAATGAACTGAAGATGGATCTGGAGAAGATTGCAGCGATAGTTAATTGGCCATCTCCGAAAAGTTTATTTGAGGTATGTAGCTTTCATGGACTAGTGAGTTTTTACCGGAAATTCATAAGAAATTTTAGCAAAATTTGTGCACCTATGTTGGACACCATTAAAAAGGCTAGCCAGCCTTTTCGATGGACTGATGCAGTGGAGAGAAGTTTTCAGCTATTAAAGAAAAAGATCACAGAGAGGCCGATCCTAAGATTGCCAGACTTCAAGAAGCTTTTTTAGGTTCGCTGTGATGCTAGTGGTATGGCTATTGGGGCTATACTTAGCTAGGAGGATAAGCCTGTTGCATTTTTCGGCGAGAAGCTAAATGAAAGTAGACAGAAATATTCGTCTTATGACAAGGAGTTCTAGGCTGTTATACGGGAATTAAAACACTGGAGGCATTATTTGATGGGAAACAAATTTGTGTTGTTTTCAAATAATTCTGCACTACAGTTTGTAATGCAACAGCACAATTTGAACCACAAACATGCCAAATGGGTGGAGTATTTGCAGAGTTTCAACTTCGTATTGAAACACATCAACGGCTGGGCCAACAAGGTGGCGGATGCACTGAGTAGGAGAGCTTTACTTCTGCAGGAGAGTACTATGAAAGTGATAGGTTTTGAGCACTTAAAGGATTTATACCAGACTGATACAGATTTTAAAGAAGCATATGAGGCATGTCAGAATCCATTGGTGAGAGATAACAGCTCATGGTTGGACTACAACTTGCAAGAGAAACTGTTGTTTAAGGGAGGACAACTATGCATTCCTGACTGCTCGATGAGGGAGAACATTATTCGGGAGAAGCATAGTGGAGGTCTGGCCGGACATTTTGGCATGGACAAGACACTCGAGCAGCTTAGTCATTTCTATTTTTGGCCAAAGATGCGAAGGGATGTACAACGGTTTGTGACCAGGTGTAAAGTGTGTCAGTTGGCGAAGGGTCACAATCAGAACACGGGACTGTACACACCATTACCTATTCCAGGCAAGCCGTGGGACTCAATCAGCTTGGACTTTGTCTTGGGTCTACCTAAGACACAGTGAGGTTACGACTTGGTGATGGTAGTAGTGGACAGATTCTCGAAGATGGCACATTTTATCCCTTGTAGAAAAACTAGTGATGCCACTCACGTGGCCCACTTGTTTTTCACAGAGATTGTCAGATTACATGGGTTGCCTAAGTCTATCCTTTCAGACAGGGATGTGAAGTTTACAGGGCATTTTTGGCATACCCTGTGGAAGAAGATGGATACACAGTTGAGTTACAGCTCTGCTTATCACCCACAAACCGACAGACAAACAGAGGTGGTAAACAAGAGTCTGGGAAACTTGCTACGAAGTTTGGTTGGTGAGAATTTGCGGATGTGGGATCGAGTGCTCGCTCAGGCAGAGTTCGCTTATAACGACTCACCTAATCGTAGCACCGGTTACAGTCCATTTCAGATCCTCTACAGCATGCATCCCTGCCGAGTGCATGAGTTGTGAGATCTTGGACTATAGGAAAGGCGAAGTGTAGATGGAGAAGATTTCACTAATGCGATGAGGGATTTGCATGAGTAGGTAAAAATTAAATTGCAGGATAGCAGCCAAAAGTATAAATAGCAAGTAGATTTGAAGAGAAGAGAAGTACAGTTCAACGTAGGAGATGAAGTCCTTATGCATTTGCACAAGGAACGCTTTCCCAAAGGTGCATACAATAAGGTGAAATATAATAAGATAGGTCCCTATAAAGTCCTCTGGAAATTTTTAGCGAATTCCTATGAGATACAGTTGCCACCCAGAATAGGCATTTTGCCTATCTTTAATGTGGCAGACCTGTTCCCTTACACCGCTGACCCAGAAGAAGACAAAACCACACGGCCTACATGGAATACCCAGGATGGAGGAGAAGCTTGGATGAGACAGATGCCTTATGTTCAGCCTCCCCAAGATAAAGAGCATTCTTGACACTAAGGTGGCCAAACGAACTCGGCAGAAGGAGTATCTGCAATACTTGGTCAAGTGGAAGAACTGTCCTATCGAGGACAGCTCGTGGCTTGATGCCAGGCAGATTAAGCAGACAGGTTCTTCAGTCGAGAAGCTCATGGACTGGAGCCATGATTTCTTTTTGCCCCAGGAGCCTGATGCAAGAGCATCCAACTAAGGCACCATGACCGGGTGTTGGTCTCTTCCAGGTTGGAGAATTGAGTTAACATCTTGTTTGTCTTATATGTTTAGTTTGATAGAGTAGGAGGTAGGATTTCATTTTTGTCTTAATTTCTGTACTAGTCAAAGGTATTTGGTCGGTTAGCGTTATTACTTGTCTGACTTTAGTAAACAACAGATTAATAACTGTCATATCATCTTAAAAGGAAAAGACAAATGTTTCTAAATGTAAATCTTGTCATGTAAACAGAACTGAATACTTAGTAGTTATGTAACTATACTGCCTACAACCGTAAGTAACTACAGTTTCATTAACTATAAACAAAAACGTATAAATATAATGATGAAAAACATGTAAAATGTTCAACATTTCCAGATACAAGTAATAAAAGAGACAGAATGCAAAATTTTCTATCATCCATCTATATCCTTGCCTACGTGCTGTGCAATTGTGTTTTATCTATTGACTAATTGAACTCAGAAACAACAAGCAGAGTGCAGGCCTACAACTGTAGGTTGTTTTTCTTTTCCTCTCTTAACAGGAAGCCGAATACTGTAAAATGCATGTAATTTCCACAACCAGAACGGATGGGTACGCAAACAAAACTCATGACCAGGAGAAAGTCATACATTGAACAATCGTATGGAGAATACAGAATCAAGGCACTGGTGAAACAAACTACAACAGAGGTAATTCTGGACGAACCATCACACATTTTCTTTAACAAACAGAGACAGATAATATATATATATATATATATATATATATATATATATATATATATATATATATATATATATATATAGTTGTTTTTCAATACAAATTAAGTATTACATTGTCCAAAACAAATAGAGCATACAACGTCTGCTAGAACGAACAAACCCTAGTCCAGGGTTTGATGTCAAGAAAACCCTCGAGCCTCAACTAGATAGCCAGACCAGAATAGTAAATAAACTAGAATTTGAAACCAGACACAGGCCTATGTCATGAGAACGAACCCAAATCATACACAACAACCGAATAGTGAGAAGCAATCACCATAGAACCACAAAACCTTAACTACAAGTTGACAAACTATGTAAGACAGAGCCTACTACCAAAGAGTTATAGGGTCTGGAGACTGAATCGTGATAATCCTTCGTGCCCAAGGTCAAACCCTCGACCTATACAAACAGAACGAGCCAAGGTTAGCATACATTACACAGTGATGCCTGAACAGAGATACAACATAAGCAAGGGGAGAGCATAATTTACCTAGGAGCACGACAGGACCAAGAATCTCACGAAATAGAGCCATAGAAAACCAAAAGAAGCCTGAGACAAGAGGAGCAGGCATTGGTTAGCTTCTAAACCAGAAGGGAGTGGAGATAAAACACGGAGGGAAAAATTACCTGAAGCTGTAGCCGAGCGAGTCATTGTGACGAAGCCTGTGCACATAGGAACCTGAATTTAAAATCACTTTAGCACTATAACAGTAGCTAACAACATTGTCAACAATAGGAAGGAACAACCGGTGGCCCGAGAGACCAGGCTTTGAGTCCAAGCAATAGCAGAACAAAACAATAACTCACTATGTAGAAGAATACAAGCGGGCCAAACTCCAGAGCCGAGACAATTTCATGCAACAAGGAAAAATTCATTACCAATAGCACAAGAAAGTCTGGGAAACCAATATTAGATCGCAGCCACACCCAGAAACAGAGTTTGCCATAGGATCCGCAACGAGGCAGAGCACTTTGACAGGAACCCTCGCAAAGCTCCCACAGCAGAGAAAACAACCAAACAATGGCCAGAAAGCACAAAGGTTTTGTGTAAAAGACCAAGCGGGAAAACAAAGACCAAGGCCGGGTACAGGGCAGGTTCGCATTTACGAGCCACAATTAATGATTACTAATTCCAATAAAAATATCCAACAATCATATCTGCAATCAACCGCCAAATCAAAAACCGAATCCACCAACATAATTAACACTAGATAGCTTGACATCCCAGGTTACGTTGGAGCGTGGGCTGGGTCCCATCAGTCTTGAAGGAGAACATATATTTCTTGGTGATTATTAGAAGATGCCTCCCCCACCCGACCCCATGACACCTACCACCCCTTGGTTTTTCTTTGATTCCCCATTGAAGTAGACACTATAAAAATTCTAATATCATATCCAATCCCTAAATTAATCCCTTGTATGAGTTAATTGCTATAGTTTCTTACTACAAATAGTGGGGATGAATAATTGTTTTCAGTTAAATTGATAGAACCATCTATCTTCATATTTGTCCAGTAATTAAATTTTATAGATTTTCAAATTTCTAGTTTTCATGTGCTTTTCTAGTGAGGCCTTTTCTCTTTCAATTACCACCATTGGGAGTGAAATGATTTCTTGGAACACTGCTCTATTCCTTGCTACGAAAATCTTCCAAAAAACTAGAATAATGTTTCATGCCACTTGATTCAATGGGATAATCCTTGCATAACTTGACCCCAACCCCCTTACTGAAATTACATTCTACAAATAGATGCTTTATTGTTTCATTATCAACTTGGCATAGAGTGCATATTGATGGTCCATGGATCCCTCTCTTAGTGGGATTTTTTGCTTTTAAATTTATTTTTATGGGCTAATGTCCAACAAAGTATGTTTATATTAGGGGATTGTTCATATTTCATATACTTTTCCAAATGCAAGTGCTAGATGGGTCACAAGGGGTGGGGCATTTGAGATTCAAATCCCCTTTTTCCTAAATAAGATTATTTCCCTTAGCCCCTTTTTCCCCATAATTGGTAGATAGTAAAGGTGGGGCAACTTTGTGCAAATTCTAGGTGAGGTGGAATAAAGAATAGGTTCCACCAACATCGTCAGCCACCTTGATTCCAAATAGACATGTCATAGAGTGAATGCCAATGTGCTTGATAAATCCGTGATTTGAGAGCAAGAAGGACTGCTTTATTTTCGAAAGGATGGTTTCCCATTATGTTATCCTTCCATATATTGATATTATTCCCATTACTTGGGATCCAAGTGATATTTCCTTGAAACAATGGGATTGTAGTTGTCATTAATTTCCAAATTAGAGATCCAACTTTGGTGTTGGAAAATTGGTCCAAGCATGTTCTCCTTTCCCTTGTTAAATAGTTTTGATGTATTACTTGCTTCCATTAGTTATTAGCCTCCATAGTTATTTCCTTCCTAAAGGAAGATTCATTAGGGAGGGTTCTTTCACACCTAGGTCGGCATGATTCATGGGAGCTTTCATTCTTTCCAAATTGACTAGATGATACCTTTTAGTAGTTGATTTACTCCCTTTCCGTAAAAAATTTCCTTAGTTCTTAAGTGATGGAATTCCTTATTCCCGTTGGGGCTATTTTTTGAGAATTCGAAGATAGGGAGGGAAAAAAAGACAACCTTTAGAAGGACCAGTCTCCCTAGAGAGTTTAACCATTAGGCTCCCTATTTAGGAAATTTTATTTTATTTTTTTCCATTAAAGGTTTCCAATTATGAGGGAGTGACTTTAAACTAATAGGGATACCCAGATATTGGAAAGATGTCCACTCTTCTTGATCAATAATTTCAAGTGTACTTTGTATACATGCTTCTCCTTAACTCCTCTGACAATTTGGTCCTTAGTATATTACCCAACCTTCATATTCAGGGTTCCTACTTAACTAGTCATCCAAAAGGATATAAAGCAGAGGGGATATTGGGCATCCTCTCCAAAGGCCTAAGGGCTTTGAAAAATATTGCAAGTATACTAATAACGAAGGAACAAATCCATGGACACCTGATATATCTTGAAATACAAGTGATGAAATTAGGATGAACCCATATTTAAGAAAGAAATCAAAGAAGAAGTTGTGTCTAATCAAGTCAAAGGTGTTTGTCTTATCCAATTTAATAAGCATTCCTTTCACTCCTTGCATTCTACTTGAATGAATCACCTCTTGGTCTGATATGATGTTGTCTATGATCTTTCTTTTTAAAAAAATTCCTTGATTTTATGAAATTGTCTTGGGAGGAGAGGATTTATCTTGTTTGAAATAGTTCTTTCTATGATCTCGTAAGAGACATTGCATAGGGATGTGGGTTGAAATATATAAAAGAAGGATGAGTTGAACTCCTTTGGGATTAGTACAAGGAATGTTGAGTTTTTCTCTAAAAGAATCCCTTACCAATGAGACTCCATTTTTTCCAAGCCATGTATGGTGGTGTTAAAATCCTCTACATAAAATTTATTGTGTTCCCATATTGTATCTTCAAACCTAAAAAATATTTTCAACATTCTAATTTATCAGGATATGAGTTTGGCATGTACACATTGACACAATTGAGAGTCTTACCTAATGAATTATGGAGCAACCTTACAATAATCTAGTGCATCAAAGTTGGCTCCTAAATGAGTTGTAAATTAGATATTGACAATATTATGCAAAGTCCTCTTGGTGCCCCTCTAAAACTAATAGCTCTCTTCATATTATTTTTCTAAATTACCACTTTTATGGAGGGTTACTCTTTACTCCAATTTAGTCTCCCCCAATCACATGAAATGAGTCCTAACTCAAAAAACCTAACATGGTACTCATATTCAATCAACAAAAGTATATTAAAATGATGTCTTGATGGACACCAATCCATCTTGTGAGAATTCCTAATTACAAGATAGACTCTCACATGTGGAGAAAAGCCTGAAAAACCTATAGAAAATAATTCATCTCCAAAAGAGAGAAAAATGCCAATGTTGGAAAGGGTATTAGAGTTTAAATTTAAGATCTCAAAATTATGCAATGAATGCAAAACACAAGAGACCTATAAAGGCTGAAAGCCCCATTCAAGAAGTATGACCAAAAATCTAATAAGGAGAGCCAAGTAACCTCAATGGACTTGGTTGAATTTTGACATAGAAAAGGTTCCATTGTGGAGGCATAAGAATGGTAAACACTAACATCCACCACATAAATGCTACAGAGAAATAGACACTAGTTAGGAACTGTTATCACCGCAAGAAACTGTTATTCTCTTAACCTGCAAAGTAATACCCAAACATAGAATATGCAAAGAAAAGATACCCAGAACACAGAATATGCGCAGAAAAGATACCCAGAACACAGAATAGCAATGATTTTATTATTCAGAGAGAAATGTTCACAGGCCTCTTCGAGGGGGCAACCTCCAATAGAGCAGAGCTCGATTACAAAAACAAGACACGATACTCCTTGCAGGGAGTCTCTATCCTTTATATATGACTCCTACATGCAATACCACGGGCCAATACCGTGGGTTTTATTAATACCATCTATCTAATACTACTGCCCATTTGCAACTAACTGTGGTCCCGTCATTAATTGCGGGTTAACCACTTACAAATATTAATATGGGCTTTATTGACTCTAGACTATGACGTGATCCCATGACATAAATAAGGGGGTTACGGTGGGACCCTAACATGCCCTCCCCCTTAAAACTAGCCTTGTCCTTAAGGCTGAAGCTGCGGAAACTTCTGAAGAATAGTGGCTGGTTCCCAAGTTGCATCTTCCGGAGAGGTGTCTTTCCATTTGACGAGGACTTCCTTAATCATGCGGCCGCGCAGGTGCTTGTCCCTTGTGTCTAGAATCTGTTCAGGTTGAAGTCAGATTGACCCTTCTTCGTCCAATTCAGGTAAACTGGTTTGAACTCGGCAATTGTTCCCAATCACTTTCTTGAGGCACGATACATGGAAAACTAGATGGATTTTTGCTGTAGGTGGCAAAGCCAACTTGTAAGCCACTTCTCCAATGCGCTGAAGTACTTGGTATGGTCCGTAGAATTTTGGAGAGAGCTTTTGACAACCCTTGTCTTTGAGTGATGTTTGCTTATATGGTTGCAGCCTCAAAAAGACCTGATCCCCTTCTTGAAATTGGCGCTCTGAGCGATGTTGGTCGGCCTGTTGCTTCATGCGGTTCTGAGCTTGATGAAGATTCTCGCGCAGATGGGCGAGCATGGTTGCGCGGTGTTGTAGGAGTTGATCCACGACTTGTACTTTGGAGCACCTCGTGAGATAAGAAGTAGGGGAAGGTGGAAGTTGACCATAGACTACTTCATAGGGAGTCATTTTGGTGGTGGCATGATAGTTGGTGTTATACCACCATTCAGCCAGAGGTAACCACTGTACCCAAAGGTGTTGCTTTTCTAAATTGAAACACCTAAGGTAGGTTTCTATATATTTGTTGATGGCTTCGGTTTGACCATCTGTTTGCGGATGATATGAAGTACTAAGTTTGAGTTGAGTGCCTTGTATTCTGAAGAGTTCCTGCCAAAAATTACTGGTGAAGATCGGGTCGCGGTCGGACACAATAGAAGTGGGCATGCCATGCAATTTGAAGATCTGATCCATGAAAGTTTGAGCAACCAAAGTTGGTGTAAACGGTTGGGGTAGGGCGCAGAAATGAACATAATTTGACAGTCGGTCCACAACCACCATGATGACTGACTTGTTCCCAGACTTTGGAAGACCTGTAATGAAATTCATGGAAACCTCCGTCCAAATTGATGCCGGAATGGGCAATGGTTGTAATGTGCCTGGTGTGTTGATGGTTTCCCCTTTGTGGCATTGACAGACGTCACATTCTGCTACGAAAGTAAGGATGTCCTGTTTCATGCCGGTCCAAAAAAATGATCTTCTGGTGCGAGCATACATCTTCTGAAAGCCCGAATGTCCTGCAATGGGAGATGAGTGCAATTCTGCCAAAATGCGACTTTTGAGGGTGGATGTTGGTGATATTACAACTTTGTCCTTGTAGCGAAGAATATCATTCTGCCACGAGTAGCCCTTGCTGGAATTAGGATCTACCTGCAATTGAGAAATGAGTTGGGAGAGCCCGGGGTGTGAAAACCATTCCCTGTGAGCCTCTTCAATCCAGTATGGAATGGGGAGGGAAATTGCGAGTAGAGTACTTTCCTCCTCAAATTGGCGCGACAATGCATCTGCTACACTATTGTCTTTCCCTTTCTTGTAAATGATCTCATAATCATATCCCAGCATTTTGGCTAACCATTAATTTTGTTGTGGGGAAGATAGGCATTGCTCCAAAAAATATTTAAGACTGTGATGATCTGTGCGGATTTGGAAACGTCGCCGCAACAAGTAAGGTCGCCAGGTCTCGACTGCATGTAAGATGGCCATCATTTCCTTCTCGTAGGTAGATTGGCCCAGATTCCTCCCACTGAGTTGTTGGCTGGTGAAGGCCAATGGTCGCCCTTCCTGCATTAAGACCGCTCCAATACCTGTACCCGAAGCATCACATTCAATGACAAAGGATTTGGTGAAGTCAGGTAGTGCTAAGACGGGAGTGGACCACATGGCGTTTTTTAGAGCGGTAAATGCCTGTTGTGCTTCCTCGTTCCAGAAGAAGGAATTTTTCTTTAGGAGTTGAGTGAGGGGCTTCGCTATGTAGCCATAGTTGCGGACAAATTTACAATAATAGCCTGTGAGACCCAAAAATCCTCTCAAGCTTTTCAAGGTCTTAGGTTGAGGCCATTCTTGCATTGCCTGGATCTTTTTGGGGTCCACCTTGACACCTTCACGCCCCACAATGTGGCCCAAATACTCAACTTCTTCCATGCCAAACGAACACTTAGACATCTTGACAAATAATTTATGCTTGCGGAGCAGTTGCAAGAGTAGATCTACATGCTGAAGATGTGCCGCCCAAGTGCCACTATAGATGAGGATGTCATCGAAGAAGACAAGGACAAATTTTTTGAGATATTGTTTGAGGAGGTGATTCATAAGGCTCTGAAAAGTAGAGGGGGCATTACAGAGACCAAATGGCATGACCAGGAACTCATAATGGCCTTCATGAGTTCTGAAAGCCGTCTTGGGAATGTCGACTTTCTTCATGCGAATTTGGTGGTAGCCTGAGCAAAGATCCAACTTAGTGAAGAATTGAGCCCCATTGAGTTCGTCCAGCAAATTGTCAACCACCGAGATGGGAAATTTATCTTTGACTGTCAACTTATTGAGGGCCCTGAAGTTGGGACACATCCACCACTCCCCATCTTTCTTGAGGACCATGACCACTGGGGATGAATAAGGACTAATGCTGGGACGAATGACACATGCTTCCAACAATTCCTTGATGTTTTTTTCTATTTCATTCTTTTGGGTGAACGGATATCTGTATGGCCGTACATTTGGGGGTTGGGCCCTTGGAACCAATGTGATGTTATGATCATGTTCCCCTCGCGAGGGTGGAAGCTCATGAGGCTTGTCAAAGACCGTCCGATGTTTATTTAAAATCTGTTGCATCTCAGGATGAATTGGCAGAGACATGGTTTCGACTACCTGGATGGCATTAAATTGAGCTACCACTCCATGATGGCCCTTTCTTAACAATTTTTCCATCATATGCGAGCTGATGATAGAGGGGGCTCCCGCCTGTAGTCCACGGAGGGTATGTGTGGAGTTGTTCTGCTTAAAACTCATATATAACTCCTGGAAATCCATTGTGATTGGCCCAAGAGTGCGGAGCCATTCCGCGCCTAGGAAAATGTCGCAACCCCCCATGTGTATTGCAAACATGTGGGTTTTCAACTGATAATCCCCCATTTGTAGTTTGACATTTTCACAGTGACCTTCACATTTCATTGTGCCCCCATCTGCAATTTGGACTTGGAAGTTAGAAACTGCCCGGACAAAACAATGTGCTGCTTTAGCGATCTTTTGATGGATGAAATTATGGGTACTTCCACTATCAATCAAGACTACTACTGGGCGATGTTTAAGAAAACCCCTGATTTTGAAAGTTTGAGGGGAAGAAATTCCTGCCAATGCATTTAGCAAAATAATTGGTTCATCAGATACAATCTCGTTTTGGTTATCTTCTTTGATCGCCTCTGGTTCCTCAAGTGGTGGATCTTCCTCGGTGGAGCTGTAGTCAGTGGCATCTATTTGAAAAAACTTGGGCTCCTTGCATTTATGACCCGTGGAATATTTTTCATCACAGTAGTAACATAGTCCTTGCTTCCTTCTTTCGGCCATTTCCGCAGGTGACACCTTTTGAATCTTAAGTGTCTGAGTCGTGTCGGGAGCCTGTGGGGGACGACCTTTAGCGGGGAAGTTGGGGCGGCTGGATTGGGCTGTTAATGCACGTTCCACCTTACGAGCTACCTGGCAAGCCTCTGTCCACATGGGAGGGTGGTGGAGTAGAACCTGAGCTTTGATGGCTTCTTTAAGACTGCTGATAAAGCATTCCATGTAGAACTCATCTGTGAGACCCTTAGTGCGGAAGGCTAAGGCTTCAAAAGCGGTAATATATTCCTCCACTGTACCCGTCTGTCGGAGCTTAGTGAGACGCCCCAAAAAAGAGTCTTCCTGTTCAAAGCGATTTCGAAGAGCTTTGGCAAATTGGGCCCAATTCTGAAAATGTCCATTGCAACGTTGATGCCATTCCCCACATTGCCATTGTTCATTGTCCAAGTACATGGTGCCCACCATAAGCTTAGTCCCCTCATCTATGATATGATTGAATTTGAAATACTACTCCATTTGTGCTAGCCATGCGAACATGTGATAACCGTCAAATTTATGCATATCCAACTTGGGAGGTCGCTGACTGGGTGGTGGATGGGTGTGCCAGACGTGAGGAGAGTGGCTAGACTCACCCTCATGGTATTCATGGCCATTATACGCCTCCTCGTGGGCTGGCTCCTTGCCCTTCGAGAGTGCATTCTGTATCTGGATACTTATTCCTTTAATCTCATGTTGGATTTCGTTCACCGCAGTTTGGATGGAGTTCACATGGTCTTCAATTTTGTCTATCCTTTCATTGGCCATCGCTTGAGCGCGAGTTTCTACCATACACCAACCTGATGAAAAATTGGGACCGCCTAAAAATTTTTACTAAGAAATTGAATGGTACCACCTTGCTCAGCTCGTCGTCCTGATTCTGATGGGCTAGATCACCAATAAGCGCCCCGGAAGATCTCAGACTCTTTTTTTTTTTTTGGAAAACTCCTAACGGAGTTTTACTCCTTCCTGATCAATACTGCAGTCGCCAAATCCTCAAAATGTCAATGCCGCCAAAAGTCCTGCGAAAAGTATATCCAGGTACAGGAACCCTTCACAACTACTCCAATCTGGTGGATCTGAGAGATCTGAATGGTGGAACAACTGCTGCTGCTGATCTGATGGAGCTGCCAGACTGATGTCTGCTGCTGCTGCACTTCTTTGCACCCGTTGATCTAGAATAGATGATGTGTGATCCCCCGATAGAAAGGGAACTATGGTCTTGAGGAGTGTCAGGTGCTACAGATCGCAATATACATAAGGGTCTGACAGTAGTACTCGGCCCAATGTTTCAGGGCGCTAACTAAGGAGGATCGACCGTACCCTTAGCCGTACAACCCGACTACCCTATCGTACGGGTGAGTAATCTCTCCGATTGCTGTTCTTGGTGTACTGTAGCCACAAGACGGCTGAAGGTTTATCTATGGCGAGGTTTCAAGGGAGCCTAGGGGGCTTCCTATATACCCAGAGGGTACGTGGAATACAGTCCGTGCGCGGTTCTGTCTAATGCGCTACTACTCGAAGGGGTACCCACAGGGGTTACAAGGGAGTCCAACAGACGTGACCACCTCTTGTATTTCTTGCATGCATGCCTCCCCAAATCCGCAGGTTTATGCGCTTAACGACAGATCTCGTGGTTTAAAGACGCCGGAACACGTCTCTAGCCAAAAAAAAAAAATTGCAAAAAATTGGAGATCCCACCGAGCCCTGGAAAGTGCTCTGATACCACTTGTTATGCTCTTAACCTGCAAAGTAATACCCAAACACAGAATATGCGAAGAAAATATACCCAGAACATAGAATATGCGCAGAAAAGATACCCAGAACACAGAATAGCAATGATTTTATTATTTAGAGAGAAATGTTCACAGGCCTCTTCGAGGGGGCAACCTCCAATAGAGCAGAGCTCGATTACAAAAACAAGACACGATACTCCTCGCAGGGAGTCTCTATCCTTTATATATGACTCCTACATGCAATACCACAGGCCAATACCATGGGTTTTATTAATACCATCTATCTAATACTACTGCCCATTTGCAACTAACTGTGGTCCCGTCATTAATTGCGGGTTAACCACTTACAAATATTAATATGGGCTTTATTGACTCTAGACTATGACGTGATCCCATGACATAAATAAGGGGGTTAGGGTGGGACCCTAACAGAAACTCTCCTAGGTTGTATCTCAGAGATGCTCGGGAACATTACAAACTCAACAAAAATGTTGGACAATGGTGGATGAATGGAAGAAATGATGCATATTCAAGCCAGATAACCACTTCTACTATGCTTAACCCCAGACATGGGTGAACACCCCCAGACTACAAGGCTTTAGACCACCAACTACTCAGAGTTTAAGGAAAATGTGATGATGGAGAATATTGATCACACTAACAGATGCACAGGACTGTGTGATGGCTAGCTGCAACCAGTTTAAAGGTTTGTAAATCTATCTCCTAATGCACAGATAGGATGACAACTCTCTGGCATTAAAACAATAGAAACCTGCATACATATTCAATAATACATGCTAGATTCTAACACAGAGGCTGGATGACAGCCCCTCTAATGCTAAACATCAACACTAAATGAGTAAATGCATAACAGGTACAACCTAGAACAAAGAAGCAGAAGTGGAAAGTGAGCAATTAATAACAAAAGAAGATTGCATTAGCTGAAAATGAAGACCAGACGCTGCAGGTATCACAGTAGTTATAGTCTCCAGAAGTTGAACCTTACATCAAAATAACACTCATCAACCATCAACCCCCATTACATTTTATCTTTTGGATATATATAGAGGTTGATTACAAAAACACTCTGCTGAGTTCCGCAAGGAGGGGTCATAATGGACCACCAACACATATTAACTCTTCTGATGGATTGTCTGCTACAATCTGATTGTCTTAATGAACAAATCATCCTTTCTTTGGTGTTCTGCAGTCCTTCTTGGTCAGGCGAAGTACTGAATGATACAGAGCTCCATAACTAATAACTGCGTTTATCTGCCCGTGCTTTGTACTCTCCCTCCTCAGCCATGCTTTCTGTTGAATGCAGTTGTTGAGGAGTAACTGCACCGGGTACAGGTAGGTGATTGCCTTCATTATTTGGCAGCAGAGAGTAGTCGAGAGTGATACAGACAGTATGGCGGGAGTAGACCGAACAGAAGAACCAATCTCAGCCGTCGGATCACACATATTAACCGTGGAGATTGCTAGATGAGGAGTATCGGGAGGCGAGGCGGAAGAGAGCTGTGAGCTGTCGGATCCAGTGCACGGACGACAGAGATCCATCGGTGGGAGAGAAGCGAGAACGAAAAGAAGCAGACAGACGAGAGCCGTCAGATCAGGGCGCGGTGGATCCGACGGTCATTGCACAAGAAAGATGCACGAAAAATAACATGCGGAGCACGATGGTTCCACGGGCAGGCGGTATTCCCCGCACCACCTTTGGACCCACGGCGGTTTCCATATAATCCCTCGTGATCCAATAGAAATGTAACACGTGGCCGACGCGACAAGTGGGAAACTACCACGACCGTGCATTAACAGGTGGGCAGGTCATGCGATCGGGGTTTGCGACTACCATCCGATCGCGTGACGGATGGTCAGATGGCGGGAAAAGTGCACGATGTTTAATCGTGCGGGAAAAAGGGTTGTGATTGTTGGATCGCGATGATCAATGGCTGCAGCTACAAATGCGGCAGAGGCTAATATGGGCATGGTTTCATGAGTTAAGTGCCCAAGGACAAAGAAAAGCGAGTTTAAGGGGAAAAAGGATTCACACTGAGTTTCGAAAGAAAACAGGGAAAACGGGGAAAGAAGAGGCTTTGAGAGGAAAAATAGAGACAGCGGGTTAAGACCCGAATGTGACCTTCAAACGCTGCAGTTTATAGCAAAGCTAACACTGGCTCCTTCTGGGGATGAGATCCTCCCTGTGAGGTCTCAAGAACTGCAGACCAATGCCTTCATACAAAACTCAGCTTTAAAAACATTGCCTAGTATCCATTGGGCATGGAGTCAAATTAAGTCTATACTAAAAAGAACACAATTACAATATTAAGGCTTGAAAACTTAAAACTTCAAAACTACCCATCTGCTAGGCTACCAAAATTGTTCCTCCTGCTCTCGGCCCCTTCATCATAGAGCTGTAAAACAGGATTGATTTGATCATCTACCTCAAACAGTTTAGGACATTTGAGCTTAATAGGTAGATATGGATCAACTTTCATCTCCCTTTTGTGTGTTTTCCTCCTTGGACGTTCTTCATGGGAGCCTTTGTACACCTGCTGAATAATCATGGCTGCTGTGTACTTTTTTGTGTTATCTGTGGTCTGCACAACTAATATGAATGATGAACCATCATTTTCTTGTGCAGGGGACACAGGGAGGTCATTTTCTCCTGCATCTTGCTTTGAACAATCTTCATCCAAGGAGGAGTTCCAAAACTGTGCATCCTCTTCCGCTGTCATCTGGTAAGCTGCCTTTTCAATCTGTATGAAGGCCATCTGAGCAGGCATCAGAATACCAAGACTGAGATGATCAATATCAGCCTTGGACTTTGAATTATGGCCTGCCTCAGAGTTCAGGGGGCAACATGGAGGGCTTCTCTTTTGAGCAGACATAGAAACATAAGGTGACGGGGAGCTTACATCTCCCTTATTGATCATTGGACTGGGAACCAAAGGAGGCTGGAAAATTTACATATCTTCATAGCCATGTGAAGATGAGCTAGCATCGAGCACAAATTCTTGGAGGATGAAGGGGTTAGCTGCTAATTGATGTTCCTGCTGATAAGCTTGTTATTCTGCAGCTACAACAAACTCATGAGCAGTGCCCCTGGATAATGCTTCTTCATAGGCAGCTCTAGTTAGGAAAGGGGCACTGCCCTTATCTTCCAAACCTTGGACCTCCTCCTCTTCTTCAAACATCTCTTCTTCCATGACTATATTTTGTAAAAGGGGCCTTACCCCTTCATCTTCATTTGCAGCTTTATTTCTTTGCAAAATCTGCAAATGCTCATGTGCTCCTCTATATGGATTTGCCTTTGAAAGAGTAAAGGAACAAGGAGCTCCTACTTCCTCGGAATACTGCTCAGCCTTTAGTTTGGAAACCTTAGAGGCTAATAACTCTATCATCCTAGCTAATTCATTGATCTCAAGATCATAGGATAATGAGGATTCACCTCCCTATCTTCTCCTTTCATCATCACCTTCAAGTATGTCTGTAGCAATGATGTTTGCTTCTACCTCAAAGGCTGCATTTTGCATATCAACCAAAGAAGTGCATCTTCTTTCCCTTAATAGCAGGCAGGGGTGGGTCTTACTTTAGCTGGCATTTTTTTGTACATATGATTGAATCTAATATTGAAATTAGACAGCAGCTCACCATCTTCTCTCTGCAAGTTCCCAAATTCGGTATGATAATAGATCAGGTCTTTATTATTCCCCCAGTGCTTTAGGAACACATCATCTAGGGCCTCAATTTCTGCAATAGACCTAGGGGGTAATTCTCTGAACCATTTTCTAGTCTCCCCATCTAGGCTTTGGACGAAAACCCTCATCTAGACATCCTCTTCATTGATATCCAGGTTATCAGCATAGCTATAAAAGGCCTCGAGGTGCTCTTCAGCTGTTACTCCTTCTCCACCAGCAAAATTAGGTATGTATTCTTGATAATCCCCTACAGGCATGGCATTCAAAGGGACAGGCAAGACCAGGGGTCTATACCTAGAAACAACTATATTTTCAATCTTTGTAAGAGCTTGTTGACCAGCCATGACTAGGATATATGAAAGGATACTGGTAGACTGAGTGGTGTGAATCAATGAAAATAATGAAAGAAACAAAGGAATATGATGGATAGCATGGATGCTTCTTTCTGCTAAGGTCCGCAAGGGAAATGAATAACAAGGCGATATATGAATCTCTAAAGGTATTTCTACACTAGTAGAGATACATAAAGATTCTAAGGCTTACCTGATCCTAACGCTCCTTTCTATGATGCTTTCTTCGATTTGACAATCCTCTCAGGGTCAGGCACTAGTTCAGCTGGTGATTTCTGAGGATTTCTTCAAGTATGTCTCACAAATTGAGCCAGAACTTCAATGTGGAGTCACCAAAGGTTGGTCTTCCTCCAATGGAGTCACCAGATAGATGATTACAACCAGAAAATGTGCCCAAACCTTCGCTATCATCAAAGTTTGGAACTGTGTCGTTCTCCCAGGGAAGCTGAGCTTCAACTCTCTACTCCCCGGCAACGGCGCCAATTAATGTTGTCACCCCAAGAAACTCTCCTAGGTTGTATCTCATAGATGCTCAGGAACATTACAAACTCAACAAAAATGTTGGAAAATGGTGGATGAATGGAAGAAATGATGCATATTCAAGCCAGATAACCACTTCTACTATGCTTAACCCTAGACATGGGTGAACACCCCCAGACTACAAGGCTTTAAACCACCAATTACTCACATATTTAGGAAAATGTGACGATGGAGAATATTGATCACACCAGCAAATGCATAGGACCCTGTGATGGCCAGTTGCAACCAATTTAAAGTTCTGTAAATCTATCTCCTAATGCATAAACAGGATGACAACTCTTTGGCATCAAAACAATAGAAACCTGCATACATATTCAATAATACATGCTAGATTCTAACACAGAGGTGGGATGACAGCCCCTCTAATGCTAAACATCAACACTAAATGAATAAATTCATAACAGGCATAGCCTGGAACAAAGAAGCAGAAGTGGAAAGTGAGAAATTAACAGCAAAAGAAGCTTGCATTAGCTGAAAATGAAGACCAGACGCTACAGGTATCACAGTAGTTATAGTCTTCAGAAGTTGAATCTTACATCAAAATAACACTCATCAACCATCAACCCCCATTACATTTTTGTCTTCTGGATATATATAGAGGTTGATTACAAAAACACTATGCTGAGTTCCACGAGGAGGGGTCATAATGGACCACCAACACATATTAACTCTTTTGATGGATTGTCTACTACAATCTGATTGTCTTAATGAACAAATCAACCTTTCTCTGGTGTTCTACAGTCCTTCTTGGTCGGGCGAAGTTCTGACTGATTCACAGCTCCATAACTAATAACTGCGTTTATCTACTCGTGCTCTGTACTCTCCCTCCTCAGCCATGCTTTCTGTTGAATGCAGTGGTTAAGGAATAACTGCGCCGGGTACAGGTAGATGATCGCCTTCATTCTTTGGCAGCAGAGAGCAGTCGGGAGTGATACAGATAGTATGGCAGGAGCAGACCGAACATAAGAACCAATCTCAGCCGTCGAATCGCACAGATTAACGGTGGAGATCGCTAGATGAGGAGTATTAGGAGGCGAGGCGGAAGAGAGCTGTGAGCCGTTGGATACAGTGCACGGATAGCAGAGATCCATCGGTGGGAGAGAAGCGGGAACGAATGGAAGCAGACAGACGAGAGCCATCAGATCAGGGTACAGTGGATCCAATGGTCATCGCACGAGAAAGATGCGCGGATGATAACGCACAGGGCACGGTGGTTTCGTAGGCACGCGGTATTCCCCACACCACCTTTGGACCCACGGCAGTTTCCATATAACCCCTCGCAATCCAATAGAAATGTAACACGTGGCCGACGCGGTAGGCAGGAAACTGCCACGATCGCATGCTAACTAGCGGGCAGGTCACGCGATCGGGGCTTGCGACTACCGTCCGATCGCGTGACGGACGGTCGGATGGCGAGAAAAATGTGTGATGTTTAATCGTGCCTGAAAAAGGGCTGCGACCATTGGATTGCGATGATCAACAACTGTGGCTGCGAATGTGGCAGAGGCTAATATGGGCGTGGTTTCATGAGTTAAGAGCCCGGGGACAAAGAAAAGCGGGTTTAAGGGGAAAAAGGATTCACATTTAGTTTCGAAAGAAAATAGGGAAAACAGGGAAATAAGAGGCTTTGAGAGGAAAAACAGAGACAGCGAGTTAAGAGGGTGTGAGGAAAATAAAGGAGGAGGGCAGAAAGGGCTGCTGCAAGCTCTTTTTCGGCATAAACCAACCACCAGACCCGAATTTAACCTTCAAATGATGCAGTTTATAGTAGAGCTAACAGGAACTAAAGCAAAGGATTTGAATATAATTAACCACCATCAACCATCAAACAAGCTATGAGTCCTATAGTTGTTGAAAGGTCCAAATGTGAAGTATGCCCAAAACTCTAAAGATGGCCAAATAACCCCAAGCTATTACACCATCGAAGATCTATGCAAAAATCCAAACAACAATTTCAGACTTCTTGAGAAAAGAGATCAATCCTCTAAAATGAGTTCTGACTTGAAAAAACTAATTAGGTGCTCGTGTACAATTGGAAAAAATATATTAAAATGAGTGTCCTTATGGAAGCCAATCTATCTTGTTGGAGTGCATGGATTTCTAACCAATGCAACTTTTGAATAGAAATATAAATTTATGCTTTATATGAGGCTCACATCCAATAGAATAGTTGATTTTGAACAAAATAATGAAACATAAAGAATCAGCTTTGGAAGCATGGTTCACCATTCCCCACAATGCCTATCTTTGTGGTCCTATATCCACCCTATATGATGCCAATGGTTGTCATAAGATGATGTAAAAGGTATGGAGATGTGTTAGTTGAAGAATGGTGACAAAAATGTTTAACAACCATGCACGAAACACTCCAAAGTGATTTCCTCCAAGGCTTGTGGTCACAAAGGTAAACTCTCCATGACACTCAAATATTTGCATGAGTGGCCCAAAACCTAGTATTCAAAGTGAAAAAAAAAGAGTAACCAAAAATAAACCATATCATGGACATTAATCATTGTTATAGATAATGACGAGAGCACATTAAAAACAAAAAATCTCAAAAGCACAGGAAAATAGCAGCCAACAGTTTCTACATTATGTTGCACAAAGAAAGGTGTATGTGATCGACATCTTGTAATCAAACTTTAAAGTTCCAACCAGGTAAATAGGGGCTAAAAGCAAATTGATTTGTTGATGATGTTCATAAATAGTGTTCTCATACCCCATTGTTTCTCGCTTATCTTCATTGGTATAAATATCTTCCATAAATTGCTCTGAAATCACGTCCTCTAGACTCTAAGGGGAAGAATGGCATTGCCAATTTGTATTTCTAATTCGTAAAGTGTGATGTGGTCAATCATGTTGTTAATTGAATCAGTGTTTGAAATCTTGACTTCCTCATATTTCCAACCCATAGTTTGGACAATGGAGTCTTTCATAGGACTTTTGGTCTAACTTGGATTCTAAATGAGTCTACCTTCATAAAACAAAACAATAATAGAAAAATAATCTAGATCCACCTAACAAAACAAAAATAGAAAAAATAGATTTCTATATTTTTATTGCTCAAACTATTTTGTAGTAATGGAAATAACCCATATTTAGTAAAGAATGGTTGTTTTAGCTACACAAATTTACATGTCTATATTTTTTATTTTTCAACCTACTCCATGTAACAAGGGAAAAATCATATCTTTAATAAAGAATAGTTGTCATAGTTAGGCATATTTACATGCTTATATTTGATATTGCTCAACCTACTCCATGTAACAATGGGATAAATTATCCCATCTTTAGTAAAGAATAGTTTTCATAATTAGACAAATTTTAATGTCTATGTAAACTTGCAACTAACAATAATTGGTATTGGAAAAGAATGCTAACAAGAACATTAACACTTGGTAAATTTTCTTTTAAAAATCCACTTGCAATAGGTAATTATATATGTTTTTCTATTACGAAAGAATTTTCATTATTTTGAACTATAGGTAAAATACTAACAACACAATATGGTATTATGCATGTGTGGTTATAAGAATTGGTGTTGTTCCTTATTTGTTAGGTGATTTGATGGACACTTGTTATTATGGCCCTTTTTTCCCACCTTATATTAGGTAGAGGAACCCTAATTCAACCTTCCAACTTGTTGGCCTAAATGCATTCTTTTCCCTTTTTTATTGTGCACTTTTATCATCCCATCACTCCCACAATTTGGTATTCTTGACACCCATCGCTCCCTTGTAGTGGGAAAACCTGACATCTGGGTACCCCACTTTCTTTTGGCATGGGAATGATGGAGGTCAAATTTTTAGAATAGGTCACTCCCAAGGAGATTAGCTCAACCCACCCTTTTCTAAGTTTTTCAGGGGTCAATTATTAGGGAAATTTTCTAACTTCTCGTGGCCCTAGGTGTCTAGATACATCGTCCTTAGCTCAAACAAAATCCTCTATATAGAGATCCTGTCAAGAGGAGAGGGAGATAGAGAATATAGCTCAATAATGTTGGGATTTCGACCATAACTTCTCTTGCAAATGAGGTGAGCCTAATCTTATAGTAAGTCGAGGGAAGGGTCGTTCCAAGGATCAGAGAGGTGCTCATCGGTGCACCAATGAATAATGTACTTTTTCCATTCTGATTAATAATAGTAATTGTGAGTTCTCTTTCGCATATATTAGGTTATTTTATATATATATATATATGTGGTTTGATTATTGCTAGTGCATGCTAACCTACCCTCTACGAAGAAAAAACATCATCTTGTTTGGTGGGGCATGCGTGTAGGGGATTGTCTTATACATACAATCCTTAGGGATTGGGAGAAAATATGTAAATATTTAAATAGAGAAATTTAGACAATTAGAAGAGGAAAATTCCTTGGAATTGGAATCCCAAAGCTCACCACTCTTCTTGTATATAATGATGTTCACATTAATGGAAATCAAATAATTGGTAGTTATCTTATGCCTGACATGGTATCCGAGTACAAGTCCCAGGTTCTATGCATGTATGTCATTCTTAGTAAATCCTCTCCCTTCCATTCGCTCATTATTTAACATATTCCTCTATCAATTCCCTACCTTGGCAGAAATGCCTTTATAACTTTATCTCTCTTACTGTGGTAACAATGTGCTCAATCTCCTATTTGTGGGTTAATTCATGCACATCAAGTGTTACTTCTTTGGCCATAATATATACCCTGGTGCTACTCCACCAGCTTGGACATAATGCTTCTCTACCAACATTTCCCTAGCTTGAATTGGAATTAACTACTATCGTCTCCCTACAACCTACTTTGCTATTCTAATAGACATATTTTTGGTATCGATGAAGAAACTTTTGTGCCCTACTCCTCACAAGTCGCAATTTTTTATCCTTAAACTAGCTATTGCTATTAGTGTTGTCATTGTTAGTGGTGTCATGAGGGTTGTGTTAGACCTAGCAGGGGTGGAGAATGCATTAGGAAAAAAAATAAAATATCTCCATGAAGTCATAGCATATTTTGTTATTCCAATGGAGGAGCTAAGAAAATGAGGTAAGATGTTTTTTCAAAACCTCTACAAATCATTCTCCATGCTTTTGTTTTAATGCTCCTCGTCCATCTCGTACATTGTTGGATTGGCATCGAGTTTGCAGAAGATGTGCTTGATCACATGGCACATGCAACATGAGCTAATGTTGAAAACCACTACTATGTTCTCAAAGGAAATTTTGTCCACCCTCTCCAACAATGATATTGTTCTCAAACACCTAGCATCTAGTGCCTTTTTTGGCACTAGTTACATTGTCTAAATTTTTTTTTCCCTTATCCCATGACCATTATTTTCCTCTTTGGCATTCTATGTCAATTTTTTTTGTGGCACACATAATTATCCTTTTCCCTTGGCTTTATTTTCCATGTTTTCCATTAATGGAGGTTGAGGTTACTGTTGGAAAACTCATTGTGGCAGCTTATTATATCAATTTTCCTTTACCTTAATATTTTCTTGTGAACTTAGTTAATCTTCTTATATTCTTTAGTTAGATATTTTCCTCAAAAAATTATCAAGAACAAAATAGTAACAACATAGGACACAAAAATTAGGCTCTTCGCCCAGGAAAAACCCCTCCAAGGGGAAAAACAAAAAAACTCTCTTCTTATATAATTTGCTTCAAATGAGACACAAAGACCAAAGTCCTCCTCCAAGTACCAAGTCGGCCCTTCTAGCAAGTCCTTCCTTGATCTTGCTCCAACCAGTTTCAAAAACTACAAATTCGACCTCCCAACTTCAATACTGCAACTTGACCTGCAATTTTTGGTTTTCAACTTCGGCCCTTCTTGGTGCTACAGATACCTAGTTCAACTTTCTCTTGAGACCTTCCTAGAGCAAGACAGCTTCTCCTAAGGTCAAAAATTTCAAGATATATTATTCTTCCTCCAAACAACAAGATACTAAACTTCATCTTATTGCAATACAATCGTGTAGTTTCGACCCTTCTTGGAAGTTACCCAAACCCTAATCCTTCATATGTGTGAGAGAGATTTAGCCAATAAATATGATTTCCGTCCTTCCTTTCTTTTTCTAGACCTTCGTTCTCTTCTTCCCAGCTATAGATTGAACTTCCTTCTTAAGATCAAACTTCTTGAGTGAGTAAGTACTAAATGAGGTCGAATTTCTCCTTTATATAGCCTTTCCAAGGGGCCAAATTCCTTCCTTTATGTCGACTTGAAGCTACAAGGGCCGACTTGTACATTTGGAGTTTCTAGGACTTTATAGACACAAAATAAATTCTTTTTCGAATTAGATTTTGCCTGGAAGGTTCTTATAAACATGATGTTGACTCCTTTCACTCATAACAATAAATCCTAAGACCTAACAAACCCTAGAAGCATGAAGAACATGATTTTACCTAGAAGACCATCAATAAGAAGCATGAAACCCATTATTTGTTAATAATAAATTTTTCTTTTCTTTTTTTGTTTGTTACATAGGATACATATTGAAATGAGTACAACAATTATGAAGAACGAAACTAGTTACATTTTCAAAACTCCCTCATAACTAGGGAGGTATTCACAATTGTAAGACCAGTACAACATTGTTCTCAAATTGAAGAGTTATCATAAGAAGAGTTGGATTGATAATCCAAACTGCAAGCATCATCATTATAACTAGCACTGTCACTGAGGCCTAACTTAACAAGATCAACTTCATTCAAGAGCATTATGTTGTGAGACTTTGCATGTGATACCACACTGCCTCTACAAGGCACATACCCCATCCGTATGTTCATACGGTATGTCCTTTTGGGACAGTTCTTGTCTTGGATCTCAAATACTAAGACATAAAAGAATATCGGTCCTCTTTTACCACTCTTATCTCGAACACCTGTTTTATCCTCAAAGAGTGTTGGTACCTTTCCTTTCTTGGATGGTTTATACTAAATGAAACCACAAATGTTTATTGAATCCTTCACCATTCTCTTTTCAGCACCTGAAAAAGAGAATGCGCATTGATTTTCAACATCACTCTCTCTCAACTATAGAGGATATCGCTATTCCCCCTTGTGTAGGGAATAGATCCTTTCTGTTATCTAAGGAGACTCCTTTTCTCCCTTTCAAATCTATAGGAGATTCTAGAATTCCTTTCTATTCGTGAAGTCAACACTACAAGCCTTATATCTTGTCTTCATAAGAGTATCATCTACCAAATCTCATAGCTACATGGCTCCCTCTGTCCTGCTTATTGATATTGCTTTCTTTCGAGGTATTAGGTAGCCATCTTCACTCTGCAATATTGTGACATGATCCATATCATCTCTCTTTCTCATCACTTTCATCTTGACATCATGGATGTAGGTATTACATTGAGCCCTTCCAAATTTCAAGTTGATCATAGCTTCTACATGAAAGTGATCTCCCTTTACCTTAAGGCTATCTTCTCGCACTTCTCCCTTTCATGTAGAAATTTCACCGTAGATCACGTGATAATGCAATATACTAAAGCAAAATACTTGATCTACTTCTACTATCAAAATTTGCAGAGGCTTAATCAATTTGAGAAAGACCAATCAGAACACATATAATAGAGAAGGAGAAACAAACACACATGAACACAGAAGAATACTCTAGGGAAATCCTCAGCTAAAAACCCCGCTATTTGTATTATCATACAAGTGTAAATATCTCAGGATTGCACAAAGCTTTAGCTCACAAGCTATCCAGCTCTCAGTAAAATCCCTCACTACTTCTCATAGATAGAATAGACAATGCATATGCCTCCCTTCAATCCTCCAAGCCTCCTATTTCCTTGTGCAGTTTCTCCTGGATCCTCCAAATGCAACCTGTGTGATTCTCACCTCACTCACAACACTGACCTCTAAAATAACTGCGCAATACTAAAGGAGATAATTCCTTCTGCATGCATGAATTTTCTATATAGGAAAATTCCTCCAACTGATAGTACACTGTCCCTTCCTTTAATCTCAACTGGGTCTTTCTCTGAACTGACATGCATGAGTTATTTATGAGATAATATTCAGTTATCTGGAGAACACTAGTTGCATGCATCCATGCATTAACTGACTGAACTCACAATTAGTTCCTCCAACTGTTTGGAACAAATTTATCTGGACTTAACTCAGTTAACTGAGCTAACTAATTACAACTCAAATAAAACTCATCCTTATCTCCTTAATTAAGGGATAACTTCCTCAATCAAAGGGATAACTGTTGCATGTCTTTACATAGACTTCATGTTTGATTTTCTCCAACTAATTAACTCAAGATGAATTAATTAATTATTTTTCAAACAGCTAGTGAGACTAAATTCGAATTTTAATTCAAGGACTCATTAAAATTGGAATATATCCTAAAATCCTATTTATAGCAATGTTATTTTTAGCATTTCTATTTTTTGCTATTTCCAACAGAGTTGGACTATATCCTGAAATGCTATTTTTAACAATGTTATTTTTAGCATTTCTATTTTTATCATTTCTTGTTGCTATTTTCAACATTTCAATCCAAGATAGGCACATCTTCATAGTTTCTAGGTACCCTATATTGAGCTTTCCCTCAATATTCTTCATACATCTCCATAAATATAGTTGAACTTGCCTCAATTGTCATCATGTATTCTTGCAACATTTTTCCAGATAAAAAAATAATATGTTAACCTGATAACCAACAATAATTAAAAATAGACTTACCTCCTCATGAATAGGTTCTCGTTTCATCAACATCCTCATGGTCCATCTCCATATAAATATTCGTTCATGCATCAAAGTTACCAAGGATCAAACTTGATTACCAATTTTGAACTTTTCTTCTGGAGCTTGATCCTTGGTAACTTTGATGCATTAAAGAATATTTATATGGAGATGGACCATGAGGATGTTGATGAAATGAGAAGCTATTCATGAGGAGGTAATTCTATTTTTAATTATTGTTGGTTATCAGCTTAACATATTATTTTGTTATCTGGAAAAATGTTGCAAGAATACATGATGACAGTTGAGGCAAGTTCAACTGTATTTATGGAGATGTATGAAGAATATTGAGGCAAGTTCTCTAAATTAAGGATTCAAATATGATTCTTTGTGCCCTTACTTCCATTTTCTTGTACTTTCCTAGTTCTTGAATCTTGTCTTTTCTAGGTTCAATAATTTCCCAGTAACATATTCTATTACCTCATGCTCTATAAGAGTCAAGTCAATCCTTTTCTTCCATGCAACGTAATTTAATGCTCCAAAAATCTTATTTCTCTCCTCGCAGAAGAACCCATATGACTAGTAGATTCAAACATAGAGTAATAATATGATACTTACTTGATAACCAGGATTCTCCTTTTCCTCGTTGTTGTCTTCAACCTTTCTTCATGCCTTCAAGACATTTGAATAAACTTTAATAATTTTCTTGAAAGATGTTCCCTAGGATCCCTCCAACAACAACCTTCAAGAGTGATGAATGATACCAAGATCCTTTTGATGCTTCCTTCAAATATGCTTTTTTTTTCTTCTCAAGCCTTCCCTTGAGGTAGTCTTGATATTCTTCAACGTAGAAACCCTACTTCTAGATCAATAGCTCTTCTAATTCTTTTATTCCACAAATGATTCCCCTTGACAAGCAAACCCTTATTTATGTACACAATATGATCCTTCCATATTCCTTCTTGTTCACCTTAACTCTGGTACCATGTTAGAAAATTCAAAGTGGAAACTTATTATATCAATTTTCCTTTACCTTAATATTTTCTTGTGAACTTAGTTAATCTTCTTTTGTTCTTTAGTTATATCTTTTCATCAAACAAATATCAAGAATGAAATAGTAACAACACAGGACATAGAATTTAGGTTCTCATCGAGGGGAAAACCCAAAAAACTCTTCTCTTCTTATAGAATATGATTAAAATGAGATAAAAAGACCCAAGCCCTAGACCGAGTCCTCCTCCAAGTACCAAGTCAACCCTGCTGGCAAGTCCTTCCTTGATCTTGCTCCAAATAGCTTCAAAATCTACAACCTTGACCTACTAGCTTCAATAATGCAACTTGACCTGCAATTTTCATCCTGCAACCTCAGCCCTTTTTGTTGCCGCAAAAACCCTAGTTCAACCTCCTCTTGAGATCTTCTTAGAGTAAGACCTATCCTCCTAAGGTCAATGAGGTGAAGATAGAGTATTCTTCCTCCTAGCAACAAGATACTACACTTCGTCTTACTATAACACAGTCTTGCAATTTTGGCTCTTCTTGGAAGCTACAACAACCCTAATCCTTCGCACATGTGAGAGACATTAAGCAAAAAAAAAATATTTTTGTCCTTCCTTTCTTCTTCTAGACCTTCACTCTCTTCTTCCTCTGATTCCCAACGACATATCAAACTTCCTTCTTGAGATCAAACTTCTTGAGTGAGTAAGTACTAAATGAGGTCAAATTGCCCCTTTATATAGTCTTTCTAAGGTGTTGAATTCCCTCCTTTAGGCTGACTTGAAGCTACTAGGGGTGACTTGTACTTTTGGAGTTTCGAGGATTTTCTAGACTAAAAAATAATTGTTTTTCCAATTAAATTTTCCCCCAATCAGTCTTATAAACATGATGTTGACTCCTTTGACTCATGACAATAAATCCTAGGACCCAACAAACCCTAGAAACATGAAGAACATGCTTTTACTTAGAAGGCCATCAATAAGAAGAATGAAACTCATGCTTTGATAATAATAACTTTTTCTTTTCTTCTTTTGTTTGTCACATAGGATACATATTGAAATGAGTACAGCAACTATGAAGATCGAAACTAGTTAAATTTTCAACAATTACTATCTATTATGAGACATGCAAGGTTTATTCTCTGCATTGGTTGTGAATTGTGGGCATCTAAGGTATGTGAGGGAAAATGTCAATGTTTTTTTTGGATAATTTAGTTTGTATTTTGGATTTAAGAGATCTGTGGTTTGCATCTTTTGAATCAATAACCGGAGAATCCACAGTATGAACATTTTTATACCAACATTTCAAATCCCAAATGGGATCCATCATCAGGATATTTAGAATGATGATAGAAGAAGAGCTATTTTTGAGAATAAATAATAATGAGGAAAATTTTAGGGAACCACATACTGTCGGCTTGGAATAATAATTTAATTTTTAATTTTTAATTTTTAATTTAAAATATTTATCATGGCAGAAATCATCTTTACAACCTTGAATGGATTTTTTTTGATTCCTTATGTCTCTAAATACAATTTTAATTTGGCTAGTCAATTATGTAAGGAAGTAGATAAATTATTCCACTAGATATTATTAGTACAAGTATTTTATCTATCAAGGTATCAAGTCATAAAATTATTGAGAAAGATGCATTCCCTCATCTCCATTATTAGAGTAGTGCTAATAGGAAAATAGAACTACAAAGAATGGTCAAGAAAGAATAGTCATACCATCATTTTTAATGACTTATGGAAAGGCTTTTGTGAAGGAGAAGATGACAATGCACTTTTCAAGCACACATCATACAAGAAACTAGCCAATTGGGAGAACAAGGATGGTGAGGCCTATTATAGTATACCTAGCGGGGATAATATGGGGTACAAAGGGAGGTACCCAAGGGAATAATGTAATAATGGGATGGGCCATAGTAATAAATAAGGTGGTTAACTCGTATCATGTAAGGGACGACAAGTAGTTAGCAATAATGTAATAAGCCCATGGTATTAGATAGATGGTATTGAGGGAACCATGGTAATGACCCACGATATTGTATGTATGAGGCCTATATAGAGGCTAGAGACTCCCCATTGAGAGATGTCAAGGATTATTGTATGAACGAGCATATTCTGACTCATGTATGAGCTGATATAATTCTATGTGCAGTATATATCAAAAACAAATGTCTATCTCATGCTCTCAAGAACAAGACTCCTTATGAAATGGGGTATGGACACAATCCTTTAGTAAGGCATCTAAAGTTATTTGTGTTGAAAATAGCAACAAGAAATGTTAAAAATAGAATTGCTAAAAATAGCAATATTATAAATAGCAGTTCAGCCAGTGTTGATCTTAGCAACAATGGATGGAAAAATGGAAGTGTTAAAAATATCATTATATAAATATCATTTCGGGATACCTTCCTATTTTAGCCAGTCCCTAAACTAAAATAGTGAAGTAAAATTCGAATTTGATCTTAGCAGCAGTTTATAAAATAATTAATTAATTCATCTTGAGTTAATTAGTTAAGGAAAATCAAACTTGAAGTCTATGTGGGGACATGCAACAATTTCTCCATTAATTTAGGAATTTATCCATCAGTTAAAGAGATAACAGTGAGTTGTAATTTGAGTTGTAATTAGTTGACTTAGTTAACTGAGTCAAGTCCAGTTAGATTAATTCAAACAGTTTGTTGAATTAATGTAAGTTCAGTTAGTTAATTCTTGCATGCATGTAACTATTGCACTTCAGATAACCAGGTATTCTCTCATAAATAACTCATGCATGTTAGTTCAGACAGAGACCCAGTTGAGATAAGATGGAGGGGCAATGTATTATCAGTTGCTAGAATATTCCATTGTGAATATTCCTTACATGAAGAAGGAATTCTTTCCTTGAGGATTGCGTAGTTACTTCTTCAGGTTTAGCGAGTGTGATGAGGCCAATTAACACATGTGACATCATTAGACCCCAAGAAAAATTGCGCAAGGAAATAGGAGGCTTGGAAGGCTTGAGGAGGACATATACTATGTCTATTCAGTCTGTGAGTTGTATTGTTTGATTACAGAGAGAGAAGGATAGCTTGAGAGATGATTCTTTTTGTAACTTGAACAAGATTTCCACTTGTATGATAATACAGAGTTGGGGTTTTAGGTTGAGGCTTTCCCCGGGATATTTCTTCTGTGTTATATGTGATTGATTTCTCATTCTCAGTTATATGTGTTCTCTTGATGTTGCTCAATTCGATTAAGCTTTCGCAAAGTGTTGTAGCAGTAGATCTTGTATTGTGTTTTAGTATATTGCATAATCTGTTGATCTACAGTGGGAATTTCTACAGGTTTCATCTATTATTCTTTGATTCGCAAGGAACAAAGAAGAAATGTTGATGCAAGGAGTCAAAAGTGCATCTTCATGGGGTACTCAGATACCACCAAATAATTTTGTCTCTATGATGAGGTAAATAAGAAGGTTATATTGCCTAGAGGTGTGACTTTTCTTGAAGATTACAAGGCATACAATATTTTTGAGCGATAGTTTGATCATTTGGACATATTCAATCATGTAACAAATTATCATGAATTTGATAATGAGATTCCACATATTGAAAGAGGGGTCCCTCTCTTGGATCAATCTATGGAATCTCCTTCTAAAGCAATGTCTCCTCCTCATGAAGTTTCAACCACTTCTTTAGATCAGAAAGAACCTTTGAGTGATGTGATTGAGAGGATTGGAAGGAAAAATATGGATGGAGCCCCATCACAATCAACAAAGTAGTATGTACCACCTCCGAAAGGTCCTCCAAAATGGCTTATTAAAACACTTGAAAGTGTTCATCCTGATGAGGCTTGAAAGACAATAACTAGAATTTCCACCAAAAAAAATGGAGATGATGTAGATGATTATGATTTAGTTGATGATATAGATGTTTCGATTGTGAATTAGAATTTTCTAGGTGTTGCATGCAATCAGATGATAGACATTGGGAATTACGTAAGCATTTTGGAGGGAATTCCTAAATAATAAGGGCTTAATTTCCTCAAGAATTGCGCAAGGAAATAGGGGCACAATCTGAGGCATAATTTGACTAATTCTAGGTCAGAGTTTCTCACTGAGCAAAGGGATAGGTTATTCAATTGAAAGTTGAACTCATATTGAGCAAGCAATTGTAATGCATCTCTATTCATCATATTAATGAAAGCAGGAAAAGGGATTTTTAGCAGATTGCTTTCCCCTGGAAAAAATTCTATTTGCATGTGTGTGATTTCTCATTACATGTTTTTTTATTGATGTTCTAAATTGTGAATTGAATTCGGAAAAGCAGTAGAGTAGGTTTGTGTCTTGTGATTTTGATTAAAATTTCATGAGCAGTTGCAAATCTACACCATAATTTCTACACCTTCCATGTCTTCTTTTAAACCATTCTTTGAACCATCCCTTTTAGCTTCCATGGTTGTTTTTTATTCATCCTTCAAACCTTCCATGGCTGGTTTTAAACCATTCTTCAAATCATCCATCTTAGCTTCCATTTCAGTTTTTATTACTCTTTGTGAGAGAAAAATTTGTTGCACTCATACAATTTTGATATATCATGTTGTATTTCTTCCTCTTCTTCATGCATCATAGTAGATATTTTTGGTTTCTTACTGGGAGTATCCATTTTCTTGTTTCAAGGCATATTGGAACCAAACAATGATATATATGCTTTACTATGCCCTTTGAATCACTTCATACTTAGTTTCGAACAAAATTTATGCAAATTAAAAGAAAAATACACACCCTTTTTTCCTACTTTTTGGAGCTTGATATTGAAACTATTGTATCTCTATATTTCGGCCTTCCATTATCTAAAATTTTGTCTTGCGGTAGCCCTCTGTGTCCTCTTTCCAACACTACTAGTTAGATTAAGATTGGATTCTTCAAGCTAAATTTAGGCCAAATCTACCAAGATGTCTTGCTTATGGACTAGTTTAGTAGAGGGAACTTGTACGAAATGCCACATGTTACTATTTTAATATTTGGTCGTGAAAATGATATCCAAGAAGCTACATTATGTAAAATTTCGGTCTCTTTTTATGAAATTAAATTTGGATTCCTGAAACGAAAGTTATGATGATTTTCCCTGAGATACATGTTTAAGACAAAATTCTGGAGCATACAAAAACCCTAACTTCCTTGAATCATATCTCCGAGAATATAAAAAATCTAGATCTAAAATTTCTTACACGATGTTCAATAGAATTTCGGCTCCATGTGGTTGAAATTTCAGCGTCTAAAGCCTCTTAGAAAACAATTTATAGCAAAAATTCCAAGATGACCTTTTTGAAGTAACGAAACCCTAGGATCCAAAGCTCTAATAGCAAATGTTATGTAACCAAATCACAAAATAGAATAAAAGATAGATCAAAGACTTTGAAATAAGCATCTTTGAGTGGGAAAACTCCTTTAAAACACATAAATGAAAATTCTTGGATGATACAAATGACAAGGCCTCCTTTGTATATATAGGAGTCTAAAGGGTCACAATATAATCAGCGCCTACATAACAATAATAATGTAAGGGAACAACAATAGAAAGAGTAGGATTCTATGGGGCACAATATAACAATGTGGGGGCTACACTTGTATTATAGGGACCTAACATTGTAGCACTATCACAATAATGGTGGAGTTATAACATTGTTGCAGCAATGACAGATTACAACACTATCACAATAAAGTGGATTTGCATCATTGTCATAACAATGGAGGATCATAAAACAATTGTAACAAAATGGATTCAAAAAACTATAATAAAAATCACAGAGTCATAGCACTATCATGGCAATGATGGAGTGACAATGTTGTTATAGCAATGGTGGAGTCACAACACTATCACAACAATGGACTCAAAACATTGTCACATCGAGGTAGAATTGTAGCATTATAACAACAAATCAAAGTCACAACACTCTAATTTCATCCCATAAAATACTAAATAATTTCAATTGATGTAGATCAATTTAGGCCAAAGAAGATCTTGCATCATACATCCATTGTAAGAAAAACATGAACTTCTAGCTCATGTGGAGGAAACTTAGGAATTACATAGGAGTAAGGCCCTTGTAGGTGTGCCAATTATTCTCTATGATGCATCCATGGAACCTTTATTTCTCCACGGGATGAAATATTCATAATGACCCTTATTCTGAGTCCTTCTAATGATCCTATTCACCAAGACTTGCTCTGATTTTTTAGCTATCTTGATTAACAATTGTTTCTTCCACTCATCTAGGGAACCTTCTTCATCATTCACTTCTCCTTCATGAAACTCATATAATTCATCAACATTGAATATCAAGGAAATGTCAAAATTTTCTAGTAACTCCAGCTTATATATATTATCATAAATCTTCTTCAAGACTCAGGATGGTTTGATTCTCTTGTACTTGAGTTTAATACATGTACCTTCACGAAATATCTTTTTCTTTAAGTACACCATCACTAAGTCTCATTCTTTACAAGACTTGTCTTCTCTACAAATTTTCCCCTTGCTTATATTTGGCATTGCTTTGATGTAGCTTTAAATTGACCTTCTCATGCATTTCTTACATGTCCTCTATAAGCTCACTTGCATCAACACTCCTTCTATTCTGCAAATTTTGCAATTTAAACAAATCCACAACTCCCCTTAGAAACCTACCATAAACAATATAAAATGGAATCTTTCCAATAGACCTGTTGATTGAATCATTTTAAGTAAATTCATCTAAGGCAAAGAGCAAGTCCCATTGTCCTAGTTTTACTCCACTTAAACTCCTCTACAAATTTCCAAGGCTTCAATTAACCACCTCAGTCTATCCATGTTTTTGTGGATGGTATGTTGAACTATAAAACAACTTGGAGCCCATTTTCTTCCAAAGTGCTATCCAAAATTTCCAAGGAATATGGTATCTCTATCAAAAGTGATACTCCTTGGTAGTCCATGTAATCTCACAATTTCTCAGAAGAACAAAACAACCACTTCAGTAGCATCATTGGTTTTCTTAAATGGTATGAAATGTTCCATCTTTAAAAAATTGTCTACAACAACCATCATATAATCATGACCCTTCTCTGTGCTTGGAAATCCCAAAACAAAGTCCATACTTACATGTCTGCATGGACTTTTAGGTATTAAAAACGGTGTGTATAACCATATATTTTTACTCCTTCATTTTTCTAACTAACAAATCCTATGACAATAAAAAAATTTATTAACATCCTTGTTGATGTTGGGCCAAAAGTATCTTTCCTTCATTAACGTTGTGGTCTTGTCAACAACAACATGTCCACCCAAACCTCCACTAAGTAACTTTTTAACAAAATGTAGTCATAACAAGCTCCATGGAATACACAAATTCTGATTCTTAAATAATAATCCCTCTTTGGTGTGGAAAACCAAATATAGTGTTACATCAATACTCCAAGGTGCCTTGCATGCCTTCCAAACTTCTACAAAATTTGCATCCTCTTCATACAACTACTTCATACATTCCAAAAGTCACAACTTCAATTGATAAAGTATTTAAAATTATTATCCTATCACTTAATGCATTAACAACCTTATTTTATTTTCTAGAATAGTGTTTCAAAACAAACATACAACTTTTGAAAAATTCTATCCATTTGGAAGGTTTTTTAACTAAGCTTACCTTGAATATTGATTTATTACAATTCCTTATGATTAATAAATAAGATAGACTCCTTTGGTAGCAAGTAATTTCAGCACTTCTTCAAAGTTTTTGCAATAGAAAATAACTCTTGATTATAAATAAAGTACATCTTGTTAGAAATATTTAACTTCTTGCTAAAAAATGCAATTACTCTTCCTTCTTGACTCAAAATTGGTATAATCACTAAACCACTAGCATCACAATCCACTTGAAACACCTTACCAAAATACGAAAGTTCCAAAAAAGTCTATTCAGTTACCTCCTCTTTTAATTTTTCAAATTATTTCATGGCTTATGTTGTCCACTGGAAACTCCATTTCTTCATGCATTCTGTAAGTGGTGCACAAATCTTGCTGAAATTTCAGATAAACTTCATGTCGAAGCTCAATAAACTATGAAATATTTTCACATCAAAGGTACACTTATGTGTCAGCCAATCCAGAATGGCCTTTACCTTTTAGGGATCTATTTTCAAGCATTCCTTGGAAATTACAAATTCCAAGTACACTAACTCATTTTGATACAATGAGCAATTTTTCAAATTTATCAATAGCTTTTCTCCCTTCAAATGTTGTAACACCTTTCTCTACTCATGAAATTCTTCCTTGGTCATATTGAATATCCAAATGTTTTCTAGGCATACAACAACAAACTTTCCCAAAGATGGTTTCAAGACTTCATTCATATGTCTCATGAATGTGCTAGGAACATTGGTTAACAAAAATGGCATGACTAACTATTCAAACAATCCATCCTTTTTCATAATGTTGTCTTCCATTCATCATCTTCCCTTATCCAAACTTGATGATATCCCCTCTTCAAATCGATCTTTCAAAAGCACTTGGATCCACTCAAACAATCCACAAGGTCATACATCCTTTGTAAGGGAAATCTATACTTGATATTGATCTTATTGATGGCCCATGAATCTATACGCATTTACATTCACCTCCTTTCTTGTGTGCCAACACTATTGGTACAGAAGATGGACTTAAACTCTCTATGATTAGTCCTCTATCAAGAAACTCTTGTACCTACCTATTCACTTCTTCATTTTCTGCTAGATTCGTTTGATAAGGAATTTTATTAAGTAGACTTGACCCTAGTATCAACTCAATATGATGTGATATACTTCTCATGGGAGGTAAACCCACTAGAAAATAATCTCCTCAAATTATTTCAATGGAGTTTGGATCTTCAGTGGTATAGAGTTTATTTTACTACTTTCTTGGACTTGTTTCAACATTAAGTCCAACCATAAATTCACCTTCTTCCATTCATTAAAAAACTCCTTAGCTAAACACATCATAATATGATTGCTACTACTACTCATATCTTGGTTTCTATTACCTCCTATTGTTGTCATTATGTTTTCTAGCATTGATTTTGACTTATATCATTATCCATCCTTTGTGAATTCATAAGTATTCTTCCTGTGATCATGGAAATCATTTTTGTAAAATAAGAATGGTATTCTAAGTAGTACATGGCATGCATTCATCTCTACTACATCACATAAGACCTATTCAACGAATCTTCTAGTCTAAAATTTAATGCATTGATCCAAACAATCCAATGAGGTCATCCATCCTTGTTAAATGAAATATATACTTGATACAAATCTTATTGATGGCCCATGAATCTATACACATTTTCATTCATCTCCTTTCTTGTGTGTCAACACTACTGGTATAGACGATGGAAGTAAAATATCTATGATTGGTCCTCTATCAAGAAACTCTTGTACCTACCTATTCACTTCTTTACTTTCTCTTAAATTCATATAATAAGGAACTTTATTAAGTAGACTTGACCCTAGTATCAATTCAATTTGATGTGATACACTTTTAAATTATTTCAATGGAGGTTGGATATTCAGTGGTATAGAGTTTATTTTCCCACCTTCTTGGACTTGTTTCAACATTAAGTCCAAATAGAAATGAACCTTCTTTTGTTCCTTCAGAAACTCCTGATCTAAACCATGGGGCCTTCACTCAATGAACCTCCGACATATCGCGTGTGTTCGTGTCATACTAAACAATACCCTTAATTTGACTACATATTGGAAAAAACCTCTAAAAATCACATTATTTATCCCCCTAGCAATACAGACCCAATACACCTTTCCAAATTTAAAAGCACCAACTTCCACTAGATATTGTAGGTATCCATTTTTTTTATCAACAGTTTTTATACCCCTTTATATATTTTCATTAAATTTGAGCTCCATTTTTTATGCCTGCCAATATGAAAACCCTTTACCCCCTATTATATGCTCAATATATTATGTCATTTTTTCCTCAATATATATCCCCCAATACGAATGCACATGGTATGGTATTTTTCCCCAGTGAAGCCCCCGTGAGCTAAACACATCATAATTTGATTCCTACTACTACTCATATCTTGGTTGCTATTACTTTCTATTGTTGTCATTATGTTTTCTAGCATTGATTTTGACTTACATCATTATCTATCCTTTGTGAATTGATAAGTATTCTTCCCATGATCATGGAAAACATTTTTGCCAAATAACCATGGTATTACAAGTAGTACATGGCATGCATCCATCTCTACTACATCACATAAGACCTATTCATTGAAGCTTCTAGTCTAAAATTTAATGCACTAATCCATCACAATCACTTGTTGTCCCTTTTGTAACCATGAACCTCGGTATGGATTGGGATGGGAAATACATTTTAACTTTAGTTTCTCTATGAATTTTGTGGATACTATTTTTTCTATACTTCCAATATGTATGACCAAATTACAACATTTTCCCTAACCTTTACATTTAGCCTTGAAAACTTTTTGTATTCAGGATCTATCATCTTCTTTTTAGGTTTAAGCCACACCATATAAGGCAATAAATTTTCACCTTGTTCCTGTTGAATGACCATTAAATTTTCATCAACAGTGGTTTCCTCATATACTTGTGTTACCTATGTTCAAGACTCCTCCTTCCTGCATTATGCTTTTCTTAACATTTAGATGCCTTATGCCCCTCTACTCCACATATGTAGCAAGTAATAATATACTTACCTTTCCCTCTTTCAAATCCTCTTCCTATTCTAGTGTCATTCCATCCTTTCTTTATTTGGATATTGGTGGATTTATTTTCCTTTTCATTTCCTCTAGTATTACTTACTCCACCCCTACCTTTGTGTCCTTTTCCTTGAAACTTTTATTGTACCTTTTTGTTAATCTTTTCATACACTGTCAAGGCAACTTGATAGGCTTCATATACATTAAAAAAAAAGTGTGTTCTCATCTCATCCTGAATTTGATATTTTAACGCATTCATGTATCTTTCAATATTTGATATTGTGGTTCTTTAATCCCTGATATGAGTGACAAGTTAAAAAAAATTCCTCAATGTGCTCCTAGACAATTAGCTCTTTCTAATTTAAGTTTTGTACTTTCCCACATAAATTTTGTTCATAATCAATAGGTAGGAACTTCTCCTCGATTACATCCACAATCTTCCTCTAGGATCTAATATTCTCCTACCGGCTGTCTACCATGTCCTTTTGTAGCATATCCCACCAAAGTGTAGCATGCCCTTTTAACTTTGACATGGAAAATCAAATGTAATTAGGGTCCTAAACATTATTGTACTAAAAGTACCTTTTGAGCTCCCCTATCTAATCAATGAGAGTCTTGATATTTAGACTACCATCATAGCATGAAACTTCTGCCTTTGCACTACCTTTTTCCTTTAGAAAGGATATGAAATGTACTATTGGGTCTGCTTCTTCAACATTTCTCTCTTATTCAATCTCATCATTCGACTTTGGGTCTTCCTGAGCATCCCTAAGCCTTTTGTTTTCTAGATCTTCTTTTCTTCTTCTCAATTCCTCCAATACTCAGTTCCTCGTTGTTGTGGGGGAAAATGCCTATGCAGGACGATCCTATCCACCTAAGGTGTGATAGTGCCTTAGCAAAAAACAGAGACAACTATTCTAGTATTCTTCCTTTATGAATTAAGAATGAAGAGAGATAATTGGACTAACCAGTGTCTTCTGTTTGTCCCTCGATCCGGTATCTCTTCTCTTTGAGGGTTCCCAGCTACTTGCCTTCTCGCTCGCCCAGCTTCAAGAGGTTTCTGCAAGATCACAAGAAGAGAACACTACACAAGACATGGATTCATATTCATAACTAGTTCAGGATTAGAAATAAAATAAACATACTAATGCAATCATACATCAAAGATACATCAGTATATAGGAGAAACCAAGATAGATTTATTGATGAATAACAAGGTTCAGGAAGAGATACAACCCAGAGGGCTCCAATCCAGCATCTCCTTCCCAGCAAATGGAATTCCTATCTTCACCCCCTTCAAAGCATTAAGCACCCAATGATTCCAATCTCAAACCAACAGCAATTCTTTGCAATAACAAAATTCCAGCCTCTAGATCTCATGGAGGAGAGATCCATATATAGATGTTTGGAGAGAGGATGAGTCAGCTTGAGATCTGACTAGTGTCCTCTCCCTCTGTCAGTTCTTGATTCCACTTGGAGGTTCTTGCTTCCACTTGGAGATTGGGAACCTCTTACTCATCATAGTCGAATTCACTGAGGCAAGTGTTATTGAGGAAGATTCTGGAAGCTTCCTGGGTCTTGACACCTCTTGGAATGAACTTGCCATTTGGCAATTCTCGCTCAGCGCACCCTGGTAGTGCTTCTACCTGCGTTGCAGTGCAGGTAGCCAGTGTTGACTTTGCATTTCAGCGCAGACAGCTAGTGGAGCCACTGAATTGATCCTGAATTGACTTGTTTTTGAGCAGTTTCTGGTGGAGAACTTCTGTGAATTGCTGTGGTTTGTTAGCCTTGTTCCTCTAGGGGTAGGAACAACATGTTTAGGGACTTTGGATCCCTTAGATTATGGACATTTCATGCTAAGGCACAAAAATGTCTATAACAGTTGCCCCCTAAAGTATGAGGCCGTTTATCGGGTGAAATGCTTTATCAGGAGGATCCGAAGTTCATCCAATGCTGGGAGGAGACCTGTAATAAGATACAATACAATACATTATTTTTCATACTGCTTTCATGATCTAGCTGAGGCGGGCATTCCCATGCTCAGCTTTATAAATTCATTTTTCTGTACATAGAACAGACAATCGTCTGATGGTAGACTGATAATTTTGATGAAATTATCATCCTTTGGGTAGGATGATTATCTGTTGCAATGATGTACATGTCAATGTCTTTATCTTTCCTGAATATATATCGCAGTCTGGATGGATGAAACTAGATCCGAGGTCTTCAAACTCGTTCGATCTTCACTATAAGTACAAGTCGATCCATGTGAGAAATGTTCTGAAGTCGAACATGGAAAGACATCGCTTGATTACCGGTCAATGAGGTAAACCGTTAACAAGCGCGAGAGGAATCACCGATAATGATAATGACCCTCAAGGTACTGCAGTACAATTCGCGTGGTGTGAATAAAGGACTTGGCGTCGAACACCACGCAAAATATTTCAGTCGAAGGTCATTGAGGCATGCAAGCTTCAAAGTACTGAAGGGGTTGTTCCTAGATCAACTTCTTGGATAATGAGCTGATGTCGACAAGAAGCGATCCGTCAAAGGAGGGCCTTAATGAATCCCACATCAACGACATGGAATGGAGCTAATGATTTTGATGGAGGTGAAAACAATCTGTGACATATGGTTCAGGGTGGCGGTCATGAAAGGATGAAGGATAATGTACGGCAGTGGATGGGACACGGCTGACTTTTCTGAACGACTTCTCTTGAACATATGGCGACACTGATTCGATGGATCGGTAGCATTACCCCAAATATGGATGGTATGGCGAGACCATGGTGATGTGACCGGTGAATGAAACAACCCAACCCGATTGTGGTACGGAGGAAAAGTGTCATGTTCAAGAGCGACTTGCTACCATCAAAGTTTTCTTGAGTTTCTCCCAATTTTCCCCAGTCATTGCTGACCAGTACCTCTTTATTTTTGTCAATCTTGAGGAGGATAACATATGCTTGTTTTATAACTTGCCCTTCGGGCAAGCCCATCGCTATGTTTTAACGAGCCTAGCGATAGTGAAACTCGTTCTCGTCTAAAGACAAGTTTGTCGCTATTTAATGATTTTAACGAGTCTAACGACAAAGATAACTCGGTCCTTTTCATTTTTAGAGAGTCTGAAAAGGTACATAAAGTTAACTCCAAAAGTCCTTTTTCGTCATCTAATCCCTTAAGTCCGAAAAAGTATAAAACAATACAAAAGGGATGAGTTTTCGATAGTTTTAACGAGTTGAATAAAACAAGCGCTCGATCTTTTTGTGCAATAATCCCTCAGGTCCAAAAAGATTAAAATCTAGAGGAGGGATAGCACTTCCTGTCCCTTTAACGAGTTGGAAGGCCAAGGACTCGGCAATCTTTTCATATTTTACGAGTCAGATGAAAAGAGCTTAAAGAAGACTCGTCTTTTGAGGAACGAGTGATAAAACGGGTTTGCAGCTGATTCCAGGTACAGGTTGGAATTTTCCAATCACGGCAGTGTCACAAGGATGGCTAGTGAAATCACTCTTCGCAGCTATTCCTCAAAATGGGTAAACAAACATATGGAGGTGAACGATCGGCCAATGGAAAAGTGGAGGTGACGGTGCAAACATGACCAAGGCTTTAATGGCTGATGATATTACATTCATTGTGGTTATTTACCGGAATAGTTCATTTTTTAACGAGCTTAAATGCGGGTGGAAACATTTGCTCGATCTTATGTTTATTTTTTAACGAGCATCAACTATGTGCTAAAACTGCTCGTATCTTGCGTTTATTTTTTAACGAGCATGAACTGTGTGCAAAAACTGCTCGATATAAGTTTGCATGCCCCCAGCATAATAACGCAAATCGAGGTGCATGCCCCCCAAGCTTCATTGCATTCAACTTGGTGGTTGGAATGAAGGTTTACCTTCGAGACTTGAAAAGGGGATTTGTTTCATTTTTTAATGAGGTTGACACAGTAAAATAACTATCCTCATGGCTCCTTGTTTCATTTTTTAACGAGGTTGACACGAGATTAGAACCGTCCTCGGAATCCACCGTATTTACAGTATTTGATAGAAAATCAAAAACTGATGGATGATTAAGGTCGCCGGAATAATCTTCGTGGTAATCCAGAAGATGGGAGCGATGGTGGTAATCTTCCCATGGTGCCTCTCCTATGATCCCTTTGTCTGTAGAATGTACATGCGACCAAGGATTTGTAGAGGTGCCATATTCCTTAGACCTATCTACCCAAACACTCGATGAGCGTTGATTTGGGTTTTCCCCCCAAGCCAAGAAAATTGATTGCTACAATATTTCTATTAGGGCGATGATCCATGCTAACAAAATGTTAAGGAATCTTTCGAATCCATTAGATATAGAAGATTTCATATTGTAGGTTTCCACTGTGGCCACTTCCGCCAGATTACTTGCAGGCGGTAGGGCAAAAGTACCCATTAAGGCGGGGTCTTTTAGGAGACCTACTCCAATATTTTGAAGCGAATGATTGCTTCCATGGATCATTGGAATGCTTCCCGTAACTTGTGAACTTTCGGGGAGGAAAGTTTGTTGGTCGACGACTGTAATTCCTCCTTGAAAGGGAAATGAAATCTTCCTAAAGTAGGTCGACACAACTGCGGCCATGGCATATATCCAGGGCCTTCCTAGTAGGATGTTGTAATCGAGGTTTCCATCAATTACTTCAACATCAATTCCTACTGTTTTAGCCCCTAGTTCAACTTGCAAGTTACTTAAAATTCCGTATGGAGTGTATGATCGTCCATCAAATGCTTTTAACGTCGTTGACGATCTCGACAAGGGTGGTGAGCCTAAATTCTTCCAGCAACTGATCCAGGTGGACATTGGTGGCCACCCGCTAATTCCACTTGGATCCCCTCTAGTGCTTCTTACAGTTTTTATCAGTTTCCTTAATTATAGCATAGTTTACTATTTTTAGTAGTTTTTCGGGTCCTAAACTTCCGGAGCCGTTTTGAGGCCCTAAATGACGTTTTTTGGGAAATCCAGCGCCAGCAATTTTTCTGATAAAAATCGTCTTTTTCGTCGTAGTCCTCGGAGAGATATTTCCAACGGTCTATCATGCACGTCAAACGGAGATAGTATGACCAATTCACGACCTCGGGAAGTTGATGTACCAACTTACCCGAAAACGGGGCCCACAATTTGGCATTTCATCTTCTAGGGTTAGGTTTTGGAATGTGAAGGGTTTTCCATTGTTTCTCAACAATAAATAGGCCCTCGAGCCTCATTGTAACACAGTTCAAAACAGTTCAGAGGCATGTAGCCGACACATCTCTTCTCAGAGATAAGCTACCATCGCCCTAGCTGGGTTATTTCTATTTGTAAGCATATTTCAGTATTCTCCATTAATGAAATGAAGTATTATTTCCGCGGCATCTCTGTTTTTATGGTTATCGCATATTATTATTATTTCTGTTGCATCTCTGTTTTTATGGTTATCGCATCTCTGTATATATGGTTATCTCTGTAATCTATTGCGTTCCTGCTTAAATCCGGATCAGCAACTCATCGACATAATACACGTAGATGCCCCCTCATCAATAATTGTTCGATGAACAGTTTTTTCGAGGGCTTTCACTTGAATAAGGAAAGCTAGTTGAGATGGTAACTGAGGGTCATATCCTTTATGATCAAATGCCACAAGATTGGAGTCCATTGGGTCAATTTCACCTATTGCTGACAATAAAGCTTGCTCTTGGGAGAGGCAATTTTGCGGTACCTCAAGCATCGACATAGCGGACGACAATTGGGCCAAGTCCTCTATTATATTATAATTTTGTGCTATTTTTGCACGAGGATTAAATGTCGACTTGTACACTACTCCCTTTGGCGACTTTATCATTTGTTCAGGAATGGTGGGTGGCACAACTTTGGTCAAAGTTGTTGTCGAACTACTAGGTTGTTCATTAGCCTTGTTATTCGACACCTGTGGATTCCCGTAATCTTTATTCCTTGCCAAAGCATCATTTTGCTGCTTTGAGATAGACAACATAAGCACTTGGGATCAGGAAGCATTTTGATTAGCAACCAGTTTGGTACCCGGGCTTGGAAACGGATCAGTCAATACTGCTGAGGTTTTTGAACTCTTAAAGAGTTTCTTAACTTCAGCTATATGTGGACAATCTCTCGTCCAATGATCCTTATCGCATATATGACACCCCGCAGGGGGTTTCCATTTTCTCCCTTTCCTTTTCTTCTTGCCCCCTGGTTGCTTCAGTTGTTTGCCCTTATCGGTGGACGCGACATTTACTTCCGAGGCAAGAAGTTCCTCATTTGCATTTTGACTGGAAATCTTACGGGCCCTTTTAGATGTAGCCTTTGTCGATTTCGTGTCTGTCATGCCAATCACGCCATCGATAGCATGAGAGTCATTGTTTGATTTAGGAGGAGGAGGAATTGAGAATTCCGGTCTAGGGGCGTCAGGTATTTTGTCGTAGAGCATGCTAGACTGAGTATAGACCAAGTCCAGGTATTGCGCACGAGCGATGACTTGCTCTTCCATTACGACTCCCCCCTTTGCCACATCTTCCGTGATTGTAGGAAGTAGGATTTGATAAACCATTCAGCTAACAGCTGATCGGGAACGTACGTTTTTACCATCCTACGACGACGTCGCCACTCATGTATATGATCAGATATGTGAGTGGTCGTTGTCTGTTTGAAGTTGGTTAGGAGTTCCGTTCCCGTTTCATACCTTATCGGTAATTGAAAATGGGTTAAGAAAGTCATGGCTAAGGTACTGAAGTTGTCGAACGAAGCTCTAGGCAATTCAATATACCATTTTACCGTTGGACCAGTTAACGTCCTCTGAAAAAGGCGAAGCCTAATCGAATCATCATTTAAGGTGTTTGATGAACACCATAGATGAAAGGTCATCACGTGATTCGATGGATCTTCACCCGGATTTCCATTAAATTTAGGAATGTCCGATGGAAGTTTGTGAGGAATCGCTGGCCACCAAGGGGCGTAAGCAATTGGATCATTTGTTAACCGATGTAAATCGGGTAACTCTAAAGTTGCCACGAATGGTAACTGTTGATTCAGGTTAGGTGAAGCATAGCCAGGGTACGATGGAATTGCCTGAGCAGTTGGCCTTTGCATACCAGCATAATGCAATTGATGTTGGTATGACTGATACGGTTGGTGGACATGACCACCGTAAAGTGGTTGATTTTGACCGTTTTGAATGTACAGTTGTCCACTGTTCGCAAAGATCTGCTGCTCAGAACCTTGGTACACTTGTTGGAATTGTGGTTGTTGATATTGCACCAGCCACGGTTGCGAAGCCATGTTCTGTTGTGCTATACTAACCGTTGGACCAAGGTGTGGGGTAATTGTACCCGTTTGGACCTGTGTCGCCCCACCAGTAGGCGATCGTGGTTGAGTCACAGGGTCAAGGGGCTGTTGCATTACAACCTGAGAAATCTGAGGTTGACATACAACAGGCAACGTTTGAACTTGCAACACTGTCACAATAGCCAGTGTGGTCGGGATGTTCGACATAGGTACACATTGTTGCATATAATACACAACCCTTGGTTGTTGAGGTAGCATAGGTACCCAACCACTTGATGTAACTCCAGTATAACCTGAATACTGTTGTGAACTCCCGTATGGGTACCCTCCCGGAGGGGGTAATGAAAGGGCATACTGCCCCCCATACGGTGGCAATCTGGAACTCAAGGGGATTGTTTATCCTTGGGGACTGGATTGCCCAAATTGACCTCCAAAAGGATCAATCTGGTGAGTTTCAACATAAGAGTTGCTGGATATTATTCCGGAGGAACAAACTGGAACAGACCACACTGTCAAAATAGTCCCTGGATGGACTCCTTCTAGCGGTTGTGAGCTAGTCGGGACAGATGGAGTGCCGGCAAACATTGTCGGAGTGACGGCAGGGAGTTCTGCTGTCGCTGTGTCATTCGACACAGTCCTAGATGTTGACGGTTGTTCAGACATCTTGAGTCTATCCAATAGATTGCCTAGCGATTCTACAGGAACTTCCACTGGTGATAGACTAACTTCTGATGTAGAAGGAAATAGAGTGACCCCTACTCCAAAATGTGTTGGAGTACTTGCTTGCAGATCCTCTACAATTTCCTCTATCGCAATCAAACCAGGTGGAAGGGGAAGACCGTCAGGTCCGTAAAATATTTCTGATGCCGAAGAAGGGGTTGAATCGACAGCGACAAATGTTTGAAGAACAAGACTCTCTGAACCGGTTACAGATGGAACTGGTTCAATAACACAAGTGTTTGTTCTCAGACTAGGATCAGTATCACTGTCCCTCTGTGGCTGTTGAACTTCTTCTATAGAGGCAGGGTTTCCAGAAATGTTTGGAGTAACCAGAATCTCAGATGTCGTTGGAACACTTGTTCTAACTTTAATAGGAGATTTCGAGCCGGTTAAACGAGTTCGCTTTGTCCGTACTGTTTTCGATTCCGGAGACAAAGACGGTTGACTCGTAAGCCTCCGCGAACGACGGGGTTTCAATTGACTTTCTTCCACGATTGCGGATTACTCGATCAACCAAAACACAAAAAAGGGGAAAGTGTGTTTCCGAATTAAATGAATTTTTAGACGCTTTTAGACACAACTTGCTTTTTCAATTTTAAAGAGTCGAGAAAAAGCTAAAGATGACTCTAGTCTCCTTCGATGTTTTAACGAGCCCAAAGTGACAAATGCTCGGATGGACGTTTTCCATTATAGAGTCTGAAAAAGGCCAAAAGGAACTGCTCTGGAGTTCTAGGCAGAGGGTGTGCCAAACTTTTCGCAAAACCGCAGAATACTTTTTAGGGTACGGGCGGTCGATCTTCCTGAATGCTGTGTTCAATGCATTGCGATCAGTAGGGCGGCCGACACGGCTTCCTAAAGATAAAGTTTTTATGCCTATAGGGGTCTCCCAATATATACGCGACAGTACGTGGGAGCACAATCCGTACTGGCGCTATCGTCCCTCAGGAGGAATCACCCACCATCAACGAGATCGACAGTTACCAGGCTTTACGACGCCGAAACACGTCTCTAGCCTAGACCTCTATGTTGTGCATTATGTTGCAAAGCGTTGTTAAGTTCATTCAGTTTATTTTAGGTTGATATTTTTAGAAGTTTGCCTTTTGAAGTTCACCACGAGATGTATGATACAATTCCTAAATGCAGTCTAAAGATGATAAGAAAGCTTTATATCTTTTCAACTCATGAAAATCCTAGCTACAAAGGGAAAAGAAAGACACCATCTTTTCTCAAAGAGCAATCAGCACACTCTAATGCACTTTTCCTAAATCAAGCATGCAAACTATCAAGATGCAAATGCACAATGCAGGTGTTTGTTTTCCGCTTTCTTAGTATTGATGCCTACAAAGAAAGCTTTTTGTACAACTTTGAATTTGCTTTTAAATGACAAATACACACAAGTTTACTTTTTCGAAATCAGAAAGGGTAGAAGAGATTACAACACTTAACGATTTCCGAAATGAATACTTGTTTCGACACTTAAAAGAGACAAACTCAAACCAAACGCAAAAGTAAATGTATAATCAACTGTAAACAGCCAATGAACTCTCTTCTAAGATCACAATCAACAGATCTGAATCAAGGGCTACAGGATGACTATTTCACTCTTGCAAAGGAAAACTGTAAATGACGCCACAAACACATAAAAACACTCACAGTCTTTTTGTACAAAAGGAGGCGGAATTTAAGCAGAGAAAAGGAGTTATCAGACTGGTACCTATGCTGGTTACAGGTTGCAAAAATTAGAGATCAAAACAAGGCAAAACAGAGCAGAGAACCCCAGTTGCACAAGGCCTAACTGGATCAGCGCAACCTCAACACAGGGGTTTTGACATTCAGCGCTGGTAGCCTTCACGAGACCTGCGTTGAAATGCAGAACCTCTTCACAGGGTCTGCACTGAAGGAGAAACGAGAGTTTCTCACTGGGTTCTGGGTCACAGATTACTGATTAATCTACGGTTTCAGGCCAAATAAAAGCAACAAGCAAGGTACAATCAAAGGGATGCTTTGAGGGGGTACTAAGATCTATCACAAAGGATCATCAAATCATTTGTGAATCCATTGTTCAGATCATAGACAAATCCAGTGATTGGATCAAAGCAGCAACTGTCTACTTTGCATTTGAGAATAGCTGATGCAGTTCGATTGTTGATGTTGATTCGATGAAACAAACAATGATGGAAACACAAATAAAATGACTAAGCAGATCTCCCCAGTGGAGTCGCCAATTTGTTGTGGGGAAAAATGCCTATGCAAGACGATCCTATCCACCTAAGGTGTGACAGTGCCTTAGCAACAAACAGAGACAGCTATTCTAGTATTCTTCCTTTATGAATTAAAAATGAAGAGAGATAGATGGACTAACCGGTGTCTTCCGTTTGTCCCTCGATCCGGTCTCTCTTCGCTTTGAGGGTTCCCAGCTACTTGCCTTCTCGCTCACCCAGCTTCAAGAGGTTTCTGCAAGATCACAAGAAGAGAACACTACACAAGACATGGATTCATATTCATAACTAGTTCAGGATTAGAAATAAACTAAACATACTAATGCAATCATACATCAAAGATACATCAGTATATAGGAGAAACCAAGATAGCTTTATTGATGAATAACAAGGTTCAGGAAGAGATACAACCCAGAGGGCTCCAATCCAGAATCTCCTTCCCAGCAAATGGAATTCCTATCTTCACCCCCTTCAAAGCATTAAGCACCCAATGATTCCAATCTCAAACCAACAACAATTCTTTGCAATAACAAAATTCCAGCCTCTAGATCTCATGGAGGAGAGATCCATATATAGATGTTTGGAGAGAGGATGAGTCAGCTTGAGATCTGACTAGTGTCCTCTCCCTCTGTCAGTTCTTGATTCCACTTGGAGGTTCTTGCTTCCACTTGGAGATTGGGAACCTCTTACTCATCATAGTCGAATTCACTGAGGCAAGTGTCATTGAGGAAGATTCTGGAAGCTTCCTGGGTCTTGACACCTCTTGGAATGAACTTGCCATTTGGCAATTCTCGCTCAGCGCACCCTAGTAGTGCTTCTACCTGTGTTGCAGTGCAGGTAGCCAGTGTTGACTTTGCATTTCAGCGCAGACAACTAGTGGAGCCACTGAATTGATCCTGAATTGACTTGTTTTTGAGCAGTTTCTGGTGGAGAACTTCTGTGAATTGCTGTGGTTTGTTAGCCTTGTTCCTCTAGGGGTAGGAACAACATGTTTAGGGACTTTGGATCCCTTAGATTATGGACATTTCATGCTAAGGCACAAAAATTTCTATAACACTCGTTCCTCCTCATGCTTCTCCTCTTCGTGGTCGCATTCCTAGAAGTTGTTTAGCGGCCCTCAACGCTAGTAACATTCACAAGCCTTATTTGGGCTTGGTTTTTGAAAATTTTCCTTGCAACAATTGAACTGAACAACCCCTGTCAGGTCCTTCTGCAACCATGCACTACAAAAACACTAACAAGAAACCAATCTCAAGAGCTTTAACTAGCTCTGATACTACTTGTTGCAAGGGATCATAAATATTATATACAACCACTATAGGAATCTGATATATGCCCATGAAGCACATAGTTACTCATGAACTTAGAGACTAACACACATAATGAGGAATTGAGAAATTATAGGAAACAAGATTAGAGACAACAACATAATTTTTATTAATTATTAGTCACATACAAAAAAATTTATTCAAAAATATGTTTATTATTCTACTTTGCTTTATGACTCTGAATACACACCATTTGTTTCATCACCAAATGCACCCAATCGTTCATCTTCCCTTTGTTTCTCTATTCTTTTCTAGATTTACAAGCTATTATACCTTTCTTTCTCTTCCATGTTTCCCCCAATCTGTCTTCCTGGTTTCATTCCTTACTCTTAAACGACGGTTGGGAAACTAAATAGTCACAACAATTCAACTTCCTCATTTGTTTCCAATCTCATCATTATTGCCTCATACTTCATTCATTGCTTGCTCTTAAATGATGGTTTGGAAACTAAATAGTTAGAACAATTTAACTTCCTCACATATTTCCCAAACCAATCATCATTTCCTCACATAGGTGGTCCATCGGTTTTCCAAAAATTCCTAGAAGGCACGTGGAATCATGAAAAGGCATGACTCATCAAGTTCCATTAGAGTTGCAATATTATAACAACAATGGTGAAGTTGCAACACTATAACAATAAGATTGGTTACAACATTGTATCAACATGGTGGAGTTGCATCACCACAATAGTAATAGTGGACTCAACATTTTCATAGCACAACGGAGTCGTAACATTGTATCAACAACGACAGAGTCATAGCAATGTCGTAGCAAGGTAGAGTTGTATCACTATCAAGGTAGTGCTAAATTTGTAGCATTTTTGCAACAATGATGGATCACAACACTATGCAGTAAGGTGAAGTCAAAACATTGTAACAAAAAAGGAAAAGTTATAGCACTATTGTAGTAATAGTGGACTTGCAACTCTGTCGTAGCAATGACAAAGTCACAACACTATGGCAACAATGATGGAATCGGGGCACTATCACATCAAGGCAAAATTGTAGCATTGTAACAACAAAGCAAAATCATAGCACTCATATTCTATCCCCTAAACTAATAATTGAAATCAACCAATATAATTTGTTTTAGGACAAAAATACTTCTACATCAATATTAAAAATAATAATTAAAAAACTATTTTTATAAAATAGATTTAGAATTATTTTCTTTCTTTGTTTGCTAGATTATGTGAGTCCATGATTAACACACCTAACCTATGGCTTAGTAGTCATAATTTAAGGGCACCTAAGCCGACAAAATCACTTGGGGATATAACTTGGCTTGGGCCACACTGACTTTTAACATGATTGGATTTTTTTCCCACGGAATTTCGAACTAGTAACCTTTACGCCACATAATACCTTAACAAGACACTTTATCACTTTCTACTCTACACTTCATAAATAAATTTAAAATTACTTTCCACTTATTACAACTATTTCTATTTATTTAAAATTATTTTTATTTAATGAATTTCCATTATTATACTACTTCCTCATATACATTATATTTTAAATATCCATTCAAATCTATAAAAATTTATCTTGTCATTATATAGATGGTCTTTATTGTTTAACGTCTTCATTGTATACTAAATGAATATACGTTTGCATCAATAATAAGAATAATAAATTTATTTAGAATTATTTTCCCTCATCAAAACGATTTATTTTGGTTTAAGATTACTTTTATTCAACAAAATTGTTATTACTACTTTGTCATATACATTAAACTTTAAATATTCATTTAAATCTATTCAAATTTTATAATTATTTATATGAAATCATTTATTTTGTATTTCATCTAGTGTAGATTAGCTTTATTCTTTCACTTCCAATTATGCCTTTATATTAAAATAGATTTGGAATCTATTCAAATTTTAATGATATTTATAGTTGTATTTCAATAATATTTATAGTTGTATTTCATTTACTTTAGTATGGATTGCCTTTATTGCTCCACTTTCTATTGTGCCTTTATGTTAAACTTTAAAATGTAAAATCTATTTTAATTTAATAAATATATGAGTGAAATCATTAATTTTTAATTGCATTAAGTTTACTCTAAATTGTCTTTATTGTTCCACTTCCTCATCATATATTAAACTTTAAAAGGTCATTTGAATTTATATACATTAGAGAAATTTTATATTAATTTATATATTCTCAATTTTGTTGCTTTTGAGTGGATTGGGAATTTATACATTTTATGCCTATCTCCATGTTGGATTGTCTCTATTATTGTACCCTTTCTCATTGTATGTTAAATGTCAAAAGCACTCTTTTATTATATAGAATTGTTTTGTACATTTTTTTTTTACCACTTCCTCCTACTATATTAAAAAAGCGTATATACTCCACAGAAATTTATATTTGCACTTTTTATATTTTGTATATTTTTAGTTTTTAAGTTCATTCCGTATGTGCCTTCATGTTTTTGAGTTTTGTGTTATTGAACTATTCTATTATATTGAATTTTAAAATATTTTTCATCACATTACTTTTCATGTATATTAAATTTTTTAAATTTATTTAAATTTTATAAATATTTTAGGTAAAATGATTAATTATTATTATTATTATATGTATATATAAATAAATAATTTAATGCAAATGGTTATATTAAAAAGATGATGTTGTAGCTTTGGTTCAAATTCTTATTTATTTATGATTAATTATTTCTTAACCATGAGGAGAATAAGGAAAATTAAAAAATGATAAATATGTAAAGTGGTTAAATTTATAGATTAATATTAAAATTTATATATTAGACTTATAAAATGGTATTAAAGTTTATATTAAATTATTTTATGAAATTTTTAAATTTAAATTTAATTTTAATTTAGAAAATAAATATTATCTCTTTATTAAACTAGTTATAAAAATCAAAACTTTTTTATAATAAAATATATTTTTATAATAATTAATTAAATATATGATATAATTTTATATCTAATTTTGATTTTTAAAAAAAACATAAATTATATCTAAATAAAATATATTAATGTATATATTGCAAAAATATATGGTTTAAGTATTAAATTTTTGTTAATATTAAAAAAGATATGTAAATTTAATCTTATTTTAGTTTATCACATACAAAGAAGTCATAATGAAATACCTATTTTTTTTTTTTTTTTTTTTTTTTTTTTTACAGTGGAACCACTTCAATCATAACAAAGTAAAGAGCAAAAGGTATATGCATTATTAGCCTCAAGAAAAAAGAAAGACAAATTTGATAAGGTATTCATTTGAGGTTTTTTAGCTTCCTCTCAAGTGATCAAACCCAATTTACATGCACAATTAGAATTATGTTGTACAATTAGAACTATAACGCATATACAATCTCTAAATAATGGAGAATATATATGTACTATCATATATAAAAATGTTGTGGTTAGTTACATTACGCATTCTAGTACCTAATTTAGGTAGCTTTATTATATGGCGAAAGTTCCTTGTAAATTTAAAAATATCAATACCACATCTTTTATCCTTAAAGTGAGTTCCTTTTTTTAACTAAGACCAAAATAATGACAACATGCTCTAACTTGAACTCCTCTTCATGCCAGAGAAGGATCTATTCCTTTTCTTTTTTTATACTAGAGGTTTACCTATTTAGTGGAAATTCTATTTTCATTACAAAATCACTATTGGGAATTCATTGATTGGTCAAGAGGGGACCATGGTGCTTCCTCACCATTTTCTAGTTCTCTTTAAATTAAATAATACAATGTCCACAAACTTGTGACTCTTACATAATTGAATAAGGTAGGAATTAGCCTCATAAGAATAAAAAGACAATTTTGACAAGATGTGAGTTGCGTTTCATTAACAAGATATACATATAAATACACAACTTGTGACCATTGGTTTCATATTCCAAGAGATCTCTTGGACTTATCATGACCATTGGCCTTCACTTAAGACCATTTACTTTCCTCTCAACTGAATAAACCAAATTTACATAACCTAAAAAGATTATGTGTCCAACATGCACAACTAAGATTAAAATGCATATGTGATCCCTAAGTGATGGAGAGTATATCATATATATAAATGTTGTAGTTAGTTACATGGAACATCCTAGTACCTAGTTTAAATAATTTGTCATAATTATTTGTAAATCTAAAAACATCAATACCATTTTTTTAATCTTTAAAGTGAGTTTTTTAAACTATGTCTATAATTTGAACTCTCCCCTTCATGCAAGAGAAGGATCTATCACTTTATCACTTTTTTATACTAAATGTTTTACCTATTTGGTCAAAATTCAATTTTGATTACAAAATCACTCTTAGGATTTCATTTATTTGTTAAGAGGGAATAATGATATTCCTTACGAGTTTTTAGTTTTTCTTAAAAGCGTGGTATATAATTTTGCAAAATGGCAAGTTTGTTATGACCATTAAATTAGATAACATAATTCCTTACCTCTAGATATGTGACAGATGCTTGACTTTTGAGAGGAAAAGTCTTATTTATTGAACCTCCTTACATCATAAAATCTTTTGATTTTATAGAGTATACCCTACATTCACAGAATTAAACTTACTCTATCAATTTGTCTCTTTGGGAACAATAGCATGACAAAGATGAAGTTTAATTTGATATGAATTACAAATCTAATTGATATTGTCGATCCTAGAAACATTCAATGCTAGGCATAATAAGTATAATATGAGGACCTCAAAATAGATTCTTTTCTTTGTTATTTTGAAAAATGAAAGAACATATGTGGTGTGATTAATAAATTTATTGCATAGGCTTCCACAATAAAGTCATGTTGATATTACCGAAGAATGTATTTATTATCAAAATTATTTTTTCCACTTTGGTTAGTTGGCGATAATCTTTTTGTGGATTTCTAGTATTCCATTCCATGTGGTTTGGGAAGCCAATTTTGAATAGGGAAAATTTTAAGGATGGATATTTACTAAGAAAATTTTACTAGTCCCTAATATGCAAGTTGTAAAATGTTTGGGGATTCTTTTATAAACATATTCAAATTTCTAATGATTTTGTATAATATCTATAATATTTTGGTGATTTTTAAGGTAAACTACTTTTATTGTATAAAATTTTGGTGAATCATTTAAAAAAATGGAATTTGGTGCATCGTTTTTTTAGGCATGGTAAATTATCCCAATTGGATTTTTTTTAGGGAATGGGTAAAGGGTATTTGTATTAATAAAAGCGGCAACTGAGACCAGAACCCTTACATAAATATTCAAATACAAAAATCATGGCTTTGTCGAACCACAAAAAAACTCTTACTAGTACTGAGACTGTACATCCTTCTTAATCTAAAGATATTACCACTATAGATTCTGCAAAAAAACCCAAAAATATAACAAAATTTTCAAACTATTATGGAAAACTAGAAAATTGAACAAAAATCAAACCACATTTTGTGAGACAGTATCCAACATTTTAGCCCACGAAGCTCAACAATGACCCTGGCTGTTATCATCAAACCCCCTAGAGCAACAAATTCTCTTTCTTTCTGTGACATTTCTAGAACTAGGACATCCTGACCCCTACCTTTCGTTGACCTTCTTGTTGACGTCCAATTCAGACACTCACACATAGAGGGAATGGACTTCCTCCCTCATAGTTTCAAGAGAATGATCTATATCAAAGTGATGGCAGAGACGTTTTCCTCCAAGAAGAGTTGAAAGGAGCAACATTATCTTTCAACCATATCTTCCAATTTTTGGATGGAAGCCAACAACGCTTGAGAAGCGTCCAAGATCCCGTCAAGCACCATCTTTGAGCAGAAACCTGACACTAACCTCCTTAAAACTCTATTGAAAAACCTCTCCTCTTCAATGCCTGAATGTTTTTATTGTGCTAACTATGAGGCAAAGTGGTACAATATATAACCAAAGCCTAGAGCATACCATAAGTCGAGCTACAACATATAATCTAGATTCATCTCCATTATCTTGTTAGGCCAAAAAAGCAATGTTGGGGAGATGTCCCAAGGCGAGAAAATTAACTTATTAGAGAAATTTTGAGGTATAAAATGGACCTCCTATGGAATATTATAAAATAATAGTGGAAATAATAAAAAAATATTGGATTACATCATCAAATTTTAGAGGGAAGAAGAAAGAAAAACTACTTTTTTCAACTCATATTTTCAACTTATCTCCCCACAGCTTCACTCAATTTTCTAGCCGGAACACTCATTGGATGTGGAATTTAATTTTGTGTCCAAGGAGTACACACATTGCATACTTTCGATGGACCCTTCTACATGAAAAATGAGAAATACATGAAAAAACGTGGTTGCAATGACATTTTTCATGCACTTCTCAATTTTCATGTAGTAGTGTCCATTGAAAGTATGCAACATGGGTACTCCTTGTATGAGGAATTAAATTTTGCATCCATTGAGTGCTCCCACTCAAAACATGAGTAAAACCGTAGGGATATAAGTTGAAAAAGTAGTTTTTTTTAATTTTTTTATCTTTTTACTCTTTTAGTCTAAAAATGGTGAATCATCTCCCATGATTGACATCATCATCTTGAATCTTATTTTTTCTTATAAAGTTGATTTCGGTTGTACATTTTTGTTTTGAGGCCCATTTTTGACCTCAAAATTTCTCTAATGCCATATCCCTTTGCAATAAATGATCACCACGCCAAAGATGATCTGTTATAGATCCCACGAAGAGAAACATAAATAGACAAGACATTCACTAAGGAGAATAGTTAAATATCTCTACCACTTAGTGGTTAAATAAATACACTAGGGTTGGGTCATGCCGAAATGTGGCAAGAGAAGGGAGAGCTATTAGAAAATGAGGCCCATCCAATCCTGAGGGGAGAAGAAGGTCGATCACTTCCCATGTGATCAAAATAAATCACTGGATTGCCATTTAAGTGAGGCATGATTGCGCTTGGTGATTCTAATCTTGTAGGGTAAGTGGAGGGGTTCCACTTCCCATCTAGTCTATATGTATCGTTGAAGACCCAACATACCTAAGGAACTGGGGTAATGCCAAGCCTGTGATCCAATTTGATTCTTCCCTAACCCAAGATTACACCTTTTTTGCCAACACAATAGCCTCTGAATTCAAGTGCCTAAACACATGGAAGAATTCCAAGTAATCAAATAAGGAGGTGGAGACAAAAATTCATTGAGTGAGTGGAGGGGACTCACACCGAATTTTCTTCTTTTCCTTGGTCAATCGTCTAATGACTAACAGGAAGTCTCTCAAGACTAAAAGTATGGAGATGTTATGATCATTAGCTATCTCCAATCCTTTCCATATTGCCAAATATTCCACTTGATTATTTGAAGCTAGATCGATGCCCAAAACAAATTGAAAAACAATTTTTCCATCAGGGTGAAAGAGAACCCCTACCGCTCCTGCCTCCCCCTATCCCATTTGGAAAATTTAGCCCGTAAAAGTTGAACCTTGATTTCAAAGCATAGTTATGTGTTCTGTTATATGTAAGAGATAAAATATACATCTTATCACCATTTTTCTAGTGCACCTTGCAAATGTATGCACTTTAATAGGGGCATTTTCTAAGTCGAAAATGATATGTGTTCATCATCCTGTCAAAAATCAATTAGATGACACAGACATTTGTAACCCCCTCCCTCATGTCTTGAAGTGAAATTACTCTTCCCTTAAGACCTTTCCCATAGTGATGCTATACAAAAGTCACTTTCTTTTGTGAATCTAATTCCACTTCCATTGAAACCTCATACATATTTATTGCATATATCTAGATTTAAAATTCTAAATGAATAGATAGCCCTTTAGCTTCAATTTTGAAATCATAGTATTCTAAAAAGAGTGGAATAAAATTAATTCGAAAGTAAACCCCCTTCCAAACAAAGATAAAGTTAACTTAAGGATTAATGAATTTAATGGGATAAACTTTTGAAGTACCAGATAAACCTGACCAAGGAGATGGGGAAGGAGATTGAGAGTATTATGTATGGGGAGTTCTCGTATCAAACAAAGGAAGTTAGTGAAAAATGAAGATCATATAAATTGGGAGACATGGATCACAAATGGAGCATATAAATGACATTGGAACAATATACAAGGAAGTTAGTGACAAAGGAGGAAGATAAAAATTTGGGAGACAAGGGTCACATAGGTAGAACAAAATGACATAGGGATCATTTAGGGCCTTTAATTCCAAGGTGATAGAAGGGGTGGGAAGGCTATAGGGTGGCGAACTTCCAAACCGAGTAAAGGGAGGCTCTAATTATGATGCAATGCAATTGAATGTAGAGAAAACATATAATTGAGTTTGTACAAAGAGAAAATTTAAGCTTGGCTAAGAGACCACATAGGTTGAGGAATGTTAAAATGACTAAGTAATTCAAAGCATGGAATAGTTGGTTATTCACCTTGAGAGGCTTTGGGAAAATATGTGGTTATTTGTAGTCTTCAGAGGCATTGGCCTCCAACATTAACTTTGTACTTGTGGATCCACTCGACTTGGAAAAAGAATTGTGAGATCATCTTCAAACAAAATCTTATTTTATTGTTCACTTTTATGATCATTCCAACTATCAAAAAATCACTGAGTGTCCCTAGTTTTGGGGAAACACAAGACATTTTATAATTCATTGGTTACTAGATTTTGATACTAATTCTACACCAATTACTAGAATAATAGTTTGGGTTCACAATCCTAATTTGCCATTACATTTATGGTATCTATGACTGTTTATAATATTGATAATACTTTTCACATAGTAACTCTATGCCAATTACTAGGAAAACAATTTGGGTTCATCATCCTAATTTGTTGTTACATTTCTAGTTTTTATGAGTGTTTAAAAAAAATCAAAATATTTTTGACATTTATCATAAAATCAAATCTTCAATTGTAGCAAGATTGTGCACATATGCCCATATCAGTAAGGGTCTTTTGGACAAATTGATTCTCAAATAGAAAAAATTTAAATGTACTTAGGTCTTGGATTATGAAAACACGACATTTAAGTGTCAAGCATGTCAACTTCTAAAAGATCTTCAAGTTGCTTGTCCTCAAGCTCCAACTCATCCACACAAGATAGAAAGGGACCCGATAAAGAAAAAAGTGGAATTTTATGAATAAATCCATTTTGAAAAACAAAGATAATTAAAATAAGGTAAATAAGCAACCATAAATGTTAATAGGAGAGTCCACCACTTTATTGGGAGAAAGAATAGAAGAAATAGAAAATTGATTTCCTTTGGGAGAGAGATAGTTGTGGTTGAACCTCTTTTGATGGAATAAAGAAACGTAACAAAATAGATATAAATCTAATTCAAATAAGGAATTGGTTCTCTCTCTCTCTCTCTCTCTCTCTATATATATATATATATATATATATATATATATATATATATATATATATATATATATTTCTTTTCTTTTCCTTAGAAAAAAGACATTGTATTTCATTTATAGTCAAAATAAAATACATTTTGCAGATGCTTAGAGCATTTTGATGGCTTGAAGCCCAAAAAGTTTTCACTAAAATTAATTTATGTTTCCAATGTACAAAATAGCCCCAAGCTCTATATATATTCCATAAGTTTCACCAATGTCCTTGATTCAATATATAAAAAAATTCAAAATTTGAGTTGTGAAAACAAGTCCCTCCAAGTTTCAGATGTCCATTATAAGGTGCGTCGAGTAGGAAATATCTTCAAGCTATTGTAGTTTAACGTTGTGTGTTCTGAAAAAAATGAGGAAGCACCAATATGTATCTTGTCCCTGTATGAGCTGATCTCCACCAAAAAAGTACTCGAACAAAGCAACATGGCCTGTATTATTAAAACACAACATGTATGATGTAGTCTTATATTTGAAACCAACAAAAAAATACATATTATTTACTATCTTTGGTATCTTGGATTTCTCACTGATATTGATCCAATGCTTATCTTTTTTTTGAAAGGTCATCTACTTCTTGATTGTTTTCCACTCTAATTGAAAATTGTCTGTCTTCAAATATAACTCCCCTTCGTCTTCAAATATAACTCCATTTTTCTAACCAAATACCTCATATATATAATTTATTTTTATTAAAATTTATAATTTTATATAAAAATATATAATTTTTTTGTTTATAAAATTGATAATGGTTTTTTATATTAAAATAAATATAAATTTATAATAAAAAATATTAGAAAACATAATTTTAATAAAATTTTATATACTATTAATCAATTTATATAAAATATTGATTTTAATATTATATTAAAAAATACCATAAATAAATTATTTTATTACCAAATAGATAAGTACTAATTTTCTCTTTAGAAAATAAGAAATAGGACTTACTTGTATTCTAAAGCCACTCAAAATGAAAATTCACGTATTTGATTTTTTTATTTCAAATAAATATGCTATGAAATAAGCTTCGACCATAGCATATTAGAAAACTATAAATTAATCTTTCTTATATTATACAAATCAGAAATTATTATCTGATCTTTCGTATCATATTACTAAATTATAAAATATATCATTTATTTAATGGACATGTTGAAAAAGTCCAGTTTTACTTTTTCACAACTTTTATTAATAAAATTTATATACAATTTAATAAAATACTTTTCTATTAAGCACATGTATCTTTTATGGAAATCTATATAATATGATTCTCTTATTAAACATTTTTAAATAAAATACCGTATATCTATCTATTCCTATATCCATATGTAGAGATAGATAAATACACATATTTCCCTACCACTGCAAAGAGAAAATTAGAAGAATACAGACAAATTTTCTATTACATTTTAGGAAATTTGTTATTATAATATAAAATTCATTATATTTTAAGGAAAAAAATTGTATCATACTATAAAAAATATTATTGATTTGACAATTGAGTTATATTATTGATTTGACAATTGAGTTATGATAGATTTATCTATCGGAAAAATAATATAAAAAATATTATATTATTGTATATACATAATAAGCCTGAAAACTTGGCTTATTCCTAAATTCACCAGTCTAGGTAAAAAGTCAGTCTTATTTATAAGATATTTCAAGCTCTGGACATAACGGGTCCAATGGCGTTTCCAATTACATTTAGAAATTGCTCCCTGTCTAAAAGAATGAAAAATATAAGTATTACATGTATTGCTAAATATACACAAGGCCTTAGAAACCTAGACCTTATATAATAAGATTTCTTCCCTCAACGAGGCCTCCAAGAGATTCCCACAGGTCTCTCTCATCCCTGTCTCCGGTTGCTGCACTTACAAGCAACCCAAACACATGACAGAAGCGAAACTCTAGTCAACTTGCACTCTGCATGAAAGCCAAATGCTGGTTTCTTCATAAAAAAATTGTTCCATGAATAGAATTTTCATGTTTGATACTAGAAGTTCTCTTTGTGAAAGTCAAATCTTGTGCTGGTTTTGCGAGTGAAATCGAGTGCAAGCTGCTTCAATTCGTTGGTAAGAGCAGGAGCACCACAGTAGAATACCCCTGCACAAATACAGAAGGAGGCTTATTAAGCATTTTAATAAGTAAAACAATAGCTATAAACCTTGCATAAATCCCTCGTAATCTTGCATTTATTCACTTTTAGTTTTTTCTCATTCTCCATGTTTAATAGATCAGGGTCTACTATGGATCTATTCAATGAAGGAATTTACTGTGTTGTATTTCTGAAAACTTACCAACTCTTTCATCTTTGTGATTGACTGCAACTTTCTTGAACACGTTCCTCCAATTTGGTTTGGCAAAATGGGTTTTTACCTGCAAGATGTATGTATAATCATGGGCATCAAAATCACAATCCCCAAAGATTCTGAACATAATAAATTCATTCAATACATACTGCTTGAAACCTCTGACACAGATATGGATCGTTAACCGAAAGACCAAACTTGGGTATTAGCAAGGTACCCACTATCATTATACATATCAATAGCCAGAAAGACAAGACATGGTCACAGGCAAAGTACCCTTTATCATTATATGGATACTTGAAATCTCTCTCTGACACAGATATGGATCCTTAACCAAAAGACCAAACCTTGAGTCTGAGCAAGGTACCCACTATCATTATACAGATTGTTAGAAGAAGAGAACATGGTCGTAGGCTAAGTACCCTCTATAAACAGGGGTTATTCTACAACGTATCGACTATGGATCTTAACCAAAAGACAATACCAGGGCTTCACCAAAAGACTAAACTCAGTTCATCCCAAAGGTCATAAATTTTTCGATCAACTAGATTGTTAATAGAATTGTTCAGATTACTTACTCTTGTGCCTGATACAATGTCTACACCATGCTTTGCATGATTGAGAGCTTGAAGCATGGCAATCAATGCAGATCTAGCATCACCCTCCTCATAAACACTCGTGCAGTAGTTATGAAGCTCTATGATTCCTTTGTCATCAATCTCTGCCACTTCATTCATGACTCCCTTGAACCATTCAAATGAGCCCTGTTCTCTGGTAACCCAATAGAAATATGCACGGTTTGTGTTGAAGGTTTTCTTTTTATGTTTTGATCCGTTCTCCAGGTGATCACTTTCTTCATCTTTCAGTTTCATGTTGTTGACAAGGTCCTTCACAATGCTTATGAAGGGGGTAGCTCCAATGCCTAATCCAACGAGAAGAAGGACATCATATTTCCTGTAGTCTTGGGCTGGTGCCCCATATGGCCCATCGATCAGCAATCTTGGGAAACTGCATACATTAACAGATTTCAGAGACCCTTGGATTGAAAATTTCTGCACCAGAGATTATCAGAAAGGCACGGGAATGACATGGTAGTTCTAGCTTTACCTTGGATTGTTTTCTCCTTGCATGTAATCTGCTCTCAAGAGACCACTTTTACCACTTCTTGGAGGTTCACAAACCTGGTCATCACAAAACAAGTCTTAGATCAAAATACATCGAGATATGATGCATTCTACAATTTAGTATCAAAGAGATTGTAACATCCATCCCGAAAAACCAACCGGACTGGCCCAATGGAAAGAAAAAAAAAATACAGGAACAAAGGCAGCAATTAGAGAAGAGCAGATCCATGTAAGGTTTTCCCAATTATATATATATCACACCATCATAAACCCCTCTTAACTCTGGATTTTTTAAGCACCTAGAGATTTGTATCTCCATTGTTTTTTGATCTCTCGGTGGTTCATATATCCAGAGTTAACATGCATCTACAGTAGCCCAAACCTTTCTAAACATAGGTCTCATATGCACTTCAAAGGCTGTGAAGCTCAGTGACGCATATCTCCAATTCACAGAAATGATCTATTGGAACTGAAATATGTAACCTCCAGCTGTATATCAATAATCAGAACCAGGTTTAGTGGATCTGAGCTAAGGTCCATACTCAATACACCTAATGACAGTGTAGATTCAATGGACTGTTATATGGGTACAGGAACAGAGCCAATGGATCACCCCACCCTTGAAGGATCAAACAAACCCCACCCAATCCATAGTTGCACCTCTCTTCCCACTAGGTGCAATTGAATTTTGGATCTACCATCAGTTTTATTTGATTTAGAGAAGAAAATTTGAGGAACTTGGACAGATTTTGCATACCCGTGAAAATACATTTTTTAGCTCTCTGGTCCAGTCACCCAAAGTTCGAATATGGACACTCAAGAAATCATCTCCTGGAGCTGATGTTATTGAGAAGGGATGCCTGTAATACGATCCAAGTTAGTGGAAAAAACAAAACAATGGCTGTAATACCATCCTAGTTAATAGCAAAAAGAAAATCTTTATAAGATCCAAGTTCATACCAAAAAAAGAAGGAAAGAAAATATGTTGCATCTTAGTCGATGCAGATAGTTACCATTCAAAAGAGGAAACCGCAGGGCAATTGACAAACATGTACTGTCCACTCTTATACTTGAAACCTTGTGGTTTTGACACGTGAAGAGACAAAACATTGCCTGGATAGATGGCTACCTACACCAACAGAAATCATGTCTGTTAGTACACTGCCAACAACACTTTAATCAAAGACATGATTAATGGAAAGCCAAGATAGACAATAAGAATGATTAGTAATACCTTGAGGATTTTAACGGATTTGTAACCTGATCTGAAAGCTCTCAGAGTTCTTTCTCCACCATATAACAACACTGGAACTGCAAGGTACATCCATGTCTGCCAAATAAAGTGTATGTAAGGTGCTTATTTCAGTGATTACATCACGGGGTTGCTCCAGAGATTTGGGCCAAGGAAAATAATGTAAGGCCGTCTAACTGTTCTACTTATTGGATGTATTTTTGTTGTATATAGGTCCAAAAAGTTAAAACAACTAGACTACTCCCAAAAAAATGCCATAATTCAAGATTGGATTTGCTGGATTGCTCACCGTTTTCTTGTACCATTTGTGGCTGAGGTACAGATATATACCATGGACTATCAACAGCACATAGACGATTACGAATAAGTGGTGTGAATACCAGAAAGCATTGAATCCTGTAAGCCTTTTCAATGGTTTTGGAAGATTAAGTTTATTCCTTCTGAACCATGGAGTGGCCAGAACGAATGCAATTGCCATGAAGACCACCATCATAACACCTGTAACGCCCTCAACTCCTTTGACAAACCACCAGTAGTTGGGAGGCCTGTTATGTCCAAAGAACTGTTGCAAGGGCACATATTCCTCATTTGATGCATGGAGAAGACGGGGAAAATCACATGTTAAATGTGCTCCTGCATGAAGCCCCACTCCTATTGCTATTGCTACTGCAATTACCTGCTCAATTGCCCCCAGAAAAACAAGTTTAATGTACATTTCTTCATATCAAGGACGATCCCATACGTCCATTAGTATTTAGATTCTGCTAATGCTTTTCTTATTGATATCAGAACAAACATTTCATTTTGATAATGAAGGATTTGGGTCAGACAGACTGACCTTGTGGAAATTGAGATTGTCGTCAAATGGAACTGCTACACCAAGCTTGGTCTTATTGCGGAGCCATGTAATGGTATTTCTACAAACAGGAAGCAAAATCAATGCCATGTTAAATTTGAGTGTCTCTGCAGCTCCCTTAGCCGTGCACACGCAGTAACCCATCACATGGTATACTGCTCTGTGCCTGTATTGTATGAATTTCCATGTAAATAGCCCTGCAAGTATACAAAGCCATAGCAGAAGAACCCAGATGCGTTGCCAGTTGTCTTCAACAAAGAATTTTATTTTCTGCAACCACCTTTCAACTGGATTGTTTATCTTGGTGGGCGCCAGCTTCTGGCTTATCATTTGGCTCAAATTAACGCTGGTGTTCCCACGTTTTGCATTTTCATTTGGAACCTCCAGCAGCAACATCTCCAGATTTTGAATCTGAGAAATCACATAATATATATAGTTAGGACTAGCAAAACGTTTATAATTACGGCAGATACATCAAAACCCTGGTCCAATATACCCATTTAAACCCTGGTCTGATATGCACCAAGAGGTTGCTGGAGCTATCTAATCTTGTAGCAAATTTCCCTCTAGTAACCAGAATCCGAGATTACAGAGTTCCCATCGATCTGGAACTCTGATTGAACTTTTGACAATCTCAGTTGATTCAGAAAGGGCATTGTTCCACCATGCGTGGCTATTAGATCATGGTAAAAGTCTGCTCATGCCTGAAATTTCCACTGGATTCTTATCAAATTTCTGGCCAGAAAGAGGGTCCCTTTGCTACAAGATTAGCTCACTCCTGAGGTTGCCAAGCTCAAGATTGGATATCTTGTGTTTCAACATTTTAATCCTTGGCCATTTGTGTGAAGTCTAGATACTCAATCTTCATAACCGGCATACCAGAGACACGTTTAGATGCGTCTGGCTTCATAACCGGCATACCAGACTCGGGTTTAGATGGGTTTGGACTAGACTTGCATCCATAATCATTATATTCATTACACCCACTGCACCGTCTAGATTCATTACACAAGTACAGGCCAGAGAGTTCCATATCTGAGAATTGTTTTATAGAATTATACCTCAATGTATCCCAAATGATCAGGGTCTAGTTCTTCCATGATGAGTGCTGCATACTCTTCTGCTTGTTCTTTTAACTTGGAAAGCTTGTTTGCAGATGCACTGAGCATGATAACCTGCCAGAGAGGACCGTAATTAATTATTTTGTATAACAGAATTGAGAATCTACATCTGAAGATTTCAGGCGACAGCTAAAGCAAATAGAAACGCTCACCTCTTTAACTTCTTCTTCAGTGATACGGCCATCAGCATTCTTGTCGACCCTGCATACATTCAATTCGTTAGAAATTCTCGAAAGATATAATTGAATCAATAGAAATATCACACGATTTACAGCAATATAGAATCTGTGATGAGTAAAACACCCAATAACAGCTTTCTTCAATAATTATCTGCAACAATACTTACTCGACTAATTAGGTAAATCAGGATAAGATTGGAGATTAACTATGGGTATTGATAACAGTGATCCTAGATCCTAGGACCTCAATAAATAAAAGAACCTGATCAACTTTTTTTTCGTGTTTTACAGTAACTCTTCTTTGTTTTTGGCCCGAGGGGGGACTAGGAGCTCTATAAATAAACCAATAGGATCAGTCATTTTTTTTGGTATCTGTTTTTAACAGTAAGCCTCCATGCTCTCCTTTGTTTTTGGCCTGAGTAGGGGTATATCTCCCACGGAACCTAATAGATAAGGTTTGCAAATCTCAAGAAGAATGGGCAATTGCTAAGCTAAAAACTAACTTGCATGAGCTGAATAGCAAAACCGGCAGATGGATAGTTGGGAAAACTCCTTTGGGAGAAATAATCATTGCAACTTAACTCTTGGGACCTGTCACTACGAGGACCCCAAATTAAATCCCATAAGCACCACTTAGCTCCTGGAAAATTTCACTATGTGGATTCCCAAGTAGATGCCTTACGCACTGTCCACTAGAAATGGAACCTTATTTAAGACAGCACTACAGCTCAGCCAACAGTCTGACCAGATTCATAATTATTAGGCTCACAAAAATTCTTGGTCTCTGTCACTGCTTGTTTAGAAAAGTTAAAAACAGTAGACCTCTATGTCAGGTTAACGCTGATAAGGAAGTTAACAAGGCCAAACACAGGTCCCTTGGGCCACAATCTGGCTGTGGATCAGGTTTAGTACAACCAAACATGTATCAGGAATTCTGATCCTGCTTCAGCCAAAAATTAGACTGTGTCCGTAAAACAAAATTGAAAAGTATAACTGAATACAGCCTCAATTAGAGATTAAACAGCAACCATATCACCAATTTCCTCTCAACCTCAAAAGTTGGAGGAGGAGATTAACTAGGAAATCCCATTGCTTATTCTTTTCATGTTGCTTTTTAGTCCCATTGCTTATTCTTTTCATGTTGCTTTTTAAGTCCCCTTGCCCATTTTTGGTTACCAGTGCAGATTGATATATCGATTAAATTAATGTTCACCATGAGAGAACATTATCAGAAACTTCGAAGGGCTTATTCTTTGACTTCGTCTTTATCTGAAAATGACGTATAAATTCAGGAGATTAGAAAAACTTTTGAATCTACATACATGTCAAAAAATGTTTGAAGCCTAGAGTCAAAGCCCTGATCAGAAATCTGCTCCCAGAATTCCTTCAGTTCATCCTTTGTAATGCTTGGGCCAGATATGCCTCTCCTCCTTGCTAATGCATCAAAGAGTTCACCTGCAAACTCGTTGGAATCCTTCATCCCTACATGATCAAAGAGAATCAACAAACAATTCAGACACCTATAATCATGGAAACAATTTAATTCATTCAATTGAAATCCAATGGCATAACTACTCCATACTAGATATAATTTAGTGGTCATATGGATTGGTCCATAGATCCTCAGGTCTTCCTTGGATGCTAATAAAATTTCATTTGGTGTCGAAAAAAACCTATGGTGATGCGGAATGAGAACACCAGGCTCTCGACTCTTACCTATGCATTGCCCAAAGTGTGCCCGGGAAAGAGACCCGTCAACAGCGAGTTCATCAAACCTCTCCTCAACCTTATTCCAATCACCACCCCCTTTGGTCTTTGTAATGAATTTGAGACCCTGCAAGGCATAATGGGCTCCTGTTTTACTTCTATCCAGCCTTCCAGGATAGGGAACCCTCTTGGTGAATGATGTAAGGCGTTTGAGTTCTTGTGACACATGCTTGATCCTTGCAGAAGCATTTCTAATAACGGATGAGCCAAATGAACTCCTCTTCTCCAGATCCTTGGCTAATAAAGCTATCTCTGGATCCTCTTGATCCCCAGGACCAGCTGGCTTCACACTGTGGACTGCAATTGAATCATCCATCACATCCAATGTAATCTCCACATATCCTTCATCTCCACTATTGCTCTTGCTGCTAGTAGCCCCATCACCAGGTATGTTAAACCTGGCACTCCTCCTGCCTGGCCTCTTGTTCAGAGGACCGCTCAGAGGTCCACTGAAGGCAACCCTGTCGGAACTACCACCCAGAGGTCCACTGAAGGCAACCCTATCCCCTTGACCGCTCAGAGGTCCACTGAAGGCAACCCTATCCATATTACTGCTCAGAGGTCCACTGAAGGCAACTCTGTCCACATTCCCACCAGGTTCCTTCAAAATCCCATGAATCCCTGTCTCACCATGCTGATCTGCTGCATGGAAATCTGTATCCAAACCCATGACGAGCCTCCCAAATCCCAAATGAAAACTCTTACCTCTCCCTCCTCAATAGCCACAACCCAATAAACGCTTCTCAATACCCAAAAATCCAAATTCAGACAACAATGTCCTGTTGCTGACAACAAATTTTCCTCACTGGCCTTTATAGATCCCAAATGAAAACTATTACTTCTCCCTCCTCAATACTAACCACCCAATAAACACTTCTCAATACCCAAAATCCAAATGCTGACAACAATGTCCTGTTGCTGACAACAAAGTTTCCTCACTGGCATTTACAGATCCCAAATGAAAACTATTACCTCTCCCTCCTCAATACCCACCACCCAATAAACACTTCTTTATACCCAAAATCCAAATGCTGACAACAATGTCCTGTTGCTGACAACAAATTTTCCTCACTGGCCTTTACAGATCCCAATATGGCAGAACTCAACTCCTCCCTCCTAATTATGAACAACCATACTGGTTTTTGGTTTGTGGGTATAACAGAAACTTGCCCTGTTCCCCAGATTAGAAGATCTGCTTCTCTAGTACACCCAAGCATTTGGTGTGATTAGCATCCCCAGCTTAACATATATAATATGACGATTGGAGTATTGGGAATTGCATTGTGTGCGTTGATGAAATTAGAACGGCGGCAAAGTTGACGAATCCACTGGTTCTCAATAAAAAATATTACTCTCCTACACGCTACGCGTGGAAACTGTAAGCAAACTTCCCTTGTCCGAAAGATTCGAAAGCTCCAATGCCGGTAGGCCCAGTGGGCAAGCGTGGACTTTAATGGAAGGGGAACAGGTATATTCACAGGGAGCTAGAGGGTTAGGTGTGTATATACGTACAGAGTGTCATGGTGTTGAAAGAGTTTGGTGGGTCAAAACGCGTAGGGGCCGACCCAATAACGAAACGTGGGGGGGTGTACAGTGTGGATTGTTCTGTTACGCATTCATTCATTCATGATGACCTGCAACGTAATCAATCAACGCATGTTTCTTCCGCCTTCTGGAATTCTTGCGTTCAAGATGACAGGTACTGTAACAGCAACTGCTCCGGATTCTGGATGTGCGCCCCCGGTAATAGGCAAGCATCCATCGACTGGCAGCAGGATTTTGAACATTTTTCAGAGAATGTATCATTGAAATGTTCTTTAAGCCGTGTTTTCTTTTCACTTTTTTCCCTTTTTAATTAAGATGGTGCGTATACAATATTAAAATAAAATAATAAATAAAAATTTAATTAGCTACCAAAATTAAATTTAGAGTTTAATCTAATTATTTTACACATCAAAATAATGAAATTTTTTTTTTTTTTAAATGAAAATTATAATTTTTATATTATTAAATCTGACTTATTCATTTAATTTTTTCTATTCTATAGATAAAAAATTTTAAAAGCATTATTTCGAAATAAACATACTAATTAACCAAAGAAAAAAATATGACTAATCTATTTATATTTTTTTATTATAATTATAATCTTATATATATAATTTGATTAACTACCAAAATTAGATTTAAAGTCTAATTATAAAAATTATAATCAATAAAAATTATAATTTTTATTAAATATGGCTTATCATTTAATTTTTTCTATTCAATAAACAAAAAATTTAAAAGCACTATTTTGAAATAAACATGATTATCATATGAAAAACATATATATATATATTACAAATTATTTTAAATTATAATAATTTTAATTTATTTAGATTTTATAATATATATATTTCAAAATTTTAAGAAAAAAAGTTTATTTTTTAATTCTTTTTAAATATAAACCAGCATAGATTCATTTTAAGTTTGAGAGAGGGATCAAATTTTTTAAGATACAAACTTCTCTTAATATACAAATTAAGATACAAACCTCTCTTAAGATACAAACCTTTTTTTAGTGTAAAGTTTAAATCTCTAAGATTTGATTCCTCCCAATGTTTAGTAGATCATAACTATAAATCTATGATGATTTTTTAATATTATTTATATAAATTTGACATCCTTATATATAGAAATATTCTTACTTTTAATTTTCTTAACATGTTTTATAATTTATTTTTTTATTTCACTATTTAATGTAGTATGCATAACATTGATGATATAAATGGATAAATAACTTAGAAACAAATTATTGTAAATATTAAATTTGTATATTATTATTACCTAAACTCGGATTACATATTATGATTATTATAAAATTACAATATTATTGAATTAAATCAATTTATTATTTTTATTACTTTTTACTTTTTATCACCTTTTTAATTAAATTATGCATTATTATCATCATTTTTAGGCAATGTTTCATTTTCTCTCCCATATGGAATTGATATTTAAATGTTTACACTCTTTACTAACACTACATCTCCCCATACTAAACTATAAAAATGTTTGTAATTTTATTTATAATATAAAAAATTGAATTGAATCAATTTATTATTTTTATTACTTTTTACTTCTAATCACTTTTAAATTAAATTATACATTATTATAGTCATTTTTCTATTAAACTAGCGTTATACATTATTATCATATTTTTTTTATTAAATTCGCATTATACATTATTATCATATTTTTTTATAAAATATTTCATTTTCTCTCTCATATTAAATTAATAATAAATATTAACGCTCTTTACCAACACTACATCTCCCATACTAAATCATAAATATCTCAGAATATAATAAAACTTTATTTTCTTAATGTCAAAGAGATAAAATTTAATTTAATCTATAACTTTTTAGAAATCATCCGACACCTATTTCATACATGGAAATTTAAAAATATTCCAATAATATTACTTTTTCATTTTATATTAATCAAAACCCATCCTTTTAATTAAAATAAAAAATATCATATATCTTAAGAAAAGATAAAGAATAAAAACAAACATCTTTCATCATGGAAAAGATATCCATATCCATTATCTACAACGATTTGCAGAGGCGGCAGGAAGCGTGAATCATGCATAAGTACAAAGCTATTTACATTATCTGATCTATAAAATATAAAACCAAATTTTATAATAATATTTATTTTTTTTAAATTAATTAATAAAATTTTTAAAATTATATTTGTTTGGGTAGTTTAAGTGATAATGGTTTTGGAATGAAATCTCATCGATCTTGAAATTTTGGATACAAATCTTGTGCTATTCTCTTGAGTGAATAATAAACATATAAACTTAAAAATAAAAAAATCCTACTAAATTTACAAAAAAAACATTTAAAATTATATAAATTTAAACTTTGTATTAGTTAATAAAATATTTAAATTTTATAGACTTTAAAAAAAATTATATTTTTAAAAAACTTATAAAAATCTAAAAGTTAATTAATCCAATTGTAATTATTATTTAAATTTAATAAACTTAATAAAAATCACTTCAAATTATTTAAAAATTCTTTCTCATCTGCTTTCAAGTTGATTTAAAACTCTTCCTCATCTTCTTTGGAGTGTTATCATTTTATGAAATTCTCTTGCTTGTATATTCTTATAAAACTCTTTTTTTTATATATTCTTATAAAACTCTTTTGTTGATGTATTCCTATAAAACTCTTTTGTTTATATATTGTCAATTGTCTTAATATCTTGAATGAATAATTTTAATTAATTAATTTATATTTAAATATAGTAAATAAAATGTTATTTAATTTATTTATTTTTATATTTTTTTAATCAATGAGATGTGGGTTATTAGGTTTGTGTGGGGTTTAGTTTTCCTTAAAAAATTATAAGTTTAAAATTCAATGAAATAACTGAGAATAAGAGTTTAAAAATATTTGACTTTTGGTTTGGTTTTTGTGTTTCTTTTTCTTCAATCTATGAGATATAGATTAGTAAGTTTGTGTGGGATTTAGTCTCATTAGGCTTGTGTGGGATTTAGTTCTCTTTAAGTTGTAGCTTCAAATTTCATGGGAAACATTGAGGATGAGAACCATTTTTTTGGAAAATTACGCTATCTCAAAAAGCATTCAAAATAAACCACTCAACCTAGTTTAAAAAAAATGATTAATATTTTATAAAAATTGATAAAATCTTTATCGTTTCACATTATAAAAAATATCATTGGAAAATGAAATAACTAATTAGATAGTAATTAAATTTATAATAATTGATTTCAAAATTGTTTATATTTATATTATTCTTTATATCTTTAATATAAAATTTGTCTAGCCCATAAGATGTAGTTTAATTGGTGACAAGTAACATGAAATGTTAGGTAAACAATGCGATTCAAGATTTAAATTTCCATGAGCTGAACCAACAAGAAAAAAAAAAAAAAAAAAAAACTTATTTGAAAATTAATAATAAAATAATAGACAAAATATAATATACAAATTTAATAAAAAATATCTTGTAAAAATTTTTCTACTTAAATTGCTTATTTTTAATATAAAATTTGTCGTAAAAATTAAATAATAAATATAATATTTAAATTTATAATAATTAAAATACATTTTAAAATTTCTCATTAAAAATTAATTAGGATATTGAAATCTTATTTGTTAAAGTGATCCATTCAATTATAAAAGTTTATTCCTTACCTAAGTAAAATTTAAATGTTTTATATTTAGTTTTTAAACTGGAAATTTTTTCCGGATTTTGTTAATATATATATATATATATATATATATATATATATATATATATATATATATATATATATATAATTTCAATTAAATAATTTTATATGATAATTAAATTTAATTAAACCATAAAAAGATGGTCAATTTTTATTTTATTTTCATTTGAAATTCTAGTTAAAAACAACTGCACCTACAAAATAGAAAGATTAAAATTTTAATCAGTGAAGCACCACATGTTAAAGACAAAATTAGTGAATAACTACAAGTAAAAAAATAATAATTCTAGTGAATATAAAACCATGTTATATAAAAAAATTCTTTATGAGTGAAGAACTAAACTTACAAAGAGAGAAGATTAAAATTCAATAAAAACTTTCACTTACAAATAGAAAGATAAAATTTTAAACAATGAAGAAACTCACAAAAGTAATTGTGCTTATAAAAAACAAATATTAAAATTCTAATAAATAAAGAACTATATTTACAAAAGGGGAAGATTAAAATTCTAGTGATAGAAATATTACATTTCACAAAAGAAGAAGAAGATTATAAGCCATTAACCTTAAAATGTTCAAGGTCATTGAAATAATTAAAAAACCTTAAAATGTTCAAAGTCATTGAAATAACTAAAAATAACATCCAGTGGGATGTGCCTTAATTTTAGGACACCTCCTAGGTCCACATGATAGATAATGAAACATCATAATACCCATGGCAAGGAAAAAACTCACTTTGTGGGGGAATTATCTCAAAAGTTGGAGTCAAATCCAAAAGGCACATTCAATTAAGGGATGAGAATTGGAAGGAGGTGTGTGGGGTCATACAATGGGATCTAAGAGATTCATTCCATCATGATTGCATGGAGTTCTAAACTTATACATTATTGTCTGATGATTCATAGGTTCTACTTAGTCTTTTATGTGAAGGGTTTCTAGATTTCTATCCCTTTTATTTATTTTTTACTTACGTCATTTCAAAAGCTTAGTTTTTGTGTATGCTTACCTTAGTCATAGGAAAGTTGATTTTTTGATGTGGAAGTTGAAGATATGACATAATTAACATCTTCTACAAGCCACACTGTTGAGAAGGATGGTATTTTAGCATGTGTGGAGTGCCCTCTTTAGATGAGGATGTTAGGCACTTAGAGGTTAGGTTCTTGGCCCTAGGAGCATGTAACCACCTTACATAATGTGAGTGGGAATGTTTGAATTAAAGAGACATTGGTTGGAGGTTGCACCATTTTGGAGGAGAAACACTTGGCATGTGGACACCGAGCTTGGAGGGCGCACCGCCTTGGGAGTTCGAGAAAACCTAGGGGGCTTTGAAAATCAATATATTTGGGGATTTGTTCATTAACTTGGCCTAATGTTTCTTGTGGATTTAATCATTATCAATTGTTTCCCTCCATAATCTTAGAATATATAAAGGGAGGAGAGTGTCTACATTAAGTAAAGTTACTTTGTATATTATAGATGGATATTCTGTGTGTTCCTACTTATTTGGAAAATCTTGGAAGATCATGTCTTTCTCTTTTAATAAGGATTAAAGCTTATGGGATGCTAGTGCTAAGGTTCCTTGTCATGTGAGATTTAAAGTGTTGAGTATTGTAGCATGTGGGACATGAGTGTGTGATCTTACTTAATAGTTTGTTTGATGTAAGTGAGGGATTATTGAGTTTAACAATTGAAGTGATGTTGGATTATTTGAAATCTCCATGGTAAAATTGGCTTATAGAGATTGGTGGAATCCCTTGCATGTCCTTTATATTTTTAGTTAGGGTTTGTAGTGATTGTGAATACCTTAATTAGGGTTTGAGGTGCATTGAAAAATAGTTTCTTAGGATGTCTGAAAGGGATTCATTGTACCAGCTTGGGGTGAGTTAAGATCTATGTATTGAGATAGACATTTCCTAACAACTACTGAAATGATTTATGTTTGTTTTTTTTCCTATGCCTACATTCTTGAGTTTGTTTAGTAGTGTTGGGAAGATGTGAAGTTTTTGGTATGGATGTTGAAAAAATTAGTTTTGGCATTAAAGTTGAAAACTCTATGAAGTGGATTTGTGGCCTCATAAAAGTGAGGTGGAAAAATTTGATTGGGTAGATTTTCAAAATTTCTACAAGGTATCAAAGCTTGTTATGTTGAAATTGTTTTCTTTTGAAATAGGGAGTTGAGTGTTTTAGTGGGGAGTTATTGGGTGTGATGTCCTAGTTGCTCTAGGGATTGGAGTTATGATTTTCCTAAGGGATAGGTGACCAATCTACTTTATTTGTTGGAATCAAGATCTACTTTAATATTTGTAAGGATGAATACTCACAGGCTTAGAGAGTGTGTTAAATTAAAAGATGCTTTGAACTTTACAACTTGGAAGAATATAGCACACACATTATTTGAGGATGTTTAGCTTTGGCATTTGTAGATAACAAGATTATTGTTCCTATAGATCCTTATGAGTTGACCAATTACAAAAAGAACGAGGAAAAATAAAAGATAAATGTTATTAATTTGGTAAGGACTATCTGATCCTTCATATTATAGAGAAGGAGACAAGGAGATGTATGACATTTTGATAGCTTTATATTAGAGTGTGCGTTTTTCTTGCAAAATGTCCTTGAGAAGTAATATCTTCACAATATACATGCGTGATAAAAATTTTAATAGATGAACAAGAAATATGACCTTAGAATGAGAACAATGGCAAAAAAACCCAAATCTTGGCTCCAAAACACCAAAATCAACCCCTAAATAAAAATTTGGTGTTATTGCTAACACTCTTTTCTTTGGGGTGGATAAAATTTTGACTAGTTTGAAATCATGGCCTCTATAACTAGATAGAAACCTTAAAATTGACTCTTGAATTGGAAAGTGATGCTACCAATAGTACTAAATTCTTTGTTTTTGGAGTAAAATTTACGATTTAACTAAAACCATGGCCTTGACAACTGGTACCATCATTGCGAATTTGATGTAACCCAGATGGTTGGAAGAAACATTGTTATCCTCCACACCCAATTTTAATCCATGCATGTGACATGTTGAACTCATAGAGTATGTCCTTGTAATGACTTCGAATCTTGTTGTTGAGAGTCCCTCGAGAACCAAAACATATATATTCCTCATATGAAATATAAAGACATTTCTTGAAGTATAAATAATTGACATCACCATACAAAAAAGAAAACTCTTACTATCAACTACAAAATCAAAAAAATAAAAGAATAAATTTTTAAATGTATATATTTATTTTTCTATTATTATTATATTAAAGGAATCAAGATTTAATGAGCATTTTTTCAATTATCTATTTCCATGTCATTACAACAATTTTTTTCAAGGCATCAAAACTCAACATATCACTAATGACATTTGAACATAGGTGGGTAGTATAACAATCATTCAACTCTACCACACAAGATAGCCTTAATTAACATTTTTACATATATGTTTTTTACAATTATTTTTAAATAAATTTGTGCAATTTTTTCTATTTATCTATTTTTAATATGAATTTTAAAACAATAATTAATTAATAATATTTTCAAGTAACTATTTACTTTTGAGTTATTTAATTTGCAATGATAGGTTTTGTTAATGTTATTATTTTAATTAAATCATTATTTTTACTTTAAAAACTAGTTTCTTAATTTAAAGGTCAATGTTAAGGTTTTTGTTAAGTTACCAAGGGCATTATTTCAAACAATTTAAAAATTTAATTAGCCCCCCAAAAAGATCGTTATCAACAAAATCAATTTTTGATTTGGTGTAAAAATAGTTACTAAATGTGTTAAATTATTGCAAGAAAATGCTTCATTTGGAGGCTTATGCCTTAGTCAAATGGAGAAATTCGAATCTCCGAGCAGTTAGCAAGAGTGACACAGCCTAGCCACTTAGTTAAGTTAGTCAATTCGATTTTGTGGGCAAGAAGTAGAGTTGTGCATGAGTTGATTGCTAAGATCTAGCAATATAGTGGAGTTATAGTTAGTGAAACTTGATTGTCTAAGCTCTAGTCATGAATATAGTCACTATGAGTTTAGTTGAGTAGTTGTAACTATTGTTAACTCACAGATCTCTTAGTTAATTAGTCAATTTACTAAAAAAATCCCAACTCATGAATGCAATTCGAATTGCCTAGTTGAGTGGAGGGAAAATACGTAATTGTATTTATTATTGTATATTAGTGAGTGTACAAAATTTGCATGTAGCAGGTGAAGAATTCTCTTGGGATTGCGTAAGGAAATAAGAGATCTTCCTATTCTTTAGGAGCAAGAATTGCACAAGGAAATAGGAGGAAGAAGGAGGTCTATTTTGGCTAAGTATTGGGTAGAGCAGACTCAAGAGGAGGATATCAATACTACAGTGTAGATTGAGCTTCAAGGGTTGAAGTTGTCATTATAATTGATCATTGCCTCATCTTATATAGTACAAATAAAGGATGGGTTTTTCCCAGTGGGGTTCGCCAGTAAAAATATTGTTTTCATTATAATTGAATGATTGCATGTGTTTCTATTGTATGTTTACCCTTTTGCAGATTGAGTAAAATAAATTTGTGTCTATTGATACCAGTCTAATTTCACTATTAGTTGCAAATTTCAAGTTATTTCTACATGGTATCAAAGCTATTGAAAACTACATAGAAACCAGGTTCTTGATATTCTCTGAGAAAATTTTAGAATAGTAGATTTGTGGTGTAGGATATTTCTTTAGTGCAGGAATAATGTCTTTCTATGGATTGAGGCTTCAGTATGCATTGGATGACACTTCAAATTTTTGTGCTTGGAAAGGCAGGATGGAATCTATGCTGGATGACAATGGAGTATTGGAGTACATGCAAATTGATATTCCAAAACCAACAACATCAGATTCATATTGGAACAATGGAAGAAAGATACAACAAAATCCAAGAGGATTATCCTAGAGGGAGTCAAAGATCATGTGGTTTCAAGTTTGCATGGCAAGAAGACTGCTTATGTAATCTGGAAAACCTCCATACAAATATTCGAAAGCAATAGTGATGCTAAGAAATTGGCATCGAAAGTTAATCTCAAGACCATTCAAATGAAAGAAAATGAAACTATTGTCCAATACCTATCCAAATGCACTTATGTCAAAGATGAACTTAGAGGAGTAGGAGAGATTGTGCCACCATATGATCTTGTGAGTTTAGCACTCCTTGGTCTTCCGAAGTCCTGGCACAACTAACAAGACTTAGTTAATGGAAGAGACAAGCTCCCAAATTGGGAGAGACTTTGGTTTGTCTTGGTATAAGAGGAGATTAGACGAAACACTAGAGATGGAGTCTCGTCGAGATATGATTAGGAAGAAGATTTTGCTCTATTTGAAAAAGGAAAGAAGACCCAAGGCGAGGCATAATAAAACGAGAACCATGGCAAGAAGAAAGACCTCATTAAAATTAAATCCTTTCACTACCATGAGTATGGACACTATGAAACCAAGTGTCCACATAAAAATCTAGTAAGGAACTTGCAACAACAACAGGAGGAGATTCCCTCACATCACAATTCGAGTTGGATTTCACCCTCATTTCTTGCATGGAAAGTACAGTAAGAAGGAGCAAGTGGTACCTAGATTTCAGTGCTTCATTTCAAGTGACAGGAAATAAGGAGTTCTTCAGCAACTTAGAGGAGAAGGAACTACAATTACACATAGAGCTTGGAGATGATGGGAGATATAGTGCCAAAGGGATTGGCACTGTCACCTTTAAGAGGGAGTCAAGCTCTCATATTCACCTGAAGAATGTAATGCATGTGTTTAGCCTGAATAAAAATATAGTTTCTGTAGTTGTACTTGAAGACAAAGGATATGCTGTGGTGTTCAGTAGAGGTAAGGCATATCTATGGCATGTTGCTACTAAAAAAATAAAACAAATTGGTGTTCGAGTTAAAAATCTCTACAAGCTAGAGGTAGATTTCACCATGTATGCAACTATCCCTCTAGGAGTGAGGTGGGGTGATGTAGAGCCTTAGTCCCAATGTTGCAAATATTTGGAAAGGTTCCATAAGAGAGCAATAATAGTTCCAGTATACTCTTCTCATGGATCATTACCCTTGCTACATGGGCCCAAAATATTCAATAGTAGAAGGATTAGCCTCAGTTGATGCACTCAGATATTGAGCATTAGTGCAAATGCTAGTAGCATTAAGAGACTCAGGAGACAATTTCAACTCAGAGACATAGTTGATTCAGTATTTTGGATGCTTCTCAGTTGCAGTTGTTGCAGTATAAACAAAAATAGTGAGATAGCTCGTTAGTTGTGTTATATTACATTCCTATAGAGGAACAAGATTTGGGTTGTGCAAAACCCTTTTCTTACTAAGAGGGAATGCTAAATTGTAGCAAGAAAAGGATTAATTTGAATTATGTCTTAGTCAAATGGATAAATTCAAATTTCCACATCAGTAGGATGACTTGAGTTGTAGTTAGTAGGGGTGACATGGCCAAGTCACTTAGTCAAGTCAACCAATTTGTGTTTGTGGGAAAGAAGTAGATTTGAGCATGAGTTGATTGCTAAGATCTAGAAATATAGTGGAGTTATGGTTAGTGAAACTCAATTATCTGAGCTCTAGTCATGAATAGAGTTAGTATGAGTTCAGTTGAGTAGTTTTAACTCAATTATCTCTTAGTTAACTAGTAAATTTACTAAAAATAACCCTAGCCACACATTTAATTCGAATTTCCTAGTTGAGTGGAGGGAAAAGGCATAATTTTATTTATTATTGTATACTAGTGAGTGTACAAAATTTGCATATAGCAGGTGAGGAATTATCTTGGGATTGCATAAGGAAATATGAGCCCTTCCTATTCTTTAAGAGTAGAAATTGTGCAAGGAAATATGAGGAAGCAAGAGGCATTTTTGGGATAAGTATTGGGCAAAGTAGACCTAGGAGGAGGAGATCAATATTACAGTGCAGATTGAGCTTCAAGGATTGAATTTTTCATTGTAATTGATCATTGTCTCATCTGATATAATACAAACTTAGGAGGTGTTTTTCCCAATTGGGTTCCCAAGTAAAAATACTATGTTCATTTTGATTGAATGATTACATGTGCTTCCATTGTATGTTTTCCATTCCATAGATTTAGTAGAAGAAATTTGTGTCTATCGATCTTAGTTTGATTTCATTAGCAACTACAATTTTCAAGTTTTTTCTACAAAATTTGACCTCTTACAAATGAAAACTTTGGAGAGTTTTCAAGAAGTTGGTAATTTTGTTGATATAGAATGATGTTACCAACTTGATGAGAACACCCTAAAGTTCTTGATTTTTTAGAGGTCATATTTAATGATTGCTTTTATCTCCATTTCAAAAAGTGGTATTGTCAATATCACCCAAGCTAAAATTGTGTTTTGTTTGAAATTGTAATGTTGACAAATGATACAATTATGCAAAATTGAACCTTCAATTGAAAAATGATGTTTCTAGACACAATTATTTTATATTTGAAATTAAAATTACAAGTTAAATGGAAAACATATTTTTGAAATTGTAAATAAAGAACTTAAAATCAACACTTCAATCAAAAGAAAACATTTTCTGAAAATATATTTATTAATTAAATTTATCATTATCTATTTAATTTACATTATATATATATATATATATATATATATATATATATATATATATATATATATATATATATATATATATATATATATACATATATTGTAAATTAAACAGATAATAATAAATATAAGTTTAAAAATAAAATAAAGAATACTTTTTAAAACGAAAAAAAATGAATGATTGAAGAAATAATAATTCGACCCTAGAGAATAAACTAGACATCAAACCCGGAAATGAACAAACTAATTGAACTAGACCACGAGCACCATAGAAGAGCTCTAAAACTTACAAGTGTTGGAATAAAAAAACATAATGAGGAGGAGATATTAGAAATAGTAAAATAATAACTGGAAATTAAGTCACGAATTCAAAAAAACTTATCGAATAGAAGAAAAAAGGGTGCAAAGGTACTTGAGCATAAACATAGATTGATTCATGTTAAGGTAAGTTGTAATGACCATAAATTAAATATACGTAATAAGTCTCCAAGCCTAAAAGGCATAAGTATCTTTATAAATAATGATCTTATTCCAGGAGACCAAGTTGAACTAAGGAAAGAGATTGATAAGGTAAAGGAGTGAAGAAAGGAAGGAAAATGGGCAATAATTAGAAATAGGAAAGCTATTATTAAAGATAGAGACCAAAATAAGAGTCATCAATAGTAATTGGGAGCACTCCAAATCCTCTTTTAAAACTATCGTGGTTTTCCATGTCGTAAAGGTCCTATGTTTATTTGGGTCTCGAGTGATATTGATCTTATCTTCTTAGTTGAAACTTGGGAGCATGATGAATCTAAAGTCCCCCACATAGATGGATTCATACTGTAGTTAGCATGGAACAAGAAATCCTCTTGTAGAGGTTTTGTTGGAATAAAATGTTATATAAACAATAATATTTCTTCTCATATTCAAATTTATAATATCGACCCCCTCAATCGATACATTTGGATCGAAATTTCTGATTCTAACTCCTGTGGGACTTATCTATCAATTTTTTTATTTTTCTCCTATCAACTCTACCTCCTACAAGAAAAAATCCTGGATAATAATTTCCCCTTCAGTACCTTAGAAAAAGATATTCACAGTATAAGAAATGAAGGTAATATCCTCTTTTTAGGGGACTTCAATGCTAGAATGGATACTAACCAAACTACTCTCCTAAGTAATAACTCACACTCTAATCCCCTTTGGCTAGATGAGGACTTTGACTTAGTTAGCAGCTTTAAAAGAAATTATGAATACATAACTGAAAAAATTATTTAGTACTAGACTAATTAAGATCTATAATTCCCAAGACCAAATAATTTGTAATGGGATTAACAAATGGCCAATCTCTGGCCAGATGAATTGTATTCATGGGTTGGAAGTAGTGTCGTATATTATGTGATATCTGATACATACATTCTCAACCGTATTTTGACCTCTTAACTGAACACAAGCCCGATTTTGACCACCGACCTCTAACTTTAACTCTAAACCTTGACATGCACACTAGCCACATCCAAGAGAATTGGGAGAGTTAAAGGAACATTCATTTTAACAGAAGTAAAATGGACCTCTTATTAAAGGATTTAAAAATGGATTTAGATTTCTTAATGCATAATGATAACATTGATCACATCTACCACAATTTTACTACAATGCTTTCCACTACCATTAAGAAGTCCACTAATGAGGTGTCTTATAAAAAGAATAATAGAACTTTCAACCATTTGTGTGATAGTGATTGTAAAATTTCTAGGAAAGTGATTATCGACATACTCCTAATTATACCATAAATATTGCAAAATAAATATGTACAAAGATCTTATCGAAAGGAAGAAAATATCTTATATAAATAGGAGGCAAGAGTATCTTCTTCACCTTTCTAAAGTCGAGCCTCGAAAGTTTTGGAGAAAAAATATTGTTTGTAAAATGAAAGAAAAAAATTCGATCCCCTTAAATAATTGGAATATCTATCTTAAGAATCTCTATGATTCCCCTAAAACCATGGGAACCATCTTGAATATTCCTATAAAGGAAGATATCTTTTCTTTGAAATATGTGGAGTTTAGGATTAGTAAACTTGCTAATGGGATAGCTAGGGATATTGAAGGCTACCAAGCTGAAATTTTAAAAATGGTAAGGTTTATCCTCATTCCTCTATTGACGGTGTTGGACCCAGCAACATTTAAGGGGATCTCTCTGGTAAGAAGTCCCAACTAGACCTCAAACCGTTTGGAGTAGGAGTCACAATAGTGGGTGGTAATGTAGTGCCTTGACCATGGTAGCACATAGAGGTAAGTATGACGAATTTGGTCAGAAGCAAGTGTGTGACCTTGTAGCTATTCAAGTGAGATGCATGGGGGTTCTAACATAGAGTGGAGAAAAGGAAGTGTGTCCCTTACAAGCCTGTAATAGTATGCATCCTGAAAGGAACACACAAGCGAGATGACATCACAAGCTGGAAGCAGAATAGTCCACAAACCAAAGTGGCAAGTTAATCCAAAAACACACCTTCAACCAGATTCATACAATTGCATACAAAATAGTTCATAAGAAAATGCGTAAGTTAACCAACATACATTGCTAAAGTAACCAAAATAGTCGAACTACAATAACAACATATGCATGAAAACATGCTGGCTTAGTTATATTATTATTAGGTGAAAGTTCTATCCATACATGCACCATTGACATCCACTAGCCCCAATAGGGAACATTACAGTCAACACCACCTTCTTCACCAATGAAGTGTACTTGCTCTATGTTGTGGAGAAGCCAAGGCTCATCAGAATACTCCCAAGCCTTCTCTAAGCCTAAGCCTAGCCAAAAGATTGACTCCCAAAAGCCTCTTCTATGAGTTATGAGATTTTATTTATAACAAAGGGTTAGTTGACATAACCCTTTGACTCTTTGACTACCCTCATGAGTATTCAACTTTACAAATAGCTCATTACATTACATTGTGACTATTCTTGTTCCACTAATGTACTTGGAATTTCAATTACAACATATTTACAAATAATATACATTTTCCACACATACCCATGTGAGATAAAATAGGCTAGAGACAACCTAACAAGACAAAACACTATGACTCTTAAGTTTGGGGAAATACAACCTCGACAACCTCTACTTGATGCTTCTCCGTCATGTACTAATGCCAAGATTGGTACTACGTGATGATGTTCCTAAACTACTTGATCGTGTATTTATGATGGTAGACTCTTATCTCCATAGGTTCCGGGTATATGGTCTTGAAACCCTTGTCCAACTCATCCTGAAGCATGTGCAACATGGTCTTGATGATGGCAGGACCAGTAATGTACTTCTGCATTTTTTTTTGCGCTCATCTCCAAGTCATCATTGGTGGCCTCTCACCTTAGCTTCTCCATGTACTTGTTGATCTCTAGCCAAACTTGGTTCTTGTACTTAGATTCAGTGAGGGACCGATTGACGGGATCCAGAATGTTTTTACCATGACATCCAAACTCTTGTGCAACCATGTATATGAAGCCTATATTCTGTTGACGAACGAGGTGAGTTTCTCATAGTCTTGGATCAACATCTGAACCTTTGATTTCTCTAGCTCTACTTGTGGCTTCATCATATTTGGTAAGTGAAGTGGGGCCCCTTTGTATGACAATTTCCACTCTTGCACATCGGTGATGGTGGCATGTATGTTCTTAAGAGTTTGAGCAAACTTCTTGCTCTGCTACTACAACCCATGCACATGGACAACCGCTTTGTGCATGGTAAAAATTTCATCATGGAGTTTCCACGTGGTCATCTTAAGTGTTGATACTACAATGAGTATCACTTCCCTCATCTTTTCCATTGCAGAAACCACGCTCTGATCTTGAGATTTTTTTGCCTCTTCTCTAATTGCTTGTCAGTTATTTGTCAGTTATTCATTCCTGGCCAATAAGTCTTTGGCATTGGAGATAGTTTCTTTGACATAGGCCAAGGTGACTTCGGTAAGGGCGACTAGATGCTTCTTGGTGTCTGGCACTATCACCCTTTCCTTCATGAATGTAGCTGATGCATTATCATCCGAAAAGTGCTTCCTTCATGCTTGTACAATCTTCTTCTACAACTAGTCAAATTATAGATTGTACACATCCATGACCGGATCATCATCAAGGAGTACAACCTCTCCTTGCTCGCTCAGGACTGGTTTGGACACTAGAGGTGGCAGAGACTAAGAGGTGGCTTCAGGTGCTCTTGGCATGAGGTTAGTGTCTTTATTCCATGGCTCCTGGTCTAGCTCTATGTTTGTCTGCTCAATCAACTGCTCAATATGCTGAGCCATTTCTTGATCCTACATTTGTTCACTGTCTACCTTAGCTGCTGGCTGTTATGACTCCTCAACCTGTATGGGCATTGTTTTCTCTATCATTGCACCTTTCCTTTCTTATTCCTCCTGTTTCTTCTAAGCTCATGATCCTCCTTGAGCTTCTTCTCCATCTCCTGCAACTTTAGTTCTGCTACTTGTAAGCTCTACTTTTTCTCTTCCTTTGCTTTGTTGTCAGTGTCCTATACTTCCTTTTTCTTCCACAACCAAAGCTACTTGCATGAAGATTGAATACAATTTTAATCTACAACTTTGTTCTCCCTGTATTATGTCAGCAACTTCCTCTTTCCGTGATCTTGTACTAGATTGCTGCCTTTCGTTACTGTTGTTGTACTTGCTGCCATGTTAGTGTTGTCTCATTTCTTATGGACAACTAAGTGTGTGCATATATTGGAAAGTTAACTGGCACTTGCTCAATTGCTTCCCCAGTACTGCTTCCAATGTTATTTCTTAAAGAAAATCTCTTTAGTGCCATGGTAAAATCACTATTAGAGGGAAGTGCTTCAAGAGTGTGGTACCTGTGGGACAGAAAGGACACTCATGGAAAGCAAACATTAGCTCTTAAAATCTAACTTCATAGCATGATCATGCAGAAATCAGGGCATCTAATGAGAGGGTTACATAGTTTTTACCAATAGGGATGAATGACTGACTATGGGAATCACACACTGTGTAGTCCCATAAACTAGTGTGGAAGCTTGATGACTAGAACTACTCAATGCACAGTTCAGTTTGGTGCAAAGCCTGAGAGAGACTGCGCATTGTGCAGTCTTAGTGACCAAGATGAGATACTGGCTCCTGGAACTATGCAATGCATAGTTGGATCTAGGCCAAGATAGCCTTTGCACAATTGTAGAAGCTAAGGAAGAGGACTTGAGCTGCCAAATTGTGTAGTGCATGCAAGTGAATGTGAGATCCGGGTAAGCGGAGCCCATATCTGCCTAAGGGGAGTATGCAATCAAGAAAATATGAATGATGGTGTGATGCTGAGTGCATATTTGATTGAGTGATGATGCATGAAAGTAAAACAAGTGTAGGCATCAATCAAACAGAAGAAGATATTCATCGTAACGATGATCGTTAGTGCAAAAACAAGATAATTCATGCGACACTTGGGAAAGGAAATGAAAAACTTGAAACAACACTTATACAAGCTAAACAAAGTTAAAATGGAAAAAGTTTCTCAACAAAATAGGTGAAACGACACTCTCACAAGCTAAACAAGCAAAAGCAACCGAAAAGGAAACAAACGATGATAAAATAAAAACGCACCCAAAAAAGTGACAATGATGCTCCAAAGGTCCCTTGATCTCCTCAGGCATGTTAAAGCTTGATGATCGAGTATACAAAAGAGCTCTAGAGGCACCTATTACATCGAATTGAGAAAATTTGGAATTCTTGACGCACAAAAGTGACACTTTGTGGAAACTTCTAAAGATAACAATGTGCCACCTGTAGGAAAATAAAATTAGATCCCTGTTTTTGAGGATGATTTTTTTTTTTCGAGGAAAGGTTTCCATGCATTGCTCATAGAGATTGCGTAGTTATGGGAAGGATTGTGAAACTCTTTGGCTTATTCACTAAGCAACTTCTGAGCAGAAAGACTTCTGCGCAATTTCGGGACTGAGTGACTCTGGACTGCCTCTCATGCTTTGCATAATTTCCTAGCTCAAAGTTGGAGGTCAACTAGCTCTGCAGTTTTGGAGCTGAAGGCTCACTGTAGGCTTGGACTGCACAATTCCTAAGAGCAAGGATAGTTTCCCTCAAGGATTCTATAGTTCACTAAGGAAAGCCCATAATTGGGTTGAAACCAAATCAAGAGATTGTTTTGTGGGTTAGATAGTAAAGCAAGTAAGAAAACACAAGCCAACATGCAAAATCTAAATCTGAATGAAAGCACAAGTACCTGGGTCAACGTAAGATGAGTTGTTATGATTTTAGGAGGGAGGCTCCAAAACAAAGCATAGGAAAAATTTTTGGAGGGTGGTTGTAGCCGCTACAACATTGGCGACACACTAGTAGAAATGCATCTGTCTGTATGGATCTTGTCTCATGTAAAGTGAGTCTAACACTTCCCAAAGTATTGTTTGATTCTTTGATCACTATGACTTATTCACTTGATTGAGTTAAAGGTGTATTCCATACCATTCTCTTTATCGGAAACACACATATCAAGGCAAGTAAATTGAGTTGTTTTGATTGGGGATGAGGGGTATATTTATGGAAAAGTAATATAGACTGTCAAAGTTTTGGTTTCATCTTTGGTGTTGCTCCGCTACTAGCAGGCCTGGAAAGTACCCCGGCAGAGTCACTTCAGGAACACAAGCATTTCTTGGTACCAGCAAGCTTGGGTAGTACCCAAGTGGAGTTACTTCCTTCATCTCCCTGAGTAGGAGGCATTTCTATTCTTTCTCCTTTATTTTATTTTCTTCATTTTTCGAAGAACTGTGCATATGCACTTATTTCTTTCATGAGGCAGAAGAGGGATCCCAACTTATTGAGAGAAGAAGAGGTTGTCCGTTCAGAGAAAGATGTTTATATATACCTATGACATACTTGTTAAGGTTTTCCCCTCACCTTACTCTACTCGACTGAGTTGACAAAGGTTAGCTGAATTTAGAAAACCAATTAGAGTAGGTGGTACTAGCTAAAAGTGCAAGCGTTGTGATTTCACCAAGACTCACTCTAAAAGGAGCGTATTTTCCATAAGGGTATCATCGACGAAAAGAAAGGCAATATCTTCATAAGGAGAGGGAATAGACAAATAACCAAATGTTGATAGTTGTACAAGTCCTCTTGTATTTTATCCTTCTTGTGTCAAGAATCGAAACATCGTTTCATGGGAATGCTAATCCTATGGGTGCATAAACAAAAAAACAAGCAAAGACATGAAGTAAAATGAAGAAAAACCAAGTAAGAAAAAGAAAATAGGAAAGAAAACACTACTCCTACTCCTAAGCTAAACAGTGCATGGGCCTACTCACGTGAAGTGATATTTCCAATGCAGCCACCAACGCATTGGTTGGCCCATGTGAATGATGGCATGGTTAACAAGAAAGATATTTAGGAAAAGTAGCAAGCAAGAAATATAAAACAATGAAAAGCAACACGTTCAAAGTTTGAATGTGTCTACAGAAAAGAAAATATTAAAGGCAAATGAAAAGCACTTGAAAAATCATGTGATTCTAGAGGAGGTTGTGAAATCTATAAACTAGATTAATTTTCAATGTGAATGAGAGAGTGATGAGGAGCCTAGTAAGATTCAACATATTTCTGATTGGAAGTGGAACTGACCTCAAGGCTACAAGAACTTGACAACCATCAGCTCGGGCTGAAGTGCCTTGAAAACTTGAGGGGTTTCCACTTCATCAACAGGTAGATCATCAAAGATCGGTGCCATGAAAGATCAAAAGTAAGTGAATCATAATCGTGATCAAATAAATGAGTAAAAATATCATGATAGCCATGATCAGAAAATTAGAGATGGACATCGACATCCTCATGATCTGACGAATCATACAAAGGGGTTAATGAGAAACATAATTTTTCACCCTCTGAATTTCCAAAAATGAAAGATGAGAGGTCAAGTGGATTCAGAAATAAAAGTTTGTCCTCTTCGCGATCAAATGATAGACTGACATCATATGTTTTCTATGAATGATCAGAAGTCAAAACATCTGGGGATGAATTTTCACAAGAAAAGTAAGAAATGGTAGAATCACAGAAGATGTCAGGATATAGCGGATGAGGTGTAGACAGAAGGAGGTCATCCTTCACTGTGACTTCTTCTTAAGATTCCCACACATTCTAATAAAAAATGATAGCACAAGTTAGCTTCTCAACACCAACTCCGTCGACAACTTGATCCTCATAACATCACATGTGGAATCTGGAATAGATGAACACAACACACCAAAATCTAGAGGATCAAAAGAACCAGAGGACAGAGGTCGAAAAAAGGAGTTCACGTGACAAGAATTAGGGTTACAGCCCAAATATGGGCATAATTCCAGAGCAGGTGAGGTGGGGGGAGGTGACAATTCAACATGTTGGTTCACAACTTCTCCCACCTCATCCTGCGGAGCTGGAGCCGTTTAATGAGAAGAGGATGGAGAGTCACTTGTGACAACAACCTTGTCCGTCTTATATTTGGAATCTCCAACAACGAGGTTGCTGGGAGGGGTTCGAAAGATTCTAGTTCACGTGGATTGTTAGAGATGTGAAGAAGATACTGAAACCTTTCCCTCAGAAATTTCCAGTCAACATCATCTTCTAGGAATTGAAAAGCGAGATTATGGAAGCATTGCCAAAATTACGCAACAGATTCATCAAGTGCTTTGCGTAATTTTTCAAAATTTTATGATTAAGTGATCTATGGTCGAAAGGAAGTAAAGAACAAACTAACTCTCTAATCATGTGATTGAAAGAGTGAATAGACGCTGTAGGCAATGCGAGACACCATTGCTTAACACGCCTTTCGAATGTGTAATCAAACAACCCACAGATAATTTTGTCCGAGGGGACTTCATTCCTATAACAAAAACCTAAGGATGCAACTCCATTTCTTAACAAGGCTATTTTGCCTTCACCATCATATTTAATTCATGAAAAGTCATCAATGACATCCTCTGACACTTTGAAATCATGAGCATGAGAAAAACATGATGAAGTTGAGATTGTGATGTAAGTCATGAATTATGTGCAAAGATTCAAAACATAATAAGAGGGCTCAGCTTGTCATCTGGCCCTCCTTTTAGCACCAGAAATGTTAATGGTGTTGGACCCACCAAAATTCAAGGGGCTCCCCTTGGTAAGAAATCCCAACTAGACTTCAAACCATTTGGAGTGGGAGTCCTAGTAGTGGGTGGTAATGTAATGCCTTAATCACGTAGCGCGTAGAGGTAAGTATGATGAATTTGGTTGGAAGCAATTGTGTCACCTTGCAGTGAGGCAAGTGAGATGCATGGGCATTCTATCACACAAAGGGGAAAGGAAGTGTGTCCCTTAGAATCCTGTAATAGTACACAACCTGAAAGGAACACATGAGCAAAATGAAATCACAAGCTGGAGGTGGAATAATCCACAATCGGAAGTGACGGGTTAATCCAACAACACACCTTCAATTAGATTAATACAATTACATACAAAATAATTCATAACAAAATGCGTAAGTTAAACAACATACTTTTCTAAAGTAACTAAAATAGTTGAACTACAAAAAAAACATATGCATGAAAATGTGTTGGCACAGTTATATTATTATTTAGTGAAAGTTCCATCCATACATACACCATTGACAACCACTAGCCCCAATAGTGGAATATTATAGTCAACATCGCCTGCTCCTCCAAAGAAGTGTACTCGCTCTATGCTATGGAGAAGCCAAGGCTTGTCATAATACTCCCAAGCCTTCTCTAAGCCTAATCCTAGCCAAAAGCTTGACTCCCAAAAGCCTCTTCTATGAGTTACGAGGTTCTATTTATAATAAAGGGTGGGGTGACCCTTAACATCCCCCTTTGACTCTTTGAATACCCTCATGACTCTTCAACTTCTTGCAAATAACTCATTACATTACATAGTGGTTGTTCACATTCCACTAATGACACTTGGAATTTCACTTACAACATATTTACAAATAATATACATTTTCCACATGTACCCATGTGAGACAAAATAGGCTAGAGACAACCTAACAAGACAAAAAACTATGAATCCAAAGTTTGGGCAAAGACCAACTCAACAACCTCCACTTGGTGCTTCTTGATCACGTAATGATGCCAAGATTGGTATTGCATGGTGGTGTCCCCAAATTTCTTGATGGTGTCTTTTTTATGGTAGAATCTTACATCCATAGATTTGGGGTATATGGTATTGGAACTCTTTTCCAACTTGTATGGAATCTTGCGCAACATGGTCTTGACGATGGTAGGACCATCGATATACTTCTGCATGTTTTCTGCACTCATCTCCAAGTCATTGTTGGTGGCCTCTCACCTTAGTCGCTCCATGTAAATGTCGATCTCTAGCCAAACTTGGTTCTTGTGCTTAGCTTCAATGAGGGAACCGATTGGTGGGATCCTCTTAATTTTTACCATGACATCCTAACTCTTGTGAAACTATGCATATGAATCCTGTATGTTGTTGACGAACGGGAAGAGCTTCTCACAATCCTGGATCAACATCCAAACCTTTGATTTCTCTATCTATACCTATGGCTTCATCATATTTGGCAAGTGAAGCAGGGTCCCTTTGTACCACATTTTCCACTCCTGCACATGGGTGATGGTGGCATGTATGTTCCTAAGAGTTTGAAGAAATGACTTACTCTGGTGATGCAAGCCATGCACATGAACAACTTCTTTGTGCATGATGTCAAATTCATCAAGGAGTTTCTGCATGGAGGTATCAAGTGTTGATACTACAATGAGTATCACATCACTCATCTCTACCATTTTAGAAATTGTGCTCTGCTCTTAAGATTGTTCTGCTTCTTTCCTAGCTTGCATGTAAGTTCTTTATCAATTTTTCATTCTCAGCTAACAAGTCTTTGACATTGGAGTTGGTTTCTTCGGCATAGGCCAAGGTGGCTTTGACAAGGGAAGTTGGATGCTTCTTGGTGTTTGTAACTATCAACCTTTCCTTCATGAATGAAGGTGATGCATGATCATATGGAAAGTGCTTCCTTCATGCCTATACATTATTCTTCTACAACTAGTTATATGACAAATTCTACACATCCATGACCAGATCATCATCATGGAGTACAACCTCTCCTTTCTTGCTCAGGACTGGCTTTGACACTGGAGGTGGCCTCGGGTACCCTCGACATGAGATCAGTGTTTTCATTTCGTGGCTCCCGCTATAACTCCATGTCCGTATACTCAATCAACTGCGCAATCTACTAAGCCATTTCTCGATCCTGCATTTGTTCACTGTCTACCTTAGCTGTTGGATGTTCTGACTCCTCAACCTCTATGGGCATTTTTTTATCTGTAATTACGTATTATTTTTCTTCTTCCTCCCATTCCTTCTTAGCTCTTATTTCTCCTTTAGCTTCTTCTCTGTCTCTTGCAAATTTAGTTCTGCTACTTGCAAGATATGATTTTTCTCTTCCTTGGCTCTGCTGTTAGTGTTCTTTGCTTCCTTTTGCTTCCGCTACTAAAGTTGCCTCCATGAATATTGAATACACTTTTACTCTGAAACTTTGTTCTACTTGTATTATGTCAACAACTTCCTCTTTCGGTGACCTTGTACTAGATTTCTTCCTTCTGCTACTGCTGTTGTAATTGCTTCCATGTTAGTGTTGAGTCCTTTTCTATGGAAAGCTGAGTGTATAAATATATTAGCAAGTTAATTGACACTTGTTGAACTACTTCCCAAATACTTATTCCAATGTTTGTTCTTGAAGCAGCTCTCTTTGGCTCCATGGTACAATTACTGCTAGAGAGAAGTGTTTCACGAGTGTCGTACTTGTGGGACAGAATGGAAACTCATGGAAAGCAAACATTAGCTCTTACATATATAACTTCACAACATGATCAAGAAACCATCATGGAATCTAAAGAGAGGGATTGTGAAATTTTGACCAACAAGGGTGACTCACTGAATATGGGAACTATGTGATACGTAGTCCTAGCAGCCAGTGTGAAAGCTTGATGACTGGAACTACACAATGCATAGTTCAATCTAGGGCAGAGCCTAGGAGAGATTGCACATTCTGTAGTCTCAGTGACCAATATGGGAGACTGATTCCTGGAAGTACGTAGTGTGCATTTGAAGCCAAACAAGGACAACCTTTGCACAATTCTAGAAGCCAAGCCAGAGGTTTTGAGCTGCTAGATTGTGTAGTGCATGCAAGTGAATGTGAGATCTGGGAAAGGGGACCCCAGATCTGCCTAAGGGGAGTATGCAATCAAGAAGATATGAAGAATGGTGTGATGTTGAGTGTAGATCTAATTGAGTGATGATGCATGGAAGTAAATAAAGTGCAAGCATCAATCAAATGGAAGGAGAATGAAGCATGTGAAGAGAGTCGCCGCAACGATGATCGTTAGTGCAAAAATAGGGTAATGCATGCGACACTTGGGAAAGGAATTGCACAACTTGAAATGACACTTCTACAACTTAAAACAAGTTAAAACACTAGAATTTGATCAAGAAAACAATTGAAACAACACTCTCACAAGCTAAACAAGCAAAAGCGACAGAAAAGACAACAAAAGACGATAAAAGAAAAACTCACTTGGAAAAGTGACAACGATGCTCCAAAGGTCCCTTGATCTCGTCATGCATGCTAGAGCTTGATGATTGAGTATACAAATGAGCTCTAGAGGCACATATTACATTGAATTAAGAAAATTTAGAGTTCATGATGCGCATGCCTGAGATCAATGATAAAAGTGACACTTGGATGAAACTTCTAAAGATAACAATGTGCCACCTTTGAGAAACTAAAAATAAATCCCTATTTCTGAGGATGTTTTTTTATTTTCCAGGAAAGGCTACCATGCATTTCTCAGAGAGATTCTGTCATTCTAGGAAGGATTGAGCAACTCTCTAGCTTATGCACTGAGAGAATTTTGAGCAGAAAGGCTTTTGCATAATTTCTTGGTTGAGTGACTCTGGGCTGCCTCTCATGCTCTGTACCATTTCCCAACTCAAGGCTGGCTATCAACTAGCTCTACGTTGTTTTGGAGCTGAAGGCTCACTGCAAGCTTGGATTGCAGAATTCTTGAGAGAAAGGTTGGTTTCCCTTAAGGATTGTGTATTTCAATAAGGCAAGCCCAACATCGGGTTGAAACCAAGTCAAGAGATTGGCTTGTGGTTTAGATAGTAAAGCAAATAAGAAAACACAAGCCAACATTCAAAAGATAAATCTCAATGAAAGCACAAGTACCTGGGTCAGCATAAGATGAGCTGTAGTGATTTTAGGATGGAGGCTCTAAAACAAAGCATAGGAAATTTTTTTTGAGGGTGGTTATAGCCGCTACAACACCCTCATATACACAAAATCCTTAATTTGGCAGTGAAATAAGGCTTCCCTAAGCCTTGGCTGCAAATCTTTATTGTTCCTATCTTTAAAATTTTGGATTTAAACACTCCCTCTAACTATCAGACCATGATGATTAGCCACATTTTAGCCAAATTATATGGACTCATTTTGGAAAATAAGATTATCATTTGGCTTACCCTGATTGGGGTGCATTCCGGTGGTTGGGACATCCTATGGAAAGTGATGAAGTGTACCTATTATTTACGTACCACCGCCCCCCACACAATCAAAGCGATGGGTGCAGTGGCCCTTGGCATGAGTGCATGAAAGGGTGGTGGGAAAGGTGGCATAGAAGATGGTGGAGGGGAAGGATTTATAGGAGCAAAGGGAAAATAGGTGGGTAATGCTGGTGAGTTTGCTAGCGGACGAAGGAGCTGGTGAAGGGGAAAGGGAGGGCATCGACATCCCCAACATCAAGCTAGGAGACAAATTATAATGGTTTACGAGTATGTTTCTTGGCTCTTATCCTCCTTTGCAATGACGACTTGGTTGGGTTTCTATTAGGGGGAGAGGGTGAAAATTAGGAATGTTAATTGGGACGGTGAGAAATACTGGGGGAAATGGAGGTGGAGACTGGTTGCATTGGATTGGTTCTGTGTCTATGTACTACGCTTGATGGGTATCGCCTCTGCCTTTTGCTGTCTTGACCTTGTGTTGTTTCGCATTGGGAACCTAGGTACAACACGCTGAGGGCTGAGTGGGGCTAGTCGAAGGGGTCAGGTAGGTAGAGGCTATGAGTATGATGCTGAGGGAAGTGGGGGTTATTTACTATGCTATAGAGGAGCTTGGCCCCAATGTCAAAACCACTGCAATTGCTAGGGTAATATCATAAATTCCTGCGGTAAAAGAATTTCTAGGGCCCTTGAGTGGGAATTCGGGTATGAAAATGACAGTGGCCTTGCTCTAGTTTACTAGGTAGAGGGGAAAGGGTTTGCAATTCATGGATGACAACTTGTCGGTCTGAGGCTGGGCTCACTTGCATGGCCTTGGCAAGGGAATGCCTACCTGACTGCATATGGGAGGCAATGGGGTTGGAGGTGTGAGATGACAGAAGGGAATTGGAGACTGACCCCTTCTGGGGACTGGATATTTGTCCATTATGGCTCTGGTACTGATAGTAAAAGGAAAAGGGAGGAGCATGGGGAGGCAGACTTCACTGATAATTCAATTCAGGGAAGCAACCAATGGCATATTATTTCAAATTTCTTTCGGTTAATAAATTATTGCTGTGAATAGATTTCAGGCATCTTTGACATGGCTCGACCTGTGAAAGGTCACAGACATGGAAGATGAGGTCGCGAGCCCACAAAAAGATAAGGGCTGGAGCATTTCTGAGCCATGTAGAGGGAGGAAATCGGTAGAAAATCTTAGCAGTGAAGCCATTGAGGCATATCACGAGGGTATGAATGAAGGAATCCAAAATCCATTAGAGGAATGGGAAGACGAAATTAAGCAGGGCAGTGAGACCGAGGAGGTATGGAAATGGGAGGACCCTTGTTCCGGATCCTGGGAACACCAGAGGCAGGATAACACAATTTAAGCAGACCTTATACCTCTTCTAGCTGATGAAAATCCTATTAGGCAAGGCCATGGAACAAATATCGGTGGGCATGGCAGTTTCTCTCCAAGGTCTGTTGAGCTACAAACAAGACCCATGGAAAATTCAATTCCAACTCCATAAGAAAGATATTAGGCTACACATAATTGAAAGACATATTCCATTCATTCGGGAACTGTCTGAGATACCTGGAGAAACTGTTAAGGAACACGAGCCAGTGGAATCGACCTCAGAGGATTCATTCTCCCATGTTTACTTTTGTTTTATATGTGGATAGCATTTACTTTTTGTCATGCAAGTATATGTATAGATCGAAATATAGAGTATGGTCATGAAACATAGACATATATAGCTTGGCTAGAGAGATTGAAACTTTATTGTTTTTGGATGGCTTACAATGCGGATAGGTGGCCAACAAAATTGGTTTCCCATTTGGAAAGTTGAGGCCACGTAGCCAATATATGTGGTGTAAATTTTCCTATGATGGAATAGAAAATGAAAGGTCGTGCCAAGCTTAACAAAAAAAAAAGATTAGCCTTTGGCTTGAAAGCTAGAGTAAAAGAGTTAAAGGACAAGCTATATTTAAGAGACATCATTCAACTATATGTTGGAATCAGGATTTTCATTACACCAAAACCCACAGATGTTAGTAAACAAACACATCACAATAGTTAACGGATCCACGAGAGGCGGCTAATCCATGTCATGAAACACATGGGGAGCACATGATTATCCAATGCCCAATAATCTCCCCCCCGGCATGAGCTAGATGTGATTCAAACTCGAGACCTTTGGCTCTGATACCACTTGTTGGAATCATGATTGCTGTTACACCAAAACCTGCAGGTGTTAGTAAATGCACACATCACTAGAGTTAATAGATCCACGAGAGGCGGTTAAGCCATGCTGCAAAACACATGGAGAGCACTAGATTATTCAATGCCCAACACTATAGACCATGTTGTTACTCTTAAGAACATTACAGAGAAATGTCACAACAATAAAAATAATCTCTTATGTTTTTTTGTTGACTCTAGAAAAGATTTCAACATAGTTCCTTGAGATAAGCTATGGAAGAGGCTAGAAGAGATAATGGTTCCTCTTGAGTTAAGGGTTGTTTTATCTAGGATATACGAAAATTTTATTGGCAAGCTTAAGAACAACAAGGATTGGTTGGAAGAAATTAAATGAAATATTGGAGTCAAGCAAGGGTGCCCCCTATCCCCCACCCTTTTTAACATTTACATTGATAAACTAGAAGAGTTGATGGAAACCGCAGGATATGACGGCCCCAGGGTCACTAGTTTGGTGATTATGTTGATGATATCATTCTTCTAGCAAGGAGCCATGATGATGTTGGCAAGCAACTTAGAATCCTCCAAGGTTACTACTCCAAGATGGGTATGATTGTTAATATCGACAATACTAAAATCATGATATTTAAATCCAAAATGATCAATTACAATAATCTCATATATGATAATAACTACTTGGAGAAAGTTTCCTCATACAAATATATGGGAATTGAAATTCATCATTATCTCAACTGGAGAAAATGATTATTGGAGGCTAGAAATCTTATTATGGGCTTGAAAACAATTGTAAGTTGACTGGTCTTTGGGTATGGAGTAAAAGGAAAGTACTTATTTGAGACAAGAAAGTTCTTATTTGAGACTCTCATCACCCCTGTTATTTTTATATTGATGTGAGGTTTGGGGTTGTAGTATATCTAGAGAATCATGGAATAAGATTGAGTTGATCCAAAAAATAACTATAACCTACAAACTCAAGATTAAAGGAAATGATCCCTAACCTATCCTCTTGATTGAAACTAGCCTTTCCCCCATTGAAATCATGGCTATGATTAGGTATCTTAGGTATAAGAAGACACTATACAACATGGAAGCAAAGATATTCCCCAAAATTTCTTCTAACTCTAGCCAAAGCCCCACCTCCTACTCAAGCAAGGCTGGCATACGTATGCCCCGTCTTGGCTAGATCATTGGGATGAAAAAGTGGAGATCATCTTGGAGAATAAGGATAATATTAAAAACATCATGAGTTCCAAATTTAAAGAAAATTTGTGGGAGGATAAGGAGTTAGAGCGAAAAAGGAAGCTAATGTATTATAAGGAGGTGATTAATCCCAATCTTGATAACCAGAGTTATCTTTTTGTTTTGACTAGTGCTAAGAAGAAAATGAACATTCTCAAGATTAGAACTAATTCTCATGAGCTTCAAAGTGAAACCAAGTGCTGGTCAATACCCAAAACATCTTGGGATGAAAGAGTTTGCCAATTTTGCAATGCTAATAGGGTTGAATATGAAAATAACTTTCTTTTGGACTGCCCAAATCTCACTCACATTCGTTCTAATTTTCAAATTTTTGCCACACTACAAACCATATTAACTTGTTACATTAACAAAACTATAGAAATCTAGGAACACTTCTCTCCCTTCTTTTTTATTATAGAAATAAAACATTAAAGAATATCAACTAATCGCTTACTTTCTTAAGGTTAGAAGACCATATTGGTCTTAGTGGACATTAAACATCATCATCATAATAATAATTATGAAATAAGTCATAGCCCCAAGGAATAACTCAATTGGTCAAGTTCCTATTGCTAAGTACCATTCCAATCAGGAGGTCAAGGGGTCAAATCTCCTTGACGCCCTTTGGGTTAGGCCCTGCTAGTTTTGTCGATGGGTAGATCCTTCAGGTTGATCTACCTACATTTTCCCATGGATGTAGCGGCCACTAAGTTTTCGTGAACCACATTAATTTTTTTTTATAAAATAAATCATGCCCATGGTGTTTTGAATTGATGGTTAATGGTTATACTATTAGGCACTCATTGAAAAAAATAACTTTGCTAACAAAAGTAATAAAATAAGCTGTATAATATTAAAAAATAAAAATAAAAAACAATTTTATATAAATTAAAAGACTAAACAAGAAAAATACAAAAGATGTAAAGAAAAACATATTAAAAGGCAAAAATTGGAGGAAAAAGCAAATTAGAAAAAAGAAAAAAAACCAAACAAGGAGGAGGGAATATCAATTCTTAGAATGAATCATCTCCTCATTACCCACAAGCTCACCAACCTGACCCCTCACACTTATCTTGTTCCCCTTCCTTCCCTCCTATCCTCTTCCCCCTATTGCTTGTGGACCATGAAACCTATTGGTATGGTCTATAAGCACCTCAATAGGGAGGTGGAGAAGAAGGGAAGTGATGGAGGGGGATAAGTGGCTACACGTTGAGATGGCACATGGGAAGGGGCAAATTTAGGAATCACTATGCTCTTTTTTTTTTTTTAAATTTTGTTTTTAATTTAAAATTTTAATTTTAATTTAATTTAATTTTGAAATTATTATTATTTTTACCTATTTTATGCTAGTGGATCATTTCATTAATAAAAATAAGTTACATATAGCTTGGATTTACAAAATAGGACCAAAATCCAAGAGATTATTTGTAGCAAGATTTGCTGAGATTAGAAAGCTACATGCTAATAACACACAACAATAAACTAACTATGAAATTCATTACTACATAGAAAACACCTTGAAGATATGGAAATTCAAGGGAGGAAATGCCTCTAACATTTGCATGATTTTCTCTGAGTTGACTAATTGTTCACCATCTACTTTGATCAATGCCTTATTTCTCTTGCAACCTCATTTTTTGGCTTCCTTGTATTGCTTGAAAACCACCTTGAAAACATTTGTGTGAACCCTAAGACAAGACTTTGAAGAACTTAAGCCTAGCTAGTCTTCTTTCTTGTACCAATGATATGCCTTGTAATAATCCTAGTGCGATGAACTGACATGTTCTTCATGTCTTTTCCATGCCCTTCTTCTACAACAACAGTCAACCATGGATCATCTAAATCCATATCTTATGGTAAGGCTTGCACTTTAGCTTCTTCTAATAAGGAGCAAACCATTTCCTCTAGTAATGGATTTTATTGGTTACACTATTCTAGAAAATTTTGTATGGGTTTTAGAGGATGCCATAAAGGCTTATGGGTTTTCCTTTTGCTATTTGTAGGCTTGATTGAATATTACCTTGCTTTGGAGACTCTTTCAAATAGGAGAGAGACTCAAACCTATATCTAGATATAGGGATATAATTAGGATTTGAGGTACTCTTAGGACTCATATTTCTTCTTCTTTGAGGGAGTTTTCCCAAATCATCTTGCTCCTTTTGAGAGGAATGTTCTTCGAGCAATTTTTTTTGCATTCATTAGATAATGACTAATAGGATGCCCATATTTGTGACAATGTCTACATATAAAGGGGACATTTTATTAATTTATAAGTTTCTTCTAAAGACTATCTTAATAATAAATATCTATTGAAGCTGGGAGCGGATGAGATATATTCATATAAACACAAATATGAGAATATGATGTATACCCCCCTCTCTTAGTGTCCTAAAAGACTTGGATAAATTTACTAATGGAATTTCTTATGTCTTCAAGGGTTTCCTCCTCACAATATTCCTTTGGAAGAGAAAAGTGTCAAACCCGCACTAGGGAAGCAAGGAAGTATTCCTTCTCCAAATTATACTACTTTTGAAAGCGTATGAAGAGCCCTGCATTATTTAAAAAGTATGACTCTCTTTCAAAAACCCTCGACCCATCTTCCAAGCTAAAGAAAATGACTATGAAAAATCCTTTTCCCCTAGCTCATATTCTATTTGATCTTAGAGGTTCCATTTATTTTGGATCCACCCAACTAGAGACTTTTTAGAGGGCCATAATGCAATGAACTTGTAGATCAAATCATGATCTTCATATATTGGATATATTCTCCAATCTGATTAGACTTTACCTCATCTTTTGAATCTTTCACCTATTTTGGCATGAAAGGCCTTGGATTTCTAGTTTTCCAAGATGCACCCAACAAAGGTTTCTCTTAGAAACCAGAAACCCACTTTGCCTATCTATTCTATGAAAAGGATGTTGAAGATGAGGAGATCGAAAGGGAATATCGACAGACCTAGAATTGTTATGAACTAATGAAACAATTTGACTGAAGGAGGGGGAAGGACCCCCTCTTGTGGAGTTGGTCATGGATGGCTATGTAGAAAAACCCTATGTAAATAATAATAATCATTTGGTTTTTAATTCGATTTTATGCTTTTTTTTATTAACTTTTTTCCTATTTTTTTTTTTCTTTTAAATATGTGTTATGCATTTTTTTTTAAAGATTTTAAGAAAAATGTTTTCCTATGAAGTTTTTTGGTCTTTTTTTAATCTATTTATTTTTGAATATTTATTCAAAAAATATAGTATTAATAATAAATTTGTAAGTAATATTGCTTTTCCTAATTAAGAGTTAATTATTTGTTTTTTTACCCGGATGCGGGTGGTAGGATTAGTGTTAATGCTCAAGCGAGCGAGGAGGGCAGCTGGCGTCCTTGCGTCTTCGATGATTGAATGCATGGCAGAACATTTAATTCCCTTAATGCCTCACTCGGCTCACGGCAGGCGGGATTTGTTTATCAAGATGGTTAGCAGGTTCAGTAAAGCATTTCTCAGGGAGCCGACATTCCTTTGGCAGCACTCAGGCAAATACGCTCCTGAGCGAATAGTTTCGCGTGCTCCAGAGGCAGAGTGGCGCACTTGGAAACCTCCCTGGTTCCATAGGCGCAAACTCCTAGCCAGCTCAATTACTTGGATCACGACTCATAGGCTTTGCATCTGGTATGGTAACTATCTGGTATTTTGGTTTCTTTTTGGAATAGCTCAAGTCTCTGCTCTCGGGACAGTTGAATATTTTCAATTTGGGCCAAGATTTGAAGGATTCAGGAAAGATTTAGAAGTTCAGAGTCATAGTTGGGTGAAGTCTTTCCTGGGCATCCACTACTCCGGGTACTGGTATAATTGGTGTCTGTTTCCCTTTTGCACCCAAAGTCTGGTTCGCCCCCTTGCAATGGCTCCCCGAAAACGCGGAATTCCCCGAAGAGGCAGCAATTATGGAGGTCGTGGGGGTAATAGGGGCAGAGGAGAACCTATTCCCCGTCGTATCGTCCCGCTCGCCTCCATCTCTCCGTCATCCCCTTCTTCTGAACACTCTGGCCCTTCTCTGCACAGTTCCCTTCACTCCTGTCGGTTCAAATTCAAAAGCAAATTACACAAGCCCTCCATTTCTGCCCTGCTCACTGTTATTTTTTCTGAGGAAGAAGAGGATTCCTCAAGCTCAGATGAACACATCAGGGACAGTCCTCTCTCTCACAATCCCAGTAACTCTCAAGGAAGTGAAGCCGGTGACATTCTCAATGCCCCAGACCCGCTTCAGACTGAAGAACAACGCGAGGATTCGCCCCATCATTCTATCTCTGCTAATGAAGATATCATTCCCTGCGCTCCAGCGTCTTCCTCAGGCAACATATTGCACATGGTGTCTCCTCCGGATCGAACAGAAAGGGATAACGAGGATAACATGGGGGTCGAATGGGTCAGTTCTCCAGACCGCGACATGGATGCAGATAATGATATGCCACCTCAGGCATAAGCTTTCCGTCTCAGCACGAAGTCTCAGAATGAAGGTTTTGTTTTGAACTTGTTCACAGTGGTTTTCTTCCAGAATTTTCACTATGGCGCACTATTATCTTCCAGTTTATAAGTCTGCTTTTCTAGTTTTTTGTAATAGCCTCAGAACTGTAGGATGGCGGGAAACGCAGGATAGATCTATTTTGGGGTTAATATATTTTGAAAACTGGGTCTTATGGATTGTAATCAGACATATCAGAGCTGTATGCAGCAGACTTTTTGATAGAGGGCTGGCTGTAGCCCCCTCAGAGGTCCATACCTCTCTGTAAATATTTTTTACCTTTTTATTTAATAGAATAGTCTTTACTTAGAAAAAAAAAAAAATTATTTATTTTTTTTATTTGTGATGGTATAGTTCTTAAAGCCACGATTTCAATTAAATCATAATTTTAATTACAAAAATCAAATTGGTGCTACTAAAAACATCACTTCTCGATTTGAGGTTCAATTTTCCATAATGGTATATGTTGTCAACACTATAATTTTAGGCAAGTCACAATTTTAACAATCCTTCCCTTCCAAGGGAGAAAAAAAATCTCTATCTTTTGAAAAGGAGATTAATTTAGTTTTTTCTTAACCTAAAAATATGGGCATTTTGTGATTTTGAGGTCATGGTTTTTATTAAATTGGTAACCATGTTATAAACATTGTAATCATGTATGTGATGAAGATCATAGAGTTGAGTGATAAATTGAAAGCCATAGGGGTGAAGGTTGAATATGAAGAGTTGGTGTCCATCATAATAAATGGATTTTTGACACAATAAAAATGTTTTATCTAGGGTATTTCTACTCACAAGAAGTTTCCCACCTTTGGGGATCTTTGAGATGATGTTGTGTAGGAATAAACTATAGACTACTTTGGCCAAGGGAATTGATGTAGAAGACCTTACCTTCATAAGAAGGATGAGGAAGGGACACAAGAAAGTAGTTAGGAAAGTTAAGAAGGTAAAGTTCTTTATACGAAGGTAAGAAGGATTTAAGTCACGTGAAATGTTTTATATGTGTATAGAAAGGACACTATGCTAAACACTATTTAATGAAGAAGAAAGAAGAAGTTGAGTAGTAATAAAAATAGATTGTGGGGAGTGTAAATACTATAACTAAATTGGATGAGTTAGATTCCAAGTTTCATACTACCTTCTATATGATCGCTTGTCCTTCAACCAATGCTATGCGAGTGGTTGGATGGTATGTGGATAATGGTTCTTTGAGACATATGGTTCATGATAGGAAGATCTTCAACAAGTTTCAAAAGAAAAGGGGAGAACCCCTAATGGAGTTGGGTGATGATACTACTTAAATCTCATGAAGAAATTGGGATAGATATTGTTTCAAATGCCTTTAGGTGATGTTTTTAAGTTGGATGGTATTTTGTCTATCCCTAGTTTGAAGAAGAATATTCTTTTAGTTTCTTGCATGATGAATCTACATTGTGTGGTCAAGTTTGATGCTAAAAAAGTCATAATTAGAGATTGATCCCATGTTCTAGATAAAATGATTTGGGTTAGTTGTATTTATAGATTTCATGTAGATCCCTTAAAGCATGGTTCTCTAATGCATTGTAGTGCAAGTCCTACAAGCCTGGTATGGTAGTTTTGGTCACTTATATTATAGAGTACTTCATATTTTGGAAAAAAAGGTGTAGCGAATGTTAGACTTCAAGATTGAGAAAGGATTACAAAGGGCTGTGTACTTGGAAAGCATGATAAGGTTGCTATTTGAACTAGTGACCACAGTTTGATAGAGATTCTGGATTTAATCCATCCATATGTATATGTACCAATGTATTCCTCTTATTTAAAATGTAATTTATGATTTTTTACTGCTATTGATCATTCCTCACTTAAGACCTATATTTGTTTTATAAATATTGAGTATGAAGTGTTTAGTGAATTTGAAGAGTTTTTGGCCTTCGTTGAAAATAAAATAGGAAAGAAGATCAAATGGTTTTTGTGAATAATGGATGTGAGTATACCTCCACAAATTTTGATTCTTTTTGCGTGGAAGCATAAACTAAGTGGGTATTGATATTTCCATACAACTCATAGAATAATGGTGTTGTAGTTAGGAAGACTTAATTTATTGATGGCACTATGAAGGCCTTTCCATGTGATATGGATTTTGAAAAGCGTATATTTATAATAGATGTCTTCTCAATGTCTTGAAGGACAAGATATCAATGTAATGGTTTATTCATGAGAAACCTAAGGTATCATAATTTCATGTCTTTGGAAACCTAGTTTATATTCATGTTCTTGATGACAAAAGAACTAAGTTGGACACTCAAGTATCAAGGGTATTTTAGTAGGAAATAATGAGACTTTGAAGGCTTACTAGATTTACATTCTATTACAACAAAATATATTGATCAACAAAGATGTGAAGTTTGATGAGGATTTGTGGTGTTCAAGGTCATAAGTATATTTTGTAACGCATGTTGGGTTGTGTTATATTCTTTCCACGACTAACCTATGTAGTGAACCGGGGGGTTAGAGAGGGGCGGGTAGCCCCCCTCTATGGGGTCTAGGGCAGCACCCTGGGAAATTTTTTTTTGGACCCTATATTAGGTTGGGTGAACCTACCTATAGTTTTCGGTCCATGGTTTTGGATGCGATGGTTTTCGGTCCATGGTATTGATGCTTTGGCATGTATAAATATGTATTATAACATTGAAAGGAACACAATGAAAAATCAAGCTAGTAGTCCCGGTTTTGGGATCCAGGGGAAATCTCTGTGTATATGTGTTTTATGAGTTATGCTCTTGCATTGTTTATTTTCTGTGTTTTAGAATTCATATGCAGGTAATTTCTATACGGGGTTAAAACCTACATTTGGTATCAGAGCTGTTTTGGATTCAAGGGGACGCCTCTGTTGCTGAGGGGTTTCTCTTGGGCCTGTGGTAGACCGTGTTTAGTGGGAGATCTGCGAGATCGATTCTGGTGGTGAAAGAAGATGGTGAGCGGTGGAATGATAGAGATCAAGAAATTTAATGGTCAGAGTTTTGAGTTGTGGAAACTCAAGATGGAGGATCTGTTGGTGGATAAAGATCAGTGGATTGCGGTAGATCTAGGTACTAAACCAATGAGAGTGTCCGATGAAGAATGGAAGAAGTTGGATTGGAAGGCAAAGAGCACAATATGATTGTGTGTCTCAGATTCAGTATTGCTGAATGTATCAGGGGAAGCTACGGTGAAGGCTTTGTGGGACAAGTTAGGGACTTTGTACCAATCTAAGTCTTTGGTGAATAAAATGTTCCTTCGAAAAAGCTGTATAACCTGAGGATGAAAGATGGAGACTCGGTGACAGAGCATCTGTACACATTTAATACTATGGTAAGTCAGTTACCGTCTATTGAGATTAAAATTTCAGATGAAGATAAGTGCATCAGTTTATTGTGTTCTCTACCAAATTTGTGGGATAGTATGGTTATTGCAATAGGTAGCAATGAAACTGCCTTGCAGTTTAATGAAATAGTCTCATCCTTGCTGACGGAGGAGATGAGATGGAAAAATATGGAGAGCCAGAATGGTGATGCATTATTTGTACGAGGAAGGTCCCATAATAGAAACAAAAATAAGTCATCGAGTGGGAGATCTAAATCTAAAGGGAGATATAAATCTCCAGGAAAACCTATAAAGGTGGTGTGCTAGAAATGTGGAAAGGAAGGGCACTACAAAATGGATTGTAATTCTAAAGCTCCTGACAAAGGAAAGGGATCTGATGATGCTTATTTTTCAGAGGTGAAAACCACCTCAGATGAAAGTGGGGATGTATACTTGGCTTCTTCAAGTACACATGTAGATCATGAGGCATGGTTGATTGACTTAGGTGCATCCTTTCACTTCACTCCCCATAGAGAGTGGTTCTGCGAGTATGATAAATACGATGGTAGTGATGTCTTCTTAGGGGATGATAGGAAGGCTAGAATCGTTGGTTGTGGAAAAGTAAAGTTGAAGTTGCAAGGTGGAAGGGTTAGAACACTTCCGAGTGTTCTACATATTCCTGCATTAGCCAGAAATCTGATTTCTGTAAGCAAGTTGGATGATGTAGGTGTAAAAACAATGTTCGAGAAGGATACCTACAAGATGGTTTGAGGAGCACTGGTATTGATGCAGGGAGTTCAGATTGGAACTCTATACAAGTTGCAAGGTAGCACTGTTGTTGATGGGTGCAATAGTTCTGTGGTTCCTAAAAGTGGAGTAGAAAATCTAGTGGTCTCTGGAGAGAAGACCATGCTGTGGCATCAAAGGCTTAGACATATTGGAGAGAAGGGCCTTCGAATACTTCATGGGAAAGGTATGGTAGAAGGTATGAGTAATAACTCTCTAGATTTTTATTTCTGTGAAAAATTTGTATATGGGAAGCAGAATCGGGTGAGTTTCCCCTCTAGTGGTAAGAGGGTGAAACATATATTAGAGCTTGTGCACAACGATGTGTTTGGACCTGTGAAGGTTCCATCACTGGGTAAGTCTGTGTACTATGTATCATTTATAGATGACTTCTCAAGGAATACATGGATATATTTCCTTAAGAAAAAACCTGAAGTCTTTGACAGGTTTAAAGAATTTAAGGCTCTGGTGGAAAGCTAGACAGAGAAGAAGATAAAGGTGCTGAGGACAGATAACGGTGGAGATTTTTGCAGTAAGGAATTTGAAGAATTATGTAAGAAGTGTGGTATATTACGATAGAAGACTACTCCATATACACCTCAACAAAATGGAGTTGTAGAAAGAATGAACAAGATGTTGATGGAAAGGGCAAGAAGCATGCTCAGTGATATTAGGTTAGGACAAGAATTCTGGGCAGAGGCGGTGGAGACAGCATGTTACCTGGTCAACAGATCACCTTCATCAACGTTGGAGGATAAAACTCCACAAGAGGTATGGACTGGTAAGAAACCCTCTCTTTCACATCTGAGGGTATTTAGATGTGATGCATATGTACATGTTCCAAAGGAGAAATGAACCAAGTTGGATAGTAAATATGAAAAGTGCATCTTTATTGGGTATAAGGATGGTTTAAAGGGTTATAAGATTTGGAGCCCAACAACAAGGAAGGTTGTGTACAGTCGAGACGTGGTGCTTAGAGAGGTAAAAAATGTTAGTAAACATGAAGTCCAACCAAAGGAACCTAAGAAGATAGAGAATGAGCTAAAGGAGGAAGAATCAGACTCTACAGTAGAGGAGGAATCAAAAGATGAAGAGCCACAAACTCCAGGTGTGAGAAGATCAGTTCAAGAAAGAAGGAAACCAGAAAGGTATAGTCCATCTTCTTTCTATTCAAATTTTGCTTTATCTATTACTGATGATGATCCCAAAACCGTGAAGGAAGCAGTAGATTTAGAGGATGGAAAACTCTAGAAAGAGGCCATGGTTGATCAAATGGCATCTTTGCACAAAAATGAGGCTTGGGATCTGGTGGAGTTTCCAGCTAGAAGGAAGCCCATTGGCAGAAAATGGGTGTTCAAGAAGAAGACAAATGCAAAAGGAAAGGTGGAGAAATACAAAGCTCGGTTGGTAGCAAAAGGTTATTCCCAGGTGCCGGGAATTGATTTTGGTGATATTTTTTCTCTTGTTGCCAAGGTAAATTCTATTAGATTACTTTTATCTATTGTTGTTGCTTTTGATTTTGAGGTAGAACAGATAGATGTGAAGACAACATTTGTTAACGGGGATCTGGAAGAGGAGATCTACATGAAGCAACCTGAAGGCTTTGCAGTGAAGGGTAAGAAAGAACTAGTATGCAAGTTAAATAAGTCTCTTTATGGGTTAAAACAATCACCAAGGATGTGGTATAGGAAATTTGATATATTTATACGGGGACTTGGCTTCACCAGAAGAAAAGCAGACTACTATGTGTATTTTAAATTAATTGGTGACCATGTTATTTATCTGGTCTTGTATGTGGATGATATGTTGCTGGTTGGAAATGACAAAGAAATTATCCAGGATTTGAAGACCCAATTGTCCACCAAATTTGACATGAAAGATCTTGGTGCTGAAAACTATATTTTAGGCATGGAAATTAAAAGAGATCGGGAAAAGATGTAGCTCTGGTTAAACTAGAGGAAGTATGTCGAGACAATATTACAGAGGTTTAATATGCAGGATAGTAAAACAGTGAAGGTTCCTATTCCTGTATGTGTAAAGCATCTGCTGAATAGTGTCCCAAGACACAAGAAGAGGAAGAGGATATGTCTAGTGTTCGATATGCAAGTGCAGTCGGTAGCCTGATGTATGCAATGGTCTGTACTAGACTAGACATTGCACATGCAGTGGGAGTATTGAGTAGGTTTATGTCAAAACTAGGGAAGGAGCATTGGACAACAGTGAAGCGGGTTTTCAGGTATTTGCGTGGCACTAGAGATTATGGTTTGTGCTACTAAGGAAGACCAGGATTGGACATAGTTTTGGATATTCGTGGCTTTGTTGATGTAGACTGGGATGGAGATTTGGATTAGAGAAGATCTACAAGTGGGTATGTGTTTAACCTATTTGGAGGTGCAATCAGTTGGATGAGTAAGAAACAATCTGTAGTGGCACTATCAACTACAGAGGCAGAATACATGGCAGCCACTCATGCAAGCAAGGGAGAAGTTTGGTTGTAGAGATTATGTTCAAGTATGGGGTTAATACAGGGAGCTATAAGGATAGACTGTGACAGCCAAAGTGCAGTTTTCTTGTCAAAGAACCCTGCTTATCATTGAAAGACAAACCACATTGATGTTCAGTATCACTTTGTGAGGGATATGATAGAAGACAAAAAGCTGTTGTTGGTAAAGGTGGACACTTTGAAGAATACTACAGATGCATTGACAAAATATGTGAGCTCTGAGAAGTTCTCTTGGTGTAGAGAAACAATGGGCATTTCAGGGCTGGAAAAATGACTAAGCTCTCTTGTGCCCCCCTGTGGAAAGAAAACAACAAGTGGGAGAATGTTAGGTTGTGTTATATTCTTTCCATGACTAACCTACGTAGTGAACCGAGGGGTTAGAGGGGGAGTGGAGCCCCCCCTTCGTTGCGCCGATTACGTAGTAGGGGGGTCACAAGGGGGGTTTGAGGGGGGCAGGTAGCCCCCCTCTATGGAGTCTGGGGCAGCGCCCTGGGAAATTTTTTTTGGACCCTATATTAGGTTGGGTGAACCTCCCTATCGTTTTCGGTTCATGGTTTTGGACACGATGGTTTTCGGTCCATGGTATTGGATGCTTCGACATGTATAAATATGTATTGTAACAATGAAAGGAACATAATGAAAAATCAAGTTGGTAGTCTCGGTTTTGGGATCCAGGGGAAAATATCTGTGTATATGTTTTTTATGTGTTATGCTCTCGCATTATTTATTTTCTGTGTTTTAGAATTTGTATGCAGGTAATTTCTGTATGGGGTTAAAACCTACATTTGGTATCAGAGTTGTTTTGGCTTCAAGGGGACGCCTTTGTTGTTGTTAGATTTTGTAACACACCCAATCCCCTCAAGGCGTTTCTAAGAGTACAAGATGTACATGAACAACCCTAAGGTAATTTTATATAGGCAAGGTATCCAAAATTTCTCTTCTTTTAACCTCTAAAATATATTTTATGAGGTCACTGTAACACCCTCCTCCCACATTTATCCAATCTAACCGGTGCACTAGGGTAAACATGTGACACGAGGCTACTATGACGTGATTCAACTCCCCATGTACAATTAAGGAAGTGAAATTGACAAAACAAGACCAATCTAACCTTCCTCAGGAGCTACAGAACCTCCAGGAGCCAACCAACCCCTTTAGGTGTCCAACCTTTGAGAGAACTTACCTTTTTATTTTCTTAGAGCATCAGTCACTCCGATGACAAGGAATTCATGCGAATGGGACCCTATAGTCACTCCAAAAACAAGGCATGCTAGAGATTATGGCCTTTTTCAGGTAGTTCTGAGCCAACAAGCCCAAATTCTGTGCCACGTTTTTAGGGCTAAGACTCAGGCCACTATCCATAATTTCATGAAACTTCCAGAAATGATAAATAACCATGAAATAAAGCGAATAATGCAAACATTGGTACAAGGACTTGACCAAAACCCTACCATCCATGTCAAGCATTTCATCAAACATATCACAAATGTGCAATCTATAGCTCATAACAACATATCTTAGCATATGGGTCTCATATTTATCTGATATTTGTAAATAAGAATTGATTCCCTATCACAATAGGTGAATTATCATCTATTAGGTCATATATCCATTCACATTTCATATATCAATCAAATCATGATGATATCCATAACTAAAGTTTGTCATAAACCATACTTATAACTAGCATATAACCAATAGAAATAACAAGGATATAATAGCCATAAATACCACATATTAAAAAGTACATTTACACATGAAGTACCAAAGTATAAGGAGTTCATATTAATTAATTCATGGGCCAACCAAGTCAAGGACTTCCATGAACCACACAACCATAGATTGGGCTGAACCAAATATTTCTTTCATCTAATAACCCCTGTGCCATATTACAAGCATGAATGTGGGATTCATAACAAGAAAACCTAGGGCTTCCTCAAGATTTACCATATATAAACCAAGGGATTCCTAGGCCCGAAACCCTCATTAATACAACCAAGGTTTACCATAATCCCACTAATCACTAGGCACTAGATAAGCATGGATGCCTCTAGATCTCTCCACCTAAACCATGAGGAATTTGTTCATCTCAACCTATTGGCTTTATCATGTATCCTGCCATTACCAGTCAAGGGATTCCTAGGCCTATGAGGTCACCACCCTCTGGGATTTACTATGTATCCCGCCATTACCAGTCAAGATATTCCTAGGCCCAATAAAGGATATTCATAATTAGGATTTACTGTATATCCCTACCTTGGGATTCCTAGTCCTTGTCTTCAATCATGAGACCAATCCACTCAGCTTCGAATCCATCCAACAATCTAGTTCAACCAAAATAAGAGAATCTCATCACATTATGTATATCCGGAAATGGCAAGGCAAGGATGAAGAACACTATCACAATTGGCAAGGCCCCATTCCAATGACAACAAGGAAACGAAAACACACATCCATGTACCATGCATGCAAAAACTAGCAAGGAAATCATACATTTAGTTATATACCTACAGGTAATACCACTGTAGTCACTTGATCCTGCTCTTCCTTGCTTGATCTTTTCTTCCTCTTTCTTTCTTTTCCTTCCTTTGCCTTCTTTCCTTCAATCATAGAGTGCTCCAAGAATTCTCTAAGTATCCAAGAGTATGAGAGAGAAAGTGGAGAAAGAGAGCTCAAAAATGAACTAACAAAAAGCTACAAACTGATCCTCATAAGCCTTTTTATCAATGAGACCTCTATTTACTTCAAATGTCCATTATTTTCTTCATTTTCCTTCTCACATGAAACTGACCTTTCACCTTCCTTTTCTCCTAATTTCCATTATTTTCATAAATAAAATGCCAATTAATGCCACTTTTCCTTTGCAAATCCTTTGCAATTTCCTTTTCTAATTTCCTTAGCCATAATAAATCAAATGAACACCCACACTAAGATGTTTTTCCCAACATTCAACTTGAAATAAATGTCCCATGATCATGGTTATTATTTTTCCTTCATTATTTTTTTACATGGAATTTTGACCAGGGTTGTTACAGAAGCCTATCCCATGGGGGAACATTGTCCTTGATGTTAAATGATACCTACAACAAACAAAACTGCTAAAAGGAAAAACGTACTGCCCATGGAGATTTATAACTTAGCTCGTGTTATGAAAACAACTCACAAAAAGATAGAAAAGATAGATCAACGACTTAGAAATCAGTTTCTTCGAGGGGGAAGCCTCCTTTACATTACACAAATGAACAATTCTTGGATGATACAAATGACAAAACCTCCTTTCTATATATGGGAGTCTAAGGGGTCATAATATAATCAGAGACGCCATAACAATAATAATGTAAGGGCACAATAATAACAATAGTGGGATTCTATGGGGCACAATAATAACGATATGGGGACTACATGGGCACAAAAATATAATAAAGGGGTTGTACTAATAACAATAAGGGGTTACACTAGTAGTATAGGGATTTAACATGCCCCTCTCCTTAAAAAAGTGTTGTCCTCAATGCTTGCGTGGTTCTTGATGCTTCTGTATAAAATTCTTGTCCTCCCATGTGGAATATTCAGCGGGTATGTTCTTCCACTTGATGAGATACTATGAAATTGATCAATTTCATAGCTGTCGGGTTCTTGTTTCTGTGACTGCTACAAGTTCCAATATGATTTTTCCTTCCTCGTCAAGTTCTGGCTATATTGTTTGAACTAGGATCTTCTGCAAATTTTGAATGAGTGGCCACACTTCTTCATCCTTCTTCCATTCACCCCTTTCTTCGTTTATCCAATCTGGTTGGATAATAGAAATAGCACAAAATAATGCTTCAACATCCTCATCCTTTCTTGAGAGTGCATTTGTAACAACATTTTGCTTCCCTTTTTTGTAGATGATTTTAAAGTCATAACCCAACATATTTGTGACCCACTTTTTTCTATTCTTCTAAAGATAATCTTTGTTCCAAAAAGTATTTAAGACTATCATGATCCATTCTTACCTTGAAGTGTCGTCCCATTAGGTAAGGTCACCATTTCTTAAGTGCATGTAGTATTACAAACATTTATTTCTCATAAATAGTTTGCTTGAGATGTAGCCATAAAAATACCCAATGACCTACATCGAAACTTCTTTCACTGTGATGTTGATATGGCCGTTGTTTCATTTGATTCTACACCAAAGTGGCATTATCCTTTAAAAGTTAGAGAACTTGTTTTTGAGCTCGATGTGATCTTTCAATGCTTGAATCTTTTTCTTCTTGATATGTCCTTCTATCTTGAGAGTTTTAGGAGTGGTAATTTCTTCCAATGCATTACAAGATATGGTCAGATTCATTTCTTGATGCTCGATGTGATCTTTCACTTATTGAACATTTTTATTCTTGATATGTCCTTCTATCTTGATAGTTTTAGGAGTGGTAATTCCGGCCAATGCATTACAAGCTATGGTCGGATTCATTTCTTCTTTCTCGATGTGATCTTTCACTTCTTGAACCTTTTTCTTCTTGATATGTTCTTCTATCTTGAGAGTTTGAGGAGTGGTAATTATTATCAATTCTTTACAAGATATGGTTGGATTCATTTCTTCTTTCTCTTGGGTTGGTTTATGGTGTATATCCTCTTCTTTTTATTTTCTTGATCCTTTTCTTCCTCCTCTTCATAATCTATGTAAAATAATTTCTTCTCAGCGCACTTATAACCTTTAGTGTATTTGCTATCACAATTGTAACAAGTCCCTTTTTCTCCTTTTTCTTCCAATTGTCGTGGTGTAAACCTTGTAGGTTGTGGAAGGCTAGGAGAAAAAACTCTTCCATAATTATAGTCGTGAGTGGTGGGATTCTTTATTCCCATAATTTCGCTTTCAATTTTTCTTGCCAACCTGAATGCCTTCTCCAATGAATCAAGTTCCTAAAGACAAACCTCATGTTGAATGTTATTCTTTAAAGTCCCTATGAAAACATCAACCCTTTTCTTCTCTGGAATATCATTTACCCTTATATTTAATTTTTTAAAGCCCTTAATGTGCTCTGCCATTGAACCCTTTTGTTTGATATTTATCAATTGGCTAAAGAAGGTGTTTCTCTTTGTATCCTCATAATGTGCTATCATTTCCTCCGTGAAAATTGACCACGTGACAAGTGGTTTATGAGAAAAAATCCCTTCATACCATAAAAATTGATTCTATTCTAAATATAAATATGTAATACATACCTTTTGTAGCAGTTTCACCTCATGTAGATCAAAATATGGCTCCATATGTAGTATCCAATTTAACGGATCCTTGCCATCAAACTTCCTCATATCGCCTTTTCTTGATTTTAGGATCTCGATATTGAAACGACTGTAAATCTGTAATTTCATATCTCCCAGTTCCAAAATTAGGACTTGTGGTAGCCCACTGCATCCTCTTTCCAATGACACTAGTCTGATCGAAATTGGATTCTCCAAGAAATATTTATGCACAATCTCCCAAGATGACCTGATTATATACCTTTTAAGACAAGTGAACTTGTACGAAGTGCCATGTGTCATTATTTCGACCTTCGGAATTGAAACTAATACATAGATATCTACATTCCGTACTGTTTCTGTAACTTCTTACGAAACATCAATCTTATGCCCAGAAGGAAAGTTATAACAATTTTTCGAAGGTCACCGTTTTGGGATGTAATTCAGGATATTTCAAAAACCCTAAATCTCTTAGACTGTATCTCTGAAAATATAGCGAAACAGGATCTTATATTCGGGCCCGAGCTTCACCATGATTTCGGCTCAAACGATTTTTAATTTCAGAATCTAAACATTCATAGAAAGGAAATTATAGTGAAAATTCTGGAGCTTGCAAAAACCCTAATTTCCTAAAATCCTATCTTTGAAAATATAGTGAGACAAGATTTGAAATTTGGACTTGTGGTGCAATGAGACTTCAGCTCAAATGGGTGTTTTTCTGAGCTTATGAAAAATTGAAGAATAAAGGGTATAGAGAAAATTCCATGATGACCTGCTTGGAGTAGGGAAACCCGAGAATCCAAAGCTCTGATACCAAATGTTAGGAAACCAACTCACAAAAAGATAGAAAAGATAGATCAACGACTTAGAAATCATCCTCTTCGAGGGGGCAACCTCCATTACATTACACAAATGAACAATTCTTGGATGATACAAATGATAAGACCTCCTTTCGATATATAGGAGTTTAAGGCGTCATAATATAATCAGAGTCGACATAACAATAATAATGTAAGGGCATAATAATAACAATAGTGGGCTTCTATGGGGCACAATAATAACAATATGGGGACTACATGGGCACAAAAATATAATAAGGGGGTTGTACTAATAACAATAAGGGGTTACACTAGTAGTATAGGGACTTAACATCTTGTTGCAATATTTGTAATGATCAACCTATCGAGAAGAAAACAAACATGAAAAACATAACAACATGAAAACCATAACGACATGACACCCATATCTCTTATTAGAGCTTTATAACACAACTCTTGGCAATATTTACATCCATACATATATATACACATATACCAAATCATCACACCAAACATATGCCAAAACATTCTCTCGACCAACGAATAGAGAAGTATACATAGCCCGCATATGATCAACCATGTCCTCTATAGCTTCATCGGGCCCAAAGTGCTTCCACTACACTTTAACCTGCTAAATTGCTTGGTTCCAAAGCATGAGCATATTTATCTACAAAATACACTGAGGTTCTAGATGGAATTCACCTTTTGGATCCACCTGCAATACAAACCAGTCAATCACATAATCAACATATTTAACATATTTCTTAATCAATGACACATGAAAAACATCATGGAATTTCACTGTCGGAGGTAGTGCAGGTCAATAGGATACTAGTGAAATTCTTTCAATAATCTTAAAAGATCCATAATACGGACGTGCTAGTTTGGCACATGATCCAATCCTCAAGGATCTCTTCTTGGGTTTGATGTGAAAGTACACCTGTTCCCCAACTTGAAATTCCTTAAACAACCTGCTCCGATCTGCATAAATTTTCTATCTATCCTGTGCTACCCTTATATTCTTCTTTATTACCTACATTTCTTGTTCCATATATGCCAACATGTCCTCTTCAATCAACACCATGTTCACTGTATCACTCCAACTAATGGGAGTATTACATCTCCGCCCATAGAGTGCCTCAAACAGACTCATCCTTAGTGACTCTTAATACCCATTATTGTAAGCAAACTCAATGAATGTAAGGTACTCCTCATATCTCTGCTACTAATGAATCACGTACATCCTCAACATGTCCTCTAATATACAATGACCCTTTTTGTCTGTCTATTTTTATGCGAATGATAAGCTATGCTGAAGGCCAAATCTATGAACAACTCTTTCCAAAATCTAGAAGTGAACTTAGCACCCCTATTTGACACAATCTTCTTTGGAACACCATGCAACCTCACTACATCTTTGATGAAGACATGTGCTACATCATTAGCTGAATAAATAGAATTCATTGGAATGAAACTCACTACCTTTATCAACCTGTCCACCACGACCATGGTAGAATCATGCTGTCTAGATGTCCTTGACAAAACTGTGATGAAATGCATGGAAATGACCCCCCATTTCAAGTCTAGAATCATAATTGTCTTTATTAATCCACCTAGATGCTTACATTCTTATTTCACCTGCTGATAATAAAAACATCTAGCCACATATTCTGCCATGTATTTCTTCAGATTCAGACAATAATATAAATTCTTCACTACTTTCAATGTATTTTGATACCCTAGATGACCTGAATATGATTTTTCATGAAATTCACAAGATAGTATTCTTGAGCTCACTTTCATTCGACATATATATCATGCTCCTAAATCTGACCAAACCATCTATTGTGAGATGATAGTACACATCCTACTCACCTGTAACCTGCTGTAACCTATGCATAATCTCCCTCCTTCTTTCCCGCCTGTAATATCTAATCTTATAATTCTATCCCATAGAACTCATAGCTACTATATGAATCACTTACAATCTCCTTCTAAGAGCATCTGCAACCCTGTTCTCTTTTCCCTTAATGTACCGGATCTCAAAGTCAAACTCACTAATCGTGGCCAACCATCTAGCTTGTATGACATTCAAATTTGGTTGGTCAAATAGATACCTCAATCCACTGTGATTGCTCATTAGTACAAATATCCTGCCAAGAAGGTAGTGTCCCCACATCTTCAATGCATGGATGATTGCTGCTAACTCAAGATCACGTGTCAGATAATTCTTCTTGTTCTCATTCAGCTTCCATTACTCATAATACACTACCTATCCTTCCTTCATTAAGAATCAACTAAGTCCTCTCTTGCAAACATATGCACACACTACGAACTCTTTGTCTACATTTTCAATCTTTAGAACTGGAGCATTTTTCAACAATTGTTTCAATTGCTCAAAAATTTCTGCACATTCCTCCATCCATTCAAATTTCTTACCTTTCCTTTGCAATGACGTAATAGGACATGCAATACGAGAGAAGTTTCTAATGAACCTCCTATAATAAGCTGTTAGCCCCATAAAAGATCTTACCTCATCCACATTTCTAGGAACTTCCCACTCCATGATAGACCTTATCTTCTCTAGATCCACTGCTATGCCTTCCTTGGAAACAACATGACCCAAATAATGTACCTCTATTTGAAATAAATTACATTTACTGAGCTTAGCATACACTGATGCTCTGTCAGAAATCTCAATACTATTGCTAAGTGTTCGACATGTTCTTCCTCATTCTTTGAATATATCAATATATCATCAATGAATACAATGACAAACTTGTCTAGATAAGGTTGCAACAAACTATTCATCAAGCACATGAAGGTAGCTAGAACATTAGTCAAACCAAATGGAACTACAATAGACTCATAATTCCCATACCTGGTCCGAAAAGAAGTTTTGTGGATGTCCTCTTCTTTGATGCGTACTTGATGGTATCTGTATGTCAAATAAATCTTCAGGAACACTACTACTCCCTTCAAATGATCAAACAAGTCATTAATCCTTGACAATAGACACATTTTCTTGATGGTTACCTTGTAATCAATGCATAAATTGAGAGTTCCATCCTTCTTCTTCATAAACAACAATGGTCCACCCAAAGGAAATGCACTTGGCTTAATGTATCCCTTGTCAAGAGTTTCCTTCAACTGTAACTTCAACTCTACTAACTCTGGTGTGCTCATCCTATATGGTGCCTTTGATGTTGGTGCTGTTCCTAGTACCAACTCAAAAGGAAAGTTGTTTTATCTGTGAGGAGATAAATTTGAAATATATGTTGGAAACACATCCTGAAACTGCTGTAAAATCGGGTACTTTCTCAATACTTTTGCATCCTCAACATCCTTACCTTTATCACTAGAAATATGCACTACAAATAATAGACACCCTTTCCTATGACTATGCTTTTCTTGATAGCTGTCACAATTCTAACTAATTTTACCTTCTTCTTACCCAATAAGATTCTTTATTTTCCATTATCATCCAAGCATTCAATGGCATTGTAATAACAATCCACTTGGTCCTATGAAGATATAACTAGTCCATACCCAAAAACATACTATATGATACCAACAGAAGTACATTCAAATGCACCAATGTAGACATACCATTTAACTCGAATGCACAAGCTCTTACCTAATGATGAACTCTCTTCTTCATACCTTTAGCCAACTACACTAACCAAGATTTTGCATGCACTTCTTTATTCAAACCACACTTATCGACCACGTCAGGATTAACATAACTATAATTAGATCCAAGTTTAATCAAAATAGAAATAACTTGTTCAAAAAACTTACTGTCCATCTCGATAATATATGCCTGGCAGTCTTCGTGCGTATTATCCAACACTACATAAATTCAAAGAATACTCTACTTGACATCCCCAATTGTCTGTGCCTTCTGTGCACTATAAATATGAGGCCTAACACCCTGATGCTACGTAAAATCCCTCTTTGGATGCTCCTTTCCACATATCCAACATTGCAACTATTCCTTACAATCACCTTTATTCTACTGCCCTCCAGGCTGTGACCCATTAAACTTTTTGTAAGGTGCACGATTTTCTTTTGCTTCTACATTTTGAGGTCTTGCTCTTTTCAGATGCAATTTACCTTTAGCTTTGTATTTCCATTTCCAACCATGCTGATATTATGTCTTACAATTTGATTGATTGTAACAATGCTTCAATTTCCCAATGACTTCCTGAAGCGGCCGAGGCTCATCATACTCAATTTGATCTCTAAATGCTAATGGTAATCCACTGAAAAATATCTGAAATCCATTTTTTTCATCCTTAAGATACAGTACATACCTCAAAAACTCCAAGAACTTGGTCATATACTCCTCATCTATCATTAATCCCATCTTTAGCTCATAGAATTCCTTGGATTTTCTTTCGTAGTACCTATCTGACAAATATTTCTTCCTAAAAAGTCTCTTGAATTCATGCCAGCTCAACTCATTGATCTTGATGTCTCTAACCCACTTCACATATTCCCACCAGATGTTTGCTCTACCTTTGAGGCTAAAGATATTTATTCTAGCCTTCATGTTCTCCGTGTAATGATGCAACTAAAATAACTTCTCCATCCCGAGTAGCCATGCCTCTGCATCTTCTGGATTCTTCAAATCCCTATAAAAGGTACGTGGGTTGGATTTCTTGAACTCATCTTGAAAATATTTCCTGTCATTCCTCATGTAATGGTGATAACGATGATGACCACGATACCTGTCGGACCAAAACTAGAATAGAACCTGTTTCCATCACCTCTCTTATCCAGCATATCCAAGAACCCATCATCTCTGATCGTATCATCCTATCCAACCTATTCCCACCATGAGATCAAATCCATATGCCCTATTGGTTCTATCCTCCTACCCATGAATTATTCTAAGCAGTTCCTACCTTTGCAAGTTTGAAAAACTCTAAAGGATTACTACACTAACTTTTTCTTGTTTCTCCCGTGCCTAGATGATTTTGCCATTATCTTCTTTGCAACTTCTTATTTCTGCCTTCAAACTTCTCAGTGTGTCTGCAATGTCAGAAGAACACCTATTACCATGTTTCTCATCCAATCCATAGGGATATTCTTGTGAATTATAGTCTACCATCTTGCTAGTAATATTTTTTCTTCTCTTCTTTCTAGTATACCATGTTAGCTAAACCAAAACATAACACAATCAACATACCTATGTATAGTTATGGGTAAAATATCTCATCTTCAAGATCAACCAAATTAGCGCAATACATGTAACTCATAATCATATTAGTATATAGACATCATTTCAACCATTATCCAGTTACTATGCATGACCATGCCAACCACAAAACTATGACCTCATGCATGACAACTGTAACCATGTCAATGTATGTGAAATGACATATAGACACTGACATGCATAACAAATGCATAATCGACACGCACTCACAATAAACACATCCAACAACCACACCATCAAATTTCACATGGCGACACAACTACAACCATGAAAACCACTATGAATACACAACAAGAACATAGAATACAATCATAAAGGATACATATGCAACTGATATGTATACATGACCAACAAATTCCTCCCATCTAGTCCAAGTGATGAACCATGCTCTGATACCAATTTGCAACACCCTCCTCCCACATTTACCCAAGCTAACCAGTCCACTGGGGTAAACATGTGACGAGAGGCTACTATGATGTCATTCAACTCCCCATGTACAGTTAAGGAAGTGGAACTAATAAAATAAGACTAGTCAGACCTTCCTCACGAGATACAAAACCTTCATGAGAAACTAACCCCTTCAGGTATCCAACCCCTGAGAAAAATTTCCTTTTCACTATCCTAAAGCCTCAGTCGCTCCCATGACAAGGCATGCATGCAACTAGGACCCTCTATTCACTCCCACAACAAGGCATGCTAGAGATTGTGACCTTTTTCAGGTAGTTCTAAGTTAGTAAGCTTGGATTATGTGCCACATTTTCAGGGTTAAGACTTAGGCCACTTCCCAGAAATTCATGAAACTTCGAGAAATGATGAATAACCATGAAATAAATATACTAATGCAAATATTGGTACAAGGAATTCACTGAACCCTTGCTAACTATGACAAACATGTCATCAAACATATCACAAATGTGCAATATACAAGTCATAATAACAATTCTGATCATAGGGGTCTCATACTTATTTCATATTCATAAAGAAGCATTGATTCCTTATCACAATACCTACATTATCAGCTATTAGGTGATATATCCATTCACATTTTATATATCAATCAAATCATGATGAGAGCCATAACCAAAGTCTGTCATAAACCATACCTAGAACCAATATATAGCCAACATAAATATCAAGGATATAATAAGCATAAATATCACATATTAACAAATAATTTTACACATGAAATACCATAGGAGAAGGAGTTCATATTAATGAATGCATAGGCCAACCAAGTCAAGGACTTCCATGAACCACCCAACCATAGATTGGGATGAACCAAATCTTTCTTTCAGCTAATCACCCCCGTGCCATATGCACAACATGAATGTGGGACTCATAATAAAACCAACTAGGGATTCTTCAGGATTTACCGTATATCCACCAATGGATTCCTAGGCTCGAAACCATCATCAATACAACTAGAATTTACTAAAATACCACCAGATCACTAGGCCTTGAACAAACATGAATGCCTATGGATCTCTCAACCTAAACTGTGAGGATTTTTTCCGTCTCAACCTCTTGGCTTTATCGTGTATCTCCGGTAAGGGATTCCTATGCCTATGAGGTCACAAACCTCTGGGATTTACCATGTATCATGCCATTACTGGTTAAGGGCTTGCTAGGCCCAATCAAGGATATTCACAATCAGGCTTTACCATATATCCCTACCTCGAGATTCGTAGGCCTTGTGATTAACCCTGAGACCACCACACTTAACTTTGAATCCATCTGGAAATCCATCTCAACCAAAACAAGAGAACCCCATCACACCATGGCTATTTTGAAATGACAAGGTAAGGTTGAAGACCACTATCATACCTGATAAGATCCCATGCCAATGAAAACAAGAGAACCAAAACATACATGCATGTACCACGCATGCCAAAACTAGCAAGGAAATCATACATATAACTCGATACCTACAAGTAATCTTCTTGTAGGTACTTGATCCTGCTCTTCCTTTCTTGATCTTTTCTTCCTCTTGCTTTCTTGTCCTTCCTTTTCCTTCTTTCCTTCAATGCTAGAGTGCTCCAAGAATTATCTAACTGTCTAAGAGTATGAGAGAGAGAGTAGAGAGAGAGAGCTCCAAAAATGAACTGACAAAAATCTACAAACTAATCCTTAGAAGATGAGGCCTCTATTTACTTCATTTTACTCCTAACATGCAACCTGTGACCTTTCACCTTCCTTTTCTCCTAATTTTGAGTATTTTCATAAATAAAATGCCAATTAATGTCAACTTTCCTTTCCAAATCCTTTTCCGTTTCCTTTTCCAATTTCCTTAGCCATAATAAACCAAATGAATACCCACACTAGGATGTTTTTCCCAACATTCATCTTGGAATAAGTGTCCCATGACCTTGGTTATTATTTTTCCTTCATTAACTTTAATACATGGAATTTTGACCAAGGTATTTACAATCACCATCATATTATGATCATTGAGTGCTTTTAAATGATATAAATTTAAAAATTTTGGACACAAAATTGCATCCCTCGGAACATTTACCATTTTATGCCACATCAACATCCATATAGATGATAGATGGTAGTCCTACACTCACATGTGTCCACCACATAACTCCATGTCATTTGACTCATGGCTGACATGTGGCAATCCTGCACCCACATGTCTCCATCACATAGTGTCATGTTGTTTGACATACATGTGGTAGACATGTGGTAATCCTCCACCCACATGTCACGAACATATTTTTACACATATGCAAGCTGGACACATTGGTCTACTAGGTCATATTTGGATTTGGGACATTTCAAATAATCCCTTTTATTAAAAAGGTTATACTTACAAATATATGTATTTTTTGATATCCAAAACCTTGACCATTTGATTGATGTATTCAATTAATTTAGAATAATATTCTTGTATATCTAGAATCTACTTATCTTGGAAAGTCAAAAGGTCCCATTAAATTGAAAAGTTAGATTAATGGATTCTTGGATTCCATGTCACGTTCTATTGTACTACTCACTTGGTAATCAAAATTAGTACCAACACTCCTTCACAACCACATCAAAATCATCATCTATGTGGGTTAGTATTCACAAAAATCCTAAACAGCCAATTCTTCTAAAATTCTAAATATTGGACTCCCAGTATCCATATCATACACCATGAGCTACGGCATGTCAACCACCATGTCGACTTCTTTGCATCTTATGTCACATAAACATGACATGCCATATTATTTGGTATTTTGTGCCATGTGAGTAGTGACACAATAGATTTTCATATCACTCTACCATGTTAGCAGGGCAATATCACCCACAGTCCTCTATATAGTTAGGGGCTGACTCACGTGGACCTTGCATGCATTTCCTTAATAATATCTAGACATTCAAAAATCCAAGGTTTAAATTTTTTTATGAATGTAAATATATCTAGATAATTGGATATTAGGAACACCTAATCTCTATTAGACTTTTGCACTACCAAAAGTCCCAAATATCTAGATATTTGAACATTTGAATCATTTACTTCTCATTAGATTTCTACACTACCAAATTTCGTAAATTTTTGGATATTTAAATATTTTAAACGCCCATTTCTCATATGAAATATTACACCCTTTAGCTTCCTATTTTTGTTAGACCTTGGTCACAACCCCTACTAGCTCATGTGGCCAAGGGATAAGGTCAAAGTTTGAAACCCCAAATTTAACATAGTTATACATTTTCAATAGGAATTTTCAAGCCTACTTGTAATGGATGAAGCTGTCTTCAATAGGGGAGATACTTACCAATTTTTTTTCTAAGGATACTGAGGACCACATTAGTGTTGAATTTCCACAATCTTGGGTCTAGGTTAGAATCTTAAAATCTTTGATGTTACCAAACCAATAATCTCAACAAGAACTACTTTGAACAATGGAAAATATAAAGTAGTAAAGCTCATATGCACGAGTATAGACAATTTTTTAACAAAATATTGTACAATAATGTACAATCTAATCTTAGTTATATTAAACCAATCTAAATAATACAACAATTTATGGAATACAAGATACAATGACAGTCATGTTGCAGAGACTCTATGTCGTATCTTGTCCTTCCAGTCCTTCATTTCTATACTTCTCTCTAGCTTCCCCTTAATCCATAAAAGGACAACACATAGAGACTCCAAGAGAGATTCCTCTTATTGCTGCTGCAATTCATGTTTGCTACAATGAACACGGGCTGATCCAATCTTCTCTCTAGGTAGGCCAATACCTGAGCTCAAATTTGTGAATCTAGGAGTTACTTTTGTCCATCAAAGTGTTACACATTAGGCTCCAAAATTCACCCAATCATGCAACAACCAATATCCTTCTTATATGATTCTCTAGGGATACTTTGGGCTATCAACACGTTGCCCTCCAAAAAATTAATGATACCTAATACATCCACTATAATATCTGGTCTGAGGATAGACTTTGGACCATAAAACTAATTCCTCCAAATGGATCCCATAGGATTCTAAACAAATTGATCCAAAATTGATCCAAAACACAGATCCAACGCCAAGAATGCACCAAAGTACATACCTTAAAATCACTATTTGAGGTCTGCTCCTTTGCTACAACCTTGGCCTAGTTAGGGAAAAACCATAGTTCCTTTCCAACCCTTAATTTTTGCCCATAATTTATCATAAAGACTGCGACTGTCCTTCCTTGAGGGGTCGAGATGGTTTGCTACAAATATGGGATGTTCTAGCCCTCAAACAACCTTCGACCATGCTCCAATTTGCCACAGCTACCCTTGATCTTCACCTATAGGTCCGCGATAACCTTATCTGAGGGAGAATCCACCCTCAAACAACCCTTAAATGATTCAGACTTTGACCCTTGTACCTTGGCCTTCTCTCCCTGCAATTCGATTACCAAAAGAGGCCCAAAACAACCTTCTCTTCCATGCTAGTTTCCTTCTTTTGTTGTAGCCTAGGCGGTAGTCTCCTTATCTCTTTCAACGAACTTATCTTTTTCATGTGTTGCACCATTTGGAGAAGTGACATAACACTCACATCACCTTGTATTTATACTAGATATAAGGGCTCCTCAAAATGTCCAACATAGGGCTTGTACAACTTTCATGTAGCTTATTATCATCAAGCCAACTTGATCATAGACATGAAAAACCCACTTCTAAACCTAAAAAAATAACAACTCCATTTATACAACTCAGAATTGAGTTATATTCATTGCGTTGGATTCATCTTGACGAGAGCTATAATCCCCATCCATCACATGTCCAAATGTGTCCATGGTTTGAGCCCAAATCACAACTGGTGTAAAACCCAAACCTTGGGTTTCAAGCCCATAATTGACTCTTGTGGTGCTCCACCCTCAAAAAATTGAACCCTAGGGCTTGGAGTACCTCCCAAGCTACTAAAAAATCAACAATTAGCCTAGTGGTATGTTGTAGCAGCTACAATCACCCTCCAAAATTTTGCCTTAGCTTCATTTTGGAGCCTCCCTACCAACTTTTCATAGCGCCTTGTCTTGCTTTGTCAAGTACACAAGATTTAGTGTTTTTCTTGCACAAAGGAAGCCTCTCGATCACAAAATGATGCATTCCCCTCACAAGCTGTTCATCGGTCCAGCTGCAGGCTGAGCAGCTCCCCCAAGAAATTGCACGATTCTGGAGGGAAACCAACCTTCCCTCCAGAAATTACATAATATTTTCTAGCAACTACTGGGCTCCAGAATTGCGTAATGTTTCCAATCAACACTCACAGTGAAAATTGTGCAATTTTCCCTAGCAGGCTGTTCAACACAGACTTTGCACAAATCTGGGCAGCAGTCAACTGCTCTACCCAGAAATTGCACAAATCTCCTAGGTAGCTAGCCCAACTCCCAACTAGGAATGGCATTTTCTCCCAGCAGTTTAACAACCTCTTGCATGTGCAGCTGAGTTGATTGGTTCCCTCCAGGACCAAGCAAAACTAATTTCCATGCATGGGATGCTTCTCCCAAGGCAGCATGCAAAGGCATGCCTTGTTTCAAGGATCCATTTTTAGCAGCTAGAGGTCACATGCAAGGATATTTTCAGAAACCTCCCACCAAGTGTCGCTTTCCCTAGATTTGTGGCATGCACGTCACAACCTCGATGTTATCAAAATTCATCAACCAGACATTATAGAGCTCATTCCTCACATCAATCTTGTAGCTCTGACATCCCACATCACATATGGGATTTGTCGGCACACTTAGCTCAGTTGTTTCTGGGTAAGCCCTCTTTCTATGACTTATGTTGAATTTCTAGTGCTTTTTGTGTTTCGCTTCGTATGAATGTTGTCTTCTTGATTTCAGTGAGTGCTTGCTATTGTTTTGATACATACTAGCTTGTACCAGCACCGTTTTAGTTTTTTTGCTATCTCACTGTTGTTGCATGCATGAAACTGTTTTGCATGAACGATCGCTGATTCGGTGACTCGCTTCACCCAAACGCATGTTGATCTATTTACTGAATATTTCATTCATGTTTTCATTCACTATCAATCAATTCTTCTTTCACTTAGTGTCACCATGCATCCACTTACACATTTCTTTTCAGTTTCCTATTGGTGAATCTGGCCAACCTTGGCCCGGACTCTGCTTTCATTGAGACAACATTTCGCAATCTAGGGAAGGAAGGCTCTGTCTTCCTCTCCAGAAATGCACATTTCTGCCCAACCACTCATCTCCAGGACTATTTTGCACATTTCTGAGGGACAATGACTGTCGGCCTAGAAAATTGCGTAATGCAATCCTTAAGCCTGTAGTCACTACGAGCTGGGATTGCACATTGCACAATTCTAGTAGTCAATAGCTAGACTAGATTATGCATTGCATAATTCCAGTAGTCAGTCAGCCTCCCAGCAACCCAGACTATGCCTTGCATAGTCTTGGCAGTGAGTCTCCCGACTTCTCGGCCGAAATTGGCAACGTTCATGATCAGTCATAAAGGTATGTTGCAAGTCAGTTCTCAAGTTCATTTTGGTTTTTGACTGACATTTTTCTTTCCATGACTGTTATCATGCGTCTAAGATCGTAGGTGTTTATATGCCTCTTAGCAGTATAGGTACAATGGTTTCCAAGAGAACAGAGTTGAAGACACAGTTCATATCACACTCGGGGATGTAGTCGATCAAGTGTCTATGGACTTGCCTACCGACGAAGACATCAAGTTGTTCATAGACAAGGACATCAAGATATGATAGCATCAACATCAAAGCGAGCAGCATCATGAACAATAGCTGAAGGTAGCATATTGAATTCAACAAATGCAAGAGGAAGGTTGTTGAAAACACTGAGGCGGAACAAAGTTGCAAGCTCAAGAAGATCCACTTGTGATGATAGAAACTTTGGAGACTCAGGCTATGAGGTGACGAAGCGACATGAAGATCACACAAAGACAGAAGATGGAATAAAGAATGAGTTGCATGTGCTGAAGAAACAACTCAAGGAAGAACATGAAGCTACACAGACAAGTGAATAAGTTGCAACAGGAATAGGAATATAATCAACAAGGAGCGCAACATGCACTCATGGATGAAACTGCACCCGTACAAGTTATAGATCCATCCCAACAGCTGACACAGAGTAGAAATGGTGAGCAGTGTTATTGATCTCAAGCAAGGGATTCAACAACATGCATGTCATTATGTGCATACATGTGATCCAACCCATTCAGCACACTCACCAAGGTGAAGACAAGAAGTATGTCCAATTGGAGCTGAACATGTGCTTCAGCAAGTTGGTGCACATGACAACCAACACACACTTGAATATCAACATGAACACTATGCATTAGTGTGTTGCCGGTTCAACCACACCCAAGAAGACCATGTACATTCTAGTAGATGAGTTGGATGAAGGAGCCACACCAATGCACCCAGATGCAATGGAGGCAAGAGTTCGCTTCAAAAAGATGTCACCATGGGGTGCATTGATGCATTCTAAACAGCACATACCCACAGTATGCATATAAAATGCATGTCATATACATGTCCTAGGAATTTTAATATTCCTGTTTAGTAAAACCTTCCGTAACCCAAGGTTTAACTCTCTTCAGTTAAATGTTTAAGTGGAAGCTAATAAATAACATATTAATCAGATTATACACGTGGATCTTCTTACCTTCTGACTCACAACAGACCTGACCAATCACCTTCAACCGTGTGTCGCACAACTGACGTATCTATTTCAACACTTGACTTTTGTGTGCCCCAAATCTCCACCGTCGATCTGTCCCGTCTAATCCAATGGCTATCACGTCACCTGCTCACCAAATAGCTTGGCTAATCTCCACCATTGATCAATCCCACGTGATCCAATGGCTATCGCAAAATCTTGCGTGAATTCTTGCATGACCGATATCAGACTGAGAGCACGCGAGAAAAGTGGTTTTCTCATGCTACATGTTAGCCACTAAGGTTAAACACGTGAAATTGAGGAATACAATTTACAACATTTAGGGCATGCGAGATATCGCTTATCACTTGCAAAGACCGCTGCATCCTTCTACTAGCATGTGGTTTTAATATGATCCATTACTTCTTGACTTTATTTTGCATGACTTAATCCTAGCCGTCTATCTCCCTCACTCTCGTTTGTTGATCTGACAAATCCAACCATTGTGCTTCGCTGCTACATTCTTTTGTGATCACCATGTAATAGTCTTCTTATTTCTGTGTCTATGTAATTATTCTCACCTTACAGTCTTTGATTGTTCTATCTCGTTCTTCAGCTCTGTTATTTCACTCCTTCACACCTTTACGTTTCCTTCGTGAATAATTAGGTTTTAGGAAACCTTGTATTTATACCTTCACTGTAACATTAAAGGTTTTCTCCAATATTGTCTGTGTGCAAGCCCATAACACTCATCTCTGCACTTCTTCTCTAGTTTTGCACACCTGCAAATCTATGTTACCCAGATTTATTCTAATCCACACACAATTTATAATTCAATTACTCAATCCAAACTTGCACAATTTAGAATTAAAATCTCTATGTATATATAACAAATAATTACAAAATGAGTCTCTCTCTCTCTCTCTGGCCTAATTTTCTAATCAGTGGCCTTTTCCTTTCCTACCCGTAGGCTTACAGTCAAGCCCTATCTAATCTCTGAACTCCAAATCTCTAAATAACTAACTCTCTTCTATGCCTTTTAGGCTTACATTTATACAAAAGGTTCTGTAACCCATTTCTTGGTTTAGATCCATAACCTTCTCAACAAAATCCTGAATCTCTTCTTTATCTCTAAGGATCCTCTCTAATCCAAAAAATCATCAACTAATTCCTAATCTAAGCTTTTACAATCAATTTCCAAACCTATCAATCCCTATGAACTCTCAACTATCGTAATTCTCTCATGTTCTTCAACATTTACAAACTCCTCTCAATATTTAACTAATTCCTATTCCAAATCACTCAAAACATTAATAATTACGTTAATTTGATACATAGGAATCCAACTTCCTTGAAAAGACAAGACCCCCTAAGTTAACTAGAATATAATGAAATTGCTGAGCTGGATGCTCCTGCATCATGCATGCACACCATCATGGATGATCAAGCTTGGCATCAACTCACAACCTTCACTATCACAAGCATGTCAAAGAGTTGGTCTCAGCACAACGGACCAAGTGGCAGTGATGTCTTACATGGATTGCTCAAGCCATTTCGTCTGACATGAGCACATGTGCATGTGATGTAATGTCCTATCAATTGGAAGTTCAAGTGCCAATAGTTGGATGTAACAATCATAGGGTAGATGAAGAGTCATGAGGGTAGATGAACTGTCACAAAGGGGAATGTCAAGGGTCACCCAACCCTTTGCTACAAATAGAACCTCATACCTCATTGTAAAGGCTTTTGGTCAGCCAAGCTTCGATAGGAGTATCTTAGAGAAATCTTGGACAGTATTATAACGAGCCTTGACTTCTCCACTATGCAGAGCTAGTACATCTCTTTGGAGGAGCAGGTAGTTGTGGTTGTAACATTCCACTATTGGAAGTAGCGGGTGTACATGGATGTATTGTATGATTGGAACTTACACTTCTTAATAAAACAGAGCCAACACATTTTCATGCGTATGTTGTTAACGTAGTTGGACTATTTTGGTTGCTATAACAATGTATGTTGTTTAAGTTACGTAGTTGTGTATGAGCTATTTTGTATGCAATTGTATGAATCTTGTTGCATATGTATTGTTGGTTTGAACATCACTTTGGATTGCTCGCTATCTTGCTTTCTAGCTGGTGATGCATATTTTATCGTGTGTTCCATTCCAAGACGAGTACTATTAGAGGTTTCTAAGGGGCACACTCACCTCACTCTCCATGTATTAGAACCTTTCATGCACCTTCCTTGGCTCACTGTAGCTGTCATACCCTTGCTACTAACAGAGCTATCTTGCTTGCCTCTGTGTAAAATCACGGTCAAGGCATTACCATACAACCCACTGCTGGGACTGCTACACCAAACGGTCTAAGGTCTAATTGGGACTTCTTACCATAGAGATCCTCTGACATGTTGGTAGGTCCAACACCATCAACATGGTCATAAATATCCCACTTTCAATAGAACCAAAATGATAACTTAAATCATAAATCCCAAAAATTTACCAAAATGGTAAACTTTGTCTCTCCTCCCAATCATGATCACCTAGGATCTCATGCCTAGAAAATCCTTCCCGTATAATTGTTTTAGTTCACAAGTTCTTAAGTGAACTTTCTAACACCTTGGATTAAATATCCTATGAAGACTCTTCCTTGTGAGTCTTCAATATAAAATTAAGGATTTTTCTCTTGCATTAAGAGTTAGTATTCACATAGGATTTAAATATCATAGTAGTCAATTTACTTGTTTATCCTTGTTGATATATTAAATGTTTCTTCCTGTAGGTTAGTACACACAATATATTGGCCTGAGACCCATTGAGGTCCCCTAACCCACTTGTGATGGATTTTTCATTATAGACACCATTACACATCCATTATATCACAAGTAAAAATTATTTAAAGAATTGCTTCTAAATTGAAAATCCATTCTTATGAGGATTACAACCAGTAGCCAAACATCACTACACTAGGATTCAATTCATCAACACATTCATATGCAACAAACCAATAGTAACATTATTCATGAAACTCGAGCATATATATATGTATACATAGATATTTATGTAAGAAAGAGAAAATAAACTTATGTAAAGTGTCTTAAGATTTTCTTGAAACTAAAGAAGGAAGAGCCACTCTCCACCAAGCCACGAGCTCAAGTGTGTTGTGTATTTCTTATAGCTGGAAACCCATGAGTCTGACTCATTGCCACAATAGACAGGCTGATTGAATCATCAAAAGTAAATACATGATATAGGCATGAAGTAAAATATCCTTCATGCATATAAATCAAATTATTGTGTGTTAATACATTAAGCTAGGGCCTAATTCTAGTCTCATGGTTTCCATAGTTGTCTCACACGTGAAAAGGGGGTCCATATTTTCCCAACAATCCCTCAAAACCTCCCCTTTCCTAGTGATTATTGTTCTTACTCAAAATAGTCACCCAGAAAAGTTGCGAGTCTCTCTTTCCAACTTAGATTGAAGAGCTTTTCTCTAATCTCTTTAAATAGAACATGGAAATTCATATTTTCACACATGCTGCTATAGCTCAAACGATTTTATGTAAACCTTATACTTTGAATTATAGTCTGAGAGTCCCTCATGTGTCTTTGTATCTTTCCCCATGATTTTTCTCTCTCAATCCTTCACGCACACTTACCTTCTATCATAATAAACCCTTTTGCATGAGAATTCATGGTCTATAATATGGATTGCATGGTAAATTCGAAAATATCTAGAAGAGTGGTTTTTCCATAGCTCTAGAATAAATCCATGCCATTTTTGTGCCCTCCCATAACTATTGGTAGTTGGTAGTTCGACTTCAAATTTGAATTTTTGGAGGATAGGGGAAAATGGAAATTTAATTTTGGGAAATATACTTTTGTTGACAAGGAATTTCCCAATTCCCCCTCATAGCTTCCTCTCATTTCATTGATATTTGTGTAAGATTTCCCTTCATTCAGGTTTAGGTAATATTTTCACTAAAAATAAAAACATGAATACACCAACAAAGTTGTCACATAATATCGATGCTATCATCTCCCATCAATATAAATCATAATATAATTACAAGATGGGATTGAAAAGGGGGAGTTACAGATTCTCCTTTGGTTATTGAAGGAAGTGGAAATTTTACTAATATAGAATATGAATATGGAATAAAGGAACACAAATCCAAACCTAGGTGAAGAGAACCAAGGAAATGATGTCTCCTTACCCTCTACCTTAGCTTGCCATAGTTTGAGATGGCTAACTTAGCCATTACAGGATGTGCATGAGGATGTATGAGTTCCTAAGTATTCAATTAGGGAAAGAATCTCTCCAAAGAGACTTTCCAACCATGTTGTAACTTATTCCATTTATTATCCTTCTATGTTCATATAATAAGTGGAGTGATGCTATGATGGAGGAACATGAGGTTTTGGAGATATTTATAAAACCTTCAGTGGGATTAGTGACAGATTCTAAAATTAAAATATACTTGAATTCATAGGATGTGGGTATAGATAAGATATAGAGGAGAATATTGATGTTTGAGAAAACACTTTCTTTGCCAAGAGAGAGCATTAGCTTTTGATTTCTCTGGAAGTGTCTTCACATAGCTAGGAAATTGCTTCATGGGAAGTGAGGGGTTTGTGGTCTCCTAACCCCTTTCTTTAATTTTTACTTATAATTGGAGAGATTACAATGTCTGTATGCTTTCCTTAGGAGAAATGCTAGTAAGGCACACTTATTGATGTGTTAGTTTCAATATATGGCATATTTGGATTTTTTCTTTTTAATGGAACACTTATTAAGGAGCATGGATGATTGGCACATATGGAGTAATCACTCAAGAGGAGTACATTAGTGCATGGAGGTTGGGATATTATCCATACAAGCATGTGACCTTCTTACATAGTTTGACGAGGAATATTTAGTTAAGAATCCGTTGATTGGATGACACACCATCTTGAAGGAAGAGTTCTTAACATGTGGACACCTAGCTTGGAGGGTAAACTATCGTGAATGTGTTGCATGGATATATTCTTTGCATGTGTTACATTATTTTCATGGATATCCCAACATAGTTCACATGTGTCAAGTGAATCATAGGGGTTTGTTCACATGTGTCAAGGGAATCATGGGGTGGGGTGGGGAGCCCTCAAGGAAATTGTTTTTCACAATTTTTTGGTATTTTTTAGCCAATGGTATTTAATCCATATATAATTCCTATCAAGGAATTAGGGTTGTAATTTAAACCAAGTAAATGTATTAGGGTTTTGGATGTTGTGGAATTCCCATATATTGCAAATTGTGAATGATGAAGTTAATATAATAACAAGAAATGCATGTGGATCTAAGGTTTGTTGGCTTTCTTGGTTAAGGATTTCTAGGGAAAATATTTGTCATGCCATTGATATTCTTTATATTTTTCTTAAGAGTATATATGAACTATTTCAATTCATAGCTTTAATACATACACTTGGTATTAGATACAGTTTTTTGTCTATAGAGGGATACCTTTATTTTTAAGATTTTAGACTCTTTTTGATAGAGAAAGTTTAGCTTGTGATAAACTTGTTTCAATGAGAGCTACGGAATGGTGATTCTTGTGCTAAATGAGAACAATGAGTAGTTTTAAAATCAAGATTGGGAAATTTATTGGGTAAATCATTGAGCTATGGAAACTTAATATAGGGAATATTTTTGTATAGAAATGACAATGGGTTTCTTTAGAACTTGACAATGCACATATAAGTATGACAATAGGAGAGTAGAAAATGTTGGATAGGAAGGAAAAGAGCACAATCTAGTTGTTTCATTTAGATTTATTGTTACTATAATTTTCAAGAGAAATTACAACTAAGGAATTATGTGATACATTAGGGACTGTATTAGTTTTAGTGCCCAGTAAAAAACCTTTTCCTTCAAAAGGGGCTATTTCTCTTAAGGATGAATGATGTAGGCTCTATGGAAAATCACCTAAATTCCTTTAATATTGTGGTAATTTAGTTGTTTTTTGGTGATACAAAGAATAAGTTCATTACATTATTGTGTTCTTTGACACATTCATAAGATAATATGGTTGTATATATTGGGAGTAATGCAACCACATTAAAGCTTGATAATGTGGTTGCATCCTTGATATTATAAGAATGGGGTGGAAAAACATGGATAATTATAGCATGGTTTCCTCATTTGTAAGATATTATCTCCAACATAAAAATAAAAATAAATCTTCAGAGGGGAGATCTAAATCTCCAAGAAAATATACAAGGCAATGTTGGAGATGTGGTAAATATAGGAACTATAAGAAGGATTGTAGATCTAAAAATGTTCATAAAAGGAAGGGATCTAATGATGTTCCTTATATAAATGGGAAGGCCTCATTAGAAGAAGGAGGGGATGCAAGCTATGCTTCTTCAACGACACATTTACATCATGATGTTTGGTTGATTGACCTAAGTACTTCTTAACATATAACTCACAAGGAGTGGATTTAGGAATATGAAAAGTATAATGGAAGTGTTTCTTTCCTTGGATATGACTCAACAATCATAATCATATGACATGGAAGTGTTAAGTGGTTGCTTAAAGGTGGAAGGATTCAAATAATCCTTGTCATTCCGTAGATTCCAATGGTGGCTAGAAACTTGACATACATAAGAAAAATGAGTGATATTGGTGTATAGTTTGTTTGAAAAGGAAACATGAAAAATGGTTTGAGGATCAATGGTGTTAATAAGGAGATTCACAAGAAACATTACATTAGCTGTTGGTAAACACTATCGAAGATGGGTGAAAAATTTTAATTGTTCATGAGGGTTGAAATGAAGAAGACAAAACCCCTATTGTATTTGGAGGAAAGACAATTCTATGGCATTAAATACTAGGACATGTTGGTGATAAGGGCCTTCAAGAATTACATAGTAAAGAAGTGTATGATTGCACTCTAGATTTTGATTTTTATGAAAATTTCACATATGGTAAATAGAATCAAGAAAAATTATCATTTTGTGCTACAAGAGAAATTGAAATTTTAGAGTTGATAAATAGTGATGTCTTTAACATGTGTATATTTTATCATTAAGTAAATTTACATATTATGTTCCATTCATAGATGGTTTTTAAGAATAAAATTCATCTATTTTCTTTGAAATAATTTTGAGGTATTTGATAAATTTAAAGAGTTTAAGGCTCCTATAGAGAATAAAATTGAGAAGAAAATAAATATTTTGAGGATAGATGATAGTGGAGAGTTCCATGGAAATTAATTCAAGGATTCCTATAAGAAGTGTAACAAGGAAAGCGACTAGAACATTTCCTTCATAAAATGGAGTGACAGAAAGAATGAATGGACATTGCTAGGAGCATGCTTAATGGTGCTAGATTATGATAGAAATTTTGGGTAGAGGTAGTGGATATTTCTTGTTATTTGGTAAATTGATCACCTCATTAGTGTTGGCTGGAAAATTTTTGCATGAGCTATGTTTTTGTTTGTGATTCTTATATACATGTTCCAAATGAAGATATAAGTACATTGGATAATAAAGCTAAAATATATATCTTTATTGGTTAAGAAGTTGTTATAAAATGTTATCATATTTGAAACATAATAACTAAGAAGATTGTCTATAGATGGGATGTTGTTTTAGAGAGGTTAAATATGGTTCCAAACAATAATTCATACCAATGGAAAAAGAACCAAAGATAATAAAGTTCAATTTGAAGCATGAAGAATCTCATTCAATAGAAGAACATGAATAAGATGAAGAAGAACCTCATACTCCAATACCGAGGAGATTTGTTTGGGAAACAAGGGAACTAGATAGGTACATTCCACCTAATTTTCATTCTATCTTTTCTTTATCTATTATTGATGATGATCCTAGAACGGTTAGGGGGGTAGTGGATTAAGAGGATGGTAAACTTTGGAAATAGCCCATGGTTGAAGAAATGTTTTGTTTGGACAAAAAGGAGGATTTGGATCTAGTTGGGTTTTTAGTTGGAAGAAAATTTGGTGGTATAAAATGTGTAGTTAAGAAGTTTAATACATAATGTATAGTGGAGAAGTACAAAGCTTGTTTAGGATAAAAAGGATATTCCTAGGTAGAGGGAGTTGAATTTGGTGAAATATTTTCTCTTGTTGCTAAATTAATTTCTATTAGATTTATTTTTTCAATTGTTATTGATTATAATGTTGAATTAGATTAGATGGTTGTGAAGAAAACATTTATACTTGGTGAACATGAAGAAGAAATATACATGAAACAACTAGAGGGGTTTGTAGTGAAGGGGAATAAAGATTTTTTTTTGCAAGTTGAAAGTGTCCCTATGTGGTTTAAAATGATTTCGAAGGATGTGATATCAAATTTTGATACTTATATATTAGGACTCGGTTTTCCAAGAAGGAAACATGATCACTATGTGTATTCCAAGCTAGTTGGTGATTACTTTATTTATGTGTTCTTTTATGTTGATGATATGTTGCTAATTGGAAATAATAATGAAATCATTAAGAATGTTAATGCTTAATTTTCTTTGATTTTGATATGAAATTTCTTGGTTCTACGAATTTTATTTTGGGCATGGAAACCAAAAGAGATTAGGTAAACATGACACTATGGTTGAAATAGAGGTTACAAAGGTTAAACATGCTTTAATGTAAACTAGTCAAGGTCACTATACTTGTGCAAAGTTCTCTATGAATTAGTTTTAAGTGATACATGAAGAGGAATAGGACATGCCTTGTGTATCATATCAATGTTTTGGGTAGTTTGATGTATGAAATGGTTTGTACTAGACCAAAAATTTCCCATGCACTGGGAGTTTTGAGCAAGTATATGTTAAAACTAGGTAAGGAACATTGGATAATTGTAAAGAGGGGTTTCAAGTATTTATATGGTACTACAAATGGTGTAATTTTTTTTATTGAGGAAGACATGTACTAGATAAAGTGTTAGATATACATGGATTTCTTGATGTAAACTAGGCTAGAGATCTTGATTATAGAAGATCTCCAAGTTGTTATGTGTTTAACTTATTTGGGAGGAGCAATCAATTGGATGAGCAAGAGATAGGTTGTAATTGCACTCTCAACCATAAAAGATGATATATGTATCCACTCACGCAATCAAGGATGTTATATGGTTACAAATATTGTGTTAAAAAATTAGGTTTATACATCAAGATGTATGGTTACATTGTGATAGTTAGAGTGTAATTTTTTCTAGTAAAGAACCCATGTTATCATTTTAAAATAAGCATATTCATGTTTAATACCACTTTGTGAGAGATATGTTTTTGCTAGTGAAACTTTAAACTTCGGATAAATTCGTTAGACTAATTGATGAAATTTATTAATAAGTAATCTTGGTGTAGGAAAGAAATGAGCATTGGTACTTTGAATTGTTGAGCTTGTAAATCCCGATCCCCTTGATCACAAAGAAAAAAACAAGTGGGATGGGATAATACTGAGAATGTTTTGAATGTATTTAAATGGTTATATTATTTACATGTGTTACACTCTTTTCATGGACATCTCTTAGTAATTTTTGTTTTCATTGAGGGAGTCGCAAATGGGGGCTCGACCAGCTCCCCCATATATGGGGGTTTAAGGTGGAGACCCAAGATATTTTTTTTGGGTTGTCTTTTGTTACTTTTTGGTTAAGAAATTTATACTCGTTGTTATATTTTGGGTTTGGGTAAATAGATTAGGTTTTTGGGTTCCATAGTATTCCTATATATTCTATTGTGAGTGAAGAAGTTAATATAATTAGAAGTAAAAGGTGTGGCTCTAAGATATGATTGTTTTCCTAGTTTAGGTATTATAGGGTAAATATCTATGTATTATGTGTATTCCATCAATATTTTTATTTTTATTAGGAATATGTATGCATTGTTTCATTTCATATCTTTAATACATATATGCACGAACATGGGGGTTGGCCAAAATTCAGTGTGACATGTGATGAACATCTTGCTTTGACGAGCACACTCCATTTGGGGTGAAACTATTTATTTACTTAGTTTGAAAGGGTTTCTAGTTGACTTAGTCTATGCTTTATTATTGTCCTCCCTCAAATCAATGTCTATAAATGAGTGGAAGTGTCCTTGTTAAGAAAAACTACTTGTATCTTATAGATTGATAACTATTGTTATACTATTGATTTGAAGAATTCTAGAAGGTAATGCATTACCATTATAACAAGTTTTGGTGCTTGTGGAATACAAGCACTAGATGTATTCATCTTATGAGGTAAAAATGTCAAGTATTGCAATTTACGGGACATAAGTGTGTGAATCACCTTGGTAGCTTATGTGATGCAAGTGGGAGATCACAGGGTTTGACATTTTCTATAGTGTTAATTTGTTTGAAGCTCAAGGATTGGATTGCAGAAATTTGTGGAATGCCTTTCTTTTCCTTTGTATTGTTAGGTAGGGTTTGGAGTGATTGTGGATGCCTTAACTAGGTTTTTTGATGCATTGGAGAATACTTTCTTGGGTTGACCTTAAATTAATTGTATGTACTAGCTTGGGGTGGGTTGATATTTATGTATGGAGATATATCTTACCCAAATGCACATTGAAATAATTTACTCTTAAATTATTTTTGGTTTCCACTTTCTTAAGTTTCCGATAATTACTGTTGGGTATATTTGAAATTCCTTGAGAGGTTATTGAATAAATTAATTTCAACACTAAAGCTAACAATTCTATAAAGTAGATCATGGCCTCACATAAGTGAGGTGTAGCATCAAAGAGAAAGAAATCCTATTAAAAGGAAGTGTGATTCTCATTATAGGTAATTTGATGCTGATAATTATTCTCATATAAAGCCTAAGGTTGAAGAATAGAGATGAAAATAAGGGATGAAAAAGGGCTCATGAGGAGATAAGGATATCGATGGGCCATCATTTTCCTCATCAACATACTCGTGGAACACAATGAGTAAATTCTAATTTTTGAAGGAAACCATGATATGCAAGGGGATGGAAAAGGCATAAGTTCTTGGATGATGATAGAGCACGTGAATCCCGTAGAGGAGGACAGAGAGACTCTATCAATTCTATCTCAATCCCTCCAATTAAAAATAAATGTGAACAACAAATAGTTGGACATGGTCATGGAGATGATGATTAATATAAAAAGTCCTTGCAACTAAGCTATGCAAATATTAGAGAATGCTCCTAGATTGGAATAAATTTATCTCTATTTTTTTAAGGTTATGATTAGAGGAGTAACTCTAAAGAGAATTTACTCCTAAGACTTTTTCTATGCATGGGCACATAGTTTTGGTTGTTTTATCAAAGTTGTAATGCAACATTAAATAATTAGCTTTGAATGCATGTTGAAAATGTGAACTCTAGTGTATATCAATGAAAAAATAGTTGCACTGTTGCCATGATAAAATATCAAACATCCAATTCTAGGTTTGCAACCCAATTATGTAGTTGAAAAACTTTGGTTGTGCTTATACTTGGTGTACTAGCCAAGCATGTGAAACGAAACCATTTGTTGGCTTAGTGGGTCCTGACCTAGGTTTAGAGTTAGTTGCACCAAACAAAACCCTACACTACTGGCCCATGTATAATTCAACATCTATAGGAGTCCATGTATAATTCAACATCTAACTTCATCTAGTATTTATTAAATAAGTTAATTATTTTTTTCATTTATAGTATAAGAGTAGGTCTATAAAAAAAAATTGATTCCTATATAAACATCTCATGTGATTTTCTGTAAATTACTTTTGCTTAGAATTATAACTAGATAATTTGTATTTTATCCAGAACTTGTTACTCTCACCAATTCTGTACAAAGTCTTTTTTATTGTTTTAAGAATATAACTATGCATGTCATTATTTCTAGTACTTTCAACTATGGATTTATGTGATTCTTATTTCTATTGCTCAATTAAACATGTGCGTGTTCAATACTTTTTTTTTGGTCATTAATACATGGCTCTATTGGTCCTTCCGTACTTGTTATTTTTTTTGTTATTTTTTTGTATGTGTGTGTATCTAGATATATATATATATATATATATATATATATATATATATATATATATATATATATATATATATATATATATATCTTAATTACTTAGAAAAATTCTTTCTACAAAAGTTTAGAGTGCATGATTCCTGGCTTCTGGGCTTCTGCACCTATTACTTGAAGGATTTCTTATATTAAAACAAGGATTACATGTTGTTTAAGGGATGAACTGATATTTTTTTCTCAATTTTGATCCATGACCATGCTAACCCTGTTACATCTATGCATATGCGAATTATGTGTCATACTTTAACCCAATCCATATTTTTTTTTCTCATAGTTTCTATACAAAATAATTACATAAAATAAGGGTTAATGTATTCTTAGTTAAGTAAATAACATACTATATACATATCGTCAATTCATATTTTTCATGCATATAAAATAATAAGATATAAATCGAAATTTTCTTGAGAATATTCGACACAACCAATCGTTATATGTTCTTTCAAAAATATAATAGAAGTAACCATGCTCCACCCAATCAATGAACCACTTCCTAATCAATTCCCCTTGAGCCTCAAGCAACCCTTCTATGAGGAATCAAACCAGTCACTTTCACAAATTTCCTCCTCAAGCCTAGACCTTGGTTGATATTACTTAGAGGTCCAATATTTCTCTCCCATTGGAACCTTAGTACTCAGATTTCCTTTATGTCCTCCAATCTATATTCCTATTTCCACCGATGAGCTTTGTGTCCTATGATGCTCATCCTGGTGGTCGTAACTTAGAAACATATGGAGGATTTTAACTGTGTCAACTGTCACTTCAAAACTATCTTTTCTTAGAATACAATTGATCATAACTCCTTCCTAATAGTTGGGAGCCTAACTACTCACGTGATGACTTCTCTTATATTTCCAAATAACAGTAAGTGGATTGGATAATATTTCATTCATAATGATATATTAATATTTACATCTGTCAGTCACTTCACCCTTGGCCTTACAACTGACATTTCCACAATATTTAGAAATAAATATAAATAATAATGCTTGTAGAAGAATTTTCACTAGGGGATCACATAAGCTGAACTACTATGCAAGTGAAATATAATAGCTAAACTACAATATGTAAATGAAGATCATATTAGATAATGAGATATAAAAATAACTATCATGTATGTAATATAATAAATTGTGATGTTATAGATAAGCAAGTTTAAGTACCATGTTGGTGAGAAAAAAGTGAGAACATGAAATAAAGCATGAACAAATCTAATGATAATAATGGAAAATTGACTATGAAAATAAGTTTACTAGATATGGTTATCATGAAACACATGCGAAGATCATGAACATGATATTAAAAGGGGTCTTGAGAGAAAGGGTAAAATAGTGATACCTACGCTCTTTTGTGGCTTGGAGTAATGATATAGGAGCATGTTGAAACAAGTAAAATACCTACATTACAAGAGTTAGGGGCTTTCCCTAGGTAAGGAAACAAATGGTGAAAAAAAATCCTAAGGAAGTATATGAAGACAGCCACAAAATGAAGAGAAAGAGGAAATGGAAATGATAGGGTGGATCTTATGAAGTAAAAATAAACTATATGAAAGAGGTGGAAACCTTAAGGAAGACCTGGTGAAGACAAGAGGAAAAAGGAATGACGTGTGAGAGGATTAGTTAGGGACAAAACCATATATATAAAGCCTATAATATGTGATGAACTCACATAATTCCTCATAGGAACATCACAATAGTTAATCATTTCTAGGTCGACATTGTATAGAGCGAGGCCTTAATTAATACAATCATCTCAAGTGAGACTAGCCACATATGGTACAACTAAAGAGAGAGAGAAACCAAGAGGAGAGAAAATGAAGAAAGGGATTTCCATTAGAATACATGATTAAGTGGGGGGTGATGAAGGAAGAGGAAAAAGAGGGAATAGTGATTTTATGGTACTAGGTAACCATTATAAGTGATAGGAGGCCCAAGTTGGCCCCATAAAAGTTCCATCAAGGATGAAACGTCTTTCAACTTTAAATTGTTGTTGAAATAAGGAAAAATATTGAAGCTTGAAAAGTCATCTTTAACTATCAAGGTAAGGCTAAGGATAGTGAGGAGACTTTCCACATACATCCATAAGGAAAAGACATGGAGGAAAGAGGGAGAAAGCATTGCCTTAAGCTTGACAACAATTCATGACTTTCCACAAGCTACTTACAACATCAATTATTAGAAGCTCTTAGCTAGGATTAAATTTATTGCATGGTACATTTAATTTCATAGTTACATTTCATTCTAGTTTTATAAATTTGAACTATAATAACTTGACCAAATTTTGAGGGTTCTAATTTCAATAAAAGATTACCTAATTAAACCCTTTCATCCATTTAACTTATGATATTAATAAAAGACATTTTCACATATAAAAATATAGATAATAATTTATGAAAATGAAAAATTGCATTGATGAAATCCAATAATTATATATTTGAATACAATAAACACAATTTCATATTAATAGAATAGATCATAATTCTTGTATTTGTAGTTAATAACTCTTTAAAATTCTTTAATCACCTTTAAAAATTATTTTTGTCTATTTTTGAACTGGACTTCCACAATTTTAATTTAATTATCAATAATGATCGTTTGGATAGTAGGGATTTAACCTCCATAGAAAACCCTAGAATATTCTTACACAAATCAAAGGTTGAAATTTATTTCCAAAGTAGTTACGGTTTTTTTGTCCTTTTAATTAACTTCACTAATTAAAAAAATGTCATATGAAATGAATTATGATTTTTTTGGGCATGTGGTATTGATAAACCATGGTATTGTAACAACTCTTATTTACAAATTAGGAATCTTTATGATAAAGCAGAGGTGAATATTCATGGTTAAAAATATTGTTACACAATTTTTTTTAAATGTACATATGTTTAACTTATATATTAATTATTTTTTTTATCAATAATGATGTTATAATTAATTAATTTCGATCAAATTTTTAATAAATGTATATATGTTTAACTTATATATTAATTATTTTTATCAATAATAATAATAATAATAATAATAATAAAGTTATAATTTAATTATATTATTATTATTATTATTTTTAATTTTAGCAACTTGAGATCTATGATGAATTATTTTGATACTTATAATGAAGTGGTCCCTATAGAAATTTACCAACCATTTAATTCATATGGCTATGCTAATATTATAAAAAAATCATTATCATTTGCCCATTATATCCTTATACATTATAACCACTCTTATGTATCTTTGGTACAAATTGAAGTAAATTTTCACCATATACATAAATTAATGAGTAGTATGTCACATCAATGTATGTCATGTGAAAATTTACATTTCTCATTCATTTTGAATTGGTTTTCAATCCATACCATCTTTTTTTATTATTATTTATTTTTTCCCCATAAAATTTTCAAATGACTTTATATATATTATATATTATTATTATTATTATTATTATTATTATTTTTCTAAATAAGTTTCTTTTTATTAAATTAATATCAAATTATATAATATTATTTTTTTGGGCTAATTTTTTGTCCTATTGAAAACAAAACCAATGATAAAAGTTAATGTCTTTTATCCCAAATGTTTATATCCTAATAGGATACATAAAAAGTGTTTATTGACCAAAAATTTCATTATACAATACATTATGCAACTAGTAAATTCCAAATAAAGTATAAAAATCACAATTAACTCAAACCATCAGGTTATGAAAATATCAATAATATTTGAAATTCCTCAATTGATTGGACATATAAGATTTGGTTTGTTGCAAAACTCCTCGTCAATATAAGCCAATTGCTCATATTTTTTCATTAGAAAAATATATTTATTGAAAATGAAATTAACTCAAACAAACTACAAAAAAACATATATAAAAACCAGACCCAAAATATTGGCGGAAAAATGCTTCAGCCTCAGGTATTCTCTCCCACATTTTCATTCATTTAAAATAATTGAATATAGTGTTACAAATAAATAGATGAGAGATAGTGTTCTCAAGATAGTGCGTGGTATCTTAGACACTTTTGGTTGAGATAATTTCTCCTTTGGTTGAGATAATTTCTCACCAGGCACACACCAATATAGGAGTTACCTAAACTAACTCCTATCTTAGAGGAACAACCCAAGAGTTAGGCACAAATTCCTAACTTAGAATATTTAATTAATTAATTTATTTTTGGATTTATTATTGTTTTGTGAGAGAGGCTAACATTCCCCCCCTCAATGATAAATCCAAAATAAGAACGAGAAACCATATTCCAAGCTCTCATGTTGATCCTCAAAAACATTGCCTGAAAAAAACTGCCAAAACTGGATGCTGGAAAAAACTCAAATCTGAAGAGAACATGAATCAGCTGCATGCCTGATTCATCTCTGAATGTTGCTTGACAACTCCATCACGTGCCAAGCCGCAAAAGGATCCAATTGTCCTTTGTTTGAAAACAGCGTCCGGTGTCCACTGACACAATTTGATGAACGCCCATTGGCGTGTTTGCTGATGATGATTGCCCACTGGCTGAAGATGTCGAAAAACAACTCAATGTTGTTTTTGCTATTATGAAAGCTGCTCACTGCTGCTTTGGCTATCGATTGCCCACTGGCGAATTTGCTGATGCTCACTGGTGATGAAAAATGCCCACTTGCTGATGAAGATCCCCACTGGCTGATGAAGATGCCCTCTGGCTGCTTCACTGATATTGTCGAGACTTTCAGTCTGACAACCACTTGTCAATTTCATTGACATTTTCCCCCCTTTGTCAGCTGAAAGGAGAGACAATCTTCTCCAAAATATATTTGAACTCCCCCCTTCAGGTGTAGGAGAGTTTCACTGTTGTACTCCCTCATTCAACTGCATGAGAGTACCATCATCTGTTCACTGCTGGTTGCACTATGTGTGATTGTAGTCGGTTGTAGAACTGAGACAATCTTTTGACTGTGGATGACCATTCCCAAGGATCGATCCATTCATAATGTATCTTCAATCTGGCTGATTTTTGTTGGTTGCGACATTTTTCTGAGGAATGATTGGGCTTGCCACAATGGCAACAAGGATGGAGATCAAAACACTGATCTTCCATATGACCGGTTCTTTGACAATGAGAACATTTCGGTTGGACATTAACTTCAGGTTGCGTGCAATTCTGTTTGTCTGCAATTTTCTCAGAACCTACTGAGGTGAGTTGTTCAAGAAATCCTGCACTCACAAACTTAATTGGCTTGGAATAATCTGGGATATGTAAGTTGGTGTCATCAGTGACATATCCTAAGCCTCGTCGATTCTTGTTATTTTGAATCTCTTCCCAGGGCTTGATGATGGGTTTGGAAGAAATTTGAATTTGATCATGAACAACTTCGACACTTGAAGTTGTTTGGATGAGTGATTTGGAATCAACATTATTATCTTCATCTGTATGGTTGAATGACTTGGAAGAAGCACTCTTTTGTTGCAGCTCATCTCTTTGTAGTTGCGACTCTAGTTGAAGAAACTCAATGGTTTCATGTGTTTGTTGTAGATGCCGTGAAAGATCAGCAAGAGTTTCTTTGCTGATGTGCACCATGTCTTCATCACTGGAGATGATCAAACTGTGAAGAATGTGTAACAACTGAATATGTTGCGCCATCTGAACTTGCTCACTTGAAATCAGGCTCTCTTGTCATAGATGTCGTGCTTTGAATTGTTTCACTTGATTTTGTTACTTGAATGACAGGCTCGCTTGCTATGGAACTTGAATGGTATGCTCGCTTGATTTGTTGCTTATTGCACTTGCTAGGAACACTTGCTAGAGTTGTAGAACTTTCTCGATTGATGATGATCGTATTTGCATAAATGACTTCACACTCACTTGAATGAATAGCCACGCTCTCTTGATGTCGATCTCAACTTTCTTGATTGATGTTAGAGTGGAACTTGCTTGGTTGCTTTGATGGTTGTTGCAATGAACTTCACTCTGGCTTGCTTGAAGGTTTGAACTTTGTATTGTTTTGACGCAAATTGCTTGAATGAATACTCACGCTCGCTTGTAGGAGATGTGAACTTTTTTCTTGTTTGCTTTAGAGTTAAAAACTCATGGACTCACTTGAGTGTGCTTTAAAGGAAGGGTGTTGAACACTGTCGAAAATGCACCCAAAAAAAGCTTACAATTATTTCAATGACTCATTACAATGAATTCAATTTGACTCAATTCAAGACTTGGGTGTCGGTTTCAACCGAGAATGCACCCTTACAATTCAATGTAATTTGAGTTTGATTATAAGTTCAATAATGTTGATGTAGACTGTGCTCTGAAACGTTGAAATTTACAGATTCATTAACTTGATTGTAGTGATGTAGACTTTGCTTTGAAATGCTGGAGTTTGCAGATTCATGAACTTGATTGTATTGAGTGAAATTGTTTGTTGAGGTAGAATGCCGACGTTGAAAACATTGATTATTTGTTGTAGTGATGCAAATGCATGTGTTGAGCTTAATTATCCTTCCTTGCAGCTATTTCGTTACAGGTGTTGTGCTTGCTTGCATTGAACTTTATGTGTGTTAAATGAGATCATTTATGTGTCAAAAACTAGACACAAATAAAAAAGCAACAACATGAAGCATGCACCATCATCAACACACTCTTCATGTACCTAAGATCCCCTTATTCAATTTCGGGCGGATCTAGGACACAATCACCACAAAAATGATATCTTTATTAAACTTTAGAGTACATAATCATTCAGCTTCACAACATCTTCATGGAATCAAAGTTCTAGAACTTTTTGAAAGAAAAATATCTTCAAAAAATTGACTCAACCTTCTAAAAATAAAAATATTCACTTATCTCTCCAAATACAAAAATAAATTTACCTTATGCCTCCATTACAAAAGCTTCATTATCACACCTATGTGATTTCCAATGTAAAAATCCCCACTTCACACTTATTACTCCCAAAAATAAAAAATAATTTATCACATGTTGAAATATCACTCAACCATATTCCACTCCTTATCTCTCCTAAAAGTTACTGATTTAATTAAAAAAATACCTTATTTCTCCCCCAAAAAAAAAATCACTAATTACCCCCACTCACTTATCACTGCCAAAAAGTATATACTACATACATTATCCTTTTATTAACTTTATGCCCACATTTAAAAACCTTTACAAAACAATTTAATAAAACTTTCAAATCACTTTACAAAAGTGATTTATAAAAAGTAACCTGAAAATTTCATTTAAGCTATTTGAAAAGTAAGTAAAAGGAATTAATCATTTTGTTGACCAGTGAGTGGAAAGACGATTTTGTTGGCTCCTCCGCCGCTTTACAAAGTCGACTCTTCCTTTTCCGCTAGTTCCTCCAGGATGTTGCCTCCTTTTCCAGCAACCAAATCTCTATTTTGCAGACAGGTTGTATGCAAATCGTTGGTGGTTCGGTGGAGATCCGCCTTGGGTGGTTTTCGTTCAACATAGCTCCTCAACGATCCTTCCACGCAAGCTTCTCCCTCAACGTTGGTCCGTGCTTATTTATTTTTCTACAATGGTGACCCCGACTTTCAAGATTTGCAGGGACTCGCAACATCTGGAAGCAGCAGTTTTCCATGCAACAGAAGCACCCTGTGATATGAAAGAAGTCAATGGCTTGGAACAAGAAAACGATGTGCCGAAATTTGATTGCAGTCCTTCATCTAGAAAATGAGCCACTGTGTTGCATGTATCTTCATTCAATCTGAGCCAGAGTGAAGATAGCAATATTTTAGTTGAAATCTTCAAGTCCCAATTTCATTATATGCTTAAACCTAGATGAAGTTCCACGCGTGGTACTGAAGTCCATACACAAGATCAGTGCCTTGAATTTGCAGTTTATCGTTTCTGAATACTTCCAATCTGAATTTTAGAATGAATGATGGCTCGAGCTGAAACTTTATATACAATCTGGCACCGTCAAACCGACATAAATCATATTATTTGAGAAACGAAGCGAAACCACTAACATCAGGAAGCAAATTGATCGGCGAAAACCTCAAAATGGCAATCGCAGGTTGAAGAAAGGGATAAACTCGTTGTTGCGTCCATAAAACCGAAAATTGCCGGCAAGTTCTGACTCTTATTGATGAAACTCTGCTATTCTACTCTGCGTACAGTCCAGAACTAACGCAACTTGGAATCGATGACTGTCATTGTACTTTTCAGCCTCAGGAAATCGGTCCACTACTTCAACGCTGATTCGGTTCTTGCTGACCATTGCAGAATCGACTTTATCAATTACTGCTTCAATAACCCAGCTCCAACTTTATTCATCAGCATCTGCCTCTGCACAACACGATGTCACAGTTTGTCTCTGCGCCAATACACAGTTTCTCAATCCCAAAGTGAAAAAACCGTGTGCTCTGATACCACATATTGTTCTGATACCACATATTGAAAATGAAATTAACTCAAACAGACTACAGAAAAACATATATAAAAACCAGACCCAAAATATTGGCGGAAAAATGCTTCAGCCTCAGGTATTCTCTCCCACATTTTCATTCATTTAAAATAATTGAATATAGTGTTACAAATAAATAGATGAGAGATAGTGTTCTCAAGATAGTGCATGCTATCTTAGACACTTTTGGTTGAGATAATTTCTCCTTTGGTTGAGATAATTTCTCACCAGACACACACCAATATAGGAGTTACCTAAACTAACTCCTATCTTAGAGGAACAACCCAAGAGTTAGGCACAAATTCCTAACTTGGAATATTTAATTAATTAATTTATTTTTGGATTTATTATTATTTTGTGAGAGAGGCTAACAATATTATACTTCTACATCACCAAATAAAATAATATAATCAAACTAAATCATCTATATCTATATCTATATCTATATCTATATATATATATATATATATATATATATATATATATATATATATATATTCATTCATTCATTCATGTGAAATTATACGATGATATAAGTAAAAAGAAAGACAATCATTTATATTATTTGTATCACAACCTTAAATTTTTTGGAACATTAAATACAATAAATACAATAAATATAATGATAATCATTTTGACAATAAATTTATATATATATATATATATATATATATATATATAATAGATAATTATATATGCCTTTATCAAAACAATTTGTATGGCATTAGAACAGGGCCAAGCATGGCCATAACCAGAGTGATTACAATATGAGTCAATGTTGAATTCCATTCCCATAAACATATCTGACAGAGAGAGATGCATCGTGAAATACAACCATTACCATACACAATATCCTTCAAACCTTTTGTGATACAAATTGAAACAACCCATGTCCCCAAAAGAATCACAACTTCCAAAAGGAGGCGCAAAACCTTTCTGGTATTCTCATTGAGAGAAAAGGTGAGCCAAAACAACCACAAAAAGAATGACGCAATGTGTAACCAAGAATTCATGTGACATTAAGAGAGATGCATAATAACATTACATACCAATAAGACACCATCAATCCACACAACAATAAAAAAGTTCCAAGATGAGCATGAAATGAACTTAAATCCACCATATCCAACGACTAAAGTAACACATTCTTCACCAATACTAGTACCATAATATATCATTCAAAAATTCGAATCCAATAACTTTGATGGAAGAAACACACATATGCTTGTCCTTACTTGTCTTCCCCATATGATTCGTTGTTTGAAGAGATCAAAGCAAGTGTATGCACACTGTTAGTAGGGGGGTCAATGAGGTCACCCAAACCTGAATCATTGAACAAGAAAGTCTCCACCCGTGCAGGATGAGAATTTACATTGTTCAAGTAGAAAATTTTTTTATGAACCATTCTCTTAATGTCCTCTAGAGATGAAAAAGCATTATAATTCTCCACCTATTCCAACTTGAACAAGAGACAAAGAAACGCTGATTCAATGCCAAGGAACTTAAGAAATTCAACCTTATTTTTCTAAAACAACCAAGATTTGGAAGCAATTTTGCCTTCACTCTAGCCAATTCAGAATTCAAACCATAAGGATAGTCTCCAACCTCCACACTTTCTAGATCCAAAATTTCTCTACAAACCTCCAAGGGTATTGAATTAAAGGTTGTGGCCACTAATACATAAAAATAAGGAAACGACCATTTTTCCCCACAAAACCTCCACCCCCTCCTTGATTGGTCATATGTTGCCTTGGAGCCATAAGCATTGTTAAGGAGAGGCAATGAGGACAACCAATTTAAAGACAGTAACATATAAAATACATTGAATGATGGAAAAAAAATCCCTCAAGTCCAAACCTATAGACAAGCAAGTTGTCCATGTAAAATCATTCTACAAGGCCAAGACCCAATAAATTATGTAGGTCACTATACATATGATGCCAAACATGATTTCAACCATAGACTTAACAAGGGTCTCGAGACAAGAGACTAGACCTCTGCAACACAACAATAACCAAAGTAAAATAACAACGAATGTGCAAATACTCCAAATTACCATCACAAAAGAATAAAGGTCACACAAAGGAGATAGAATACCCAATACCCAAATTGCCTGAAACCTATGCCCATAATAAGAAAATGCAGTGATAAATAGAGACCCACTCAATGAAACTCACCCAAAAACAAAGTTGCTAAAAAGAGCCAAAATACTAACACTATACCCAAACTCGAACAATCCACTCATGAACCCAAAAAAAGATAAGTCTAATATGTAATTGCAGAAAAATAAAACACCAACTCATATAGAAGGAGCAACCATAGATAGAGAATGAAGTAAAGACCTTGTCTCCATACACCTTCTACCTTAACCAACCACCATCGCTCATCATCAACTAACATTTAAAACACCACAAATCACCCATACTAATAAAATGCTTTAATTTCGTCCATCCGCCACTACGTGAACTTAATACAAATGTTACACTAACACTTGCCCCAAAACCATCGTAATCTCCTTTTGTACATCCTACCAAAGGAAAAAAAACAAAACTATTTTGATAACAAATTTAAAATTTTCAAAACATTTACAAATAAAAAATCCAAAATATCATTATTTTAATTTATCCAAAATATCATTATTATTATAATTTTATTTGTTTATGATTAGATTTTAATTGGTTGTATATATAAAACTATCTTATCTATTTTATTTATTTATTAATAAGTTTGTGATTTATAGTACGCGGTTTAAGAAATCACAATCTATAAATATTTAGATCGTTAAAATCATTCAAGAATACCCGTACGTAATTTGGATTACACTAACTCTTAATACAAAAAGATTTGTCCTACATCTCCTCTCAATGCACGCACCATTTAAAATCTGAGGTTTTTTTTTTTTTAATTCACAAGCATTTTTTGTCTTAAAAAATAAATTTGTGATATTTTTTAAAGACATATCTCGTTTTAACCATTAAATTTACTCTCTATATAAAATTGTTGACCATATTTGTTTGTTACTCCAAATTACCAACATTTCTATTTAATATGTAGAAATGTGAATTGTTGAAATGATGGCCATCATTCTATGTCAAGAATAAGAAAGGCATATATATTTAGGTTTGATAATTAGATGAATACAAAGTTATATATCCCTTCAAAGTATTGGGAATGTACTTCTGAATTTGGAAAATGATTAGTGTAACTTTTTTGATTATAGAATTTATTAATTGAGAATGGTTAAAGTAATAAATAGAACTTTAAAAATTAATGGTATTAATTAATAAAAAATAATAAATTGAGAATAGTTGAAGTAATAAATAAAACTTTAAAAATTAATGATATAAATTAAAAAAAAATTTATATAATTTAAAAATTATTAGGAGAAATAAATCAAAGTAGAGAAGGAATTAGGATTAATTAGAATTCTAATATTATTCATTAAAAAAAATATAATATTGAAATAGTAAAAACGATGTACTTGCTAAATCACTTATAAGCTATTGTTCTTATATATAAAAGTTATTTGCATTAATGTGTCTAAGTTTTTTATATTTTGAAATTTTGCATAAATTTAATAAATAATTAGTTTTTTTTAAATGTTAGTGTTCTCATCCAAATTATATTTCTCACCTAAAAACGAAAATTGATAATTATATTTTATTATATTTTTTAAAAATTAAAATATGACTTATAATAAATTTTAAAGTTTTAAAGAGGTAGGGTTGGGGTTAGGGGTAACGTTTTGAGTAAGATGAATATTGAATGATAAAATGCATGGTAATTAAGAGTTATTTTCAACAATTTAGCATAGCCATCTACTATATTATTTTAGATAGTACATTCCATGTAAGGGTTTTTTTTTGCCATATTATTTTAGCTAGTACATTCCATCTAAGAGGTTTTCTTGTTGTAGGGAACTTATTTATCATTTTGAGACACATAAAATTTGGAACAAAGACCACAGATCTCATATTAAAAGTCATTTTTAGTAGAATTAAAACTTGGGTCATTCTTAGTAGAATTCAAACTTTGGTTGAAAAATGAACTGCAAAATTGAATGCTTCCACCTTTGACTTCTCAATTAAGAAAAAATGATTATTTCTAATTAATGAGAAACTTGCCAACTAACTAATTCAATAATTATGAGGATCTTAATCCTTTTTTTTGATAAATCTATATAAATAAATATTTTAAGTGATTTTAAAAATAAAAGTCATAAATAACAAGTTAATACAATTCCCAAATATTATAAAAATGATCTAAATATATAATTCACAAAATTACCTTTGTAAAATTGCTTTCTATATATAAAATCCATCAAATTGTTTTTATATATAAAATCTACCAAATTTAATTTAAAAAATAAAAATTGAATGCTAAATATTATTCTTTTAAACCTATAAAAATTGTAATGAAATAGATGATTTCATTGTGACCAGATGTTAAAATCCAAAGAATACTTTGAAAGAAATGTGTTGTCTCACACCTTGTGATGCATGGTTAATAAAATTATTTTGGATACAAATAAGGATCTCATTTCAAATGTAAAGATTTTTATGAATTTATATTTATGTAAATATTTTTATGATTAAATTATAAATATAAAGATTTTTATGATTAATTTAAAATAATGTGGAATTGTTTTTGTTGGTGAGTTTTTTAAATATAATTTTATTTATTTATTTTATTTTAGAATAAAATTAATATATATTTGTTTAACTAATTATTTCATATATATATATATAATTTATTACATAACAAGGAGAAATGGGTGGAAAGAATATGTCCCAAAAAATTAGGAATCTTCTCCTTTTTATTAGCTAGGGGTTTGGATAGTATTGGCGTTCAAGTTTTGGCAATTTTTGATCTAATTTTAATAGACAAATTCAAAGATAAAGTTAGAATAATCATGAAAGAAGAAATATATCAGTCCATAAATATATCAGTCCATATCTTGGGCTTATTTCAACTGATTTTATTAAGAAGAGGGACTATGTGGAGGAGGGGAAATCCTCTTTCTTGACAAAAATCACTATTTCAAATTAAAGAGTGGATTGGGCCATGGAACAAACAATTTTTTCGAATCTTTTATTTTAAAGATTTTTCTCCTTTTTTCCATTGAGAAAGGGTGTCCATAGTTGCAAGTCTTTGCAGGTCTTTAGGGACTCTCAAGTGGTGGTGGACTAGTTTAATCATATTATTGTTTGTCACTTGCACATACTTAACCCTATTGAGAAAAGGTGCCAATAGTTGCAAGTCTTTGGGGACTCTCAAGTGATGGTTGACTAGTTTAATCATAATATTCTTTGTCAAGTGCACACACTTAACCCTATTGTTGAAGATACTTTAAGAATCAAAAGAGAGTTTGAATTATTTTTTTTCCATCATATCTAAAAGGAAAAGCAAGAAGCTCACGGTATGACAAATCATAAACAATATCTTAATGAGAACTATGAGTATTACCATTGAACTTTTGTCGAGGACCTACAAGTAGATGCACTTGAGAGGATAAAGACAATTATCTCATTTTTTGGCTTAGTTTTTGCTTTAGATAGCATAATTCTATAGAGTGTTTTGTATGAGCCATATGTTTATGTTTATGTTTATGTTTATATATATATATATATATATATATATATATATATTAGAACTCATAGTCTATTTCGTTTTGAGACCTGATGTTATATTCAGTTTTTAAAACTGAACTTTATGTATATTTTGATATTGAACATTGCATGTAGTATAATATATCCTCTAATTTTTGCAATGCTTATCAAACACTTTCAAATTGTAATTTTCATATTTTCAATAATGGAAACTATGATTTTTCCTTATAAAAACTTTTTTTAGTACAAATCTATACACATGAATAAAAACAATTTTAACTTAAAAAATATTATATATAAGATTTAAAAAAATCAAAATTTATATTTTAACTTTCCTCTTTTTCCTTTTTTTAATCTAGTAAAGCCACAACAAGATCCATTATTCAGATTGATAATTTTCCATACTGGTTACTAAGCTTTGGCCACTATCCTATGTATTTATTTGAATTTTTTAGTAGTCTTTGAAAAACATCATAAATTTTTTTTAATTGATTTTTTTTTGTACAATATAGTTTTATTTATAGTTTTATTTTTATATTAGCATAAAGTTGCTGTTTTTTTTTTTTTTTTTAAATATAAATATAATCTTTGAAAAACATTATATAACATTTTTTTAATTGATTATTTTTTTTGTACAGTATAATTTTATTTTTATATTAACATAAAGTTGCTGTTTTTTTTTATTATTATTATACATAAATATAAATAATTAATTAATTTATTATAATAATTTTAATCCAATAAAGTCATAGAAAAATCCATTATTCAAATTGATAATTTTCCATACTCGTTACTAGGATTTTGCCACTATCTTTGTACTTTTTAATTTTTTTTTAGTGTCTTTGAATAACACCATAACGTTTTTTTTAATTGATTATTTTCTTTGTACTGGTTATATATATATATAATCTTATTTTAATTTAGTAATTTTGAAATTTTTATTATTAGAAATGATACTTTTACTTTATCATTATTAAAATAAAAATTTATAAAAATTTGTGTGAGAAATTTTAAACATAGTGATCTTTAGGTAGAGTTATAAATACTCTATGTTAAGAATGTTGGTGTATTATAAAAGAATTTTTCATCTTATAATTTTGATTTTTTTAAATTGTAGTTTATTATAAGTTAAATCAATATTTAGATTTAATTTATAAATTTTATATGTCTAAGTTATAAATAAATTGAATTTTTTATTTATAATATAAAATATAATTTAAAATTGATTCAAAATTTCTATTTTTTAAAAGATAATGGATACATATATTTTAAAGAAATTCATGTAATTATTTTTATGATAATTTTCACATTAATAAAATTGTGTTTGAACTTAATTTTTTTAAAATCATTAATATATTAATATGTGAGTAATATGGATCACTTTTTCTTTTATTAAAAATTAGGGTCTTTAACATTCCATCATTTAATATAATTCGGTCTTTAACATTCCATCATTTAATATAGTTCATATTATTCATGATCATATATAAGATAATTTAGCATAGCTCCAAAAAATGTCTATGAATGGTATGCTATAGGTATTCCCTCTTACAAATGGTATGATCCCAATGGAGTTTATATATAAGTTTAAATGCATATGTAATCAATAACTGATATGTATTAGTGATTGGCCTAATAAAGGGCCTAGATGCACATGTACATGTAAATGTACATAGAGAATTCATAAGTAATTTTTATTAAATCTAAATTAACTCTAAGAACCCATATATGCTCATTTATAAACTATATTTATTGAAAGAATGTAGCAATTATTGAAGAAAAAATTATTTTGATTAATGAATGTATTGAGGTGTTTGGAGTAGGTTATCTTATTTCTTTAAGGAGTTATTGTGTAACACATCTCTCTTATCCATTTTAGATTTGTTCTCAAAGCTCACATTTGGTATACATGGTGTGTACTCTAGTCTATTATGACATATTATGCATTTGATTCATAACATTTGGTTTTAGAGCACATGATCTTGGGGTTTGACTCCAAATGAATCATATTGGAATTTTCATTATAATATTTTTCTAAAAAGTCTCAAATTGTGAAAATTTTGAGAGCTTGAAGGCACATAGAAAAGTACATATGGTAAATATTTTAAGTTTTGGTTCACAATATCTTTAATGTTATAGCTTGTGGAAACTAAGATTTTTAACTAGTCCTATAACAAGTCTCAAACAAGTGTTCTTGGTTAAAAGTCATACACTTTTTTCTACTAAATTTTAAATAGTTGAAAATTTCAATATCTTGAATAGACATATTATAGAAACTATTTAGAAATTTCAAATTTATACTTTCTATAATTTTCATATTACAAGTTGTCAAAATTAGGGCTTTTCACAAACCCTAAAACTAGTATCAAATGGGTGTTTTTGGGTAGAACCTATATATATTTTAATATCCATTTTGAGTGCCTCAAGTTTTATTTGAAAGAATAGAGTAGGAGCATAGGAAATCATATTAGTTTCTTTCATCTTATGTAAATCCTTTGATTGTAAATCTTTCATGGAAAAGTATTTTGAAGGAGGGCACTACCTCAAATGGGGCATATACAAGATCAAATGTATATGATATGACCCCAAAGGGTGGAATATATGGGCTTATAAGAAAATTTAATGGGTAAATGTGTATGTAATAATGACCAACCTAATAAAGGGGCCACATGTTCAAAGAGTGAGTAGATATATATAGAGAGAATGTAATCATTATGGAAGAACATATGATTTGGATGTATGAATATTGGGGCATCTAGAGGAGGTTATCCTATTATTTAAGGACTTATTGTTTTATTCATCTATATTTTATATATTGGAGTTGTGCTTCATGCTCACATTTGACGTACATGGTGTGTGCTATAGTTTATCATGATATCTTAAGCATTTGGTTCACAATAGAATAAGAAAAACCTCTAATGAGGTGCTTGACATGCCTATTTCAATTTTAAAAGGATTTTTAAGATGAGGGAGTCTAATTACATTTGCTTCTCAAATATTTTCTTCATAATATTGATTTCTCCCTCATAAGCCTTTGGAAAATTAAACTTCACTACTCCTTTAGTTAAACTTGATGGAATTCCATTCCAACATAAAGAGTTGGTAAGTATTTTTGTTAAATCTGATTGAGCTCTAAGAAAAATTCTCCCCCTAGTTAAGTTATAAGGTATTGTTTGGTTCAAAATATCTTTCACCTGAGTTGTGTTAATCTTAATTTTAATTCCATCCTAGGGGGCGGATCAATTGGTAATCAAAGTAATATGAGTCTTGAGAAAACTAAGACATCCAAGGTTCCAATCCCCCTGGTTGTGACCTCATTTACACAGAGAATGACAATGATAAGTAGTAGACATCAAGAGGTTTACTCGTAGCCACATGTCATAGAAGTTGTTGGGTTTCTATGATATACAAAGAAAATTATTAATTTCATTTCCACCAACCATAAATCTCAAATAAAACTAGAAATATAATGGAAAACTCATATTTTTTCACATTCAATTACAACTTGTTCTTAAGGATTGTTTCAAGTATGTTCTTAATATGTTCCATGTGTCCTTCCCATGTCTTCAATATCAATATTTCAACATGAATAACATGAAAAAAAAATAAAAAAGAGGATAAGTACCTCATCCATCAATATCATAAAAGTTGTAGGATCATTTCATAAACCAAATGATACCACTAGCTGTTCTATAAAACCTTTCAAGATTTTTAAAATTGTTTATCAAATATTTTCCATTTTAGCATAGAATTAATGGTATCCTTTATGTTCAGCTTGTTAAATATTTTGCACATTGTCTCTAATCTAATAAGTAATCTATTTTAGGAAATAGTTTATCTTTAACTATTGTACACATTATCCAAGATTGGTTCTTATTTTTCACAATAATAATTGGTGTACCACATGATGAACACCTTGGTGTAATTTTTTCTTAGGTGAAAGAGTTCTTGAATATACCATTTTATGTATTTCTCTTTCACAATATAGTTTCTATATAACAAAGTGTTAGACAATGTATAATCTAGCAAAAACCATATCTCATGTTCAACTAGCTTCTTCGTCATAAAACTTTTGGTTCCATAAATGTGATATCAATTTTTTGTAGCGATTTATCTTGTTGTCCTTTTTTTCCTTGGAATAGGTTGGGGAAGATGAGTCCACTGTTACTTCTTGTTGATATTTTAACCTTAATATAAGTAAATTTATTGTTCTACTAATCACGTTACAATCCATCTCATGTAATGTAATGGGCTGTAATAACACATTAAAATTTACATTAAATAGTAATTTGAAGTTCAACATCATTTTATAGCTATTACAATACACATAACTCAATGTTCTGGTCTCCAATTTTTTATTCAAGGTCTCAAAAATGATATTTTTTTGCTTTACTAAATTAAATGTAAGATTTATTGCAAGTTTCTTATTTTGATATTCATAGGGAAAGATTTTATTCTTTTCTTGATAATTACAAGCTCTTTATATTTAATTTGTTGTTGTTCTTGACATTTGGAGCAATCCATGAAAGTGATTTTCTCATATGCATAATATGCTCAGATTAATTCCTTTGCAATTTGTTTACCAATGAGTTCTGTGCTTCCCATTTATTACTCCTTGGATTCAATTTTAAATGATTTTTTTTAGAAAATTTCTTATCTATGTCTACCGCAATGGTTTCCATGCTTCTTATTGGATGGAAATTAGATAGTGATGGGAACCTCCTTATTCTTTATTTTTCATCCTTGTGATCTTTCTTTTGAATGCGACATATTTATCATCCTTTTAAGGTTTCTTGCTCTTGGTTCAACAACAACAACCTCTCTATTAGTATCATCAAGATCCTTGGCTTCAAGAAATCCCATATTTTCAAATATGACTCTCATTTTCTTATATATATTCATTAAGAACCCTATTCTTCTTATAAAATGTTTATCAAAATAGTTTTTCTACAACATTTTGAGGTATCATCTTGAACACTATGTCTTCCACTCTTCCTAAAATATTACCATCTAGATTATTCCTTTTCTTTGTATCCAATAGCATAAAATCCGGCCTTCCATAATTTCTTAATTTGGACCCAATAAAAATCAACAATTTTATGAGATTACACATAGCTTTTCCACTTAATTAATAAATTGTTATCATTTTCAATTAGGAAAATTAAATTTTAAATGACCATGGTTGAATCCATGATGTAGATATATAATCTTACTACTCAAGTACAAGTTATACTTCTATATGTTAACTTCATTGTCATATGGTTGAATCTCCTTCTTGGACTCTAACTTAAATGGAAGGAATGGACTATGTTATTTCCCAAAGGCTTCATTAATTTTTGAAGAGAAAGTTTCTTGTTACCTACCATTCCCTAATTTTGAATTAGTTTTCCACATATATGATTGAAATAGTCCTTTTATTTCAACCTTGGTAGGTATTTATCCACTTTTGTAGTATAATGGATAACATGAATTGAGTGAACATATTTATTATAGTAGCTACACTCCACCTTAAATAATCCAAATATCTTCAATTTTTTCTCCAACTATTTTCCACTTCTCTTCTAACCATATTGATTACCAACTACTCTCACACTACCATGAAATATTTCCAATTAATTTGAAATTATAGTGAAACTTTTTCTACTAACTAATCTAAAATTACAATAAAGATATATCCTTATATATTCTTATGTGTACTTAACCATAACACCTTACAAATAAATCACCTTACAAATACATTTGACAACATCTATAACAGTCATTAAATAAATACAAATAAATCCCTCTAAATATATGAACATCTCCACAACACCAAAAATATATAACTACTCTACAAATCTCCACAACATGAAAAATATATAACTACTTTATTAAAAATCTTAGATTTTTTTGTAATGCAATGGATTGAGATATTGTTTCTCTTTAAAAGTATGTTAAACCTTTGATAAGGTAATTTTTTTTAATATTTTTTTTCATTGTTCAGTGCTGGATTCCCAGCTGAAATAAACCTAACAAGTAAAGACTATGTGTGGAACCAGAAACTTGATTATGAAAGTGTCCTCTTCAGATGTCGATCTTGCTTTGAGACAGGGCATCTAGCCAAAAATTGCCCAAAAGCTTCTGAGAAAAATTTTGCTAGAAAAAACCACCACAGATCTACATGGTGGGAAGGAGCACAAAAAGAACACTACACTGTCATCAAAGAAGAATATTCTAGAGAAAACTCTGAGTCACAAGAAATCAGGGAAGAAAGAAACAACTCTCAAGACAAGCAAGGAGAAAGCCCACCCCAACAAATCAACAGTTATGAGGATTCAAATACCGCAGAAAATAAATCTTCATTTAACAACAAAGCAAATCTCAAAACAAACTTCTTCTCCGACTATTTTCAAAAGAACGAACACAATAGATCGCGAAGCTAAGACACCAATGTCCCAAGAACCAGAAGAGATGAAGGAGATGCAAGATAAAGGAAGTTGGAAGACCGTAGAGAAAAAAAAGAAAGCTACAACACCAATCTTGCCAAGAAAGACGAGGAGCCAGACAAGTAAAAATTAAGAAAATTGTAGGTCTGATAGACCAATTTGATCTCAGTGGACGTTAACCATCATCATCATCATCATCATCATCATCATAATGTTGTAATTTAAATGTTTTACAAATGGACTATTTTTTTAGCTATTCAAAATAACTAGAAGGAAATTTATATTTTTGGTTTAAAATTTTATATAAGTCCTTTTTGGATTGATGCAAAGATGTTAACATTGTACAAAGAAATCACAATTCTAAAATATTGATTACATTGTTACATCTATAAAAATAAAAACTATAAAAATTGTTAATCCATAACTATAATTTTAACATAAATTATCTAGTTAAATTTAAAAAATAACAAAATTTACTTCTTTAAATTCTAAAATGTCATATCTCTTTAACTTCCTTATTCTTTTTTTTTTTAAATTAAATGTCATTCCAATAGCAAAAAAGTAACTCTTTATAAAAAAGAAAAAAATAATATACAAAAATCATTAAAAATTATCTCAATTTTATAACTTAAACATTTTAAAATTTCATTATATAACACAACCTATATATTTATTTGGAAGATAACTATTACTAAAATCAACTCTCACCTATATAAAATTTTAACATTATAAGTTTAATAAACACATGATATAATGTATAGTGATAATATTGATATTTTTAATGTATTGTTTTCTAAATTATCAAATTTTATTTATAACATATTTATCTTGTTATATCAATATTCTTAATTCAAAGTTTTAATATATTATTTATCTTTTATATTTATAAGTTAAATTACTTATGAATAAAAAAAAATACATACAATTTATCAATAAAAACTAAACATATATAACTTTATTTTTCACTACATTATTATACTTATACGTATCATTATTAAATTTATATATAATATCTTTTTCTGATCTTTTATCTTAAAAAGATCATTATCCTCTTCTTATAATTCTTTTTATATAATCTGTTTTATTAAACTTATCCACAAACGCTTTACCTTTTGTTTCAATAAATAATCATTTCTTTTTTATCATTTTCCTATGTTCTACCCTTTCCTTTTGAAGTAATCACTCGTTTTAAAATACTCTTTATCCTTTTTAATACTCCATACCGACCTTTAAAAACACACAAACTCTTAACATATCACTTGACATAAACTGTTAACTATATTGCTTACTGCAATTCCAAACTTATCCAGAACTCCTTATCCTCTTCTTATAATCCATGGCAACCTTCAATCATATTGCTTACTCCCATGTGCATGGTTGTTAGAAGGAATGCTAGTTTCCAATATAGATCCATTGGACTTGGCAGAAGCTTCCAAATAGTTTGACTTCCATTTAGTACTTCCATTTAGTTGGACAGCTCTGGTCCGAGAAACAACCAACAAGAAGCAGGAAGCCTTTACAAAATATGAATCTACAGACCCACACGACGACTTGGTCTGTATAAGCATTTAACTTGTCGTATCTTATTTTGTCCCCCAATTTTGTGCGTGCATGTTATGCCCTTTTATATAAATATATTTATGTGCGTACATGTTATGCCTTTTTATATAAATATATTTATCCGACGGTTAGTTTTGCTTTTAAATTTTTTAAACATTTTGAAAATTTATCCTAATTCAGTTGTTAATGTAATTGTGAGGATAGTTATTATTTGTAAATTTAGTTGTCAAAACAGTTGTGGGGATAGTCATTATTAGCTACTATTATAATTGGTTGCTATCCACTGAAGTAGACTGACTCATCATTGTTATTTAAAAGACAGACTTTCACACCTTCCAAAAATTTTGAACAGTTAACCTATTTCCTTCTGTCCAAAAAACAAACTCTTAACCAAACAAAAATAGTTTGAAATCATACTCCAGTTCTATTAATTTTCTTCTCTATTATTAAATATATAATTAAAAAATAAACAAGTTAAGTCAATAATATTATTTAATGATATTGATTTATATTGCAATGCTTCGTAGAAAACTTCAGTAGTCCTAAAATAATTCAGAGTACATGATTGCATTTTGGCCGCGTGATGAAAATTTGTCTTATTATCAAAGTACATGCATTATATAAAATTTATAACTAATTTCTTATTATCAAAGTACATGCATTATATAAAATTTGTAACTAATTATTTGGTTTGGTAGTGGATGCTGCTGGTTGGTGGCCAACAGTGATCTTTTCCACTTTCCAAACAAATTTAGAAAATAATTTTATTTAACAAATTTTATTGTTAAATGCTTCAAATTTAGAAAACAAACAACCACGACAAAGGGGACTTATGAAATGGATTCCGGTTGGAATCCATTTCTCAATTGGATCTTTTTGTTTTCAAAACCAAAAAGGAAAGTCCTCGTTTTGGTTTAGCGTGCTTTAATGGGATGTTTTACAAGCCTTTAGCCTAGTCCAAAAGTAACGAAAACTAAAGTAGTTTAGTATTATTATTTGCAATGTGTACAAGTCCTCATTAAACTAAAGTAGTTTAGTATTATTATTTGCAATGTGTACAAGTCCTCATTTTTGTTTCAAGTGAAGTAGTTAGGTAATGCCTCCCAAGGACATGTATTATTATTTGCAATGTGTACAAGTCCTCATTTAGTTTAGCGTGGTTTAATGGAAAGGTGTTCAAGCCTTTAGCTTAGTCCAAAAGTAAGTAATGCCTCCCCTCCACAAGATCAAAGGATGTGTATTATTATTTGCTTATCGTAAAAGATATTTCTTTTTTCCTTTTCTCTTCTCAATAAATAAGAGTTGGACTTGATCCAACGTTTTTTTTCACATTTGATAGGTTCAAGGAAAATTTACATATTTTTGTGGTCCCAAGATTTTAATAAACAAGAGTAAATTGCAATAGTTTTAGTGTGGGTTAGATTGTTTCATATTTCTCTAATTTTTTGGATTATTACTTTATGAGAGATATTGGAAATTCATTGACTTAGTAGAACCAAAAGGAACGCTGTTTTCTTATGTGAGAATATGCATAGAGGTGGATTCAAAGAAAGGAATTTTAGAGGATTTGCAAATTAATATAGATCGGTGAAGCCATCATCATATACTAGATTATGAATAGATTCCATTCAAATGAAATGTATATCATATTTATAGATATTTTATGAAAAACTATCCAAAAACCTAAGAGGAGCATCCTCTGAAAGCAATACACTCAGAGTTCAAGATGGTCCCAAGAAGGCACAAAATTCTTAACGTAAGGGACCACCTTAATCAAATCCACCCCATGAGGATCCACCTCCCTGAAGAATTAATAAAGGTGAAGTTCTTGAGAATCTATATGGTTTAATAAATTTAGATGACACCGAGAAGGAATTTGAAATGGAAGAAGAACAAATAATGGACCCCAAATATATAACAACACAACTTGATAATGACACAAATCCATCCCTTGAGGATGTAGAGACTATATCAAAAGAAAAGGAAGATGTATAGGAAGTAGAGGAGGATGAAGTAGATGTAAATGAATTAGAGAAGGTATAAGAGGACGTAGACGAAAAAAATGCGGAAGAAGGGGAATCAAATTAAGAAGATGAAGAAGAAGTGGATCTAGAAGCAAAATCCATTTTGAATATTCTAAATATTTTGTCAAAATTTTGAATAATTTCCAAATATCTTCACTCCTCTCGTGATGGGAAGGAAATCTTATCATAATTGAATAATTTAGAAGAAGAAATGAAGAGTCTCTTAGGATGAGAGTCAACTTTAGGCTTTTTTATACTTAAAAATGGAACTACAAATCATAATTGATGACTTTGATTTATTTCTATATTCTTTACTTCTATATTCTTTTTTGTAATCAAATTGTAAAAAATTATTAGTATATTTAAAAATTTAAGTAGAAAATTTCACCTTCTTTCCTTTGGTTCTTTGAAGCAAAGAGGACCAATCTACCCTACACTCAATCAATAATGTTAATATTGTGATTTCTTCTTAAAAAAATTCAATTCTTTGACTCTTAATATACAAGGTGTTAAAAAATTATAAAATATATCATAATAAAATCCCTATATATTATTAAACTAAAAGAATAAAACGTTCTTATTAGCTCGATACAGGAAGAAAAATATGGAAAACTTTTATAATTATTTTAAATTTGAATTGATTTTTCTTTGAAACATATTAAATTAAAAGGTGAGAGAGATTTATAAAAAGTTGATGGCTAAATGAAATTTATATCTTAATAGTTCTATGAATCTCTTAATATTTCATATAACAACTAAATCACTTTTACAATGGAAATATTTTCAGTTCGAAAATATGGAAAATTATCAAATTAATATTCCTAAAAATAAGAGATTTATTTCTTATTTTCTCAATTCACAACTTTTTGATATTTTGTTCATATTTTAAAAAGTGGTGATGAAAAAATAACTTTAAATTATAAAATTAAAACTATTACGATGATCTCAATTCCCAAAAGTTGTGTGCAATTCCCGTTGTGTGAATTGATTTTAGAGAAGAAGATTAAATATCATGACTAAGAGGAAAGTTCATTTTCAAAATTATAATTTGAACTTAGACCACCTAATTGCTTTGAGGATTATAACTAAATATTGCCGAAATAAGAAATTTAATCTTCTATGTTGTTTTTGTGATTTAAAAAAAGTTTTGGCATAATACTTAGAAATGACGTTTCAAATAGATTTAAAAAATATTGTTGTTTTTGTGATTTTAAAAAAGTTTTGGCATAATAAGTAGAAATGACCTTTCAAATAGATTTAAAAAATATTGGAGTTCTTTTTGGGTTGAGGGTTTCAATAAGAAGGATATATGAAAGGTTCAAAAGGAAATAATTGTGATGTAATATAGTTTTTACCTTTATTGTTATTTTTGTATTTTATTTTTAGTATGCGTCTATATTTTATTATTATTTGAGAATGTTTTTTGTATTTGCAATATGTTATTATTGTCTTTCACTTTTGCATAGTCATTTTGCCATTTACTTTTTATTTAATACATTTTTTGAGACTGTGTTTTCCTATGCAAAATTTTGTCACACAACTACTTTTGAACTCAATAATGCCCTGACTCATTGAAATTGGAAGCTCCACATTCAATAACGGCCATTCGATTACCCACACAAGATAACCTAAAGATAACACTTTGTTAAAAACATATAATATTAAATTCTTTCATTACTAAACTAATAACAATAATTTTTATTACTGTGGAAGAAACTCATCGTGCGGAGGTGTGGAGCATCCGTATTTCTCTACACAAGATAGTTAGCTAAGAAAATACGAAATGTGAAATAGAAATCGAAAAAGTTCCTCACCTGATATGCCATATAGTTTCATCTTTTGTCTCGAAGTGCTGTAACTGTTATTAATAATAGATAATTCTTATCTAGTTCCATGTAACCTCTACATACACAAACCATCTCTACAAAAATTTGTCCACACAATTACTTTCCCACTTAATAACGTTCTCAGTCATTAAAATTTGAAATTGATATTAATTAATGATGATATGTTGTGAAATACATCCCACAACAACCTCCACATGACTTTGTCCGCACAACTACTTTCACACTCAATAGTTGACATTCAAAACTCCGCATACGATAACTATGAACAACTAGCTTCAAAATTGATATTAGTTAATGATTATAGGTTATGAAATATGTTCCTAAATAAGAATTAAAAAATATATTTGGATATTTAGTATCTTAGTAAATTTTGCATTTGTTCGAGAATGCTTTTCCTTTCACACAACTTTGTCTACACAACTAATTTCGCACTCAATAATGCCCTGAGCCATTGACATTAGAAGCTACACATTCAATAACACCCATTCAATTCCCCGCAAAAAATAAAGATAACACCTCGTTAAAAACATATAACATTAAAGTTGTGCATTACTAAACTAAAAACAATAATTCCTAATACTATGGAAGGAACTCACTGCGCAGAGGTGAGGAGCATCTGTAGTTCTTCGCAAAAGATAGTTAACTAAAAAAGTGACAAATGTGAACCGGTAATCGACAAAATTTAATTGTTAATGTGGAGTTCACATTTCATTCTTATTATTCTGCATTTATTCAAGAATGATTTTCCCATCACACAACTTTGTCCACACAACTACGTCCGCACCCAATAATTCCCTGAGTCTTTGACATTGGAAGCTCGAAATTTAGTAATGCATATTCGATTACTTGCACACGCTACAAATAACACCTCATTAAAAACATATAATATTAAAATTTTTCATTACTAAAATAGTAACAATAATTTGTAATACCGTGGAAGGAACACATTGTGCGGAGGTACAGAGCATGTACAGTTCTCCACACAAGATAGTTAGCTAAGAAACTGCCAAATGAAAACTAGAAATTAGCAAACATGAAGAGTTAATGTCGAGTTCACATTTCATTCTTAGTATTCCACATTTCCAATATCTTATTTTGGTACTACAAATATTCGATGAGATTTTGCTAAAAATAGATAAACTTAAAGTGAGGGTTGTTATTTCAGAGTGAAAGAAAATCTTTGTGTGGACTTCGCACAATGAGCCATCATTTGTAATCTCATGCAAAACTACCTCTACACATCTTGATCAACAGATTTATATGGAAGTGGTATTTAAACAAAGTAACACTCTCTTATGCAAAATTCCATTTCGAATTTCTTGTAAGAAGATAGCAAGGAAGGAAGATTATTGTGCCAAGGGAAGTTCAATGTGTGGAATTTTAGGTCATTGAACTTCTTCCCGCACAATAACCTTTTCATAGTTGACATTTGCAAAAAAGAAGATAAATCCACCATTTTTAAAATAAAAAAAATAACTTTTAGTTGTTGCAGGTATGTAAAAATATCTTAAGATTTCATTGTATGATAATAATAAAATAAATACGCACAATCAACTCCACTAAAATTTGTCCACACAAGTGCTTCTGCACTCATTAACACCTTGAGTCACATAAGATCCGCACAGTTCTGTCATCTCTGCATAAATCAACTTGTATAACTATTTTTGTACTCAATAATGCGTTTGGGTTATTTTGCACAACTAGTTCCATGCTTGCAAACAAAACCTTCCTAAATATTAATTAAAAAAGATATTTGTATTTTTACTATTTCAATAAACCTTGCACAAATACTTCCGCACATTCATTTAGCTACACAACACTTTTTTATTCACACGTTTCACCCACATATATTGTACTAATGATCATAATAATCTGGCTATGAGAGAGAGAGAAGTTGCTAAACACGCATATTACTCCACATAGTTTTCATTACACTCTCCCAAATGGATGAATTAGAAGTGAGATAAATTTCAGTAAGAATGGAAACTAGTTTTTGTATATGATAATCAATTGAATAAAGTTGTGTACTGCGAAAAAAATATGTACCAAAAGAACATTTCATTGAGAAAAAGTTATGTTTAGTAAAGTGCAGAGAAAGTTCATTGTGTAGAATAAGATTTTGTACTCTCATGCATTACATATCTTCATCTACACATTCATATGGATATGGTATATAAAAAAAGTAATTCTCTCTTGAGAAAAATACCATTTCGAATTTCATGTAATCAAATAGTGGGGAAATAAGATTATTTTATAGAGGGAAGTTCAATGTGTGGAAGTTTAGTTCACTGTGCCAATCTCCTCACATTGAACTTTTGCCCGCACAATAATATTTTTGGAGTTGACGCTTGCAAAAAAAGAATAAATCCACCTTTTTCAAAATAGAAAAATAACTTTTACTTATTTAAGGTATGCAAAAATCTTTCATTATATTCACTTCAACATTCCACATAATCTATTAATAATAAAATAAGTATGTACAACCACCTCCACATCTCAATAACGTCATGAGTTGCATAAGATCCGCACACGCTCAATCATGTGCGCATAACTTCACCCATACAACTATTTTTGTACTCAATAATGTGCTTCAATTATTACACACAACTAGTTCTATGGTTTTGAAGAAAACATTCCTAAATGATAATTAAAAAATATATTTTTATTTTAAGCCTTCCACACATTTTTTTGGCTGCACAACACTTAATAGAAGTGAGATAAATTTCAATAGGAACGAGAGTTGGTTATTGCATATGATAGTCAATTGAATAAAGGTTGTGCATAGTGAAAAAATAAATTTGTACAAAAACGACAATTCATTGAGTAAAATATTTGGTGATCGAAGTGCGGAGAAAGTTCATTGTGCGACAGAAGCTTTCAATCTTTCACCGTGATGTTGTTCGCAATAGAATAACATCGTTTATGCTTATACACTATTTAACTGATTCTCTTTGTGTGAATATTTTCGCATAGTGGAATTAAATGATAAATAGATTCGGCTAATAGACCTTTGTTCATGCTCTTGTGCAGAAGTGCAGAGGAAGTGCATTGTACAGCGAAAGTTTATTGTGCAGAATTCGGCACTTTGCACTAAGGGATTTTATTGACAGTATTTTAGATATAAATAATGCATATCTCTATAGTCTATTTTTGTCTTATTTTAGTTATAAATAAAGTGTTCATTGTGCGCATCATTGTAACCTCACACTAAAAGCTTCTATTGATGATATTTTAGTATTAAATTATCGATAGGTGTTGTTGGTGAATTCAATTTTTGTATCATTCAATAGATTTGTAGCTGGAATGAAATGATTTGTTTGACTACAAAAGTCCAGTGCGGAAAGGTTCAAAGTTAATATACCATACCACAAAAATTTATTGATTACAAACTTTTGTTCGTATTGTTAATATTAAAAAATGCACATTTCAATAGTCAATTTGCATAGAATCGTGAATAGAACTCATTATTAAAAATTTTTGAGTTTGTTATAAAGAAGATTTATTTTAATTTATATCTATGATTTTTAGATTTACAATTTTTAGACTAGGGCAATCCTTGTGCACTCATAGCGAAGCATTTCATTATAACCTTTACACAATGAAAGCTATGTGTATGGAATAAAACAAAATCAAATAACATAGAATTAGTAAATGAAACTCATTAATTGATTAAAAGTTGTAATGGTAGAATTAAATCTTAACTTAGATGAATTGCAGTTAGTAATTATATTTTTAAGAGATCTATGTCTCGGGTCCAAAACTATTGTTAAATGTTAATTTTTATCTTAATCAATAACACAGTATGAGATATAAAACAAAGTTTCAAAGCATGTGTTCAAATACAAATAAAAAACGTTATCATAAAATCAATACAGTCAAGTAGTTTTAAATGGAATAGTTCTTGTAGTTCAATTTGTAAATATGAGAACTAATCTATACAATGAGAACTTTGTACAAGGAACTAAATAACACATAATTAACAAACAAATCTCAAGAGGATTAGAACTCTAATACAAAAGAGTTGTTTCACTATAAGCAGAAAGGGTGTATAGGAAACATAATTGATTAATTATTCCACCGAATGAAATCTATGCAAGTCTAAAGACGTGCTAGTATTCTATTATTAAGAGATATATGTCTAAGATGAAAAATGATTGTCAAATGTTCAATTTCATTTAAAGCAACAACATAGCATTGAATATATATATATATATATATATATATATATATATATATATATATATATATATATATATAGATATATATTAAATCAGATTTAGTAAGAATTATATTTAGAATAAAATGTCAATGACAATGCCCATATGATATTTCTTTGTGTAGATCTTTCATTGTAAAAAAAGAAACTTATGAGAACTCTATACAAGGAACTAAGTAACACAATAACCGAGAGTTATTTCGCTATGGGTAGAAAGGGTGTGTCAGAAACATGATTAACTAATTACTTCGCATAATGAAACTTGCATAGGTCTCAAGACACTGTGTTAGTATTATATTATTAAAATATATATGTCTAAGATTAAAAATCATTGCCCGATGTTTGATTTTGTTTAAAGAAACAACACAACATTGAATGTAATAGAAAATTTGAAAGCATATTTTTCAAAAATTATAGAGACCACTATCTTAACATTGATACAAAATCAGATTTAGTAATAATTATAGTCAAAATAAAATATCAATGATCGTGACAATATCACATATTTGTACAGGATCATATTCAAAACATAGTCTTAAAAGGAATTTTTTTAATAGAATCAGAATTGTCCAAAAAAACTGTAAGGTAGATGGATTTGTTGTAGCAAAAATGAGCGTTATGCTTCCTTGAATGATATCTATAGTCACAAAACAATAATATGTAACATGTATTACGATTCCATCACTCATTGAAGAAACATGTTCATCATTTTTTTAATGTAATGTGACTTAGGGGCAACTGTAACTTCCATTTTCACATTTTTAGTGAAAATGGCTATTTCAATTTCCCTAGTTTCTTTTTGCACCTTGAAAACTGGCTTATCATTCTTCTTATTGACCTTGGAAAAATTAATTAACCATGCATCAATTTTTTCTGTAGTAAAATCAATGATGCTATCAAACTCCATTGCCATTTCTTTTTTTTTTTCTCCTCCAATTGGGATTGTAACGTGTCATTTGAAATTAACTCAGAATCCTACAATCGTCTAAGCCTTTTATAATATCCATTTCCTAAGATAGACGCTACCTCTCCTTTTGCATAGGTTACTACATGCATAATTTATATTCTCAAGTGTAGTGACTCTTTCTACCCATCCAACTTCTAATTGCTTCACTCATTTACTATTTAGTAGTTGTTGGTTTTTCTTTTCGAAAGAAGAGAGTAGTTGTAGGCTCCACTTAAAAGTATCTAATTCATTATCAACAAATTTCTTGTCTTCTATAAGGTCACTGTTAACCATATTTGTAAATATCATCAATTTATTTTGCAAATGTGTTAAATCACAAACTACTTGCCATGCATCAAGAATAATTTCTAATCATCGACATATGTTGTCGAGGATATATGCCTTCAATGCATTAAGAAGATTCACAAACTTGTTAAACACTTGTGGTGTTGTAGCAATAGAACTTGACAATTACCATCGGCATATGTTGTCGAGGATATATGCCTTCAATGCATTAAGAAGATTCACAAAGTTGTTAAACACTTGTGGTGTTGTAGCAATAGAACTTGACAATGACGATGACCATGGTGCTAATGAGTCATTAACAAAGGAACTAGATTTGCAATGTCTTGTAGTTCTTTTAATTTGTTTTTCAGCATCAGATTTTTTGCAAGCATGTCGGTAAAATTTTGAGTAATTGCATCATTGGTATTTTGTTGCAATGCCATGAGCCGCATCATGTCAACGCTAGAAAAATCAATATCCACTTGTTCTTGATCAATAATATTTTTTTTTTCAATGTTTATCTTTTCAACTCTCAATTTTTTGCAGGTATTGCCATATTTTGCATTTTGCAATGTGATAGGTTGTTCATTGAAAATAATGTCCTCTTCTACAATTTTCTCCATTATTGTTTGATTCTCTACTAAACGATTCACAACCCATTTAGGTGGTTCACGTTTATCACTTTCCATTTCTATACCTTGTTGAATTCTCTCTCTATTCATGACAACTTTGGACTTGGATATTTAAACTGTACATGTTGGTCAAGAAATAATTTGTGAAAATTATCTTGCACATATCAACGACTTGCTGAGTCACCAATAACCAGTTTTCCAGAATCAAGATTTCTCCACTTTCCTTGAGTCATGATTTACACTGCACTGGTAACAAGGGTGGAAGGTGAAGAATGTTGTGTAAGATTTAGGGATTTTTGTTTTTATTTTCATAAGCTACTCTTTGTGCTCTATTTCCAATAATTGATACTTGATTTTTTTACATTTAATAAAATATGCTATGTAAACATAATTTTAATTAGAGAAAGACTTAGAAGGACTATGTGCTTACACATTATGACATGAAAAATTGCATATGTTACTTGTTTCAATGTAATTTAAGTTATTAGGGCAAAGCAGATACCAATACAAGAGGAAAAAGAGAAAGCAATAGTAAATTGACAAGATTCAATGACTACTCCATGTGTTAAAGCTTTTTCTAAAATTTATGTGCTCATAAAGTACGAAATCAGAAAATACAAATCCCAAAATAATTTTACAGAAAAAGAAATACATTGTAGAGAGAGTTTCAAAATAACCTGACCAATTGAGAAAATGAATAGTTGAATAATGTTGAATTGGCTAAGATGTGATATCAGGAAAGTATTCACTAGTGCAAATGTCTATGTTTCTCACTATTTTCTTACACATTATCACATGCAAAAATTGCATTGGTTCTTTGTTCAGATGCAATTTACGCTATTTGGGCAAAGCACATGCAAGTATGAGAGGAAAAAGGGAAATAAATTGTGAGTTGATAAGATGCAGTGACTACTACATGTGTTAAGACTTTTGCTAAAGTTCCTATGTTCATAAAGTCAAAAATGAGAAAATACAAATCCCTAAAAAATTATGAATAAAAAGAAATACTTTGTAGAGAAAATTGCATAAGAACTTGAGCAATTGACAGAATTAACTATTGAATAATGTTGAAACTGTTGAGATGTGAAACCAGGAAAGTATTTTCTATTGCTAATGTCTATGTTTCTCTTCTTTTCCAATGAAAGATTCAAATATTGCTTGGTTGATTGTCTAAATACAAATAACTTTCTTTGTTTGTTTGCCACTTATGTTCATCTCCATTTCACAATTTTCTACCCTGGTCCCATGTTCCAACTGTTGCTATTCTTCATGTGGAAACTACCACAAACAAAATTATTAATAAATAACATTCGAAAATATCAAAGCCAACATTTATGGAAAGTAATGGAAATAAATATTGATATTGCAAATATGGTATTGATTTAATATCATTGAAATAAATGTCGTACAAGCTTAAATTTATGATAGAATATAATCTGTCATTGTCTCTATGCACTATGTTTTGAAAGGTTTTTTGGTGTAATTTACAACTTAAATTGTGTAAAATTTTTCATCGATTTGTTGGATTAACGATTCTCGGGTGAAAGTTTTTCACATCTCGACAGTCATACAAGTTTTCAAAATGTCTAAGTGCATATATGCAGTAATAATACTAATATTAAAGCTCATCACAATAGCTATCTCTATCATGAATTGAATTAGTTATTGAGATGGTTCCCACCACTCAATCTTTAATGCATTAGTTTTATTTTGATATTTTAATATGAAAAACGATGAAGGATACATGATTTTCAATATCATGATACAAAGCTAATTGCCGTAAGGCATTCCAACTGGCTATGTATACATATTCTCATGATTTTTGACAAAGGTTTATTTATTATTATTATGCGAGTAGTACTCACCACCATTTTTCCTTAGTCGTTGATGGATTCAAATCTGATTTATAGATTTATTGACATGTTTAAAACATTCAATAAATAGAAATTGAAAATTCCAAAGAAAACATTAATGGTAGCTAGTAAAATAAATCTTGAAATTCGAAAATTATTTTCTTTTTTACTTTGGAAACACTTATTTTTGTAATGTTATCGAAATATGTAGATCGTGGTCTAACTAGCCTTCACATTTTCCCAATTAATCATGGAAATTCCTACAAGATTTTGATAAAATACGTTAGAATGTTTTTGTAAATTTAGGTTACAACTATAAAACTTCAATATTTTGGGTTCCCCAAGGATTTTTGATGGTGTTGAATCCATTTCCACCATCAAAAACATGATTCAAACACTCCCAATATTGGATTTCTTCAATTGTTTTTCTACATGTCCCATACAAAATTTTGTTATCCAAGTGAAATTATAGCTTCCCTAGAGAATGCCATCAATAATAGCTACAAATAGTAAAGTGCACAATGACATTCAAAAATATATATTATTCCAACACGTATTCAACTACTCTCTATGATGAATCAAATTGAAAACTGGTCCTACTACTTTGCAAAACCAAACCAAATTACATTTACAAATAACTTGATAGAGCTATTCCTTGTAAAATTTTACACACATTTACGATGTATTGCAAACATTATTCTGCACAGACACATTTAATAGTAAAATATTTAATTTTTGCAGACATAACGATTTCAAATATGTGTGGAAGGATGGTGTGTTGAATAAGGAACGTAAACCTCCATGCCCACATCCATTGGCATTTTGAGTTCACTCCGCACAGTGAAAGATCGACACAAGAGTTCATGGAGTATTGACATGTTAACTTTAAGTTTATGCTCTTATGCTCTTAAGTGAAAACATTTTTTTTTTCATTAAGTACTTTTCACTCTACATTTTTGTCCAAACACCTATGAAACTTCTCTTTGGATGTAGAGAGTAAGTGGAGAAAGATCAAATCCATATACAATATCAGATCTCAATTATCAATTTTAGTGTTGTGTGAAGTATGCATGTGCATTTGTCCTCTGCACACACTTCCTTTGATCAAAACCTAGGTCATCCAGTAATCTCAGGAGAATAAAGACACCTTCGTATAACTTCTATCGAACACAATCATCATTAGATTAAATGTTATTATTAAATAATTGTTATTATGATTGTACTAGAAGTCAATCTTCTTTCTTTGAAATGACAACATAACAGTTTCAAATATGTGCTAAAGGATGGTGTGTGGAACAAGGAACATAAACCTTCGCACCCACATACATTTTCATTTAGATCTAGCTTTGCACAATGAAATATCAGTATAAGAGCTCATGGAGTTTTGGCATGTTAACTTTAAGTTTATTCTCTTATGCTCTTAAGTGATTTTTTTTTTTTTGAAGTATTTTGTACTCAGTATTTTCTATTTGAAAGGATAGGAAACCTCTCTTTGGATGAAGAGAATAAGTGTGGAAATATCAAAGCCATATACAATATCAAGTCTCATTTATCAATTACAATGTTGCGTATTCTAGCAGATTTTAGTGAAATTAATATTTGTGTTTATGGCATATTATATCTCGTAATAATCATAATAATAGCAGGAAACATACAAACTATTGAAATAATACTTTTCATTTATGATACAAAAACTTGCTATTGGCACTAGGTACTATTATAAATACACATTTAGTAAATCCACATGTAGTGACGTTATTACAGCTAGTTGTAAAGATATTGATAAGGACATATCTATTGGCATTATAAAATACCCTTTTCGATATATATTTAGTGAATTCAAGTATATATTTATTTTAAATGACTGGTATTTAATATTCGATTAAGTCATCCTATATTAGAGAAAAAACTATGAATTTTGGCTGGAAGTGCTATTGGCGTTGGTGTTGGTGTGCTCCTTACCACTGTTGTTGTTACTAGTACTTATAGTGTACTAATGAGTAGCTGGTATCTATATGTAACCAGTGCGAGAATTTATTCATAAACAAAGAACATGTGTAGAAAGTATAGTTAACGAACAAGCAATTAGGCCCAGAATGTTTGTTGACTGAATAGTTTCACACTCGTTTCTATTATACTGTGCTCAAATGAGGATGAGATATGGATATGGATGGTCTATTTTTTTTTTATTTTTTATTTTTTTCAGTTTTGAAACACTATTTTGTGTTATCTTCCTGAAAAATGCTATGCGGAAGTGGTTGTGCATATACAAAACCAATGGTTATTTTATTATTTATAGATTGTGCGAAGTCCAGAGGTAAGTACAATGAAAGCTCAAGATTTTTCTACACATTATGAATTTTCTATTCAATTCTGCACATATGCATTTGTGTTTTGGTTGTTATTATTATTATTATTATTATTATTTATGAGCATACTTCACAACTACAAAAATATTGTATTTATGAGCTAGGTGAAGAAAGATATGCAAAAATGGTTGTGCGGAACTAGTTGTTCAAATAAAGCATGTATGGAGAAGAAAAAATGCATGTGCATAAACATAAATAGATTTTAATATGCCATAATTGTAAACATCAATAAACATGCCTTAGTTAAAATGTTAATTATAGCTACAATGTTCAATTTTAGAATTTCTAATGTTTAAATCATTTGGAATAGAAGTATTCTACAATTTGATTTCATTGTAACATTTACAAAATGTAATTAGTATTATATATCCATTTTATTAAATGGTTTAAATAGAACTTCAATATGGATGAGCTATTGACATGTGGATTATTTTAGTTTTTGGGACTACTAGTTGCAATTGTTATTGTCATTGGATTATTATTGGAGGACATTAGAAAATTTGCAAAGAAGAAAATATGATAAGTTGTAATTCTACAATCGGAAGTGCCTCTCTACTTTGTGGAAATAAAATTTATAAAATGAAATTTTTATTATTTATCTAAAGAAATAAGTTTGGTTAATATTGAATAATATGAGTACAATCGCCAAATGTGAAATTATCTAGCCCTGAGTACACATTAATTCGCTGAATAAATGGAAAAAAACAACTTGTATTTATTGATAGGAGAGCTTTGGTTAATCAAAATAGAACATGAGCTAGCATATTAATAAAATAAATTTCTTGGAGTATTTAAATGTCATTTCATATCATTAAAAGAGATAATAGTTGAATGAAATTTCATATATGATATGCTCAATTATGTCAAGATTAAGGAAGCTGCAAGTTCTTTGCAAAAATGATGGCGGGATAGGTTTGGGGGGGGGGGGGGGTGGGGGAGGAGCGGGGCTAGAGAGTTAAAAGTAGATATTTCATCATATGAAATACAAAATGATTTTAGACATTAGGATGAAATTTCTCTTGTTTGTGAAAACAATTTGTTAATGTTCATTTTATATTTCTATAGATAAGAGAACATAGCAAGTTGCAAAGAGAAAACACTTATTAATTTTTTAATTTTCGGAGACTACTATTTGCAACCCTTATTCTCATTCTATTTATATTGGAGGAAATTGGAAAATATTCAAACAAGAAAATATGATAAGTTGTAATTCTACAATCAGAAACATCTAAATGTCATTTCATATCATTAAAATCGATAGGAGTTTAATTTAATTTCATATATGATCTACTCAATTATGACATGATTAAGGCGGTTGTAAGTTCTTTTCAAAAACAACGATGGGACAGGGGGAGAGAGTTGAAAATAGAGATTTCATCGTATGGAATACAAAATTATTTCATACATTAGATGTCAATTTCTGTTGTTTGTGAAAACAATTTGTTAATGTTCATTTTCTATATTCTATAAATAAGACAAGAAAACAATTTGCAAACATTGGTCAAAGCTACATGACAATATTTAAAGTAAAAATTTGCTTCGTTATAAGTGTTATAAGAAACTAAAATACATCATTCATATAACAAGAATTGTATTCACATTCAAATTGTAATTACCACAACTATGAATAAAATAAACATCAGAGTTGAAACAAATTTTTGGCAATCAAAAACACTTATCGAATATCCATTTCCATTTCTATTAACAAAAAGTAATTATGTTCGAGTTATTCAAAAAATTGGTAAAAGGTGTTAGAATTTGCACAAAGAAATGAGTTTCTAACAATAAGGTATATATTTCGAATAAAAATAATATTATATGGCTACTCATAATAGCTATTTTTTCAATAGCAACACTTATTCTGATATCATAGTTCACTAGCATATTCACGAGTACCATTTCGATTCTTTTGTCTCTTTAACTTCGCACCCTTTCATTGTGGAAAAATAACAACAATTACTCTGTAGTTAATTAAACACAAATAAAAAATGATAATGTGTCTTAGAAACAAATCTATGCAGGGAAAAAGAATAAGAAGAATAACCATGTGTAACTGCAAGGCATCTCGGTAATTTTGGATACAGAAAATAACATTTGATTTCTAAAGAGTTAATCGAAACATTTATACCTAGGCACAAAAGTAAATGAATTGGAATGATGTGAAACATTGTATGAAACATACTTTTGCAATGAAAATAGTAAATTTTCATTAAGGGATTCTCTGAACTCATAATAACATATATAAAAATATGAATATTTGATCATTAGTAAACAAAAAATGAAGATTCCAAGATTTATGGAAACTTACACTATGTAAAAATATATGTCCTTAATGCTTAAATGTTAACTATTTTTAGAGGTTGTGTATTCTTGAAGAAATTTCTTTACTTTGAATGTATGCAATGTTTCATAGGAGTAGCTATAATTTTCAATTTGACACTTTGACTAAATATCTATTTGTCAATTTTTATGGCTTCTACTTGCAACTGTGCAACTAAAGCAACATTTTTCTCATTAATATTAACAAAGTCAATTATCCATTCCCTACTTTCATGTGCATTAAAATAAACTTTATCATTGATTTCTATTGCCTTTGACTGTTTCAAATTATCTAGTTCAATTGTTAATGTTTTGTCTTGAAATTAATCCAGAGTCATATGTAATACATGAACCATTCAAATTCTACACAATTTGTACAACTTTGACATATGAATCTTCTATTTGACTCTCCATGTTATTATATTCAGAAATAATGTTCTCTATTCTTTTGATTCTCTCAGACCATGCAACTTTGAGTTTCTTCATTCGATTGGAATTTGGTAGTTCTTTCTCTCTTTTCTCAGCATAAAAAAGTAAATTAAGTTTTTATCTAAAAGAAAATAAGTCATTGTTCATGAAATACTTGTCTCCTTCGAGATCACGTTGAATGCACTCAACAAATGACTTAGCTCTTTCTCCCAAATTCTCTAGATCGCAAGTTTCTTTCCATGCATGTTCAATGATTTGTAATCATTGGCATATATTTCTAATACTATATGTTTTCACCACATTAAGGAAGCTGATAGATTTAGAAGATTTACATGATGTGTCACAAATAGTAACCGCGGACACTGTTGTTGGTGTTTCTAATGAAGTCATCAATAAAGGACCCAAATTTAGAGCATCTTCTAGCTCCTTTATTCTTGCTTTTAAGATTAAGTCTTCTGCTTGTTGTTGAATAACAAAGTTTGCAAACATGTTACCGGTAACTTGATGTAGCTCCATGAGCAATGTGATTGCAACTCCAAACAAATCAACCTACATCTTTCTTTGGTCTAAGACCTTCTTTCTCTGAAGCTTTACCTTTTCAATCATCATTTTTTTCTTCTCTTTTGATACTTTGCATTTTTCAATGTGATAGAACTGTCATAAAAAATGATAGATTCCTTGACAATTTGTGCTATTGTTTCTTGTTTTTTAGCAAAACAAACATTAATCCAATCAAGTAGCATAACGTTGTAAACTTCTACATTTATAAATTCTTCAACATTTACTATTTCCATAAGACTTCTAGAATTGGTTGTTTCACCCGCATACACTTTTTCTGAATAAAACTTCGATTAGGCTCTTTGTGTTTCCCATTATTTGATAGCTTGTCATGATCAATTACGCATTTGCAATATCTTTTGTCATGTTTTTACTTGATGATGAACTCGCATCGGTATCTTCCAGATAGTGTATAGATTGCTCTACAAAAGTACTAATACCTGGTTCGTGAATGATTTTTACAACATCTATGGTTAGTCCTTAATTTCCATGACTATCATTTATGAAACATATAGATTGATCTTCATAAATACTGATACTTGATACATCAAAGATATATTTAGCATCTATGATAAGCCATTGTTTTTTTGTCGATGCATTTTGACATTCTTTGCTCTACTATGTAATTTATGGAAACAATTTTATAAAATGTTTTTCTGTTGGAATATTTATTTGAGAGGTTAATAATGCAAATGACCTACAACTGAGCAAAATTTGCATAATATGGAATATCATTCCATCTTTCTTGAATCCACAGAATTCAAAAACAATAGCTGCACGGTGAGTAGACTATATGTATATAGTTATGTTCAATATATATCGTATCCAGTAAGAAACAAAAACACCACCATCTATCTTCCCTTTTTCATAGGGAATTTCTAATTGTATAATGCAACCTTGTCAATTTGCTATTCTAGAAAATTGCTTAATTGCATCTCCATTTATGTATTTTCTGCACAGTTTAATGAAAATGAATCATTAAGCATCATTGCATTCAGTAAGTCTGTGCAATTATGCGTCTTAAATAGGGAACATCATACTCATTCTCCATTAATTGGTATATTATTTCAAAATAACTTTAACTATAACTACTCCTAAGTTTGTAAAATGTCTTAACCAAATGACTACCCATGCTTTTATCTATGTACATCCATCCATGTTCTATTGCTTCATATGTTTCTATATTTATCAGAGGTTCATGATCAGTTCCTATTGAACATTGTTTCTTGCAAAGCAGTGGTTCGAAAGGTATGACAATTGAATTCTCGTCATGGAATGATATGTCATAACTTTATTCACACAAATCAGAATTAAAATGTAAATACTTTTTCATTGTTGTATTTAACCAAGTCTTATGGGAATTTTTAGCCAGCTCAATAACAAATGTATACAAAATATGTCCCCCTAGAGTCCTCATTCCCCTCGAGTGATAGTATGTGAATTTGATTTTGTCATTCTTTCCAAATAAATATTTAGGCTATCTACACCATGCATATATACTAATGCATCTATATTCAATTCATGTTCATAAGATAATATAGCTTCGGTCTTCCTTTCATGTAAACAATTCCTAAAATGTTTTATTATTCCTTCACACAATTCTATTGATATATGTATCTAAAATGAAACATAGTTCACATATTATCAAATAAATCTCCCACGTTATATGCAAATTTTTTCAATTGAAATAGATTATGATGCCTTAGTATTGCATTTGTGCTAGTGATTTCTATAGAAATAAAATGTTCTCCATCAATGCTTTAGCAATCATGCTTCAAACATGCTTATTCATTGATTAATTTCATTGATTATTTTAATTTCACTATTAACTATTGTTTAACGACAAGCATAACATAAACAATGTATAGGAAAACAAGTAAAACAATATAGATACAACCGATTCATATAAACTCTTGTCTATGGATGAGACATATTATGAAAAAACAAATGAACTACAACTTACCTATTACGAATACCATAAAATTTGTATCTATTTTCGAAAACAGATATTGTGTAAAATTATTATGCTAATAAGAAAAACACACAATTCTCATAACAAAGTACTGATTATGATAACTAGATTAAAACCATTTGTGATAACTAGCTTCCCCTCCCCTAGAATGATGAAATATAGAAATTTGCATTGGTAACATGCATCCCAAAAAAAAAAAATTCATGGTCAATGCCTGGCCAATCAAACTATCGATGGGTTACGTGTTAACATCACGGCACAAGATATTTATAGAACTTAGAACAATTGACATATGATTGACATATTACTTCTTGTTATAATAATAATAATAATAATAATAATATGTCACAAAATCCTTATAAAATTTAGACCCTTTGATTTATGATTTATGCGAAAGAACTAGTATACGGAATAACAAACACAATTTTTATATCACAAAGTTCCATACTTCTACATTCAATTCCCCCTCATGCATTTCTCCCACAAACAAACATAGGAGATGTCATTCAAACTCATTTGAAAATCAAAAATGTATTTTGCAATATATCATAAATATGGAAAACAGCTAACGTTTGATTAATCGTGATTTTTCCTCCGCACAAAGAGAAACTTTTCTGCAAAAGCATTTAAAAATAGCTATATGGATCCTCACAAAGAGGAAATTATCCACATAAGAATTTTCCAATAGTTGTATGGAAACACAACTCCTTCACACACTAGGAAAAAGCACAGAGTATTCTGCAATGAAGAATGTGCCAAGCACAGAGCATGTCTAGAAAAAATAGAAGTGCACACTTTTTCAATTGCATTCTAGCATAAGAAAGAAAGAAAACATAACTAGAGTGTCGAAAAGGTAAAACTAATAGATTTACAGTTACATTTTTAATCATCCTAATTGTTAACAAGGTTCCTTGTTATCTAGATTTTTAACTCTCTCAACGTTTTTGATGTAATATTGATGATGTACAACCAGGGGAAGTGACTGGTGGGCTCCAGTATTGCAGCAATAATGCTGCAACTCTAGGGACTCCCTTCTTTAATTTTATCAACCGGGTAGTTCGTAACAAATTTGGAAGCGACGGTGCTATATGCACAAGTACTAGCTCTTGCCGCAGGCTATCACTGGATCAGCTAGCACAAGTTCGCTAGGAGATTAAGCCAACTTCTATGAGCTCTTAGAAGAAGCTTTTAACTATGATGGACAAAAGTAACTCCAAGGAAGCTAATCTACTTGCAGAAAGAGGTTGAAAGCTGAAAGGAAATGCAGACCCTAGCAAACCCTAGTTTTACTCACTACCCCTACTAGTGCAAAAAAAGAGGATGAAACTACAGAAAGGGATGCCATTGACTCTCAGGGAGGTAAAGTGCATGTGTATAAGCTACTTTTGCAGTGAAATTTGAAAGGGAACGTCTTTTTGTATTTTTGAGTAATTTTGTAAAAATCATATGTGCTTGTGCTTTAACTGTTTTTAACCATGCTGAGGTTGATTGGCGAAAGGAAATGGGGTAGGTGCTTGCAGGAGGTTGGGTAGGTAAGAAGAGGGCCTAAGTGGTCCCTAACACCCTTCCAGAGAGTTTCACAGTGTTCAAACCTCGAAAAATCGCTCATGTGATCTTCTATAGGAAGTCTACAGGGGTTCTACAGGATATTCCGAAAGGGGATTTTGAAGGGTTGATGGTGGAAGAAAGGTGGAAAAGTGGAGATGGAGGTTGGACGAGGATGTGGAGGGGTCTAGGACCTGGAAAATGAAGCTGAGAAGTGATGAGGATGGTTGGATTTGTTCAAGGATGGATAGAGCAACGTTGCACAAAAATATGGAAATTAGGTCAAAGTGAGAAAATGTGGCAAACAAAGGGCAAGAATCTGAGTTAGGGGATGGAGCAGGTTGCATTGATGGAGGAAGGGTAGGCAGGGAGGTATCACAGGTGTTCTGCACACTATTTCTTGAAACTGACCAAACAAAGACCATGCAAACCAAATATCTATCTATTCTAGCCTACTTAGACCTAGGAACCAGCAACCATGATGAACAGAAATTCATTGGTAGAAAATCATGTAAAATAACTATGAAAACCAAGAAAGAATGGATCTAAGCATGTAATCGCATCTGGTATCAACTTTTGCAACTGAGAAACTAACACTAGCAATTGCATGAAGAAGCAAGAACAATGTTTTTGTGGCAGCAAGGACACCTTGGTCTCAACTCATGGTCCCGAGGAGGGAGAGGTGAGATCCAGGGTTGCTTGATGGCCTTTTTTGAGGATATTTTCTGTTACCAACCTATCAAATCACTCTAAAACATGAAAATATTTTTTAATCATAAAAAATGACCGAGGTAACCAAGAAATATTTTAATCTACTAGTAGAAATTATTTTATGAAGACAGCAAAAACATATAACAGTACACAGAGGAAGACCTGGAACTTGGGTTGGGCCCAACCCCAAGAGCTCTTCTAAGGAGCCTATAGCTCTTACTCAAAGAATTTGGATAACTTGGCCTTATCTTCTGCTGAGCTGCTGTCACATAAAGTCATGAATTGATGGTAATTTTGAAGTGGAATGGTGCCCCTTTGGGCCAAGGTGTTAATCAGGAACTGCAACCATTGATCTTTAAGATATAAGGCATATGAATTGGCAGGTTGCCTACTCTGCAAGGCCTCTATTGCCCAGCTAGCCATGCATGCCAGTTGGGCTTCCTTCTCTTGTACCTGTTGCTTTAGAGACTATATTTCCTCTGCCGCCTATGACTCCTTCTCCTATAGCTGTCTTGTTAGCACCTCAACCTCAGCCTGCAGCCCGTCCACTCTCTTCTATTCATCGGAGGTTTCTTTGTCTGCTGGAGGCTTTTCCTGTTGCTGCTGTTCTCCTAGAATGGAGGGCCTGTCTTCCTTATAACGTCCCTGTAGCCATAGCTGCTGTTTCAGCAACTCGTTCTCTTCCTGTAGTTTGGCCCTTTGACTGCTTCCCACATGCTTCACCATGGCCAATTCTTTCCTTGACTCCTTGAGTTGTTCTTCCAGGTGGCCTATGTCTACCACACCCTTGGACTTGGCAATCCTCATCCAAGTGTGAGTCCTAATTCTTTCTTCTTCCAGTGCAAAGAAGAGTGGCACCGCAAATTTCTGGGGAATTATTTTCCCGGCTTCTAATAGGTTATAGTATGAGCCCAAGCTAGGCTGAGGGCTTGGTTCCAATATTTCCTCTGTCTTTTCTTCTTCCTGTGATTGTTTGGCCACCTTTTCCTCCAATTTCTTGGTCTCTTTTAGCTTAGCCCGAGTTTCCTGTAGAGATTTCTCAGCTTCATGTAGAGCTGTCTTTGAGTCCATCGTCTTAATTCTCTCTCTCCAGGTGGAAGTTTTTGGGCTTCCCATTCATAGGTGACAGATATCTTTGAAGGAGACCCTTCTTTTGGTTTAGGTGTTGTGTCCTTAATGACAATTGGTTCTTTTGACTGTGGCTGGGTCTGCCCACTTTGATCTGTGTGCTCCTCCTTGCTTTAAAGTACATGGAGGTTTGCCTCTTTCTCTTCCCTTTTTGTTTTGGATGTGTGCTTAAGGTGGCAAGCACAGTTGCTCCCTCCCTTGCCAATATTTCAGGTGATTTCTCCTTTTGCTATTCTTTTTCCATGCTTCTTGTAGAAGTCCCTGTGTCAACTGTTTCTATCTGTATTGAGGCCATTTCAGGATGTGTCTTTCCCTTTTGTTTCTGGGTGTCTGCTTTGGCTATGATAGCCTTCATTTGGGGTTTTTCTGCCTTCTCTTCTCTCCTCTGCATTCTCTTTTCCCTTGGTTTTTGTGCTGTTGTTTCTTCCTCTGTTTTAGGCTCAACAATCTGGCCCTTTCCCCCTTTTTCTTTCTGTCCTTGTTGTGCTTGAATGTCCTGTGTTCCTTCACCATTGGTTTTCTTACCTTCTTCAGTGTGTTCTCCCTCCTCACTGCTGGATGAGGTGATGTCTTTGGCCAGAATTCTAATATCGTCATCCTAGGACATGTTTCGGAAGATTTCCCAAGATATGGGGAGAATGTAGGTGTGCAGGGCATCTTCCACTAATAGCTTGATAAGCCCATGATGGGCCAACTGATATGGGATCCCTTCATTTGATTTTGTACCACATTCAATTAGCGACTGAAGAAGAAAATAGGGGATGCTCAGTTTCTTGTCTGGAGGTAAATCAATTCCATGTCGTAGTTCACACAACAACCTGAAATGATAACCATAGACAATGCTAAACCTCCCTTCACATGTAATGTACTTCATAATTTGGAAACTGACCTCACTCTAGAGAGGAGGCAAGATGGTTCTTCGAACCCTGGTTTTGTCTTCTATAGGATGTTCCTCGGGTAGGAAGAATGTTTTCTTAGCAACTTGGCCCAATGACCTCTCTTCTTTGCTCCAAGGGAGCCCTAATGGTAGACTAGTAACATGCCTGATGAGCTCAGGGGTAAGTTCTAGGGTCAAACCCCTAAAACTAACTGTGGCATGTGTCTTTGATTGAGGTCTCAGGGACATTAAAAATTCATTTGTTATCTCCTCGTCATGACCCCGAATTTTGTCAAAGAATGACATCCAATTGGCTCGGGTGAAAAGGTCCACCACCTCAGGATGCTCGTGTAGTTTGCTAGGGTCCGAGGGTTCTTTCCTTATGAATCCCCCTGGCATGGTGAGAGTGATTTTTTTATGCTTTGATAAAAAAAGGAATGTTGTTTATGGTTTTCCCCCTGAACTCAAGAAGGGATTTCTTGGGTATCCACTATTAATTAGCAACTATTCCTTGGTTTTCAAGATTGATGTTGCCCAGAACTCGACTGTCTGTTTATGAAAGGAAGACTTTTGTTTCTATAGATAGAGTACAAAGCTCAATTTTTCTTCTCAGCACACATACAGATATAAAAATTCAAAATTTTTCATACACAGGCTGGCCCCCATAGTTGCATATCTTCCCTACAGGAGAATTTAAAAAATAGGAAGGTGGAGGAGAATCTTGATGCAGGAACAACTAAGAAACCTAGTGCAACACATAGGAAAATGTTTTACTTCCAATTCCCAGGTAGATTTTTCTCTGATTCCCCAATCTGATACCATTCAATTCACCACCTTTTCAAATCATATGATGCGTAGAAGAGTTTTTCAAGCCTACCTCGTTTGGAGCTCCAAATTTGACGAAGAAAAATACGAAGCTTCTCTGCTCCAGAAAGCTGTGCAGGGTTTCCTGTAGAATCCTTCCTGTAGAAGACCCCCCGGTTCCTGTAGAATGTTTATGTGCCTCTGAGTGAGCCCGATACGCGGGAAATTCTCGAAAACAGGTAGAAAAACTAGTGGAGGACGATTGGTTAACAGTTTTTGGAAGCGGAGGACTCGTACTTCAGTCGAGGACGTTGCAAGTGAAAAATGAACATAAGGTGGTGCAAGTTTTAGTCGAGCATCTATTAACTGCGGTGTGATTCGTGGTGAGGGGATGAGGTGGTCAGACCGAACCATTGATCCGACATCATGGACATAATTTCTCTGCATGTTTCTAACCGCCATCACCTCCCCTCTGCCATTAACCGCTGCCACCACTACCAATCCCGATGATTTCTTCCTGAATGGACACTCCACATGTGTTGGCTGCACACCTCGTTGGCAATTTTGAATGTGGCTAGCTCATTCGGATCCCATGAGGCTAGGTAACTGGCCGAGGGTGGCCAGTTGACTGGCCACCGATTCCGTTCAATCCGAACCATTTACATAGGCATGCAGCTCTTAAAATATACTTTATGTAATTGACGAATGAGTTTAGACACTTACCTGCATGGTCACGGCTGCGTTATGCAGATTTCGGGTCTTGGAACTACTCCTTCGTTTACTGCTACTTCGTGCATAGGTGTTAGAACCCATTCCTTTGTTCGTTGATGCTGCATGCAGGTTTTGGAACCCATTCCTTCGTTTGCTACCACTACATGCACAGGTTTTGCTTGGCTTCGGCTGCTGACGATATTTTCTCATTCGAGATGAGCCCTTTGCATGTTTCCTTTGTCGTTTTCGGCTGTCCCTGTCTCCAGAGTATGTCTCCCAGAGGGATCGGCTGCTACAGGATTCCTGTAGGATGTCTTGTAGCTGCTTCTCCTCCTGGGATGCAAGCTAACATGAGCAGGGCTATACTGCTGTCAAGGGGTTCGGCTGACGAGGAGTCCAGATGGAGATTGACAGGTATGGTAAGTGAAAAAAAAAACTACTTTTGATTTGTTAATAAAAGGTTTTGCTAGCAGTATGAGGAAAACAAGGTTATTTTTTTTTGTGCCTATGCAGGAACAAATAACAGGATGGGTGCAACGGAGGTGCAAAGAGATGAAACAAGGTGACATGTGGTGATGGATGTAAACAGGGGTGTTTGCAGGCCTAACAGGTAGATTCCAACCTTTGAATTCCCTTCCAAGATCAATTTTGGCCTCTCTGAAGGTTCTACAGGATCTTCCTGTAGAAGACATGGAACTTCCTGCAGAAGGTGAAATCTTAACCCGAATGTGATCAAATCCTAGGAAAGGGGAGTGGTCATGGAGGAAGTGTCTACGAGGGATGCTTGTAGCTTGTTGCTGACCTCTGTCCTTGTTTTGCGTGACCCTCCTAACTTGTAATGTCTTCCCTACAACCTGCAATTATTCAATAGAAATTAGGCCTATTTCTCTTTTTTTTTTTGGTGAGATAGCTGGGGCGCCTCCAGGAGGTTTTCACCCTCATTGTCTGCCCCGGGGGCCTTTAAGAGGTTTTCACCCAAGGATCTTTTTTTTTTTTTTTTTTTTTTTTTTTTATTTTTTTTTTCGATGATCAAGGTGTGGGTGGAGTAGAGACAGGGCCCTGCTCCACTACTAGCACTGATTTATCCAGATTTTCAATGTACTCCTACTTGGAAAGGGGCTTCCTGTAGATTTTCAATCAATGCCCATTGACAAGCATGGGGATGGTTTCTTCATAAATGGCCTTGATAAGGACTGAACCATTGTCGTTACATTTCTCCACTGCATATGGTCCCAGCCACCTTGTCCTCAGCTTCCCTTTGAAATCCTTGTATCTTGAGTCATATAACAACGCCCAATATCCTGGCTGAAATTGCTTTTCGTTAAGGTGCCGGTCATGCCATATCTTTCTCTGGAGTTGAACTACTTCTGAGTGGAGGAGGGCCTGCATTCTCTGTTCATCTAATCCATTCAGCTATAGTAACCTTTCCTGTTGCACATGGCTGAGATCCAGGTCCAGCTGAGCTGCCAACCTTAATGTGTTGTACTCGAACTCTATGGACAACAGAGCCTTCTTCCTGTAGACCAGCTCATAAGGTGTGAAAGCTGTTGTGGTTTTCCAAGTGGTGTTGTAGGCCCAGGTGGCCTCAACCAAGTGATCTGCCTAATCCTTTCTGCTGCTGCTCACCACTTTAATCAAAATCTCTTCTAAAGCCCTTTTAATGACTTCGACCTGCCCATTTGCTTGTGGATGATAAGGGGTGGAAGTTCTATTCTTGATCTTGTGATGAGCAAGCAGGTCTTCAATCAGGTTAGAGGTGAATTGACTTCCTTGATCTGTGACTAATTCTCTTGGGTAGCCAAACTTGTAGAAGATATTCTCCCTTAAAAACTTAGCCACTTTTTCTTCTGTCACTGCCTTGATTGCCTTTGTTTCTGCCCACTTTGTTGGGTAGTCTATGCACACAACGATGTAAGAATTTTGCTTTGAGGGAGGGTTGATAGGACCCACAAAATCCATGCCCCACTTCTCAAATGGCTCGAAAGTCACTTGAGGTTGGAGGGGCATTTCATCCCTCGGAGTCGGTTTCCCCATCCTTTGACATTAGTCACATTGGCTGATGTATCTTTTGACATCTTGATGAAGAGTGGACCAATAGTAGCTTGCTTGTAGAATTTTGAAGGCAATCCTTTTTGCTGCAAAGTGGCCTCCACAGGGTCCATCGTGACAGGTTAGGAGAATGTCAAAAGATTCCTCCTCCCTAACACAATGCCTCAGGATTTGATCTGGGCCGAGTTTAAACAAGTTGCCCCCAATCCAAGTAAAGGGGGCACTTTTCCTCACAATTCTGCTCTTCTCTTTTGAGGATAGGTGTGGAGGGAACTGTGCTAAGACCAAGTAGTTTGCTATATCAAAAAACCATGGAGAGAGCACTGAAATAGCAAATAGGTGTTCATCTGGCATTTAGTCATCCACTGTCCCTTCTTCACCTACAGGCAAATCTAATCTAGATAGAAAATCAGCAACAACAATTTCCTTTCTTGGCTTGTCAACAATGGTTAAGTCAAATTGCTGCAATAAAAGTAACCATCTAATGATACGAGCATTCACCTCAGGTTTATTCATCAAATACCTTATCACAGCATGATCAGTGTGTACAAATGTTTGATAACCAGTGATGTAGTGTCTGAACTTGTTTAGGGAATGGACTACAGCTAGGAGCTCTTTCTCGGTCACAATATAGTTTAATTCTGCCTTGGACATGTTTTTGATGACAAAGTATATGGCATATGGTAGCTTCTCTTCAACTTGTCCTAAAGCTACCCCTATGGCTTTGTTTGAGGCATCAGTGTGGATGTGGAAAGGTAGGGCCCAGTTGGGACCTCTCAGGATTGGGGCAGTTACCAACTTATCTTTCAACTCATCCAGAGCCTCTTGGCAGTTGTCAGTCCATTTAAACTCAACATCTTTCCCCAAAAGACCAAACAATGGCAAGGCTATCTTACTAAAATGTTTAATGAATCTTCTATAGTATCCTGCTAAGCCTAGAAAAGTCTAAACATATCTTACCTTTTGAGGAGGTGGAACCTTTGGGATGATAGCAATTTTGTTAGGATCCACCTGTAATCCTTGCTGAGAGATTGTATGACCTAGCACAGTCCCTTCAGTCATCAGGAATTCACATTTTTTAGGACTGAGGGATAGGTTCATTTCAATACACTTGGTTAAAACTTTTCCCAGGTTAGTCAATGCTTCTTGGAAGTTGAACCCATAAGGAGTAAAGTCATCCATATGGATTTCTACTGAATCATGAACCAGCTCAGCAAATATGCTCAGTACTGCTCTTTGGAAAGTGGTAGGAGCCCTTCATAGCCCAAAGGGAAGGACCTGGTAGGCAAAGGTACCCCATGGACAAGTGAAAGTGGTCTTATCTTGGTCTTCCGGGCTGATTTGGATCTGATTATACCTACTGAACCCATCTAGGAAAGAAAAGAACTTCTTCCCTGCTAGCCCATCTAGCACTTGATCTATGAAAGGCAAAGGGAAATGGTCCTTCTTGGTGGCTTTGCTAAGTTCTCGATAATCTACACATATTCTCCACTTCCTATTTTTCTTGGGCACAAGCACCAGAGGAGAAACCCATTCACTGTCCGAGATGGGGTAGATGAGTCCTACATCGAACAACTTTTGCAATTCTTCCTTAACAATGTCCTTAAGGGCTGGATTCATTCTCCTCTAAGGCTGCTTGACTGGTTTACAATCATCTTTAATGTAAATGTGATGGGTACAGACTGATGGATGGACTCCTTTCATCTCCTTATAGCTCCAAGCGAAAGCATCCAAATGGCGGTTCAATAAGCTACACAACTCCTTCTCCTGAGAGGGAGATAAAGATGAGCTGATCTTCAAGGTTATTTCAGGGCCAAATTCCACATTCTTTACTCTGGGAGAGGTCGGATCAGCCACACAAAGGTCCACTAAAGCGCTGGCTTGGGTACCTTCCACCAACTCCTCCAATGGTAGCACACTAGGAGGTGGATTTTGAATCAAATTCTCAATTAAGTCATCCTCGATTTGAGGACCTCCCTAGGTGGCTTTTACTGTGCACACTGGTGTAGAGTATACTTCATCTTCATCTTCCTCCTCCAAGCAGAGAGGTAAGTCATGTTCTAGCATAGGTTGGGTAGGAGGATATAGGACTAGCTGTTTGGACATAGGCCCATTCTTGATGGTTATGCTCCTAGCTCGACAACTGATGTAAGCATCCGCAATAGATAACCAAGGCCTTCCCAAAATGAGGGGGTATCCAGTGAGTTTTTCCTTTGGCTGAAGGACCAAAAAGTCCTCAGGGTACTCCCAAGAATCAACAGAGACCAGGACATCCTCCACGGACCACAATCCCTTTGAGAGTCACGGTGGAGCGGTCTGCTAACTGCAGTATTGTCGAGGTCTTTCTTAAGGAACTCTGAAGGTTGAGTTTGAGTATAGTGTCCCTAGTCATCACATTAATGGCAGCCCCTAGATCGATCAGGGTGTGGGGGATTATGGTGCCATTGATGTGGACATCAACTACAGGACTCCTAGGATCCAAATATTTTGGACAGATTATTTGCCCCAACATCAAATCGGATAGTTGTCCTATGACATTGATAGTTGGGGCATCTCTCTTGCACCTACCTGGGTGCCTGAAACACTTCTCCTTGATCAATTTGTTGTAGATTGGTACATCTTTTATGGCCTGGAGAAGTGGGATTTTCACACACAACTATTTAAGTTCTCCCAAAAGTTCAGTCTCCTCTGGGTTTGGCTGCGTGGCTACTGTTAGTCTCTCAGGAAAGGGTGGAATGGCTTTGGGTTCACTTTCCTGTTTCCCTTCCTCATCCTCCAGGGGAGGAGGTTGGAAATCTGGAAGGACCTTTCCAGATCGAAGGTTGATCTCCTGAATCTCCACAGCATAGGTAGGGCATGTCATCTCTCCAGTGTATACCTGCTGGGCCTGTCTATTGTTGGGGTTCGGGTTCGGTTGAGTAGGCATCTGGGGTTGTCTTGGAGGAGCAGGAGGTAATGGTTGTGGTTGAGCAAGCAGTGGAGGCAAAATAGTGGGAGGAGAGTTGTATTGGGGCCTCCACCCCGGTTGAGGTGCATTCGACTGAGGTTGTGGCTGAACATGAGAGTGAAATGAATGAGCAGCAGGTTGAGTATGGTATTGAGATGGATAAGACCAAGGAGGAGGTGCGGACCAGGAAGGATGAGCAGGGGGGCCCCAAGAAGGCATGTGAGTGGATTGGTTGAGGTTGTAATAAGTTTGGGATGTCCCTTGCATCCCCTGCTGGTAAGGTTTGGATCCATACGGCCTCCTTTGGTTGAGGAAGTAGAGTGGTTTAGTGGCTCCTTTAGCCCCTTGGTACATGGCTTTAAGTCCGGGTAAGGTTGGACACTGGTTTGTTGGGTGGTCTTCCTCACAAACGAAACATACCTCCTCATCTTCGGCGCACGAGCACTCGATTAGTGAGCTATTACGCACTCTTTCAAGGTTGGCTGCTTCTAGGCAAACCTCCTGGCTGTCTTTGCACTCGTACTTCCTTCATCACTGAGCGGTCATTTAGGGGCCTTAGCTGGTGAGTGCAATGGACATTCGTTCTTAGGATGCTTCCTTGTACATTTGGGACAAAAGATGGCCAAAGCCTTCTCAGCTTCCTCTTTCTTCTATTGGATTCAGAAAGTATCCATTTGCATGGCAATGGTCTGTCTCATCTCACTTTTGAGGTCTTCCATCTGATTTGCAAACTCATGCTTGGAGAAGGTGGAACTAGCTGAAAGTGGATTTCTAAAAACAGTCTTTATGTCCTCATAAGGTAGTTGGTAGATGTCTCCTCTAGCTAGCAAATGGAGGGTATCTAGAAGGTCTTCAGGGACTCCTCGGAGCAGAACCAGCTTCATAGATTCGGGGTCAAGTGTGCACCTGGAACTTTTATAACTAAGTTGGAACCTTTCTTCATAGTCTTCTAAAGACTCATCACTTCCCATGGTCATCCGAAAGATCTCTCCCTTCGTTTGCTTTGACCTACAGTAGTCCCGATATTTGTTGTTAAAGGCTTGCTGCATCTGAGCCCAAGTTGTGATACTGTTTCCAAGTAACCCCATGAACCAGCATAGTGCTGCATCCCTGAGGGTAGAGGGAAAGAGTTTCAACTTTTGCTTGTCTTCTGCATAGTCATAAGTTCAACAAGGGACAACAAACTCAAACAGGAAGGTATCAGGGTCTTCAGTGGTCAATCCATGGAAGTGAGGTAAGGCTAAGGGACTTATGTTTCTCATTTTCATGTCCCTGTTGGTCTCTTGGATGGGAAAGGCACCTTCTATTCTCTCCTCATCTACTATATTGTTTCTGTGTTCAGCCATGGTCTCAAGAGGAATGTTTTCTTGCTCTTCTTCTGTTATAGGATCTTTGTATATCTCTGGAGGTTCACCTATAGGTTCTTATGGATCACTACCATTGAAGAAGAGAGAAGGGTGACTCAGTGATGTGGTGGGAGTGTTGGGTAAGAATTTCCCTGTATTGTCTATGTTCGTACGAGGCATGAAATGGAATATTTTTGGTGGAGTTTTGGTGTCTTTTCTGCTTGTACCTACAAAACTAAAAGAGATTGAACTGCAACTAACTAAAATCTATCTTGCTGAAATGAAAATGCATAATTGAAATGAAAGCAGGAAATGATCAATCTATGTTACTGAAATGAAATTGCAAAAATGAAATGCTAAGCTACGCTTGCAGAATTGAAATTGCGGAATTGAAATGCTAATATACGCTTGCAGAATTGAAATTGCGAAATTGAAATGCTAATCTATGAAAGCGGGAAATACCTAATCTATTCTTGCTAAAATGAAATGAAAGCAGGAAATGTCTAATCTACTTTTGCGGAAATGAAATTGCAGGATGGAAATGAAACAACTACTCTATGCTTGCTGAAATAAACTACTTAACAGAAGATTGAAGTAGAAAATAGAAGAAAAGCAGCAAGCACAAATACTTTGACGCTTCCCCGACAACAACGCCAAAAATATGGTGGGCTCCAATATTGCAACAATAATGCTGCAACTCTTGGGACTCCCTTCTTTACTTTTATCAACCTAGTAGTTCGTAACAAATTTGTAATGGTGCTATATGCACAAGTACTAGGTCTTGCCGCAGGCTGTCACCGGATCAGCTGGCACAAGTTTGCTAGGAGCTTAAGCCAAATTCTATGAGCTCTTAGAAGAAGTTCTTAACTGTGATGGACGAAATTAACTTAAAGGAAGCTAATCTACTTGCAAAAAGAGGTTGAAAACTAAAAGGAAATGCAAACCCTAGCAAACCCTAGTTTTACTCACTACCCCTACTGGTGCAAAAAAAGAGGATGAAACTACAGAAAGGGATGCCATTGACTCTTGGGGAGGTAAAGTGCATGTTTCTGAGCTACTTCTACAGTGAAATCTGAAAAGGAACATCTTTTTGTATTTTTGAGTAATTTTGTAAAAATCATATGTGCATGTGCTTTAAGTATTTTTAACCGTGCAGAGGTTGATTGGCGAAAGGAAATGGGGTAGGCACTTTCAGGAGGTTGAGAGGGTAGGAAGAGGGCCTAAGTTGTCCCTAACACCCTTCTAGAGAGTTTCACAGTGTTCAGACCTCGAAAAATTGCTCACGTGATCTTCTACAGGAAGTCTGTAGGGGTTCTACATGATGTTCCATTTTGAAGGGTTGATGGTGGAAGAAAGGTGGAAAAGTGGAGATGGAGGTTGGATGAGGATGTGGAGGGTTCTAGGACCTGGCAAATGAAGCTGAGAAGTGATGAGGATTGTTGGATTTGTTCAAGGATGGATAGAGCAATGTTGCACAAAAATATGGAAATTAAGTCAAAGTGAGAAAATGTGGCAAATGAAGGGCAAGAATCTGAGTTAGGGGATGGAGCAGGTTGCACTGATGGAGGAAGGGTAGGTAGGGAGGTATCACAGGTGTTCTGCACACTATTTCTTGAAACTGACCAAACAAAGACCATGCAAACCAAATATCTAGCTATTCTAACCTACTTTGACCTAGGAACTAGCAACCATGATGAACATAAATTCATTGGTAGAAAATCATGTAAAATAACTATGAAAACCATGCAAGAATGGATCTAAGCATGTAATCGCATCTGGTATCAACTTTTGCAACTAGAAACTAACACTAGCAATTGCATGAAGAAGCAAGAACAATGTTTTTGTGGCAGCAAGGACACCTTGGTCTCAGCTCATGGTCCCGAGATGGGAGAGGTGAGATCCAGGGTTGCTTGATGGCCTTTTTCGAAGATATTTTCTGTTACGAACCTATCAAATCACTCCGAAACATGAAAAGCTTTTTTAATCATCAAAAACCAAGCAATATTTTAATATACTAGCAAAAATTATTTTATGAAGACAACAAAAACATATAACAGTACAGAGAGGAAGACCTGGCACTTGGGTTGGGCCCAACCCCAAGAGCTACAGGCTCCTCAGAAGAAGGTCAGAGTTGATGCGAACTAAAACTGATTTCCATTACTCAGAAAATAACCATGTCACAAAAAAAATGTTTTACAGCAGAAGCTCCAAAATGAGCTGAAAGGAAGAGCAGCACTAAAGTGCAAAATACAAAATGTTCAAAAGGTAAACTACAAAGGCTAGAAGCCTTCCTACTTATGCACTATGAGGACCTCCAATAGTCTGCCTCAATTCAAGGGGCTTGGCTACTCAAAACTACAAGTACTCAGCCACTTCACAAAAGCTGCTCGGCTGCCCTTGGAAATCAACTTTGGTGGGCTACTGAACTTTGAGCTGGTGGTGGAGAACTCAAGGAAGGGCCATTTAGTACAGGAGACACCCTTCCTACAAATCATCAGCCTTGTTCCCTTGTATTTGGCTGTCAAATGGCTCATAATGCTTGATCTTGGTCCAAAAGTTGTCCAAAAATCTGCAATAAACACCTATTAGCCTTCATGGTTAAGTGAGTATTCTCATTCATCCAATTAACATAAATATACTCAAAAGCATGCATAAACTATGAAGAATGGTGGATTTATGGAGAATACTAGGCAAAATGAGCCCAATAAGTTACCCATTTTTGGGGCTCATCAGTGATTTTTTTTTTTTTTTTTATGCAATCTGTATCCAAATAAAAAGATATTACCATAATTTCTATAATCAACATATAACATTATAATCAACAAAATGAAGATTTTGGTTAATGATCCACAAGAAAAATGAAAAATTTGCATTGATCAAATGCAAGCAAGCATCAAGAAATCGAATGTTATTAATGATGAATAGTTTCTATGTTATTTGGACCAAAATAGTTGAGTGAAAGCTTGAAGGTTTCCTCTGTAAAATGGATTTCCTCCACACGGATTCCACACATGCATTTGTTCTCCGCATAACCTCCACACACACACAACCATCTCTACATAACTTCGTCTGCACAACTACTTCTGCACTCAATAATTCCTCATTCATTGACATTCAAAACTTATATTAATTAATGATTATACATTGTGAAATATGTCCCTAAATAAGGATGAGAAAAGGGATTTGTATATTTTTTTATTTTAGTGAACTTTGCAAAAAAATTTCACATAACATCCGACCATGCACAAAAACATCCGCACAAATTCATCCATACAACTACTTCCACTATGGAGCGCGATCATGGACTTGAAGAGAAATAACATATTACTTCTCTAGTTTTGATATCGAGGATATGTAGTAATTTACACAACTGTTAGTTTTCGTTTTCTTCCCCGATAATAAATAAAATTAGTTTAGAATAGCGTCATGTCAATCCTTCTTTAAATTTTTGAACATTAGAACAAGGAATTGTGACTGGATTCGAAAATAAAAACTAAATTCCATACATGACGTCTATCTGTATTGTTATAAATTGACACTCATATCCCATCTTCCACACAGTCAAAGCTTCGCACAATAAAAGTAATAATAACAATAGTTTAACATTAACTTCTCTTTCCTCCTAAATAAAGTTTCCAAGATAAAATCTCAACATAGTAAAATCTCTGCATAATGAAATGTCACGTACATATCCTGTTTAGAGCAATAACGCAATCAGAGTACCCATAAACCCCCTCTTTTTTTGCACATAAATCGTTTTCCAGGGTTTTTTTTTATCACCAATAGAAAATAAACATGCTTCCAATATAACACAAATGCATATGTTTCACATTTCACAACAAATTTAACAATAATTTCCATACGCACCACCTGCTTACCCGCACAAACCCACAGTAAAATCCCCGGATAATGAAAATTAACAATTTTAATCATTATTTTCTCCCACTACATCCTTCATACTCCTAACAATAAAATATTTGCGTAATGAAACATAATAATATTCCCCATTGTCTTGAACATACCCCATCCTCCCTAAACATTCATATGTTATACGATATATGATCACCCCATCTTCTGCATAGTCAAAGCTCTGCACGATGAATCATAATAATAATAGATTAACATTAATAGTTTAACATTTATTTCCACATGTAGCCCCTCATCTCCCAAGAACACCCTATCCTAATAAAATCTACGCACAATGAAATCTCCCACACATACCCCATGCTTTGTAAGGATTCAATTATAGCACCAATGCTCGGAGAAACAACACACTGTCAGAGCACTCGTGAAAACCCCCATTCTCTTGCACATACAATTTCACAAAAAAACCACTATGCACAAAAATATCACAGATTAAAATTAATAGTTTTACAATTCCCATGCACCATGTTGCACAATGAAAATTAAAAATATTAATCAAAATCTCTATGCAACTCCTCTCTTGTGCATACTTCGTACTTCGTACGGTAATATATCCACACATCGAAACACAATAATATTGATTTTTCTCCTACACATACCTTGTCCTCCATAAACATTCAGATGATCTATGATATGGAAATGTGTAACCACCCTCCGCCCCTACCCCCCCTCTAATTTCCACATGCAACCCTTTGTATGTTGAAAAAACCCCATCCTAATAAAATCTATGCATAATGAAATATCCCACACATACCTCGTGCTTCGCAAAGATTTAATTATAACACCAACACTAAGAGAAATAGCACACTACTAGAGCACTAGTGAAACCCCCCCCCCCCATTCTCCCGCACACACAATTTCACAACAAATCCACTGTATGCAAAAAATCTCATAGATTAAAATTAATAGTTTTACAATGCCTTATGCACCATGTCGCACAATGGAAATTAATAATATCAATCAAAACCTTTACACAACTTCTCTCCCACACATACCTCGTACTCTACATAGTAAACGTTCCGCATAATGAAACACAATAATATTTCTTGTTCTCGTGCACATACCCCATCCTTCGTAAACATTCATAAGATATAAGATTTGGAAATGTGTAGCCACCCCTTCCACAACCCCGCCCCACAAAAAGGACAACATCCATGTCAGTTTTATTGTCATGGGGAAGAGATATATGATAACAATGTCAATGTCAGTGTTAATGTCAGAGAACTCACCAATGAAATGGCCACTCAGAAAATTAGTTTTTATTTTTTATTTTTTAAATCAACTGTGAGTCACTAAGAAATCCAAAAATAAGACACTCCACGATGGGAATTATCATGGGGAAGAGATATATGATAACAATGTCAATGTCAGTGTTAATGTCAGAGAACTCACCAATGAAATGGCCACTTAGAAAATTAGTTTTTATTTTTTATTTTTTAAATCAACTGTGAGTCACTAAGAAATCCAAAAATAAAACACTCCACCATGGGAATTATGTCCCATCAGAAGTTTCTAGGTCAATCAGAAATTAGAAATATGATTTCCTGAAAATTAGAACTTTATTTTTGAATTCATGGAAAATAGAGAAATTCAACATTTTCACGAAGTTTTGGTTAAAATTGCAAAAACAAAAATAAAATAATTCACGTTCAATGCAAATTGACCATGAAGCAAATGCTATAATCCCTCAACTAACAAAAATTAGTCAAAAGACATCAATAGTAATATTGAGATTAAACCATAACACATTCTATTAGTTATTGTTTTAAGTATTATATTGACAAGTTAGAGATTTACCTAAAAGAATTAGGTTGTGTATCTTTTAGATTGGATATGATCAAGGTCACATGATTAATCATTATCATCTTTCATATATGCACATGATATTTCCTCTTTGACAAGGAATTTAAAACCCTCAAAGATTTATGTATTGATTTCGGATGCCTATATATATATGAAACAAAGGTAATGACAATTAAAGAAAAAGAAATCAAATACCTTGATATTTTTACAACAATACCAATTTGGAATAAGTCAAATTTTATACATATTTTGGAAAATGGAACTCTAATGTGATGAAAATAATCAATCGATGGTGAAAAATTATGTTTGTTTTAAGAACAATTGTAAAGCTGCAAAATTTTGATTTTGATAAAATAAAGAGGAGGTTCTCTTTGATACTCTTCTAACCCTAGTGATTCTATGTGGCTATGAGAATTGAGGTTATTATATTTCTATACAATTCGTGAAGAACATCAAACATCAAGTAAACTTATAGGCATTTTATAATAAATAACTTTTAAATTAAGTGTGATATCTCATTTGTTTGAGATTCCGTCCATTCAGAGTAAGGATGTGATTGAGTAGTTAATGTAGAAGCATAAGCCAATTAAAATGAGTCCAGATAAATTTCTTATAATTTTTTAAAAATTACCAAATTTCGCTTAATGAACAAAAGAGGCTAGACTAGATGTGCAATTTTTTGGTTAAAACATAAGGGGATAGTGGAAGAGGACACTCTCCAAGACATCAACATTATTAGCATAGCCATGTAAACTAAATGAATGATAAATTCCAATAAGCATTAATCCATAATAGGTATTAAGACACTTTTATCATCATATATCTTACATTGCGAAAATTTAAAAAAATCATAAAAGAAACTAAGATTATAACTTTATTTTAAATTATCATTATTATTATTAATTTTAAAAATAATTAATATAAGAATTAAACATATATGGTTTTTAAAAGATATATCAAGACAAAATAGTGAAGAAATAATGGGAAATAAGAATTCAATGTCATAATTAAAAACCAAATCAAATTGGACACTTGTTGACATGACTTTTTTTTAATTAAATTGAAAAGAAAAATGGGCATAACTACTTTTAAAATAAATCTCAACCCTCCATCTTTCTGTGCTACTAAAAATATACCATAAATATTTGTGGAAGTTAAATCCCTATCATCATTCCACCTAATAATTATTGATAATTAAATTAAAACTCTAGAAAACTTTTTCCAAAAAAATGATCTCTATCAAAATAATTAAAATAATTATATTGACTAAATTTATAAAAAATATAGAAATTCGTAATTAAAAACCTAAGTTATAAGAGCAAACCATTTTTTTAACTTTTTGAGCCATTTTAAAAAGAAAATAAATATTACAAAGATAAGGATGAATTACAATGGTAAAATTGGAAGTTAGACGAAACCTAAAATGTAAAACAGGAGAAACCAATAATGTAATGATAAATATGATGAGATAATGAAGAAAACATTTTCTCTTCATATGTATAACTCAAAAAGATATTAATCAATTTTATTTTTCAAAACATTTGAAATAAATCTAAGCCCATACTTATTATCCAAAAATCAGAATGTACTTAAAAGAAATTCATTCTCAGATTATTCAAACCCCTCTTCATTCTCAAATTATCCAAATAAAGTGGGGCTCAATTACTTTGATCAGAAACCTGCCTTAGACATATGGTTCACTTACATTTTATGTTATTTTGTTTCTTATTAATAAAGTGATTTTATTAACTATTTTGAAATAGGAAACTTTTTCATTATTAATTTTTTACATTGAAAATTAAATAAAATTACAAGTTACACTTTTCTTAGTTGATCCTTGAATGATGCACAATCCTTTCTTGCAAGTTTTGTGAATTTAAGAAAGCTATTAAAAAAGTTTTTAAAGTGCGTGTAGATTCAAATATATTTGAAAATTTAGAATTAAAATATATTAATATTAATATTTTTTTTAAACACTTTCAAAATGTATATTGGATGATTTAAAATTAACTCAATCACCTTTTATCCAAGGTCCCGTGGAAAAAAAAATGAAAAATTATATTAATATATATACCGATATATATGTTTCTTTCTAGAATGAATAATTAAAATTAATTCTCTACAAAGCCACTTCCCTAAAATTCCAAAACATCACTATAATTTTCACATTACATCCACCATTTTCATTTTAAAAAAACATTTATACCATGATAAGCAAAAGCTAATGCTTGATAAGTTGTTAAAAGAAACATTTTAGAAACATTTACACATCCAAGTGTTACTGGAAATGATAAGTTTCAAATATTCATAATTAGAGAATGGAACTCCATGGCTTCCATCTCATGCCCATCCTAGCACTGGTACTCATAGAAACCAAAGATCCGCGATGCAATTCCAAATTATCCTTTAGTAATTCATCCAATTTTTGGTTAAACTCCTTGTAGCTATGCTTGAAAGAGTACTATTGAAAAGACAAAATAATATTTTGGGTTTCCTAATGAAAGGGGAAAATCATGCATTATTAACCACAACAATTTTACATTCTCAATCTATTGCCAGTTTAGAGTCACCCATGACCAATAATTTGGATACCCCTTGCTTGCTAGAGAAATGAAGAAGGGCATATAAAGATAAGAACTTAATGTTTGTGTTTGAGACTTTTCTTGTAGCATATCGAATGTAAAAATAATGACTCTGACTAATGAACAAAACTTTGCTTTCACCACATATGGGTAGAGCACCTTCGCTATCGCTAGAAAAGAGGTTGCACAAAATATCAAGCTCTAACTTAGACATAATAAAAACTCATATCTTCTTTTTCTCGGGTTTCATCCTTTATTCCTTGCATAAATTTGTTGAGGCTAGCTAGTACATCCTTTGGGTTAATTTTGTCTTGGAAGATATACAAGCTATAGGCCCACTAGATGTTGAGAAACTAGATATGAGGAAAAATCCCATATTATCTAGAAATTAAGATTATCCAGAGAAAAAATGATTTCCAATCTAAATTTTCTTAAAAATTGCAGAGATAACAATCTCATTCCCAAATTCGCTACCTGCAAACATCCTCTAGGTTCATAAAACTCTATAACAAGTCATTACTCCTCTATTTAAAACTATCCTCACCTGTATGGATTCATTATTTAATAACATCAAATCCTACCATGGAAGGGACATGATGGACAACGCATCAAAATTCGAGAAATTAAGATTATCGAGAGAAAAAATGATTTTCAATCTAAATTTTCTTAAAAATTGCAGAGATAACAATCTCATTCCCAAATTCAGTACCTGCAAACATCCTCTGGGTTCATAAAACTCTATAACAAGTCATTCCTCCTCTATTTAACACTATCCTCACCTATATGGATTCATTATTTAATAACATCAAGTCCTACCATGGAAGGGACATGATGGATAACACATCAGAATTCGATAAATTAAGATTATCTAGAGCAAAAATGATTTCCAATCTAAATTTTCTTAAAAATTGCAGAGATAACAATCTCATTCCCAAATTAGCTACTTGCAAACATCCTTTGGGTTCATAAAACTCTATAACAAGTCATTCCTCCTCTATTTAAAAAAATCCCATATTCATTAATTAAATAATCATGTAACTAGACAAGAAAATAGTCTTGTTATCATGGTTTGTTCTAAATTAATGAAGGATGGAGAACTAGTGTGTCACCAACAACTAAGCCCGAGCTGCACAAGTTAAAGAATGAACAAGTGAGAAATGGATTCTTCATTCAGTTTTTAGAGTGCACATCTATTTGGGCCAGGTATCCATCCTCTTCTAAGCCTATTGTCCCAAATTAAGAGTTTATGTGATAATGCCAACCATAGAGGTAATTTGAATTTTATAGGTCCATGATATTTCCATAAAAAAAACCCATCACCACTTATTCTTGCTAGAAAAGGAGATTTTTCCTAAACATCAACCTAAATTAGTAGTGGATTCACCATAGGATGGATTCTTTGTCCAACATAAAGAGTCCTCGTTATCGTTTCATACCTTGAGAAGAGTGGAATAGGTATTTCCAATGTAATTTATCCATTCAACAGATTCTATATCCCTTAATTAAATAACTACATCCAAATTCCATCATCTTCTTCCCCATTCTTGAGGGGATTAGGCTTCCACATCAGAAGGGGAAAAAATACCAACAATATGCAACATTTGAATCAAATTTGTTGATGAAAAATGCATCCCCATATATGAGCTAGGGATACTCCCTCATCCCATTTTTCCTATCATCTCCCATTTTCCAAGTGGTCTAGTTACGTATTAGAGGAAAGGCCCTAGTTAGGGCCTTCTACATGATGAAAACAATTTTTGATGATTTCTAGGTTCACTATAACATTTTCCCATATATTTAACTACAAGATGTTTTTATATCATGAATATTCCACATAGAGAAGAATTATGTGTTAGCCAAAAGAAGCCTTTTGCTACTATAGCTTGGTTGAAGTGAAACATGTTCTTGAAACCCCACCTGCTTTCGATTTTTTAACATCATTATGGTATTCCATTTCAATAGAGGGATATCATTAGTGTATTAATTTCCTCACCACAAATAATGGAAGACATTATAGTGGATTTTAAAGATAATATGATTTGGTAGAATGGAAATAGAATTATAGTACATAGGAATACTTTCTAGAAGAGACTCAATGAGTATCAGATGAGCACCCCTAGATAACAATATATACACCATCATGAGATGCAGGACTTAATTTTTTGTACAACTAAATCTAATCCAAGAAAATGTAAAGAGTTAAGTTTAAGATAAAACACCAAATATTTAAAACATAAATCCAAATCCTTGTTAGGGAAATGAAAGATAATTATTATGTCATTCATCATCCCCTCAAGGAGAAAATTAGATCAAAAAGACTTTTTATCATTTATTATTAGATCCATTTATTTATCATACAGGGAGAAAATTAGATTAAAAAGACTTTTTATCATTTATTATTAAATCCATTTATTTATCATACAAAGATAAAATGTGCTTAAAATACTTGAGATCTTGAATAGAACCTAACCCAAAAGTAATGATGACATTGAAAAATAAAATATGAGATAGGATTTTAGATTGAGACACTTTTATACCACATTGTAATCCTTTCGCTTTTGCATCTACAATAAGCTTGTTGAGACCCTGTACAACTAGAATAAAAAGAAAAGAAGATAAGGGGAACCCCTATCTAAGGCCATGGGACACTACAAAAAGTTGAAGACGTCTCTACTAACCATAATTTTGAAAGAGACCAACTGCACCACACTCTATTATCGAGTTAAATGAATTATCTATAAGAGAAGCAAGTATAAGAAGTTCTCGTTGATCCAATCATAAGATTTTGGTAAACTAATTTTTAAAATTTCATCTTGTGATTTGGAGAGCTTAATTGAGTGAAGTGCCTCCTAGGATAAGGCTACATCATTGTGAATATGAAAATGTTGTAAGACCCTAAACTGTTCCTTCAAAATAATCTAGTTTAAAATTGGTTTCAACCTCAGTGCAATAATATTTGAGATAAAGTTGTAAATTATTTTACGCATGAGATTAGTTTGAAGTCATTAAAAGATAACGAATCCCGTTTCTTTGAAATAACGAATCCCGTTTCTTTGAAATAAGATTAATAAATGTGGAATTCAAAGCATAGAAAAGGTTACCAAATATTTTGGATTCCCTAACCACTTTCAATAGTTCTTCCTTGAGAATATCATAAAAACCCAAAAATAACTCAAACGAAATTCCATTAGGAGATAGGCTTCTATCCTTTTTCATAGAGGATAAGGTATCAAAATTTTCTCCTCCGAAACTTTAGCTTCTAAAGAATTATTCATTTCATTTGATATAGACCTTGGATGTAGGCTTAGGACCTAGAGAATATCTTGAGTGGGGAAACAATGAGGTTATTTGAAAATAGATCTAAAGTGTTGGACATAAACTTCGACATTTTCCTTGAATCATCTTACCACCATTCCTTTATTTTTTATTTCCTATATAGTATTGGGATTTTTATGGTAACTTGCAACTTGATGAAATAATTTATTTTTATGGTCACCCATTTGGATCCAAATGGCTCGAATTTTTAAATGCCAATAAATCTGCTCTTTGTCAAATAGATCACGCTAGCCTGTAGGTTGTTTCCAAATATCTCAAAACAGAAAGTTCTTCACTAGAAAATAAATTAGACTATTTTCACTCACACAATTATTTAACTTATACTACCATGTCTTTTAGAGATGGTTTTTATTTTTCATTATGCATAAAACCATTTTTTCATTTTCTTTTTCACCATTGAGATATTGTTCACAATATTTCATATATATGAGGTGAAATCTTATTGAATAAGAGGCACTCAATTGTCCTTGATCAATTGCAAAGAATCATTTTCCAAGAGTCAAGCACAATTAAATTTGAGGGGGGACCCCAAGATATTATCTTCTAATTGCATTTGGAAAAACATGAGTAGGTGGTCATAGATCCATCATGAAGCTACCGAAGGAATTATTTAGAAGGAGTTCCCTACCAAATGATCCAAGATTAAAAACCACTCAATCCTCTTTGAGATGACTTCTCCCTTTCTCCTAAAAATCCTCCAAGTGGGAATAATTGATAGGATCCACATCTATTAGCTTCAATCTATCAAAATTATGGATAAATAACTCCTCTAGAGGGTCTTGTCTATGATGAACCCTCCACATCTCCCACAATTACATCTCAAGATTCAAATATCCAACAACAAAAATGAGAACATCATAAAAAAACATTGGAATTTACTAATGATTCCTAGTAGGATATCTTTCATGTATAAGGACCATAAATATTTAAGACTTTGAGTCAAATGTAGAATTCATTTATCATCAAATCAACTAAAATGGATGAATTAAGAGTGGAAGAAGACACAACTTGGAAATATGAACTTTGGGAAATTATCAAGCCACCTAATAAGCTGGTTGTATCCATGGTGTAGAATGAATATCCTTTTAGTTAGGGCTCAAAATCATCCCTATATTTTTCACCCAATAACATTGTCTCTTAAATGAGCACAATCCTTGGTTTATGGGCTTGAATGAGCCACTTGAGGGAATTTAACTCAGAGCTACCACAACCCCATGAGCATTGAAGAATAGGAACATCATGGGGAGGCCATGGGAAGGGATTTCCTTGGTCCAAGGGCTTAATATATAGTCAATTTCTTGCCATGATTACCAAGATTTCAAGAGATGGGATTTCCTTCCAACTAGGGTAGTTGAAACCCCGTTTCAAAGATGCATCATCCTTAAGTTTTAATTTTGATTTAAGACCATAAGAAATTTTGGGGAGATCAATTGATGGAATAAGGCTTATATGGAGGAACATCCCTTTTCTTACAAGTATCTTCTAGCGATATACGGGATAAGACAAAAGGGTAAGGAGAGCCATACATGAGGAAGGCTCTTGAGATGGGATAGTGGAAGGGGTTGAAGGGGTCTTACTTAAACCCACATAAAAAAATTCATCATATGGAAACTTTGCTCCACACAATAATCTCAGAACCATTTGAGCATTTTAAAGGAGATAACAAAGAAGACATAGAATTATTACCATGCAAAGCATCATATTTTAGTTGCACATGCTTCTCTCTAGCCACTTCTTTCATTGATTCACATGAATGTAAAGAAATATGGCCTCCCAAGTGATTGAGAATCCTAAGACTCATATTGCTGAATCCTAAGACTCATATTGCTTCATGCTCTCAACATTATCATCCTTCTCCATGTCCTATTTTTTGCACAAATTTTCCTTTGTCGTAATTTAAAAGGGGTGCTTTATTATAGTAACTTTGTAATGCCCAACTTCATGGAGAAAATAACATCTAAAAAGCATATTTTAGTAATTAATATTTTCACTCCCAACTTTCTTGAAAACCAATTCAAATTCCTCAACCTTCTTGTAGGTCCATTTTATCTATATCGAAGCCCATATTTTGTGAATTTTGAAAGCTCAATTATGTTGAAGCCCCATAATGTGATCAATTTTGTTACCTATGGTTGAAAGCGTTTTCTTTCTCTAGAAAACCAACAGGAGCTCCCGGAAAATAACCCAAATTTTTAAAAAAGAATAAAGTTCCCTTTGGGGATCAAATCCACACCCAAGTTTTTAAAAAAGAATAAAGTTCCCTTTGGGGATCAAATCCACACTCCAATGCTTTATAATCATGGCTGAAGGGCCCAAACTAGTCAATTATAATAACACCATAACACCATGGCTGAAGGGCCGAGAGTAGTCACATTATAATAACACCATGGATGAAGGGCTAAAGTAGTCACATTATAATAACTTGCTTGAATTAGAGCTCAAACTCATAAAAAAACACAACGATCCCCCGCCAAGCACATAAAACTCTGGAGAATAATCGATGATAGGCACCTAGTTTACTTGAATATAATATTTTAGGGCACTCGAGCTCATAATATTGCCACACAGATGACCAATGAGAATCTACCCAAGACATTAATAATATCCATTAAACTCACACCTTCCTTGATTACCATATTCACTTTGCTCTTATGCACTGCGATACAATTTCTTTTTTTTTACTCCCGACCGCTTTGATGAGCCAATAGTGGAAACTTCCAGAACTCAGGTTGATCAGCAGAATGGGAGATCATCAGTGTGGATTGCATGGATAGCACGTTCAATGCATAGATCAAATCCCACCACATTTCATTGGGCCATACGGGAAGAAAGTTAATTTTGACATCAATTGTTGTCAGGGATTGTCATTGGCTCCTCCAATGGCACTTATGTGACCTTTTGCACTGTGAACAAAGGATATGTGTCGCATTCATCCTGCGTGTGGAGTATTTTCTCTGGGTTGGGATTCCCTCTTCATTGTCCACTACATCCTCAATCATGTTAGTCTAATAAGACATTATCCACAGATTTGACACTAGACACTAACGCACGATGTGGTGCAAAAAACTATTATGACATCGGAAAAAGTAAGTTTGAACAAACATATCTAAGCCTTAAGATTTTCCCAAATAAAGGAAGGAGCTCAGAGAGGTTTAATATCACCTCATGAATTCAAATCACATAAATAACCATGGACCTTAGCAGCAGAACCCCTTATGTGCTTATGAATTTGAATCTACTAAAATAATCTAACTAATGTATAAGAAAACTCCAAATTTTATCAAAATTTTATAGAAAAAAAGATTTGTGATTATTAGCAATATTGGCTGAAATATATATATATATATATATATATATATATAATAATGGTTACAAAGTGTGAAAATTTATTATAATTTATTATAACTTATTTGTCAAATCAATTTTGGCACAACTATTCTTATTATTCAAAGAAAATCATGATACCTTATAATTATTAGTTAGTGGTTTATAAGGGTGTAAACTTTCATTCCTTCCATATGTCTATGGGTCTTGGCCACTTAACCTTTTTCCCTAAGTCTGAGAAAAATAAGCTCTTAGCCAAAAAAAAATAAAAATTAAAAGATAAATAATAAATAAACAAATAATAAAATGACTAATAAATAATAAATTGAAAAATAATCAGTTAATTATTTATTAGTCATTTTTTTTCTTTTCTATTTTATAAAATTTAAAATACATTTAAAATAATAAAAATATGAGAAAATAATAAATTGCACCACTTTTTAAATTTTTATTTTGGTTCATATATATAGAAGAATAAATAAACCAAATTAATTGTGTTTGAAAATAATATTTTTCGAATTTGAATAATTTAATAATAATTTGTAAATTTAAAAAAATATATATTTAAAATTTATGGTAATATTTGTTTATATTTTAAAAGTAAAATGATTTTGAGATCTATTTTCAACATTCATTAAATAGTTTATTTTTATTTTTCATTGTGAAATATTTCTTTTTGTTATTTATTTGACAAAAAAAAGTACAGATTTGCTGATTTACATTTAGACATTTTGATTGAAATTATTGACATTGATATAGTTTAATGATGAACATTTCAGTGTTCTTTAAAAACCACTAAATTTTGATGCCTTTTGAACAAATTAATGTGGTTCACTAATTAATTTTAAACTTGAAAATTTAAAAGATTTATGTGATGAACCCTAAAGACAAATGTCCAAATAACTCTACTCACAAAAGAGTCTATTCAATAAAATAATTTTAAACATTATTTGATTTTTTTTTCTCAAATAATATTAAAATTTAGAAATAATATATAAATAATTTAATTTCTAAATTTACAAAGTATGGTTTTGAAACTTATTTTCAACATAAAACCAAACTCTGTATCCAACTAACAAACTATGTAACATAATTTTTTTTGTAATTGCATTAACTAATAAGTAAACATTTTAAATACATCCTAAATATGTTTAATGATATGTGTTATTTCATTGATCTTTGGTATCCAACTAACAAACTATGTAACATAATTTTTTTTGTAATTGCATTAACTAATAAGTAAACATTTTAAATACATCCTAAATATGTTTAATGATATGTGTTATTTCATTGATCTTTTTATTGTGTAAACGTTACAAAAATAAAATAAAATAAAAGATGACAATGTGAAGAGTCGTATCAACTACAACTAATTGTTAAAAAAGGGGATAAATTGCACTTCATTATGTTAAACACATTGTTATTGTGTTAAGAACCAAAGGGGATTATATATATAGAAGTGCTGCAATTGAGTACATCCTTTTTATATTTTTATGAAGTTAAATAACTGTTTTTTCACAAAATACATTCAAATTCTTCCATTTTCTTCTTTTGCTTCCTAATTTATTAAATAAACTGATATCAAACTAAATCTTTCAGAATAATAATTTCATTCATACTTATCTTATTCCTATTTTTATCTTATTTATTATTGTAAATACTTGTCACTTTCCAGATTATTTTTAAGATCCAATAATTTGACTTCAGTGGCATGTACTGAAATATGTTCATGCATAGCTTTTGTCCGGGAAACAACCAGGAAATATGAATCGACAGCCCAACTAACTTGTAAGTGGGAATAGACCAGCGCCGTTTCTCAAAACAACTTGGTCGTATCAGTATGTATATATACCTCATATCTTAACTTGTCATATCTTATTTTCTTGTACGACTTTTGTGTATATACCTCAGCATGTTGCTAGTTCTATTATGCATATTGTTGGTTGTATAAAACAAATAACTCAGATTAATTTATTATTTAATAATAATGATTAATATTGGAATGCTTGGTCATAAAATATGCCAGAGTTGGAATTTGTCTTATTAGCCACATTATCAGGATCCATGCATTATCTAAATCTATATTCTATATCTAATTATTTGTTTTGGTAGGCGATGGTACTGCTTATTTTCCTTCTAACTAATTATTTTGTTTGGTAGGTGATGGTACTGCTTATTTTCCTTCTAACTAATTATTTGGTTTGGTAGGCGATGGGACTGGTTGGTGGAAAACAGTGAGCTTTTTCACATTCACACCACAATAGTTTGGATTGAAATTCGTACGATTCTCACTGCATTATATTCCAACGTTCTATCTTCCTTTATCTTCCCTGTGAGGGGTACGTTTTGTATTAGAATTAAATTGGTTTATTAATTTTATTTTGAATGAATAAATAAATTCAATGTTTCTGGTTTTCTTCCCTTTTTTAGGTTCTAGATTTAATAATTTGAATTTGTAATTGTTAATATTTTTTATTATATTTAAAAGATAATAGATTAAGAAAAAAACAAACAGTTTTTTTCTTTTTCTTTGCCTTAGTCTATTATCTTATTAATTATTTTTTAAATATAATAAAAATATAAAAGATGTTATAAAAAAAAAATGTCAAGATATGGAATATGCCCTAAAAGTACTCTTGTTTGGTTAAGAGCTCATCTTCTTCCCACATAGGGTATAACATAAAGTGTAATCTGTATCAAACATTAATCCAAAACATAACAATACAATTTTTTTTTATTATACTTTGCTAAAACATGATTGATTTAAACATTGGGGTTGGGACTTCGAATACTTATACCTCCTATCGTTTACTTTAAAATTTCATATGATTTATGCGTCCACAATTGTATATGTTATATGGTAAAGTTAAAATCACATTGTTTATTGGGTTAAATCAACACTCCCTTAACCCAGTGTAGATGGAGGCTTGGAAACTTAGAGAAGGATATGTCATACAACTTTTATGCAATTTCAGGGACACATGGGTGCATGCACACCATGGTTTCTTTGATAGCTGATCGGACGGTTCTGGTGCTTCTCTACTCCGTGAGGGTAACCAACCTTGGACTCCTCCTCGATGTCTCATTTTCCCACCGAGGCTCTACACACTGTGCTCTGCGAATCTATTACACGTTGTGCTACGTCATGGGCAGGGAGTTTTCACTGCAACTCTCTTTGAAAGAGCCGATCCCATCCAACACGTGATTGGTAATTTCTTTCCTCCTATCTCATTATGGTTGACAAACTCGACTCTCCATGTTTTCATACTGTCCCCACTTCTTTCCATGTTGCGTCTACCGACTTCAGCAGTCGAGTAACTGTTTACATTGATATCCTGGATAGTTTAGGTGCTTTCTCTTATTTTGCCTCTTAATGCTAGCGATTAGGGTTTTTAGATGAGGGTTTTTTCATTTTGCAAAAATAACCAGAAATCGATATTGTTTAAGTGATTCTTGCCTGTAGAATCCCACCGGGTTTTTGAAATCTTTCTAGGTTTGACCCGTTAAGTTTAACATAGTGGTTTTTCCATTTCTAAGTTTTCATTTGCAGTGAGTATACATATATTTTCATTTGTAGTGAGTATACATATATAGTTCATAGAACAACACCTCCTCGTTTTATTACTTTTCTTGTATTAAAGGAATATGCTATGTGGATCAGAACAATGGTTTGTATGCGCTGCAATGTTATTTAAGGTTCACACGTTTGACAGAGAATTCTAGAAGTTGCTACTGTTATAAAATTTGCATGCATTTTCGAAAATAATACTATGCCTTTCTTTATGTTTGCATAATTTTGCTGGCACACATAATCATTTCAGAGATTTTTTACAACTTTCACTTTCTATACAGTTATTAAATTAGGAATAAATCTCTGTGTTCAACATTTCGGTTCTTAATTTAGTTTTTGTTTTATGCCATCTAACCACTGTTACATTTTGGTTTTCCAGCGGTATCAAACGCCCAAGACGGGTTTCTTCGGGGACTGAACAAGGTTGCTTGTATCTAAGGTGACCTAGTCCTAACCCCTTGAACAAGGTTGCTTGTATCTAAGGTGACCTAGTCCTAACCCCTTGAACTGTAAATAGGTTGTTAAACCCCTTCTGGCTAATCCTTCCAAATCACCAAGTTTCATTAATGAATCACATTCTTAAGGATATATAAGTAATTTAACAAAAAAAAATTTATTTTTTATTTTTACATATATACATATATAGATTTTAAATCTCAATGGCTAGTTTGTATAACAACCCAAACTCTCTTCCCAACTTTCACATTATCTTGTTTAAAAAAAACATTAATCTCATCTATGACATTCAGTATCAATCACACAAAGACCCCTTTATTAACTAAAAGAAACAAGGTTTTCAGTTTCCATTTCATGTTTTATTCCTACGAGTACAGCGGCTTCTTTTCCAATTTTATTTTTTCACGTCTAATTCAACAAATACAAGACTAGGTTCCCAATTTTCCAATAGAGGTCTATAACATACTTATACCCTTAATTGAAACTAACTACTTCAATTTTTCCTTTTAACGATATGTAAAACCATAACAATTGTAATATATGCGTAAAACCATAACAATTGTAATATATGCTGTGAGCAATACACTATAATAATCCATCTATGCACAAAAATTACAGATTCTAGTCATGTACTTATTGTTATGTGCTAACTCCATGAATTCGTACTTATCTGTTATGTGCTAACTCCACCAATTCAACAGGGTAACCTTCTCCACCCAACGGTAAGAAGGGAAATGATGTCCACTTCTACCCCTAGCTTCCACTCCCCACATCAGGCAACAATTCTCTTTATTCTAGAATCACGAAACATACCTAAAGACTACAGTCTAGTCTTCCAGCCTCTGATTCCTATAGGGTAACCTTCTCCACCCAACGTTAAGAAGGGAAATGATGTCCTCTTCTACCCCCTAGCTTCCACTCCCCACATCAGGAAACAATTCTCTTTATTCTGGAATCACGAAACACAATTAAGGACTACAGTCTAGTCTTCGAGCCTCTGATTCCTACTCGTAACAAGGTTATCCACTCGAGCAAGTATATCTCTAGATATTCCTTGATTCCAAAAAAATCCAAAAGTGAAACACTTTCTTCCCATTGAGATCTCCTTTTCTCTAGGAGAGAAAGGTGTAACTATTTTATTTTAACTGTTCCTAACTTCGTGGAGGCCGAAATTTGTTTCTGGTCTACCTTCTTGAATTCTAAATTTCCATAAAAGAAAAATAATATTGTTATCATTAATGTCCATCTAAAATGCCATTGGAATTTTCAAAGTCGTGTTTACCAACCAAATAAATAAAATAGTTTGACTACTATTCGGAAGGTTTTACATCTTTCTCTGCTAGGAAAAACATCATCCTTGGTGTTTACTCTGGTCCATGAAATAGAGTAGGATAAGCTTGTCTCACTAGACATTCATATTTTCATGTAGCTTCCTCCAAGCTAAAGTGCATCCATTGAACTTTATCTTGGATGATAACTCACTTTTGCAACATTGTTTCTCTCCGATCGAGAATACGCAGGGGTTCTACCAAGAATTCCACGTCTGGTTCGACCTGCCAAAACATCTTTATCACCATTAGTCATTCATTTTAGCTGGGTTATAACATAACTCAAATTTCTACACACTTACTTGCACATCTTGCCAATTAATAACTTGCCTAGGTTTATACACATATTTCTTTAATAGTGATACGTGAAACACATTGTGTAATTTTATGTGATGAGGAAGAGAAAGTTGATAAGCTACTAGTCCTACCCTTCCCAAAACTTGGAAAGGGCCACAGTAACGGGGTGCCAATTTAGCACAAGTACCCCACTGCAAGGTGCTTTTCTTGGGTTTTATCCGGACATAAACATGATCCCCGACTTAATATTCCTTGAAACTTTGCTTTTCATATATATATATATATATATATATATATATATATATATATATATATATATATATAATTTTTTTTTATTTTTTGTCTGTCTTGAGCTTCTTTCAAGTTCTGTCGAACTTTCTTCACTTCCTTCTCCATTTCTGCTAACATTTCGGGTCTAAGGATCATCTTATCCTCTGAGTTATGCCACCCACTAGGAGTCCTACACACTTCTTCCATACAATACTTCATAAGGGCTCATCTTTAATGATTCATGATAGATATTGTTATAGGAAAATTCAACCAGATGGAGGTAGTTCTCCCATTTGGTTGGTTGTTGCATCACATACATTCGCAACATGTCTTCTAGCACTTGATTAACCCACTCCATTTTCCCATATGTATGAGGATAATAAGCGGTGCTAAATTGGATCTGAGTACCTAGCCCTGTAAAAAGAGCTTTCTAGAATGTAGATGTAAATTTTACATCTCTATCAGATATTACTACTTTTGGCATTTCGTGCAATCGAAATATTTCCCTCATAAATATCTTTGTTATTTCCACAAATTTGTAAATGGACTTAACATGAATAAAATGAGCAACTTTTCTTAGCTTGTCTACCACCACCGTGATGGAGTCATGATGTTTCCGAGTTCTTGGAAGTCCAGTTATGAAGTCCAATGTATTCATCTTCCATTTCCACTAAGGTATAGGGAGTAGTTGGAGTAGCACAACAGGGTGTTGATGCTCATCTTTAACTTGTTGGCACTCCAAACTATTTTTCAAGTATAACATAATGTCCTTCCACATTCTGAGCCAAAAATATCTTTGCTTGATTTTAGAGAATAACTTCTGGTAACATGGGTACAAAACATAAGGACTGCAGTGAAATTCATAAACAACATTTGTTTGAAGCTTACCTGATTGGGGACATACACCCTTCCTCCAAAATTCGATAATTTCCAATCTTCAATGATGTATTCAGTTGGTTTCCCCAAGTCTTGAATTTGCATATCTTGTTGCCATAGGAATGTATAATCAGGATCCTTAAGGGTGGCTTCCTTGAGCTCCTCTGTCACATCAAACTCAACACGGTGATATCCAATTTCATACACACATTGAACCTTCCTACTTAAGGCATCAACTACTCGGTTTTCCTTACCTTTAAGGTGTCTTATATTAAAGTCAAACTCACTCATGAATGGTGTCCACTAAGATTGGTGCGCATTTAAATTGGGCTACTTAAAGGAATTGGTTAGACTGTTATGGGCTGTCATAAGTAAAAATTTCTTCCCCAAAAAGTAATGGCGCCAAACCTTCAATGCATGCACAACTGCAGTGAGCTCTAGATCATAAGCTGAATATCACTGTTCATGTTCCTTGAGCTTCCTTGACTCATAAGCCACCACTTTACCACCCTACATCAGAACTCCTCCAACTCCTTGCTGGCAAGCATCCGTACACACAATAAAAGCATTTGTACAGACAATAAAATCCTTTTCTTGATCAACTACTTTCCATATTGGGGTAGATTTTAAAAAATGTTTTAAAAGCTCTACCCTTTTTTGTATGGATTTCATGGGGTACACAATTGTAGAAAACCCCTCGATAAATCTACAATAATAACCCGCTAAGCTCATAAAGAAACCAAATGTCTTCTACGTTTTTAGGAATAGGCCAATCTGAAATGGTTTTAATCTTTACAGAGTCAACAATGGTGGTTTTATTTTCTTAAATTCTCCTTGTAACTCAAATCTCGGCTTTTTAGGCCCTCTACCCCCAAAAGTATTTCCTGATTCTACCTCATTACTATTCATATGGGTTTCCTCTATTTCAGGAGGACTTCTCTACTGCTATCTTGTCTCCTCTCTATGTCCATTGTCTACATGAGGATTTGGATCCCTCATATTTTGTCAATTCGAGAGACTTTTCAGGATTTTCTCCTCCTTCAACCTCCATATCTCATTGTGAGTGCGCAAATTCATCATTTCTATTGGTAGTTGTTGAACTATCTCCAATAATACAACATTTTCATTTGTACTATTTTCCCCCAACTAAACCCACATTTATGGGTTAGGTGGAGTGGTCCCTCATCCCTTTCTCATATTGTTCTTTTTTTCTCCTCTTTGTGCATTTAAACATTGGTTATTATCAAATTTCTTTCCCAAGGTCACAGAGCTAGAACCTATGGCTTTGATACCACATGTAGCATGTATCACACACTATTCCAAAACATAACAATACAATTTTTTATTTATTATACTTTCATGGCTTAGGTGAAAGGTAAAACATGATTGATTTAAACATTGGGGTTCAAACTTTGTATAATTATACCTCGTATCATTTACATTAAATTTTCATATGATTTATGCATCCACAATTGTATATTCTATATGGTAAAGCTATAATCACATTGTTTATTGGGTTAAATCACCACCACCTTAACCCATGGTAGATGGAGGCTTGGAAACTTCAAGAGAAGTATATGCCACACAACTATTATGCAATTTTAGGGATAAATGGGCACTTCCCCACCATGGTTTCTCTAACAGTTGATCACATGGTTCTGGTGCTTCTCCACTCCATTAGGGTAACCAAACATGGACTCAATGCCTCCGGGATGTCTCATTTTCCTGCCTAGGTGCTATGCACCATGCTCTGCAAATCTATTACACGTTGTGCTACCTATGGGTAGGGAGTTTTCATTGCAAATCTATTTCAAAGAGTCAACCCCATACAACAAGTAATTGGTAATTTCTTTCCTCCTATCTCATTATGGTTGACAAAATCGACTCTCCATGTTTTCTTACTATCCCGACTTCTTTTCACGCTGTGTCTACCGTCTTCACGAGTCAAGCAACTGTTTACATTGATATCCTTGATTTTCCAGGTGATTTCTCTTATTTTTCTTGTCATTATTGGCGGTTAGGGTTTTTAGATCATTTTACAAAAATAACTAGAAATTGGTATTGCTTAAGTGATTCTACCTGTAGAATCCCACCGGGTTTATGAATTCTTTCTGGGTTTGACCGGTTAAGTTTAATTTATTGGTTTTTCCATTTTTGAGTTTTCATTTGCAGTGAGTATACATATATAGTTCACACAGAAACACATCCTCATTTTATTAATTTTCCTATATGAAAGGAATATGATATGTAGATGAAAACGATGATTTCTATGCACTGTAATGTTATTTAAGGTTCACTGGTTTGACAGACAATTCTGGAAGTTGTTACTACTATAAAATTTTCATGCGTTTTGGAAAATAATACTGTCCCTATCTTCTATGTTTGGATAATTTTACTCGCACCTGCTTCATCCTTGCATCTAGTGTCGCCTTTGTCATAAAGTGTCATTATGAATCATTTTATATGTTTCAAATGTTATTAATAATCCTTATATCTCGTCATATTGATTAGAACATCTTTAGTGTATTTCATGGTCATAACACCTTTGTTGTTGTAAAACAACACTTTTTGGTCACAATCACACACACTTTGTTTATTGTACTTGGGGAATTTGTTTAAAGTGGTGTTTTGATATCTATTTATCATTGTTCAGGCTTGTCTAAGTTTTCTTCATGAGTTGGTATGTGTTGCACATGATTCTATGTCTAAATTGATTGTGTTCATCCCTTGTTCGATCCTTGAGACTTAGACAAATTTCGATTGAAAAGTGAACTCGTTAAGGCAAGGAGTGCATGGACACACTCTTAAGCTTTGATAGGGAATCCTTCATTGTTAGGAAGTGTGCCATGTTCCCTCCAAGAGCACATAGCACACTCCTCAAGCATCGTTACCCTTCCTTGTTCTGAATTGCGTCCTTAAAAAAAACCAAGTCTTCCTTTGAGCGCACTCCTTCGACTCAAAGAAGTTAACCCTCCTTGAGTGCATGAGTGCACCTTGGAGACTCGAACATCAACCCATTTACCCTGCAGCAATGTGCCCTGTTCCCTGCTTGGCCTTTTGAGCACATGACCGCACTTTGAAGCCTTGAAGCTTCAACCTTATTCCTTCAATAATGCGCCATATTCCTTCCTTTGTCTTGTTGAGTGAATGAGAACACCTTAATGCCCTGAAGCCTCTCGTTTCAACTTCCATCTCTTTGGCATGCGCCCTCCTTATCTCCCTTGAGCACAAAATTCACTTGCAAAGCCTAAAGTCTCTTCCTTCATCCTTCAGGCATGTGCTCTACACCCTCCCTTGATTTCCTCTCTCTCTTGAGCACATGATTGCATCCCAAAGCCTTGAAGCTTCTTCTCCTTAGTCCTTCAGCCTTTCAAAGTGTACCCTTGTGCCCATAAGCTCTCCTTTCTTATTCTAAGCACATTGTTAAGGCATGGACATAAAATCTACATGAGACATGGTAGACTAGGATATTTTCAGGTTGGTGGTTGCTTGTCATGAGTGATTGCAGTTACAAATTCCCTAGGAACAACATGACAATCATGCATGAAGAAGATTTGGAAAATAAGTTTTCCAAAGGAAGAGTTCAAAACGAATAACACATCGAAGTCTTGATGGTCAAAGCACCCTGAAGACTCCAAAATATTAAGACCCTTTGGAGGTTGAATAGTCAACGATTGGAAGTTACATTCATAAAAAAAAAGACACGAGTGGCAACCATGTCACTAATTTAAGAAAATCCATGTCATCGGTCACTATAAGTCCCAATCATCAATGGTAGTGACTTTTCATGCCTAATCACATGATGATGTGGACGTTAT